>BSBM01000015.1:6455000-7102500 GCA_027924585.1 Larix kaempferi
TGTTAGTGATCCAAGTAGTGTAGTAGGGTGCATATGTCATCCAGGTGAGGACAACAAGGTGCACTAGGTAGGTAGGAGGGCTCCCGAGGGAAAAAGACAGCCTCTAGGGGTCTGAACATAGGCTCCAGGTGTTGGGGATACTACCATAACGATGACTGGATGCATACAGATGCATGCATGATGACTGGATGCATGCATGCAAATATAAAAAATTATGGTGAGAATATTCCAACACCCCCACGCAAGACAAACTATGAGGAAGTAACTGAAAACTAGTAGGGACCTGGTAATTGAGACCAAAGGTCACCCCATACAAAAATCTAAACAAATAAAGTGATGAAAGAGGGAAAATCCAGTGGAAAGAAATACCCCCCTCAAGATAGACTGTGGTGGGATAATCAATCATGTACATCACTCACCCCAAATGGTAAGTGCACTTCTCCACTGAAGAAAGATCTATCGGCAAGAAATGGATCAGTAATGTGAGAAGGATGAAACCTTCCATTCTGAAAATCAGATCTGGTTCTCCTCGGATCAAGCAAATCTCCCACAAGATCTTCAATGGATCTAAGAGTGGTGGCTTCCCATCTAGGAAGAGGAGGACATGTAAGCTGTAGATCTGGATCTTGGTCTTCCATTCGTTCATCTTCACTAATAGTTGCTAGATCTTCAGGGTCTTGTGGATCTGGATATAGAATTCGCTCAAAAAGAGTTATCTTCCTCTTGGGAAGAAGTGGATCATGCTACAAAAACATGTGCTTGAGTTATCCAACAATGGAAGCAAGCGAATTTGGAGGCTTCCTGAACTTGCTCTTCCTACCAAGCATGGTGGGAACAAATTCAAAAATATGAAGATCATTATGGAGCATGTGGTTCAAACCAACGGAGGTAGAATCAAATCCATGAATGTGTATGTAGTTCTTTGATATCTCATTTGAACCGACATAGGTGAGATCATAACCAAATGAACTAATACATGATGGTGGTGGCTTGGACTTCAAATTAGATCCAAGAATTGGTAGATGGCTTCTTATGATCTCCTTTGAACTAGTAGGGGTGAGATCAAAACCAAAATCACAAGGATATGCATGAGACTTGAAACCAAGTGAATGATGGTGTCTTCCATCTTCGAAAAAACTCTGAAAACATGTGCCAATGACCAAATAGGAGTTTATAGGAAGCATTTGATGAGCAAGAGTGAATGCATCACCTCCAAAATCTTATTTTACCTCCAAAATAATTAGTATATCATCATCTTGCACATCAACAATCTCATGGGAAGTAGATATTTCAAAGGTCTCTTCAACTTCTAGAGTAGTAGCTGAGATATCTTGCTCAGAATTTGAATTAGAAAATGGATCAACTTCATCAGTGGTGATGGACCATTTTGCAATAGTAGATCCTGATATCATGTCTTGGATTTCGACTTCATCTTGAACAACTTCATTATGGGATATGATTGAGGCCGAATCATGAATATAGAGAGCACTTGAGGAAGTACTAGTGGGCTTGTTCTCCAAATGGATAACATCATCCTCTTCCTTCTTTCCAAATAATTTGTCCAATATTGTCTAGTTATCACTTGGATGTTCTGTGGGATCAATGAGGTATTCCATATTGGAAATTAGAGCAGTACATATTGCTGCTAAGGCTCTGTCACAATCATCTAGCCAATCTTCTTCCTCTTCATAGGAATCAAAATCTCTCTTAACACCAGTACACGTATTGAAAAGACCATATCTCTTCAGGTATGTTGTCATATTCGGTTTACATTCTTCATAGTTGTATGAAGAGAGAGAAGGAATTGCTTTCAGATCCATGGAAGTTGTTATAGAATTCAAATCTACTACTGCAACTGCATAAGACATCAAAACTGTTGCAACTGCAGAAAACTTCAAAACTTCTACAACTACAGGAAAATGCTACAACTGCAGGAAACTGCTGCAACTGTAGAGAAATTCAAATAACCTGCAAAAACAATGGAGATCCATAGTAGCTACTAAATTGGAATCTGTTGAATATGTATTCGAATGATGGAATAAACATGGCTAGACCTCAATGGATTTCTCCAGTGAATTCAAGACAATTGCACCAAGAATTGTTGTGGAAATCCAGAGGCTTCTGGTGCTCAACGAAAGACAACTACTCAAAGAATTGTTGCAACTGCTACAACTGTTGTTGCTTCAATTCGAATAGCTGGCTCCAGCTCTGATACCATGTGATATTTTACAAGAGAGATCACACAGTTGGAGCAAACCTCACTAAAACTCACTCAATAATAGTAGAGAAGAGAAGAAGAGTTGTTGAATCAATAATCACTCATTAACACAAGAAATGACAAAAACTGTTGTATCACACATCAGTTGTAAGCTAGCAGTGTGATGTGAAACTACTCATAGCAGATCTAAGAGATGATGTATAACTCACAAGAGTAATTATGATTAAGCAGGAAAATAGAAGAAGAGTGAACAATATAGTATAATGAGCAACAGAATAATATGGTACAGTAGAACTCAGATAGAAGCAATAATACTTCACACACACTAATTAATTAATCACAGTATGGACAAATAAATAGTGCAATGGTAGAGAGGATTCGAATGCCTAAGGTGGCAATTCAAATTAGCCTCTCAGAGTGATCATAAGATCAATAGAGTGTCATCGGAGCACAACTAGGTGTCCTCATGATCATCGTAGCGCAACTGGAAGTCTTCATCATCATCAGTGGAGTCATCAATGCTCAAGTAACTGTCAACCATCAGTAAAACTAACTCTGGTAGGTGTAACTGAGTGTAACTCAATGTAACTAAGTGTAACTGACTGTAATTGACTGTAACTGAGTGTAACTAAGTGTAACTAAGTGTAACTGAGTGTAACTGGACTGGTAGGTGAAGAAGGGCGAGTTGCTCCCTAAAATCAAGGAAGAAGGGCACATTAAGCAACTGGAGGGCTAAAACTGAATAGTGAGAAACTCATGGGGGATGGCTAACTGAGGGCTAGGTATTGGACTAATGACTGGGATGCATGCAAACCCTAAAGGTGCATGCATGACTGAAAATGTAAATGATCAAAATACTGGTGGGACTAGGATGGAGTATAGGAATATTCTAACACCCCCCCTTAATCCATCCTGGGCCCTGGTAACTAAGACCAAAGGTCACCCAATACAATCAATAATAACAATCAATAAACCAAGGAAGTGGGAAAATTTCATGGGAAACATTCCCCCTCCTCAAAAAATAGACTGTAAGGCACACATAAAAATAAATGCTCCAAACTCAAGCATGTGTGATGCTTGGTCATATGTCTGGAGGTATCTTCTTCTTGGGAAGAAGTGGATCATGCTCAAAAAGCATGTGCTTGTACTTGCTCTTCAAATCGAATGTGATGAGAACAAATCCAACAGTATGAGAATGATCCTTGAGCCTGTGATTCGAATCAGCTGAGGTAGGATCAAATCTGTGAAAGTTCATATAGTCTTTTATCTTCTCCTTCGAACCACCATGGGTGAGATTATGCCAAAAATAACTATTACATGTTTGCTTGAAATCAAAATCAGATTTAATACTTTAAAAAATAGTTTCTTGAGATCTCCTTTGAACCAGCAGGGGTGAGATCAAAACTATCATATGCATGAGAAATTATCCCAAGCAGTAATTGCTTAGAATCCAAATTAGATCCAAGACTTGAATCATGGTTTCTTGAGATCTCCTTTGAACCATGAGAGGTGAGATCAAAACCAGTAGATGCATGAGAAATTATCCCAAGCGAATGGCAATGGCCATATTCATCAATGACCTTCTGAAAGCATGGAAATATGATCATATAGTAGTATAAAAGAGGATTTAGCTGGAGAGGATCGAATGCATTACCTTCAAAAGTTGTTTTGACCTCCGAAATAATCATGTGATCATGATGCAAACCAACAGACTCTGGTGCAAGAGAGGATTTAGGACCTTCTGCAATATCTAGAGTGTGAGCTGGCACAGAAAGAGAAGAAAGTTTGAGCATGAGTGTAGAATCTGCAAGTTCTTTGTCAACAACTTCAATATGAGATGATACTAGTGCATGATCTAAGAGACCATCAAGAGGAGCGAATGCATCACTTTGTTTTCTTTCAAATGGGTTGGGACCAAGTCCTTCATTCTCTCTGCCAAATTTTCCATCCAGGTGAGCCCATATCTCTTTTGGAGTCCATAACTCCTTTGGAGTTTCAACACCATTACGGTATTTGAATTGGAATCTCTGGCGTGCAAACAAAGAAAACATTATTACTTGAAAGTGCATGTCACTTTTATTTAACTAGTCAATCTTCTCTTCAGGGGATTCGAACTCTCTTTCAAAATAACAATAAAAAAGATCATGGATCTTCAAGTCTGCTATCATTCTTGGTTTCCATTCATCATAGTTGAGTGGATCAAGAGGAGTAATTCCTGATGAATACATAGAATTTGTAGAGGACCTGCAAAAACAATATAGAATAACTACAACTGCTACTACTGCAAAAATGCAGAAACTACTGCAATTGCTGCACTCAAAATCTTGGTAATAACCTGCAAAAAACTCTCAAGAATGGAGATAAACAATACTCTCAACATGCTCTGATACCATGTGAAAATCCTCATAGCAGATCTAAGAGATGATGTATAACTCACAAGAGTAATTATGATTAAGCAGGAAAATAGAAGAAGAGTGAACAATACAGTATAATGAGCAACAGAATAATATGGTACAGTAGAACTCAGATAGAAGCAATAATACTTCACACACACTAATTAATTAATCACAGTATGGACAAATAAATAGTACAATGGTAGAGAGGATTCGAATGCCTAAGGTGGCAATTCGAATTAGCCTCTCAGAGTGATCATAAGATCAAAAGAGTGTCATCGGAGCACAACTAGGTGTCCTTATGATCATTGGAGCGCAACTGGAAGTCTTCATCATCATCAGTGGAGTCATCAATGCTCAAGTAACTGTCAACCATCAGTCAAACTAACTATGGTAGGTGTAACTGAGTGTAACTCAATGTAACTAAGTGTAACTGACTGTAACTGACTGTAACTGACTGTAACTGGACTAGTAGGTGAATAAGGGCGAGTTGCTCCCTAAAATAAAGGAAGAAGGGCGCATTAAGCAACTGGAGGGCTAAAACTGAATAGTGAGAAGCTCCTGGGGGTTGGCTAACTGAGGGCTAGGTGCTGGACTGATGAATGGGATGCATGCAAAATGCATGCAAACCCTAAAGGTGCATGCATGACTAAAAATGTAAATGATCAAAACACTGGTGGGACTAGGATGGAGTATAGGAATATCCTAACATGTGAAAAGTGAATAATAACTCAATACAATCAAAAGGATTCGAATACCTCCTAACGTCATTCGAATTCTCCTTAATGTGTGGCTTGGATAGCATTGGATACATCATCCAATCAGTGGTAGTAGTCACAAATAGTTAAAAGTCAATCAAATGAGTCTAACTGAGTCATGTGAGCACAAATCAAGGGATGGAGACTCCAAGGAGGGCGCATGAGGCTGATGAGATTGTCAGTAGGTCAAGTGGCACTCTGATACAGACAATTGGAAGCTACAAGAAGATAAACTATGCAATAAATGAATAAAATGGTAAATAAATGTTGCAACTAACTATTAGTGATCCAAGTAGTGTAGTAGGGCGCATATGTCATCCAGGTGAGGAAAACAAGGTGCACTAGGTAGGTAGGAGGGATCCTAAGGGATAAAAATAGGCTCTAGGGGGCTGAAAATAGGCTCCAGGTGCTATGGAGACTACCATACTGATGACTGGATGCATGCATGATGAATGGATGCATGCATGCAAATATAAAAATTGATGGTGAGAATATTCCAACACCCCCACCCAAGCCAAACTATGAGGAAGTAATTGAAAACCAGTAGGGACCTGGTAATTGAGACCAAAGGTCACCCCATATAACAATCTAAACAAATAAAGTGACGAAAGAGAGAAAACCCAATGGGAAGAAATCCCCCCCTCAAGATAAACTGTGGTAGGATAATCAATCATGTACATCACTCACCCCAAATGGTAAGTGCACTTCTCCACCGAAGAAAGATCTATCGGCAAGAAATGGATCAGTAATATGAGAAGGATGAAACCTTCCATTCTGAAAATCAGATCTAGTTCTCCTCGGATCAAGTGGATCTCCCACAAGATCTTCGACAGATCTAAGAGTAGTGGCTTCCCATCTAGGAAGAGGAGGATCTGCAAGATGTAGATTTGGATCTTGGTCTTCCATTCACTCATCTTCAGTAATAGGTGCTAGATCTTCAGGTTCTTGTGGATCTAGAATTCGCTCAAAAAGAGTTATCTTAAACATGTCCTTGAGTTCTCCACCAATGGATGCAAGCAAATCTGGAGGATTCCTGAACTTGCTCTTCCTACCAAGCATGGTGGGAACAAATTCAAAAATATGGAGATCATTATGGAGCATGTGATTCGAACCAACAAAGGTAGAATCAACTCCATGAATGTGTATGTAGTTCTTTGATATATCCTTTGAACCGACATAGGTGAGATCATAACCGAATTAACTAATACATGATGGTGGTGGCTTAGACTTCAAATCAGATCCAAGAATTGGTAGATGGATTCTTATGATCGCGTTTGAACCAGCAGGGGTGAAATCAAAACCAAAATCACAAGGATATGCATGAGACTTGAAACCAAGCGAATGATGGTGTCTTCCATCTTCGGTAAAACTCTGAAAACATGTGCCAATGACCAAATAGGTGTTTATAGGAAGCATTTGATGAGGGAGAGTGAATGCATCACCTCCAAAATACTCAGTAGATCATCATCTTGCACATCAGCAAGCTCATGGGAAGTAGATATTTCAAAGGTCTCTTCAACTTCTAGAGTGGCAGCTGACATATCTTGCTCAGAATTTGAATTAGAAAATTGATCAACTTCATTAGTGGTGATGGACCATTTTGCAATAGTAGATCCTGATATCATGTCTTGTATTTCGACTTCATCTTGAACAACTTCATCATGGGAGATGATTAAGGCTGAATCATGATTAGAGAGAGAACTTGAGCCAATACTACTGGGCTTGTTCTCCAAATGGATAACGTCATCATCTTCCTTCTTTCCAAGTAATCTGTCCAATCTTGTCTAGTTATCACTTGGATGTTCTGCGGGATCAATGAGGTATTCCATATTGGAAATCATAGCAGTACATATTGTTGTTGAGGCTCTATCACAATCATCTAGACAATC
This sequence comes from Larix kaempferi, assembly GCA_027924585.1. Taxonomy (NCBI): domain Eukaryota; kingdom Viridiplantae; phylum Streptophyta; class Pinopsida; order Pinales; family Pinaceae; genus Larix; species Larix kaempferi. The sequence goes on from BSBM01000015.1 coordinate 6,462,259, forward strand.
TTCTTCCTCTTCATAGGAATCAAAATCTCTCTTAACACCAGTACACATATTGAAAAGACCATATCTCTTCAGGAATGTTATCATCTTCGGTTTACATTCTTCATAGTTGTATGAAGAGAAAGAAGGAATTTCTTTCAGATCCATGGAAACTATTGTAGAATTTGAATCTACTGCTCCAACTGCATAAGACATCAAAACTGTTGCAACTGCAGAAAAGTTCAAAACTGCTACAACTGCAGGAAATTGCTGCAACTGCAAAGAACTTCAAATAACCTGCAAAAACAATGGATATCCATAGTAGCTGCTGAATTCAAATTTGTTGAATATGGATTCGAATGATGGAAGAAACTTGGATAGACCTCACTAGATTTATCTAGTGAATTCAAGACAATTGCACCAGGAATTGATGTGGAAATACAGAGGCTTCAGGTGCTCAATGAAATACAGTTGCTCAAAGAATTGTTGCAACTGCTACAACTCCTGTAACTGTTGTTACTGCAATTCGAATAGCTGGCTCCAACTCTGATACCATGTGATATTTATAGGAGAGATCACACAGCTGTAGCAAACCTCACTAAAACTCACTCAAGAATAACATAGAAGAGAAGAAGAATTGTTGAATCAATAATCACTCATTAACACAAGAAATGACAAAAATTGTTGTATCATACATCAGCTGTAAGTTGGCACTGTGAAAAGTGAATAATAACTGAATACAATCAAAAGGATTCGAATAACTCCTAATGTCATTCAAATTCTCCTCAATGTGTGGCTTGGATAGAATTGGAGACATCATCCAATCAGTGGTATTAGTCACAAATAGTCAAAAGTCAGTCAAATGAGTCTAACTGAGTCATGTGAGCACAAATCAAGGGATGGAGACTCCAAGGAGGGCGCATGAGGATGATAAGGCTGTCAATAGGTCAAGTGGCACTCCGATACAAACAACTGGAAGCTACAGGTAGTTAAACTGAGCAATAAATGAATAAAATGGCCAATAAATGCTGCAACATACTGTTAGTGATCCAAGTAGTGTAGTAGGGCGCATATATCATCTAGGTGAGGAAAACAAGTCACACTAGGTAGGTAGGAGGGCTCCTAAGGGAAAAAATACTCTCTAGGGGGCTGAAAATAGGATCCAAGTGCTTGGGAGACTACCATACTGATGACTGGATGCATGCATATGCATGAATGATGACTAGATGCATGCATGCAAATATAAAAAATGATGGTGAGAATATTCCAACAAGAGCCACATCTTTCACAATGCAAGGTTGTAATGACTTGATAAACCAATCAATTAAAAACTCATCTGTAATATAGGCCTTAATCAAACAACATCTCCTCTGTCATTCATGAGTGATGCCTTGGCTTGATTATCTTTTTACAGTCTATCTTGAGGGGGGGTTTTGTTCCCACTAGGTTTTCCCTCTTTCCTCACATTTTATTTAGATTGTTGTACGAGGTGAACTTTGGTCTTAGTAACGAGGGCACTATTTTTTTCAGTTATATTTCCTCATAGTCCAGCTTAAGGGGGGGTGTTGGAATATTCTCACCATCACATGTTGGATTTGCATGCATGCATCCAGTTAGCAGCAGTGTAGTATCGTAGCACCTATTCCTTTTTTTAGTCCTCCTAAAGCCTATTTCTAGTCATCATTAGCCCTCCTACCCACCTAGTTCACATTGTTATCATCACCGCAGTTACTAATGTGCCCTACTACATGGTTCTAGGACCTCCACCAGTCATTTCATGCATTGATTCCTCAATTAACTGACTGTAGCTCCCCGTTGACTGTTTCAAAGTGTAGTAGGACTCCACTTGACTACTGACAGCCAGGTATGCGCCCCTTGGAGTCTCCTGCCCTATTTCAGTGCTCATATGGTTCAGTTAGGCTCAGTTCTACCTAAGTTGACTATTTATTCACCATCGGTGGTCATTGAGTCTTATCGGGAGATGGTTCCAATGCTGACTAAGCCATGAATTGAGGATAATTTGAATCCTTCCAGGGATATCGAATTCATTCTATTACATTGACATATTTTTTCCAGCTTACAGCTGATCAATGTATCAACAACAGTTTCTCACATATTTTGCGTTTAATGTGTGAATTTTGATCATCTTCTTGCTAATTCTTCTCTGCAATCAACTAAGTGAAATTGTGAGGTTTTTTCAAGCTTAGTGATCTACCCCTGTGGAATTTCACAGTATGAAGAATGGATTATTCAGGCTTAAAACATCCTTCAAGCATAAGCAAGACACAATAGTGACTTGAGTAGCAACAAATGCTAGGACATTCCATTGATGTAAACCAACAAAGAAAGATGCATTGAGTCCATATCCGTGGAAATTGGAAGAGAGTAACCAATAAGAGGAGTATAAAACTCAAAATCATGGTGCATTTCCTAAGGAATTACTAAAACCCAAATTGTGAAGGATAGCAATGACACAAGTGCTTTGTACAAAGGTGAAATTACTTTGTTGTTTCACAAAACATAATGAAGATCTCAAATCTTTTCCTTCTCTTTTTTTTCATTAATATAAATTCTATTTTATAGTTTTCATATTAGAAAATCTTGAAAAATAATAAAGAATTCCACAATACAATTCAAGAAACAAGTGTCGCAAGGCATGAAACTATGTTCCAAGTGCACATAATGGACTTGTGCAAAATAAAAATGCATAAGAGGACAAAGGGAAAGATATGGAGACTCACAATACACTTAGTCCAAGGAAACAAATTTAAAAATGAAAATGCCATGAATGAAATTGATGAGCAACACCAATGAATGCAAGTGACAGCATGAGGGTTGCAACGAAGCATAACACATGGGTGCACAAGTAGCAATGAGGAAACAAAAATGCATAACAAAATATATGGTAGTCTTTCAGGAAATGATTAAAAAAATATAGAGTGAAAATAATGTGTTTCAAATTTGTTTTCATCATTAGACTAATATGGATCCCAAGAATATGAGAGAACTCAACATGGGCACCAAAAAGCAAGCAAGGTGTTAGCTAGAGAAACCCATGATATGTAGGCTCTACCACTAGAGTCATGACAAATGACAAAAGGAGAAAGGTTTAACTACCATAACTTAGTGGGATTGATTCTAAGGAGAAATAATATTGAAACCAGGTAAGAATGTGGAGAAGTATGAAAAAACTATTCCTATATGACCATTAATAAATTTTTACCTAAAAAATTGGATAAATAACAATGGATAAAGTACTAATACTGTAAGTTGTAAAAAATAAAACAACACTTTCTGAGAGCTTAAATACATCAATGTCCAAATTCTGGAAGAAAAATTATGTAAAATGGTCCCTTAATTTTATTATTATGGTGAAAAATGCCGATAAATTCAATTAAAACAAGTTATTTTCACCAGTTTAGTTTAAAAATTAAGAAGATATGAAAACCCATATTTTACCCCAAAATTACAAGTGGATGTTTCGGGAGAATCAACATTCGATTGGCATGCCATTACTCCAAAGTACTTCCCCTTTCCCTCCTCTTCATTTTGTATGGTTCAATTTTCATTTTTTTGCTAACAGGGATTCCTTTCAAAATGATGGTCTCCTTGCTAGTGACTTTTCCATTATCAAGTCACGAGAAGAAAACCCTACTTGTGGCTTTCATAAGCAAAACTTATATGTGCTTGCAACTATCTCCAAAATAAAGTGTAAGCTACCCCCAAAAAAGTGAAATTTGAAAATATTGAAAAAGGTTATGATGAAAAAATGTATGTTGATTATGCAGGTACATTCACCATGGCCATCACTTGGAAAGAAAGATATCATGGTCATGTTGATAATGAATCTTTAAATGACCCTATTATGATATATTCCCTCGTAAAATGCAGGATTTTGAAAATTTTTAGGTTTCTTAACATGTGGTCGCAACCATAGTTTCTATAGATGTTGATCAGGTACTAGGAACCTAATGATGATGCTTTTGTGATAGAAAATAAGATCCTCAATATTGAAGTGAAGGGTATTTATTTATTGATTGGAATCTCTCTTAGAAGAGAGGAATCCATCCTAATAGGTGGAGGATGAGGTGGCATGGTCCATACTATGACTGAGTACATCACAATGTATTGTGGTCCCAATGTACAAAAAGTTAGCAACGAAGCCCCCATTGTGTAGGTAGTTAACTTGAGCTTAAATATTATCCTTTTTTTTTACTCACATGTCAGGATCAACAACTCAGAATTGGCATCACATGCACTAATGCACTACAGAGAGAAGTGTCTAAGACCTACTATGTTTTATTGGTGCAAAACATTACTGGGTAACATAGAAATTTGATTGACTGACTCCAAGCTTGGAAAGAACAAGAAATTTGGCTATGGAAGTATTCTTTGTTCATTATTCTTAGTGAGAGTTCTAGGAATGTGCCCCAGAGTCCCTATTCCCATGATTGGAATTAGAGAGCCATAGATGATTAGTTGGAATGGTATGATGTGTAGGTTGGATGATAGAGCCATCACTAATTATTTTAGCGTATGATTTGTCGATTGGTGGTTAAATAATATCATCGCTATTGATGACTATCCTTATGATGACACCAAAATTCATCATGATACAGAGCTAGTGCTTCCACCCAATGGCCTGTGCGGCGATATAGGTAAGTGTTACCAGACAATCCACTCGAATGGAGGCGATCTGGATCTCCCTTGCTCAATGCGAGTCTAGAACAAATAAAACAGACTACAAACACGTTTCCTAGATCTACTTAAGGATCAAGTACTAGATGTCTTACCTCTTTGATTCGCTATCTTTTCTCTCGAATGTTGCTCCACGTCCCACGGTCGTCAGATCCAAGCTGCAAGACCTTTTAAGACACAGAAAAGAGAAACGAGTAAAGAGCATCTATACAATAAGAGATCTATGTAAACAGTTAAGCAGGTAAACAACACAACATCATTACACATAAGAACGATATTGGTGGAAAGCATTTGTATTACTGCAAATAGAGGAGTACATGATAGAGATATAGAACTACAACCAATGACTTAACGTAGCAACCCTTCTCCACACAAGCCAATTTCCAAGCCTTTCCAAGGAAGCATGAATTCTCCAAGAGGTGAGTGAGGGTGTCTAAGAGAGATTTCACCAGCATGTAGATACCATAGTCTTCCTCCCTTTGGTATGGGAGTGAGCCTCATATATATAGGACTAAGTGGATGAGGTTATGGATAGGATAGGTTGAGAGATGGTAGGAGAGAGATAGGGGATCTTCCCAATGAGTTAGGGGTCGAGTACCAACTCTCCAAGAGATTAGGGATAAGCCCCCAAATGAGAAAGCTTCGAGAAAGATCTTGAAATGGCTATTTTTGCCCATTAACAGACCTCGTCGCACCTTGCTATGGAGCAACCTGCGATGTCACATGTTGCTAGTGTGAAACCTGTGATGACCTCTCAAAAGGTTGTACAAACTGAGTACAAATCCTCTCAAATACTTGGTCTAGATGACTTCATGGATGTATACACAATGGTCAAGATGACGACATTATCACAACGGTCATGATGACAACACTTGGTCATAATGACGGTACTTGCAATGGTCATGATGATGACATTAGGTCATGACGACGACACTTGCAACACTTGCAACACTTGTGACACTTGCACAAGGGTGACGACATTTTGGTGTAATAGAATGCCCCCCAAAGCATGAAGCTAATGGAATGAGACAGGTGAAATGCTTTGATAGAAAAAATGGCAAAAGACTTGTCGGATGAAGGACGTTGCTACAATACAACTGACTCTGAACTAATAATCTCATATGTGGTACAACATGGCTGTCGACCAATACATTGCAGATCCATGGGAGTAATGACCGACTGAACACAATCATGGATACTAGACACAAGCGTAGATCCATGATGAGATGATAACATAGCCACGACCAATACAAAAGTGGATCCATGTAATATGACTCAATACAAACTCCATCGCAACCTGGGTAAAACATGACTCCCCAGGGTCTTCAAGCTGAAGCCGCAACGATACGAATCTATCCATGTGATTACAAATGTCTTGACGTCGAACATGGTAGAAACCACTTGATTACCGTTCATTGATGTAAACCATTAACAAGTGTGAGGGAGATCACCATTAATGTCAATGATTCCCAAGGTATCATAGTACATATCATCAAGCGTGAATAAATGAGTTGAAGTCGAATGCAAGATGAAATCTTTCAATCAAGATTCAATGATGTAAACTCATGACGAAAGTGAGGTAACTTGCCATTGAGGCATGCAGGACCAAGGTACTTGACTGCTTTCTAGATTCAATCCTTGGATGATGAGTTGAAGTCGACAAGGATGAATCCGTCGAAGGAGGGCCATAATGAATCCCCCATCAATTGACACGAAACATGACAAAAAAGTGTAGAGTGGATTGGATAGTACAATAACATGTAAGACTGACTCAAAGTAACAACGGCATGGAGACGTGTGTACTGACTGTGGACGTGTTCTTGAACATGGGCATGGCATGACTTGGCATTATTGACATGACGAGAATGATACCAACCCCTAATGCAACTGATGGTGGAAGGATTCTTTGGCTGATCCAAAGGAGTGACACAACTCATGGAATTGACAAGACTCGAGGAAAAATAGATTATCCAAGTACTGAATGCAAATGCAAATGAGTGCCATGTTCAAGAACGGCTATATACTGCCACTAAGGTATGTAATACAAACACTTTCCTTTTTCCCCATCATGAATGATGAGTGCCTCACTTGTTTTTTAACGAGCTTGATGAGGGTAACCAGATGCTCGGTATAGCTCATCTCATAGATGAATCCAATCCCAAATATTTTTTGAACCTAGGAAAGGAGGGGTTCGTCCCATAATGGGCCCTTCAATGTTTAAAATTTAAAGAGTCCAAAGAAGAAAAAATCAGCGTCATTTCATGTTTAGAGAGTCTAAAAACTAAAGGAGACTCCAAAAGGTCATTTTTCGTAAAGTTAGCCTCATCTCCCAAAAAATGGTAAAACAATGCAGGAGAGGACTCTTCCAACCATGGTTGGTTGGAGTATTCCTTTTTCGTAAATAGTGCTTCCTGGTCCGAAAAAGGGGTAAACTATCACCAGAAAGACGATCATTCAAATGCTTTTACAAGCATGAAAGCATCAAGTTTGCTTGGCAATCTTTTCCTATTTAGGGAGTTTGAAAAGATCTTAAAAAGGACTCCATGAACAACTTTGTCATGGTTGATGACCGAGTACGACAAAGGAAAAAGTAAACTCGGCACAGTTCCTTTTCCGTAAATAGTCTAGCGAGGCCGGATAAAGTGATAAACCTATACTCGTTAGACACACCTTTTTAACTCAAATTTTTAATGAGCACGAGAATGGTATCAAAAGTACTCGGAATCTTTTTCATGTTTGAACCAGAGCACGAAAAAGTTAAAACTAAGCTCAAACCACTTTTCATGTTTTAACCAAAGCACGAAAAAAGTGAAAAAGTAAGCTCAAATACTATCTTACTATTTTTAACGAGCTCGAAGATATGTTGAAAGAATGCTCATGATGTCTGTTTCATTTTTTAACGAGCTTGTAACAGAAAAATGAACTATGCTCGAGATATTTTTCATGGTTTAATGAGCTCGAAACCTAAGAAAGGAAAGTATGCTCGAAAATGTTCCCAATGGTGGACTTTTTCCCAACATGGCATCCAGAGGTTGGTGTGTGCTCCCAGTATGATAGCTAGAAGTAAGTGACTTAGCTCCAACGTGGTGTGGAGAGGCGATCGATTTGACTTCAACGTAACTTCTAGAGGTTGAAGACATGCCCCCAAGCTTCATTTCATTCGCCTAAGGCATAGGCGGGTGAAAAGAAGGTTTAGGTACTATTTCTACAAGGAGACTCGACTCAAAGGGAAAGGATATGTTTCATTTTTTAATGAGCTTGACACAGGAATAGAACTCTACTCGCGGGAACCTATTTCATTTTTTAACGAGCTTAACATAGAAAGGGAACTATGCTCATAGGTTAAGGCCCATTGACGGGTTCCTTCCCAACATGATTCCCAGAGGTTGGTAAATGCCCCCAGCATGATTGCTAGCGGCTCAACATGGTGGTGTTCCTTCAACATGATTGTTGGCGGTACGACATGTGACATGCCCCCAAGCTTCATTTCGTCTAAAAATTATGCTTGCTAACCCAACTACCAACCTGGTTACTACTATGAAAATGTTCACCAAGGGGGGGAAAACGAGAATCAAATGAAATGAAGGTTCAAATTCTAACTCTATCGAGAGACTCGAACCGATGGGAGGGAGATCTATTTCATTTTTACACAAGCTTGAAATAGACAATAACTATGCTTGAGGGGGGCCATCTTATTTTTTAACGAGCTTGAAATGGAATAAAACTATGCTTGAGGGGGGCCATCTTATTTTTTAACGAGCTTGAAATGGAATAAAACTATGCTCGAGTGGATGGTTTCATTTTTATGCAATCTTGGAACCAAAGGTAAACTATGCTTAGAGGGGTCTATCTCATTTTTAACGAGCTTGAAATAGAATAAAACTATGCTCCAGTGGATGGTTTCATTTTTATGCAAGCTTGAAACCGAAATGGAAACTATGCTAGAGTGTTCGGTCTCATTTTTTAACGAGCTTGAAACATAACATAAATCGTGCTCATGCCCCCCATCCTCAGGGGGAAGAAACCACTAAAACATGTGGAATATTTAGGGAAGTTTGATGACTAGGAGTCATATGATGAGTGGGTGTCACATAGGAAAGCTGATCAATGGTCACAATCCTCCCATCATAGGGAAAATACATCACTCGAAAGAGTGTGGACACGACGACTTTCATAGCATAGACATAATCACGTCCAAGGAGTAGATTGAAATCTAAAGGACCTTGGACAACCATGACATCAACATAAACAGTTTTACCTCTCAACGTGATAGGCAACTGCGGGAGAATCCCTAAAGGTCTAGTAGGCCTTCTATTAAAAGCCAAAATCTGGTCAGTTACTGGTGCAAGCTAAGGTGAACCTATGGCTTGCCAAGCAGCTGAGGATAAAATACTAACAAAAGCTCCCTCATCAACTATCGTACGAAAGATTTCTTTATCGAAAACTCCTACAGATATTTGAAAAGGAATACTCGAAGGAAGACGAGATTTTGTTAGACCATTTCAATCAAAGAAAATGACCTTAGTACTTGGAGGGGGTCCTGTAGGAATGGACAGGGTTTCCCCTTTCCTATGAAATTCTAAACTGACTAGGAAAACATTAGCGGTTTCCAATTCACTCTCACTTGGAAGATAAGAATGAGACGAAGATTGTGTCATGGTGACTACTTCAGTCTGGACTTTCTCCAATGAAAGAGCGGGATTGAGTGGAGATGAGATCAACTCAATCACTTCACTCTCCGAAGGAAGAGTGGGATCAATTACAGATGAAACTGAATTGACCACTTGGTTAACCAACGGGGGGTCGAGGGACAACTTACTATCACTTGTTGGAAGCACCTGTTGGGAGCTAGTAATATCTTCCAACCACCGTGAAGCTTCATTTATGCTTGGACAAAGGTAAGTACGATGCCTGCCCTTTCATATCCAACAAGGGTTTGCGGCTCTACCCTTCCGACCCTTCACCAATCGGTCACTAGTCAAGGGAGTGTCATCAACATGATGGCCAGAGGTTGACGATACAAGTGGTTTTGGTTTTTTAGACCACACTTCTAACACACGGGAAAGACCGGGACAATTCTTGAGAAGGTGATCACCCTTGCAAAGTTTGCAAGGGAACTTTGGCTTACGAGGTGTTCTCATAGAATGAGTGCCATCAGAGGCAGATGGTTGATGCTTGGTATCTTTATTATCTTTCTTCTTCTTAATCTTCATTTTCTTCTTCTTAATCTTCATTTTCTTCTTCTTCTTCTCCACTTGATTACTAACACTAGAGTTTTCAGTAGGAAAAGAGGAAGAGATGGAAGCCGATTCAACTTTCGACGGAGAAGGAGAAGGGTCATCATGAGATTGATGCTCATGTGGTGAAGGAACTAGATTCGACACAATTGGTTCACTTGGCGTAACCAGATTGGAGAATAACCATACTAGTAATCCTTTCGTCAATCCAGGAAGACTCAACGTAGCCATAAAGGGAGGACCAAGAGTTCCCCAAGGGGGAATAAAAAATGCCATACCTTGGAAAGGGGTGCCTTGATTGGTAGTCCCGGAAGAATATTCCATATCTAAACTTCCTAAGAGTCTCTAAAGTACCACACAAATCAAGCACTACTCAAGTCTAAAAGCCACAAGCAAACTGTGTGAATAGGAGTGGATTCAAAGTCTGGAACCTCACGGGATTATCAAGGCATCGCAAACCGCAATATACTGCAGGGTCCAACAATATGACGCGACAAGGAGGATTGGGACCATACCCTTGCCTGCATACCCGATTACCTGGACAGTACGTGCGTGCTAATATCCTCGAGTTCTGTTCTCGGTGTATTGCTTTTCCAAGACGGCCAAATGGTTAACTCGGTTGGTTTCAGGAATCCTAATGGTGTCTCCCGATATACACAAGGTACGTGGGAGCTCAAATCCGTAGTGGTGTTGTCTAATGCACAGCCGTTGGCACGAGACCTTCTGATATACGTGTCGAGTATGTGATACACCCTTCGATATACGCCAAGTACGGATTATGGTACTCGGTGGGTACGTGAAGGAGCTTGATATACCGATATACGTGGAAGACTACAATAACCCCGGACTACAGTGCTGGAAAATAACGACAGCTGCCACGCTTAACAACGCCGAAACACATCTCTAACTTACACACAATTACTAAATGATTTTAACCTAAGCTAGCGTTGATTTTATCTTGTGTTGTTAGGTGGATGCATGAGATGAGTACATAAATGTAAACATAATGCAATCTTCAACTACATGATAATGCACATTTTCCTTTCCTTTTCAATGAAAACTACTTAAGGTAGGGAGAGATTTTTCTTTCTTTCAAACCAAAAGTACTTAAGTAGTAGCGAAAAGAAGAATTCCTTCCTAGAGTGCAATAATTCTAATTTTCTGCAATAATCAGCCAAAGAGTGCAAAGAAAATGAAAGATGCAACTAATCTTAACAATGTGTAAGACAAAATGATGAAGCACTTTTCAATTTTCAACTGCATGTACCAAAAATGAAATTTGATAACTCAACGCTTTTCATATTCATATACAGGAAGTGAGAGGATATCTACAACACTCTAATCTTTCAGAAATTCCCAAAGAAAAATGGCAAGCACCCAAACAACTCAAAGGAACTCAAGAGAGGCTCAAAATATACCAAATGCAATAATTATAACTCATTTCCTATCTTTTTACACTTGAAAAAGACACATCTAAGCTATGGAAGAAGGATTCCACAAACGTTTCCAATCAACTGCAAGACAAAGGAAAGCATTTAACAATCTTATTTAACTCAAATGCATACAAATATGAAATGAATCTTTCTTCTTCTTATGAGTGTGAGACCAAGAATTTCAAATGATCAAATTAAAGCAAGAAGAATACTTATGTTTTCCAAATTCATGAATATAGCAAAAGAGTGGCAAAATCAAGCTTTTCTTTGAACTGAAGTGGAGACAAAGAATCAATATTTCCCAAAAATGATTGAATAGCTTAGCATGTAAGGGAAACAAGACGCATAACCCAAGAAAGAGAGGCTCAAAAAGGCATGGATATCCCACACTTTTCAAGTCTTTAAAAAAAACTAGTCACGCCAAACCAAAAATGATCTCAAAACCTTGAGATGGATCAAAACGATTGATGAATGCACGATTCATGGCCCCCCCCGGTCATGAGGAGGAATTTTTTTTCAAAAATAGAACCCATTTCGCTTAAAAATGCAAGCAAAACACTAGTTTTTACTCAAGAGGCCAAACATGAATCCAAAACTCAAAAGACCCAAAAACCAATACAAACAAGCCAAACAAAACACACAAATCAAAGATGAGATCTCTGGCTGGATCTTGCAGCACAGAGGGAGTTTATACAACAAACCAAAGTCCAGATTGTCAGATGAGGGAAGGGGTGCCCGTATGCCAACTTTTGACAGATCAACGCACTCTATCCTTACACACAGTGCGATGTCGCAGTTTGCCTTCACGGGAGGTGCGACGATGTCTCCGTTTACCAATGCAAAGGGTGCGACGGGTGACTAACAGGTGAAAAATAGAGACTCAGAATGACACAGTGTCGCTCTGTTTCCATTTCCCAGGTGCAACAGGTGAGGTCTGGATTCAAAAATGAACCAGATCTCTCAACAATGAACCAAGAACTGGCTTGAAAATGAGTTGTATAAACTCAGAGGAAGCAGATCAGAGTCTTCAACGTGAAGATCTGATAGTGAAATCAATCCTAAGAAGTAAATGGAAAAAAAGATAAAAGAGGCTTGTGTCAAGTAATCAATTGAAAATGACTCTCAAATTTAATGACTACCAAACAAAACAAACACTACTCCCCAGCGGAGTGGCCAGATTTGTTACTGGACAATCCACTTGACCGGAGGCGAGCCGGATCTCCCTAAATCAATGCGAGTATAGAACAAATAAAACAGACTACAAACACGTTTCCTAGATCTACTTAAGGATCAAGTACTAGATGTCTTACCTCTTTAATTCGCTATCCTTTCTCCCAAATGTTGCTCCACGTCCCATAGTCGTCAGATCCAAGCTGCAAGACCTGTTAAGACACAGAAAAGAGAAACGAGTAAAGAGCATCTATACAATAAGAGATCTATGTAAACAGTTAAACAGGTAAACAACACAACATCATTACACATAAGAACGATATTGGTGGAAAGCATTTGTATTACTGCAAATAGAGGAGTACATGATAGAGATATAGAACTACAACCAATGACTTAACGTAGCATCCCTTCTCCACACAAGCCAATTTCCAAGCCCTTCCAAGGAAGCATGAATTCTCCAAGAGGTGAGTGAGGGTGTCTAAGAGAGATTTCACCAGCATGTAGATACCATAGTATTCCTTCCTTTGGTATGGGAGTGAGCCTCATATATATAGGACTAAGTGGATGAGGTTATGGATAGGATAGGTTGAGAGATGGTAGGAGAGAGATAGGGGATATTCCCAATGAGTTAGGGGTCGAGTACCAACTCTCCAAGAGATCAAGGATAAGCCCCCAAATGAGCAAGCTTCGAGAAAGATCTCGAAATGGCTATTTTTTCCCATTAACAGACCTCGTCACACCTTGCTATGGAGCAACCTGCGACATCGCATGTTGCTAGTGTGCAACCTGCGACAACCTCTCAAAAGGTTGTACAAACTGAGTACAAATCCTCTCAAATACTTGGTCCAGATGACTTCAGGGATGTATACACAAAGGTCAATATGATGACATTATCACAATGGTCATGATGATAACACTTGGTCATAATGACGGTACTTGCAACGGTCATGATGACGACACTAGGTCATGACGACAACACTTGCAACACTTGCGACACTTGCACAAGGGTGACGACATTTTGGTGTAATAGTAAGTAATATTTTGTTTTTGAAATTTTCTCATGTTTTTTGGGGGGATCTTATCTGTTTAGTTTTAAAATTATTTAGAGGTATATGATTTTTATGAATGATTTGCTGCTAACAACATATTTTAATGATATAGATGTAGTTTTAGAGGGATCAGATGTGTTTCGTAGGAACAGATGTAGGGGATGAGGTTATAAAGGATGCTAGAGTTCTGAGTGGGGTTCAATGTAACCTAAAGGGATTGAGCACATGTGTACCTATGGCCCATATATACGAACTCCTAGAGTGACTCCAATGACATGTGGTAGAGGTACCATTTCCGTCATTACAACTGATGTGGTGGACAGTCATTACCATAATGTCACAGGAACATGCACACATCATATCATTAGAGTTTACGGAGCTTAATTTTTTTATATGACATCATATTTTTTGGACATTATGGGACATGATATTATCTAATATATACATGGTCCTTTTTTGGTTGTAATTACATGTGAAAATAATATTATTTGTTTTATTTCATGTGTTCAATGCATGCATGATTTTTCTTTAGATTAATGTGACAAATGCAAATCTAATACATAATTAGCTAGTGCATCAATTATACCATTAAATATTCTTATAACATGAATGCATGTAACAAATGAAAAATAATACTTGAGAAGCATAGGATGTGGATATGGTCAATTCTATTTTGTTGCAAAATTGCCAATTGTGAATCTAGGTGAACCACCATACATTGAATCCCAGATACAATGGTTTTCAATAGTTCAAGGACTTCACACATTCAACAACATTATTGGTTGCATGAATGAGTGCAACGCTCCAACATTAGACATTAGCATAAGTATAAATAGCATATGGTAATGGTAAAAAGGTCAATTAATATATAAAAATAAAAAGGAATATGGTCATTGTAATTTAATTTAGGTGCATGGATGACAAGTGTGTCATTGATGCAAAATTAAGAAATTGAGTGAAATTTGGAAATTAAGTAATAAAAATGGGCGTAAGACCAAGAGCGGGGGGATCTAGTCTTTCTACTTGATTTTGGGGTTTGATTGCTTATTCGTGTTAGTTTTCTATTGTTTGTGAGTGCACCTGTTGAGAGGGAGGCTAAGGAGGGGGATATTATTTTACAGAGGTTGATAGAGAAAAGAGTAAGGCCCCACCTAGTTTGGCCAAGGGTTAATTGTTAAGGTATCGAGTGCCTAAAATTATGTTGGGGATTGGTTGGGTGGAGAGTTGTTCCCCCAACTGCTGTTGTAGATAAAAGAACCGGTGACTGATTGAGGACAAGGTTTGCATGTGACCTTGTTTAAGCTAATAATCGATCGAGTAAGTAGAAATTCTTCTCTTTGGATTACAATTTTTAATTTCTCCTATTTATCTGATAGGTATTAAAATTGTTAATTTATTTGTTGAGGGTAATGAATCCACTTATCCATAGATACCTGATAGCTTAGGTATTTTATGAAATTTTCCTCAAGGAACCTACCAATTAATTAGGTTTAATATCTGCTAATAAGAAGGGGTTGTTACATTTGGTATCAGAGTGTGGTTAAAATACTTAGGATCCTTAAGGGACACTACCACCTAGATTGTATTTTTCCCATAATTATTATTTTGTCCCAAGTTAAATAAAACCAATAAACAAAGAAATTTATACTAGATAGGAACTATTAAACAAATAAAATATTATGATGGGTGTTGAGGTTTGAACCGAGGTCTCTTGTTGTAGAGAAAATTCCTTTCTTAGGCCACAATCATATTTATGGTCAAATGAGGCAATGAGTCATATGCATGGAAAATTAATCCATCCTACCAACATATAAATTTTATCATAAAAAAAGTTGATGCATTCAACATAAAGAATATAAATCATTATACTAACTTCTTCTTTTTTCACAGAAAAAAAAAAAAAGTCATACTTTATATTAAAACTATCAAAGATTACAACAATAAATAAAGCCAGACACTGAGCACGAAACCTGGAAAGAACTAGCAGAAAAACGACCAAGAAAAGGACCACTAGCAGCCATGCCCAGAAATAGAGAGGGTCCTTGGCAACCATGCCAAGAAACAGAGAAGAACCCGAGAACAGCTAAGCCAAAGAAGAACTAGCATTAACTTGACAAGATAGTGAAACGAGAGCCTAACAATCTACCAGTCAAAATTTCAGGAACAAAAAAGAGCTGTGAATAGATGCAACAGCCGGAAAAGTTACAGAAGATAATAAGGTCACAGAGCCAAAAAATGAAAGGGCCACCAGAAGATAGCACGACGAAACTAGAGATAAAATAAAAGCCAATGGCCTGTTGATGGAGAGGAAGATCCCTGGGTAATCTCATAAAATAGTTTCCCCTCCACAGCAGCAAGACCCCAGCGAGAGAGTTGATCAGCGACCTCATTGTGCTCATGAAAAATGTGAACAAATGATGTTTGGTCACAATGATCAAGAAGTTGCCGAGTATGCAGCAACCAAGTGTCAAGTGCAAGTGCATAAATGTTTTATTGACCATTTGCCCATTGAACCACAATCATCGAGTTTCCAGCAACCTGCTCCAAAGAAATGCCAACCTGAGAAGCAAAAAAGAGAATGAGCCAAAGCCCCAAAAGCTCACCCTTATTATTAGTACCCCGACCTCCGCAGCACCAGAGGCGAACAAGATCGCCATTGGCATATTCGATATAAGCACCAGCACCACAAAGTCCATTCAATCAGCAAGCAGCTCCATCGAATCTAGCACGATTACCATTATGTATAAAAGATGATGGCCTAATGAAACGATCCACCAGAGATGGCTGCTTCAGCTGAGGGACTGAATACTCCGTCGACAGGGCCAGCACTTTGGCCACCACCCAGCTAGGATCTGCCCAGAGATTCTCGAAGATTATAAGATTTCCAAATTTCCCAGGAAGTCAGGCAAGTGAGAATTCCCAAGTGCTAGTTCTGAGTAAAGAGAATTTTGAACCAGTCTTGCATAGTGAAAACTAAACTGGGCGGAAGATAGATGAAAGGGTTTCCAATATAAGACCACACTTCTATACATTCATTGATTCCCAGAGACATCTACCCTATGTAGGTTTCAAAACTTCATTGGTTCATCTCCATTTCCCTTTGTAGTGATTGGACCCTCACAGAAGATACCATATAGATATACCATTACGTCGAAGGTGTTTATACAATGAGATAGTCTCACAAGACACTGGAGCAGATTCCTCGTCTCTCGGACGAATGGAAACTTGTCACATATCTATGCACTTCTATAGTGTTTTGGTTTTGTTAAAATGAAGTTAGGGTTCAAGTTTTTAATGCCAGGGAGACTCCCAGACTCGATCTTCCATCGAATTCATGTCTGCAATCTTTCAAGGATGCCATCACGGACAAAATTTCCTCAATTTCGCCATCAATTCATCTTTCTCTCAATGAGAAGGACAAGCTGCAGTGTTTCCCACAGTAGGCTCTGCAAACCCTCGGTATCACAGGTGGCGATTTGATCTTTAACACACCCAGTGCATATGGATTCTGGCTTGGGGATAATGTAAAGATACCAAAATGAGGTCGAGAGGAAGAGAAAAATGTGAAATCTTAGATATAAATATTTTCTTATGTGGCAATTAATGGTGAGGGCGCTTGAATTTGTCATAGTAAAATATGACGTTATAGCCATAACTCTTTCAAGTTGCAAAGACATGATATACGATGCCTTGGACGCGCTCTTAAACTATAAGTCTCTCAAAGAACTGACATTAAAGATAGATTTTATGTCTACGCCCTCAGGGCTCACTAGAGTGAAAATTGTCGCTTTTGGTTACTGTAGGTCTCCAATTCAAAACCGTCAACATTAGTATTCCCTAATATCACTTGTCATCAAATTATAGAAACTTGAAAACCTAGCCCTCATGTATTGACATGGAAATTTGGGGGAATTTTCATAGTGTTGTTCTCCAATTCGCCTGCATATAGAGGTGAACTGGACATGTACCAGGAAATGCTTCTGGGATTCATAAATTCTAGAAGTTTGTTGTACTTGTTTATAGAAGATTGTTTGTTGTCATTCCCCTCTTTTGGTTATTGATACTTATGGACACTTGGGACTATTTGTGTTTTCAGAGTCTACAGAAATATTGTTTGTTTTTTGTTATGTTTGTTTTGATAGTGTTTTGTGAGGAAGGATCCTACAAATATGGTCTGTGGTCACATCATGTTGCTTGCTGGGGTGTTTTGAATTTTATCAACCCTCACTACCGATAAATTCATTGAGGTTTAATGGACAGTTAAGGTCTCTGATTTTTTTTTTTTTGAGGCAAAGGTTGTTGCTTGCAGTAAAAACTGGAAGTTGGAATGAATTTAATTCGTTATTGAATTTGCATTGATCTAGGAAGCACCATTGAAATTTACACCTTGATTTTTTTAGATTTTTCAGTATGTAATAAATCTAGGTTATTAAGGGAGCTTTGAGTTAATTGAAGTGCAACTGCAATTTTCTTTTCTAGCAATATTTTTCAGCTGCTTTTAGGGAGGGGTTAATCTGGTTCAATTTCATAAACATAAAAAATTATTTGTCTTTTTCCAGTTTGTTTGTTTTATGGATTGTCAAGTCTGTAACTTCTAAACATTGCAGTGTTTTAATCCTTTCCATCCCACTAGGACTGCAGCTAAGATCGCAAGTCCTTTGAGCTTCTATTTCAAGGAAAATTTACGTTTTCTTTCCCACACTATGCATGAAGTGGCATTCTTGAGATCAACGATTGTAATGTACCCCTCAAGGCCTTCATGAAACCCCAACTACCCAAACCATGGAGAGAAAACATTTCAAAGCTTAGAAAATTCCCCCAATACCCCCTTCATGGTCGTGAGGCCTCTTAAAATCAGGGTGAACCGTATCATGGATTTCTACATGTACATTTCTGGAAATGTATTTATCCTGTTAAGCAGGTGGATTCTCCCTACCGTGCTTGTTCATAAACAAGCTGCAAATTTTGTGATCATTCATTCGTCTTGCGTAGGGTTTGGCTTGTTTGAGAGCCTATTTTGTCCCTGCTTCTTATATTTTGAAATGATATCCTCTTTAACATATAATACATCTTACAATATCAGTAAATTGCAACCTAACATTATATTATCATTTTGGTTGCTTGGTGCTTTCTTGTGTCCAAATTTATTATCTATACTTTTCTTTGAGTTTTTACATTGGCTAGTTTTCTATTTTGTGACTCTACAGTGTGATCCTTCAGATGCAAGATCATGTGATTCTAGTTGCAATGGAAGGATTATGACAAGTGATTATCAATATGCACTGAAAGATGGTGGATTGAAAAGGAAGAGGAGTATCCATATACTCGAAAGACGACACTTGTAGTTTTAACGAGAACAAAATTGTAGCATAGGTTTCAAATATCAGCATCGTTTCTATTGATGAATAACAAATTGCTGCAAATTGGTGAAGAATGGGCGTATTTCAAGTAATTCATAATATGCATATATTTCATTGCTAGTTTCTTATAGTAATATCACACTTCTATTACAGAAAACCTATGCAATTTAGTAAGGACTGATTTTTATTGGCCATTGTCATTGAAAAATGGTACATTTTTTTTAACAAAAACTGGAAAAGGGTTTATATTATAAAAATTTGTGCACAGCCATTCATAACAAAAAGAAGAGCTTCAAACTGAGCTCTGAGAGTCTCTGAAAATATGATTTCAAAACTTTTTCCAAGCCAATTCTATCAGAATTCCTATTATGATTCCTAGAAAATTCAAAAGTAGAGGGGTAAACCCTTACAAACTGGTAATTTAGCAGTATACAAAAAAACATATAACCCTAAAGAGAGAGAAAATCATTCCTGAAACCCTTGCAAACCCTAAACTTGCTGATGGACTGAGACTTCATCCATTGGTAGCACATCTCCAGCTGGGGACTCCTGGCAATGACTACATTGGGTCATTTTTTCCATCTTAAGAATTTCTTCTTTGATCACGTCCACTATTCCCATAAGCTCTATCAAACTTCTCTCCAATTCATCAATTTGAGAGTCCTCGCAAGTGAGTTGTTGGGAGATATATTTCATATCCTCAATGGTTTCTTTGTTTTCCTTGAGGCCAGCACAGGCATCTTCATAAACCTTCCTAAGATGCAGTTTAAAGTATTCTACACTCGCTTTCAGAAAGGCCATAGCCTCCATAATACCTGTCATTGCTATGGGATGTTGGATGCGTTCAAAAATTTCATCAAAATGCAGTGAGAGAGCCATGGGAGAACTCTGCTCCAACCCGTTTCCTTCCTCAGAAGCCAATGGCATAAGGGAAAGTCCTCCCAAATAATCTTCGAGCCATTGTGACTGAACTGCTGCATAAACCTTCCCCTCTGCTTTATCGAATGCCAGATTGCGGGACATCTGGTTTGTGCATGAACCGAGAGGCTTTGAGTCTTGGACAAGACTCCCCTTAAATTTTGTTACCAGACACCTATCGTCGAGAGGACAGGTGCGGGTATGACCATACCCACGTATCATCTCTTCTAGGTTTCAAATTTGAATCCTTCAGGGCCCTTCAAAGGCCATTTCACACATCATAGAAGGCCACTTCAAATTTTACCATGCAAAAAAATTTTAATTTCATGGTAAGCCCTTCAATAATTAAATTAACCACTACTATTTAAAATTGCAAAAGAAGGGTAGCTTCAAATTTCACCCATCGACAGTTTTCAGTGGGAAATTGGGAATGTGGCTACTAGCTAGGTGACTTGGGAGTGGGACTCTGTTACTCTCCAATATCCATGTGTTTGATCATCCATGGATCATGGACCATTGGACCTCTAATAATATCATTGACCAACTTACGTGGACGGGCTTACACTGAGCATCCCATGGCTTGAACGCTTCTAAGTTCTCGTGTTTGCAGCAAGCGCTTACCTGTTTAACACATTTAATGGAAGCAACAAATTTATTAAACCTGGTTGGTGGGTCATACGTGTTGTTGGCAGTGGGATTACCAAGTTACCAGTTATCACATACCAATTCGTGAATTCTGAATCAGTGAGTTAATTGAGTATTCAATGTATAATATATTATGTTAATGTGCCCCGATTTGGCATTTTATACAAAATCCACAATCCAGGAAATTCTTGTAATGTTGCAGGCTGTTGCTCCTGCTTGTGGCCCCTACCCACAGCCCTACGTTTTCTTTGTTGTATCAAGTTAATCCTACTGTCTACGGCTCCCAGCCTCACACCCTATGTTTTCTTTGTTGTATCAAGTCAATCCCGCGGCTCCCGAGTCCCACATTGTGTTTTCTTTGTTGTATCAAGTCAATGCTTGAATTCCATGCTTCCATGGCTCCTACCATCAATATATAATATTAAAGGAATACAAACAAGCTTTTTCTTATACCCCTACTCCACTGTGGTCGAGCTACTTCTAAGTTCCACCTACCCTATCTCCTCTAGTCCTCCAAGAGAGTTTGCGAAGCGAAGCTGCCAATGCCATCCTGCCATAAACATATATAAAGAAATTCATTTTCTTTGAGGAGATCAACTTCAAGGCTGACTAGATTGCCGACATCCTATGAATTTACAGGTATGTACATCATTTTATCCATTCATGATCCCATCAATTATTTAAAAATTTTGTTATTTGATTAAAATTCTGTAACTTCAAAGTTCAAACACAATACTATTATTTGACTGAAATTTTGTTACTTCAAATGGGCCTTGAAGGATTCAAATTTGAAGCCTGGACCCAAGAGTGGGTTTGTCACAAATCTTCGTCAAAGACTGTTTAGAACGACATTTATCAATTCCCAACTGTAGCAACAACAACAATTGATTCTTTCTTCATATGTCCTGTGTATACGCATATGATTCCTTGTGCTCCTTGCCTTGCCCTATTTTCCATTGTCGCCTGATCGAAGCTCTTGAGAATTTAGCTGCCCCTTAACTTTCCTGAAATGGAGGGGACAAGGAAGACCATTGTTTTCACTCTGAAACCGTGTTCTTCACCATTCAGCTTCCACTGGCCATGGTTTCATCCCTACAGGAAATAGGTGTGCACAGTGCACCCCCCATCTTTACCAAAAATCCTAGGGATTTGGGGAAGTTCCCACTCTTCCAACCTCCATGCACCTAGTTAATGAGTTAGATCAAGAATCCAAACATTGTATCTAAAACTGTATTACATGAGCTATTTTCCCCAATTGCTTAGTCGTCGAATCGACACCTTCCTCTAGTACATGGTTTGAGATTCTTGGTCTTTATTAATATGAAGACTACCGATGCTACTACACTTACAATTCGCGTTTGACTGTACGAACTAGGACAAAAATGTTTTTGTAATCTTGATTTTTAGAACAACAGTGCTACTTTACCTTTTGATTTTGTTTCCCTTATCGACTGGTCTGGAATAAAACAAGAACTTCAACCATCTATGCATCTCCTGGCTACTTGTTCTACCTACATTTTACTTATGCTTCACAAGTTACAACCCATCCTCTACTCCATCATACCATAGATTTAGTATGTATAACGTGATCTAGGGGGAGGGATATAGAGAAGAAGCATCCAGGGTCCTTAATCAGCTATTGAGAACAAAAGTTTCCTAGAGTCGGATAGTTCTCTTTGCTCAAACCATAACATAGCATGTAACATGTAAGGATTTCTTAAACTTATTCTATCCCAAGTACGTGTGGAATTCATAGTGTTGAATGAAAAAATTAAAACATATATTGTTGTCATTGGCATTCAATTCTATCATAGGGTACACAATTAGAGTGACAAAGAAACTTTCTATTAGTTTTCAATCCAATCCAACTTCTTCGTTGAACTGTTCTCTCTAATATACTTGCGTGAAGGAGGATTATAAATGGAAACGCAGTCGTTTGTAAGAGGTGCATGAAAGTGAATTATCGTCCTCAATTCAACAAAGTAAAAAAAAGTTACCATTCAGATTCTTTCCCTTCACCTTTTTTACTGCCTTTCTGCATACATCTCTATTATTCACTAATTTAGTAACAAATACAGACCAAACTCAACGTCCAATGTTTTTGGCTTATGAAACAATTTCTTCCTTTCTTTTGCTTACATTATCATTTTTTCCATTGTTAAGTAGGCTAGATTTTATGTAGGCTAGAATTTATATTAGTTTGAAGAACACTAGTGATTTACAAAGATTGAAATTTTCCAAGAATAAGCATCACGTTGCTTTTAGAAGAGTTGAAGAACCCAATTCTTGATCGAGCTTGTAGTGTTTGAAGCAGCCTAGGAACCCATTTTAAGAGGTATTAAATATTATTATACTAGTTAAAAGTTGGATTGGAATTGGGCTAGCAAGCTAACTGTAGCTGATGCAGAAAAAAAATCTATAAATTTAGTTATGGCAATTCACACTGAACATCTGGAAACTGGATTTTCTATGTGTCTCCTAAGTTATGTTTCACTAATAAATTCCTCATGTTCAAGCAGATCATGAAAGAGTAAAATAGTATTAATTTTGGCTGTAAGGATGAAATTTGGATTGGAATGGGGTTAGCAAGTCAACTGTATTATTATGTTGGTTAAAAGTTTAAGAGGCAAGATCAATTTGGGAAACTGCTAAGATGGCAAAGGTGGCAAAGGTGGCATAGTGGCCTAGAGACCGAGCCGCTAGATTGCGGCGAAATATGGTTGTAATGACATATATAATGTTCAGTGCTACTATGTCCACTACAAAATAAATCCTCTTGACTTTACTAGGTAAGTAAACATTGAAATTTTGATGTACTGGTACATTTTCAAATGAAAAGAATGACTTATTTTTACATGGCAGCATTGAAGGGTTCAATATCTCATAGCCGTTCAAAGTGAAATGGGACCCCACCCTTCAAATTTGATCCCTGATCGCTTCCATCTTGATTGGGGACTGCTCACTTGGGTGAATATTCAAAGGGACTAAGTCCTTATGGGTGGTGCTAACGAGCCTAGGGAATCGGAATGATCCTTTGTAAACCATCTCCATAGTTCACCTTTCCTCACCCAAGGTTTACACCTTTATTAGCAAGATGATCAGCTATTCCATTATTTTCTCTTAGGATGCGAAGGTAAATAACCTCGTGAGAAATTTTTAGGAGGCCTATTCTTTTGTGAATCATTTTGCACCATGGGGGCCCTTTAGTGTATCCATTCCTCATTTTTTGGATGACTTGTCTTGAATCTCCAAATACTATTAGCTTTTTGATGTTTAACTTTGAGGATATTTCCATGCCATGAAGTAGAGCTAGCCATTCAACAACATTGTTGGATTTCTCCCCCAATCCCTAAGCGTAAGAGTTGACGATTTTTCCTCCAGGATCATAGATGATCCCCCCCACACCCGCCTCCCCTAAAAAAATGGTACATTGACATTAAGGGAAATTTGTATATTTTTTTATCTTGGTCTAAGAGATTAAATTGTGGTTGCTTTATAAGTTTCAACTTTTCATGGTGATCCAAAAGTCACAACTATTAGTTTTTGTGTAATGTTATGTGGGTCATATTTGGCTTGTGGTTGTTATTAATGTGATGTTAGGGGCTATCTTTAGTGGAATTTCATTGTGTTGATATTTCATCTCTCATTTGTGTCTTTTAACATCACCATTGTGTGTGTTGTGAGTAATCTCACACATAAAAATTGTGAAATAGATGGTTTCTAAGGCTTAACCCATCCAAAATATTTGCTAATATGGAAGTTGGCTTTGAAATGCAAGTTTTTTGGTTGAAATGATTTAATCTTCCCTCACATTGGTACTATAATTGCTGACAGTTTTGGTGTCATGCATTATTGATTGTCTTTGTCTTGCAATTATTATAGGCTATAGTTGCAGTAGCATATTTTCTTTTTGTTGTTATCTATGTAATGTTACAAACCATCTCTACATTAATATATCTCCCCATATGTGGAGATTTTGTTCCACATTAAAACTTATCCCCCTTCTAAAGTGCATATAGTTAACACTACATAAAACTATAATATAGAAACCTAGTTCTTGATAATAGTACTTGAGTGGTCAATCCATGTAGTAGAGCCCAACAGTGACATTTGATGATCTTTCATTTTTTGTTGCTCAGGGGGACATTAACGAATTTGGACTAGAAAACAAAAAACAAGAATTAGGTTTGATAACTTGCCTACTTTTGATAGTCATTTATTTTATATGCATATATGGATGGTTTCCATCAAATATATGTTGAGGGCATCACTGTATTGTTTTCATTTGAAATCAATGCCGCATTTATGCAGACATACATAGGAGGAGTATCTTGCCCATACATTTGCAGCAAGCACAACTTGGATCACAGAGTACTCCGGGTAGGATATGGTGTTGTAGGATTTGCTCCCATTATAATGAAGGACAATCCTTATTGGATCATAAATAACTCATGGAGGCCCAACTAGGGAGAAAATGGTTTCTCCAAGATTTGTAGAGGACATAATGTTTGTAGAATCAACAACATGGTTTTCATTGTTGTAGCTATTTTAGCATTGAAATTAGATCACTTTCTTATATATACCTATTTATTTAGACTTTTGATTGAAATTTATGTTGTATTGATTATACCTTAATAGTACATTGAATATACCTTATAGTACTTGCAAGGTGGATAATCAAGCACTTGAAGGATTTATAAATTTAGCACTCTTAAGAATATTAAAATGGTTTGTGGTTCAAAAAATGCCAGTCAAAAAGCTTCAAACAACTTCAAGTTGTCCTGAAATAATGTAAATATGATATTATCTAGTCATTGAGTTTATTGTTTGTATAATATGGGATATTAAATTATAGCAATTATCTTATAAATCATTGAGCAGTATTAATCAGAAAATAATTTACTGCGAACATTTATTTGCTTGAAGTTGTGTGTGTGTGTGTGTGTCCAATGCACTTAATGCTTTATTAAGGATTAATGTACTATTGCACAGAAACACAGTAAGATATGATGGATTATACCAAGCATCCGCACACTATAAAATATACTTTGCTTTGTGTACATGTGAATATACACGGTCCCTGAAGACTGTCTTGGTACATGTGAATATGTGGTACCAATTATAATTAAGATTATAAATATAATCTTTGGTTGAATATGTGGTCATTGACCACATATTAGTGAGAAACCAACATTAATCATGAGATTTAAAGGAAGCATTAGACACAAAAATATAAATAAAAAGGCCAACCTCAAATAATTTTGTAAAGATATATGATCATATATGTAAACTTTCTCAAAAAGGCATGAAATCAAGTGTATATTACAATTTTGAAATGCTAAATTATACAACTAATTGATATATGATCATATATGTAAACTTTCTCAAAAAGGCATGAAATCAAGTGTATATTACAATTTTGAAATGCTAAATTATACAACTAATTAAAAAACATAAATTTTCCTACTGAGATAAGCTTCTAAACATTTCTTTGAACTTCCAAAATCATATTTTATGTATCTATCTAACCATTGGAAGATAATACAGAAATCCCTTTGACACAAGGTGAAAGCTATCACATTTGATGGTGATATTTGAACTTGAAATGCATATTTATTTTAATGATATTAATGAGAAAGAAAAGATAATATCCTACTGTATACAATCCTAAATGTATGCATATTTTGGATAGAAGCCCAATGTTTTAGAAGCTTGTGTCCAAAATATACAAAATTAAAATGTTCTTCCATAAAACATTTCCCTATTATATCACTTGAGGAAATGCATATGTTTAAGTTTGTATTTGTTAGGAAGTCAATAACTAAATGATTCTAAGCTCCGACGAGAATGGACATACAACCTCTACATCAAGAATGGCCTCACGCAACTACAACTATGCACATAATTAAATTTCTGCTAAACGATAGAAGGACATATGTAGTACAGTTGCATAGTAATATCAAGCTAATTTTAGTTCCGTTTTATCTTAGAAACTATTCTTTAAAGCTAAAAATAAACCAGATGAAATCTAAACCATTGATCCATATCCAGGAGAAAGCCTAAGACATAAACTCCCACCAACATAGTAGGCATGCTTATAGATTGTCTTAGCAGATTTAATTTTTATGCAAACTCAGATATGATGAACATTTGATTCATCGCCGATTCCTTCCTTCATCTCGCGAAGAAGGAAAAAAATTCATTTACCATCTTTATTTTTTTAACTCATGATAGACTTCATGTTACCTTGTTGTTAGTCTGTTTTTTTTTACAATCTTGTTTATTTGATTTATAGTACATCTCATATAGCTTCCGCTATTAGATTAGTGTCTAGGCTCATAAAAGATTAAAAGGAAATATCCAAATAAGATTCATATGAAGTTCAAGGAATATTATTTTTTTATCTAGGTTAAGTTATATATCAGTTTAGTATTAAGTATTTAAGTAAAAATTCGAATTGGTGAGTCAAATATAAATAAGATTGGGGATGATTGAAAGTTTATTTCTCTATATGTGTTTCATCTCTTATTTAATCTAATTTCATGGTTTTGTAGAAAAATATACATTGTTTTTGTACATCCTGAGTGGATCTAATGGTTAAGAACATGTGTTTCTTCCTAAAAAGTCATAGATTCAAATCTGGAGGGGGTAAGGTATGTACACCTCTCTAAACTTTATATATTATTATTATAAATGAGCATTTAATGTTGGATCTAAAGCAAATTATAACATATTATGATAGCTTAGATTTAGCCTATTGTAAGAATTGACCTGCAATATCGATACATCTTAATTTCCCACTGCATATTGTTAATATTAGAAACGCAATCCATAAATTTTTGATACAAAATCTTTAAAAAAATTGACACGATAATCTAAATTAATAACAAACTTAAATTTTGTAAATAAAAAATTATGTTTAAACTTTATTAAAATTTCAAATTTTAAAATAAAAACTTGTATCTACTATGGGAAACATGTTTAAATGATTGAAATATAAAATTATAATTTATATTAAATTAATATAATATTAAAAAAAATATAATGTATAATTTACATTAATAGTATTCTCTCCTCATATTTCTCCTTTTTTTTAAAAATTTTGTTTTAATTTTCTTATATTAAAATTATGTTTCATAATAATATTTTTTATTTTTTCTTGTATTTTTATTTTTTTTTACATTAAAAGGGTATTTACATTAAAATTTCTCATTTTATTTTACAATAATAATTAATTTTCTTCTCTTTTTAAATATTAAATATTTTTAATAATAAAAAAGATTATATATTTTTACTAGCAGAAAAAAGCATACTATTGGTATTCAAAGGATGAATCAAATAGTATAATATGTTTAAGACTAACAAATACAGCCTTGTATGCAGACAACCTCATATGTTGAGTGTAAACTTCTAACCTTCTCTTAAATACATCATAAAAAAAAAAAATTTACTATCTCCAGCCGAAAAGATGTAGTTCGGGACAAAAAACATATGTGGAGAATTTAACAATAAAAAATTATGTACGAGCCTTGCTCCATAACCTGTAGGTCCTATATATCCTCCTAGTAGATAACCCCCTCCTCTCCTTCATATGCTTCTTTTGAGAGTGTATCAGCCATCTTGTTGTGTTGATGGTATAAATGTTCAAAGGTAATGTCACTGAAGAGCTGGATTTCTTCCATAATCTTGCGACACCACTGATAAAGCATTATGACATTTAATTTATATTCACCACGGGCCCATTTTATGGTCACTCTTGAGTCCCCAAAGACATCAAGATCCCAAATACCAAAAGAGTTTGAAACTTTCAGTACACACCAAAGTTCCAACAACTCAAACTTCATATTGGTACCCTTGCCACAGTTCATACTCAAAGTGATATGATGATCCTTCTTGATATAAATAACCCCTCCCACAGCACATAAACCATTTGTAGCAGCCCCATCAAAGAAAGAAGAAGGTCTGTGAAAATTATGGCTGAAGGAACTATCCTTTTGTGTATTTTTCTCTGCAAAATATGAGCAATGATCTCTGATTGTCAACAGAATTTTGTTGGTAGTTCTTAACAAGCTAGGTTCCAAATTTTCAAAAATGGCTTTGTTTCTAGCGTGCCAAATAGCCCAAGAAATAATTGTAGGCATATATGGTAAATATTTGTTACTCCTGTACCAATTTAGCGCACATATATCAAAATTTTCAATACCCCACAAATTATCAAACCTGAAATGTTTTATGATAGAAGACCAGATATTTCTATTAAATCGACAATCCACTAGAATGTGATAAGTTGTTTCCATACTGTCTTTACACATAAAGCATATCCCCAGTCCCATCCATCCTTTCATAACCAAGTTATCCCATGTCTTCAGGTATCCTTGAAGAGAAAGCCACATAAAACATTTAATTTTTAGGGGGATCTTCCATTGCCACAGTTTCTTATACCACCAATTTCGTGGAAAGTTGCATATACTATTGACAATGGCCTTATATGCAAGTTTCGCAGTTATCATTTCATTAGCTTTGTTGTTGCTCTAGATCAAGGTATCATTATCCAAAGACAGTCTGCATCCTGTGGAATATAGCTTCTTGATATAATTGTCTCATTCAATGGTAGCATTGTCAGTGAAACTCATTTCCATTGCGTTGAGATAATAGGATTGACTGGAGCCAGTTTTGTTCATTTTTATCTTGTTGAGTGTGGAACGATCAAAATAGTGCAGAATGTTAATGATATCACTTGAAAGGGAGTAATCCTCATCTAACCCCAAAATCAGTTTTATGCCAACTAGAATTTCTTTCCAATTCCTAACCCTCCACGTGAGATCTTTAGCCATCCAGTTGTATACTTTAATGAACCGAGACCAAATAGTGGAAAATCCTCTAGTGTTTTTCATTGGATTTCTAATCCAATTTATAACAACTCCTTTGATGTATTTCACAGATAGAACCCTGGTCCAGAGTGTAGGGCCGAAGAGACCTCTCCAAAAGCTTTTCAAGCGAAGAGCACAACTGAACATGAATAAGTTTCTGATCCCCCATCCACCACAGTTTTCTAGCAAAGCTAATTTATCCCAGCTTCCCATCACCATTCTGCTATTTTTCAAACCTCACGTCCACAAGAAATTGTAGAAGAGTTTCCTTATGGAGTTAATAATAAAGCAGGGAATCTAATTAAGCGAGAACCAATACACTGGTATGCCAGTAAGGAAAGATTTCAGCAGAGTGAGTCGCCCGCCAATTGAAAGAAGCCTTTAGGTCCACAGATTTATCATTTTCTCAATTTTCTTTAATAACCAAATCCAATCCTTTATCCTGTAATTGTTTGGCTTTAAGAAGTAGCCACGATACTTGAAGCCCTCCTCCATTTTACATAAATTGTATAGCATCAAACCTTTGAAAGAGTCAAGCTTATTATGCTCAATGTTGTAATAATATATGTTGGATTTTCTAATGCTGACCAACATTCCAAAAGTATCACAAAAGGTTCTAATAATAGTCTTGTAATTTTTCCACTCATCAAAAGAGTCAGAACCTGCTAAGAGTACATCATCTACGAATAATAGATGCATGAGGGACAAATCAGGAGAGAGTTTGATACCTTTTATAGTGCCCTGAGATTTTGCAGTCCCAATCAATCTACTCAAACCTTCAATAGTCAGCAAAAATAAGAGCGGGGACAATGGACAACCTTGTCTAATTCCCCGAGAAATCTTGAAGAAATCAAATGGAGATCCGTTGACCAACACAACAATATTTCCAGTAAAAACGCAAGCCATTATACATCTAAGTACCAAAGGGGGAATGCCAATCTGAATAAGGATCAAACATGGAAAGACCCAGTCTACTCTATTATAAGCCCACTCTAAATCCATTTTTAGTAGTAAATCTTTCAGATTCCTCTTTTTTATTGAGTGAATAAGCTCTTGTGAGATGCCAATGGCATCCAGAATCTGTCGGTCCATTAGAAAACCAAATTGTTCAGTGGATATGCATATAGATAGTGTATTCTTTAATCTAACTGCAATAATATTAGAAATCAGCTTGTATGCCAAATTGCATAGAGCAATTGGCCTAAAATCCCCAAAATTTTGTGGTTTGCTTTTCTTTCGGATTAATGTGAGAAAAGTAGAATT
Source organism: Larix kaempferi (assembly GCA_027924585.1). NCBI lineage: Eukaryota > Viridiplantae > Streptophyta > Pinopsida > Pinales > Pinaceae > Larix > Larix kaempferi. The sequence continues at coordinate 6,492,878 of BSBM01000015.1, forward strand.
AAGAGCCCCAGAGATGTAACCCTCTGTTCTCGAAAATTCCACCATTTTCAATATGTCTTCACCTATAACATCAAAAACCTGAAGGAAAAGTTCTATCATCCAACCGTTAGGCCCGGGACTTTTCTCCTTTGCAAAACCCTTCAGAGTCTCTTCAACTTCCACCAATGTGACTTCTTTCCCCAACTCCTCAGCTTCATGATCATAAAAAAAACCAGGATATTTTCTTACCACTTTGATTTGAGAGTAAAGATCAATTTTCCCCGAATCAGTAAATAAATTACCAAAATAGTCTCTTGCTGCCTTATGAAGATTCTCCAATCCAGAAACAGAGTTCCCATCAGCATCAGTTAAATCCCAAATCGATTTGGAATTTTTCCAATGAGAAGCATATGAGTGAAAAAAAATTGTGTTTTTATTCCCCAGTCCAATACATATAGCATGACTCTTAAGCCTCCACTCCATCTCCTCTTGAGAAAGAAGCTCCTCCTTCTTCTACTCGAGTAACTTCACCTTTGCAAAAACTTCATTGTCCACATCTTGATTAAATTTCTGAAATGTAAATCCTAAATTTGTTTTTCAATATCCTTTAGTTCCTCCATATCCATTTTTTGTTTGTTTTTTATCCACTTGGAAACAACCTCCTTAAGTGTGCACAACTTAACCACAAAATCATCCAATGGATTCGGTTCATCCTCAACAATTGTATCAGTCCAGTACCTTTTAATGATGTTATAGAATTCAAAATTCTTTAGCTAGGAGGAATTGAACTTAAATGGATACTTAACCTGACAATGAGTATCGTCAATCTGAAAATAGAACGACCAGTGGTCTGAAAATTTGTTGTCACCAATCCAAGATCTGTGCCTTTCCAAAGAATGTAGCAGATTTGTGTTAACCGTAAATTTATCCAGCCGCTTGTGTATACCATCATTTCCAACCATGCCATTAGTCCATGTAGGAGAAAGTGTACCCGGGACAACATCGATCAAGTCATGAGTTTCTAGTAACTGTGGGAAAAAATTAGCCAGAACATCCTGTCTTGCCCGAGGACCCCAAATTTCCACTGAAGACCTGGTAAAATTTAGATCCCGTGCAAGGATTAAATTTATGTTATTGAGTAAACCAGGAGAGCTCAAAGTGGTCCAAAAAGAAACCCAGTCCCTATATGGCCCGTAAACATTAAAAACAGCAAGTGGCAGACTTAAACGAACACATCTCCCTTCCAAAAGGATACCCCAATATATTTTGAAGGCTTGAAAATGAAAAAACCTAGGATTCCAACTAGCCAGTAAGCCACCTGACATACCCAAAGCATTAATAGCCACAAATTCCCACCCAGGTAGAATGGAAGCTAGTTTATTCACAGCCCTAGAGCCTTTGCACATAGTCTCTTGAAGGATAATTAAGTTAGGGTTAGTATACATGAACAGTTTGGTTAAAGCCCTAACCCTCGTAGCCTTCCCCAAGCCCCTAACGTTAAGAGTGAGAAGTAACATTAAGCCCCCCAAGTTAGAGGCATCATTGCTCCAAGGGCCTCAACAGAAACAGTAGCAGCAATGTCTCTCTTCCCATTATTTGAATCATCAATCCTAACAGAGACTGGAATGTAACCATCAATATCCCCTTCCCTAGAAAAAACCCTATTTCTTTTATGGTTCTTCCTGATAGTGACATTTAGGAATCTATCAGAATTTACGGGTTTAACAGAAGTATTATTAGACAGATTCTTGGAGTATATAGTTAAAGGAGACATTAAAACAATATTATGTCCATTATCATAACCACTTTCGCAAAAGTCATCCCTTTCTACCTGGGTAAAATCCCCAACCCTAAAAAAAAAATGTATCATTTTCTAAACAACATTCTTCAAAAAAATGTGAAAACAATTGCTTAAACAATTTTAGAAAACAAATAGACGTCTTTCATCATCTATCCAAATTCCCTTTTAACATTTCTCAAGGCACATCTCCTTCAACTTGTTTATTACCAAGTGAGATAAATGCATTTGGCCATCTTTGACATCAAGTTTATTTTCTCATAAATTTCATAAATATAATCTTCTTTGGCCATCTTTGAAATTTTGTGAATGATGAGGGAATAATATTTTAGCATTGGTTGTTTGTGCTTGGCATCCATGAGAATTAAAAAGATTGGAATTCGGTACCTCGCAAGATGTAGTTAGCTAAGGACAATTCCTTATTGTGGAGTTCAAGTTCTTGGGTTGGTCACAACTATTACTAACATGCTCATCCAATAAAGGAGGGTAGGAAGATCTAACCTTGTGATACTACGCATCTACTAAGAGAGTGGTATTGAATTGTCCATTTGCAAAGGTGTTAGAAGAAACACTGTATAGTAGAGAGGAGATTGGAATACCCACATCAAATAAGATCAATTGTAGCTGAAGTGACAATAAGACAATCCAACTCCATATATTTGAAAGAGCTTGAATATGACCAAGTGTGCTCAAATATAATAGTGGTGTGGGTCTATGGATACCCATCACAAGTGCATATCATAGAGAGAAACTCAAAATGAATCTTGAATATAATATAAGACTAGGTTATAAACACCTAATGCAGAAACAAGTGAGAGTCGGTGTGTGTATATCCAATTTGAAAGCATGGTTGACCATAGTTGAAAAGAAGTGAGAGGGCCAACATAAGCTTGGACTTGTGCACAACATCCTCCTTGAAGATGGATAAGAGGCCATGAAAAGAAAGCATTAGATTGGATATTCCCCACTTAATGTTAAATGTAAGTTATCTAAAGATAGAAACTTGCCAAAACACAATGGAAACATGGTTCCAAAACCAGATAAAGGAAGTCTGCCCCATATTGGGTTGTAAAGCACCTTGCTACTCTCGATGAGTGATTTAATAATGTTGTTCATGTTCTTCATAATGACTGTACTTTTATAATTATTTAAAGTTGTACTTTATGAGTAAAATACAAATGTCAATGTTGAAGTGTAATAATAGGAATGGTTGAGAGGTCACACTTTCAATTCTGAGTTTTACTTAATGTATGGTCAATGGTTACTAAAGAAAACTCTCTTTTTTTTAATTCCTTTTTTTCTTTATTATTAGTCCCTATCCATGACAATGACTATTGTTTTCAATTAATTGTATGGGTTGGAAAAAAATTACTCATATAATATTGACCAAAATGATCAAATTCACATTTATAAAATCCTCTACTAATGATCGCAAAGGTTTTTGCGAAGGTTACTTATAAATTAAAAATTCTCGGTGAATGGATGTTTTTATGTAGGTTTATTTTACCTTAGTGTGTTAGGACTAGTGTAGTATATATCCATGCGCACTTGTGTTATAGACTTGTGCACATTTCCACACTCACACGAAGGTGATTAGATTTAGAATGTTGAGCCAAGTTCTGGAACTGATATTCACCATGGTTGCACTAGTGCACACATTACAATATGGAACCTTTGGGTGGGAATTTCAGTATGGATCCTTAATGCATACATTACAATATGGAGGATTGAATACATAGTCATATCTAAGAGCATCAAGGGACCTATAATAATTTGATATTCTCGTGAGTAAACAAATATTATCCATACTAGTGACATTTGTTTCATATTGCACTGGTGTGTTATTTAGTTACAAGCTTTGGTTCATATGTATCTACATGAGTATCTATACGTTACGTCCCTCCTATAATTGATGGGGTGGAATGGAAATGGGGAAGCCAAGGATATGTTCATGCCATAATGAACATGTGTTCCAAAAAATAATATAAAATCCTAAAGGAATAAAGAATATCAATTTATAAAATTTGGAAACCACAACAAAAGTGCACTCATATTGTCTTTGAGTAAAATGCAAACCATTTATGCACTTTAAAGGGATTCCTTTCAAGAACTAATTGGCATCAAAAGGGGGTGATACAACATATGCTTTTTATAAAGAACTAATTGATTAGATAATGCACAACACTACATCTTGCACTTCTTGGCCAATAAAAATATCTTTGAAATGTAACACACTAAGAAGAGTGTGCATTTTGGAGTAATCTTTCCTTATTGGAAAACATGAGTTAACTTATATAGAAATACATTTTTCAAATGGTAGTTGAAGAAGAATTATTGATTAATCAAATTGAGTTTAATTGGTGTAAATCAAATCCTAAAGGTGCATGTTTATATCAAAATTTAGTGGGCATTAGAAAACTAATGTTAGTACTTAATAAACATAAGTACCAATAAGAGTGAGTTCACATAAAGGTCTAAATTTTAAAATCCATAAAGTTAACGCACACGCTCTCAAAAGTGAAGCATTTACACACTGATTAAAAATTTCTTTGGTGTAATGAACAACATGGTACTGATCTCCCCTTTTGTTATCTAAGAACTCATTGTTATGTGGATTGATTTCCTAAGTGACATTTTGTGGCATGATTTCTTTGTCTCGGAGGTGTTAAGGGATAAATGTGGAACTTATCATTGAATAAGGCATGAAAATTATCATTGAATCACAACCAATTGTTGTGTTGGTTACAATGTTCATAAATTGTTTGCACTACATCATGTCTATGTTGGTCGCAACCTAGACGAGACTAATGTTATTGGCGAGATAGGGTTGTCGAATAAGTTGGGGACTTCTTTGTTAGATTACACAAGGCCCACCCTAATAATCAAGTGAGTGACAAAATTGAGTTTAATCAAGCTCAATCATTTACACTTTACTAATGAACTTCAATGACAAGTTAGATATGATGATTTTTATTCTATTTAGGGGCCATGTTGCTTGGAACTTCGTAGAGAAAAGAACAGTATCACCTAAAAGGGTGGCTAGAAAACAGGGTGGGAATGGTCTATATAGAATTTGGCCCATTGCAAAGAGGACTTTGGGAAAATGATAGAATTAGAGAGGGGAATAACCCATTTTATAAAAAATGGTACCCATGCTTCAAGAGACTAAAGTGAATAAGATGATGGTCGTCAACAAAACTCCCTTAGACATATGACCATGCAAACAATTTTTTTTTTAGTTTTTCAATGGAATTCTTTTGGATGGAATGAATCCCCAAAATCCATCTTGACAGCTTAGATTGAAGTGCACAAAATTTGTTCAATCAAGAGTCAAGTTGCAACAACAATATGCAAAAGTTGACTTTTACTTACTAAATCCATGGAAAAATTCTTAAAAACATTGTTAGAATATATTGAATCTTTGTCATATCAACCATGTATTGTTGCAAGTGCTTTAAATGATTTGATTACACTAGGAGAAAATAAGGTTATTGTTCAAAGAGTGGATGTAGTTTGTGAGGGTCTCTAATATGTGATAAATCAACACCATAAGGTGTATGCTCTCTACCAAAATGGTTTGTATACCTACAATATATGTTGGGGTGGATCCCACTAGATTGCACATTGATTTTATTTATTAAATCATTAAAGGTAATCAGCCAAACCTGCCCTGCAACAGGCACTGTTGAAACCTAGCCCTGGGTTCCTGATCCTCCTCCTTTAGTAGAATTTTCTCCAACATAACACTAGTATTAAATTGGTTCTTCCTTCTCAAGGCCCTCCCCTTGTATTTAACTAGTTACAGAGATAGGAGAGCATAAAGATACAACAATCAAATATTCTTTTAAATGTAAAGAAAATAAGACATGAAATTGGAATTAGATACCTAAACAATTGATGGTTGGTCCAAGCTCCCAAACTTTAGACTCCTGCTCCACTGCTCCACAGAGATCACCTGCAATAACACATACCTTCCTCATAGCTTATGACTTGAATAAGAATGAAATTTTTTATATGAAACTCATGCATAATAAACAATAAATATTCAAAACATACATTCATTGATATAAACAAGCATATATGGGAAAGGAACTTTCTGTATTAAAGCAATAAAGGTAATCAGCCAAACCTACCCTGCAACTGGCACCATTGAAACCTAGCCCTGGGTTCCTGCTCCTCCTCCTTCAGTAGAATTTTCTATAGCATAACACTAGCATCAAATTGGTTCTTTCTTCTCAAGGCCCTCCCCTTGTATTTATAGCAGGGCTAGGAGGATAAACTCGAAAGGGAAATTGGTTGGGGAGGTTAGGGTAGTTAGAATAACTGTATGTATAACATATCAGAAATAATGAGGTAGTTCTTGGCATGATGCCTAAGATTTCGTCGTTATTCCCTAGATAAAGTTGGTGGACACTTCAAAGTTTGGAGATATATTAAAATGTCTCCATACCGTGGATCATAGGTGCTAATGAGGAATATGTGTTCATCAGGAAATGATGTATCTTCTTCATGACATGGTACATCACTAGGAAACTTAGCAATAAGTTCCGCAAACACCAAAGACTTTTTTGACTTAGCCGATTGGAAAGTAAGATCAAATTCTTGCAAAATGACAATCCATTTGTTAAATTTTCCCCCAACTATTCATCGGGTTAATACATATTGAAAAGGATTGACTTCCGCTATGACTATGGTAGTTCGTAATAGGATGTAGTGACGTAGCCTTTAAACGTTATACACAGTAGCTAATGCCAACTTCTCGACATGAGAATACTTGAGTTCAGGAGTTACAAGTACGCAAGAAAGATAATAAATGACATGCTCTTGGAGTTTTTCATCTTCCTGAACCAAGACTATGCCAATAGTATTAATAGATGCGGCCAGATAAAGAATAAAATCTTGAGTATAATTTGGAGGGCTCAATAAGGGGGCTGACAAGAGTGCCTTTTTCAAAGCATCAAACGAGTTTTGTGCATCCTCATCCCAGAAAAAATGGGTATCCTATTTAAGCAGTTGCATGAAACCTTTAGTGATCTTATCATAATTAATAATAAAACGTCTAAGAAAGTTTGAAATACCTTGTAGACTCTAAAGTTGTCGTATAGTATGAGGAGGAGGCAATTTAACAATAGCCTCAACTTTCAAATTATCAACCATAATCCCACGATTAGACACAATGAAACCAAGTAAACATACAGACTCGATGCAAAATACACATTTGTTAGCATTTAACTTAATCTTGTAGTATATGTATCATTCAAACACGAGCCATAAGTGTGCAAGATGATCTCTTCTCTTTCGAGATCGCGCAGGTAGATCATCCAGATAAGGTTCAACTACATGTTTGATATCATGGAAAGTGAAGTTCATGGCTCGCTGGAAAGTATCCCCAGCATTCTTCAATCCGAATGGCATTTTCCTATAGGCAAAGTACCCTAGGGACATATAAAAGTCATTTCATACTGGTCTTCAGGTTTGATCTGAATCTGATTATATCCTGAAAAACCATCCATGAAAGAAAACATTGCATGGAATGCACACGCATCGACAATTTGATCAATGAATGGTGTGGGATAGTTGTCTTTTGGACAGGCTTTGTTAAGATCCCTAAAATATGTGCATACATGTATAGTGCCTTTCTTTTTATCAACTGGAACAAAATTTGACACCCATTCCATCATGTCGATAGGATAAATGAAACCGGAATTGAGGAGCTTTTCAACCTAAGCCTTAATGGCCACATCCTTCCTAGGATTGATTGGATGAAGATTTTTCCGAACTGGTTTCACATAAGGATATGTCGTAATAACGTGTTCAACAATGGATTGGTCAATGCCTAGCATCTCCTCATATGACCAGGCGAAAACATCGCGGAATTCTTTAAATAAGTTGGTATACAAAGTGATCTCTTGTGGAGAACAATTCACACCAATGAAAATATTTTCCACGACATTAGGTTTAATGGAATTATTTATTGGGATAGTTGTTGAAATATTTCCCATATTACCTTCAGCAAAAATTTCATTTTTCGCTAAAGGGTTAATGGACCAGTCAACATTTCCACCAAGTCTCATTGAAAACTCACCATTCTCGACCGTGTTCAGATCTAGAAGAAAATAGGATCGATGATGCATATGTTCCCAAGGATGATCCAGACCTGCCATGGCTTCCATAATAGCCTCATCTTATGGGAAAACAATGTCTAAACAATCGAATGAATGGGTGGAGTCAATTTCCCATGCAGGTGAATAATCGATATTTGACTCCATAGAGACCAAAGGAGTCCAAATATGATCTATCGTGGCATTTTGTGATGCTTGATAAGTCACTTATACAAAAGATAGGGGCACAATTGGTTCATCCAGAGTAGGAAGGATCCAAGGATCAGTTGTTTGAGAAATAGTGAAGATCTCCTTGGATGACACATTAACATTACTCGTGGAACCAATATAATTCATAGGAGAAGGTGAGTCAAAAGTGCCCATCAAGGATGAGTACATACCTACCCCTAAACTCTCACTGGGCGGATGGTCTTGATCGATCAAAGGGATATTAGAATCCGAAGAAGTTGTATTGTTTTTCCTGGCATAAGCTAATTGATCAATGGTGACAATCTTGCCATCATGGGGGAACATAAGCACCCGAAAAAGGGACAAAGGAATAACGTGCATTGCATACGTCTAGCTCCTTCCCAACAAAAAATTGCAGTTGAGAGCAACATCTACAACTTCCAATTCTGCGAACATTATTTTACCTGCAAGATGGATCTCAAATGAGGGTAAGATTCCATGTGGATGAAAAGATCTCCCATCAAAAGCAATAAGTAATGTAGTTGAAGGGACTAACTTCGGAGAGCCTAGGGCTTGCCAACAAGATATAGACATTACTCACATCAACACACCTTCATCCACTATTGTTCGTCCAATGTTTTTAACACCATGGACTACTTCGATTTGGAAGGCCACGTGGTAGGGATACCGGGGTTTTACATTTGACATGTCAAAACTAGCTAGCATACTTGAAGGATCCATACTGCCTATTGCTGCCAGAAGTGCATTACACTGTGATGGGAAAATTTTCAAAACTTCTAGAGTAGACATAGCACACAGTGTTTGGGCTAGGTCCTATACAATTGAGTAGTTTGGAGCAGCCCTTGCATTAGGGTTGTGTGTTTCCCGTTTGTAGAAACCTTTTGGTATCTTCGGCATAGGATCTGTAGGTCTCTCTATATGAAGAGGAACAGATGACTCAAGGATCTCTTTATCTTTCTGATGCATACCCAGGGTGTAATTTCGGGATCTTGTTTGCAACAAAGCATGGGAGTTAATCATATTAATATAAGATTGATCATCCTATGTGGTACAAGGAGTGCCCCTAGTATTATATTTTCCAGAAGTTGAACCTTATCCTTTGGGAAAAGGAACCTTTAGAACGGAGGGTTTCTTTTCACTTAACAACTTCTGGGATTCATCTATGAGAGGACATTGATGATTGAGGTGATCATCCTTACAAATTTTGCAAGGAGACTTTACCTTTTTCTTTTCTCACTGGCCCTCGGTATTTTTAGTAGTTTTGGGATTTTGTTGGTTTCCCTCCCCTTTCTTTCCCTTTTTCTTATTGTTGATTTTTCGATGACCCTTTTGATTTGGCTGCACATTCTGTACAGTTTCAGTTTGTGTCGGGGAGAATGCAATAGTAGTTGCTTCCACATCAGAATACTTTATAGATAGTGCATGAAATTGTTTCTGCAAAGCTTCTATCACTGATGTGTCAGTTGAACCCACAATTCCATCAGCATGTGGTCTAGGTTTTGGCTTTCCAAGATCAATGTTTGACCTAGGTGCATCAGGTATGATTTCATAAAGGATCCCACACTGTGCATAAACCAAGTCGAGTTGTTGGGTCCTCGGAATGGATTCTTCCTCAAAAGTAACCCTAGAAGTTGACACATCTTTAGAGACGTAAGGTAACAGTGATTTCAAGAACCACTCCAATAGGAATTATGGGGGAATCTCATCCTTAATGAGTCATTTTTTCCTTCTCCACTCCTGAATATGATCAGATAAATGAGTGACCTTGTTCTATCTAAAAGTAAAGAGAAGATATGTACCGGCATCATACTGAATGGGAAGTTGGAAATGGTTCAAGAAGACTGTTTACAAATCACAAAAATTGTTATAAGCTGCAGCCGGTAACTCGATATACCATTTGGATGCAACACTAGTTAAGGTCCTTTGAAAGAGCCTCAAAGCAATCGAGTCATCATTTAGCGAGTTTGAGGAGCACCACAAATGAAATGTCTTGACATGGTCCCCTCGGTCTTCACTAGTCTTGCCTTCAAACTTTGGAATGTCTGAAGGGAGTTTGGTTGGGACCGGAGGCCAAGAAGGATTATGTCGCACAGGGTCATTCATCAATTTTGAAAGATCTGGCAAATTTAAAGTTTCCAGGAAAGGTAAACGAGGTCTATCCGATGGCATTGGGTTTTGTAGAATCTGGTAAGGAGAACTTCCAAAACCATAACTCCCATAAGGTTGATTGGGGTTTCCCCCAACCATCGATTGTGGTGAAAAAGTAATTTGAAAATTGGTCTAGCCATACGATAAGAGATTACTTCCATGAGTCCTAGTCCATTGTGGCTAAGTGTAAGTACTTCTAAACAGAGTATAAGTTTTGCTACCTCCTCCACCAAAAAGTTAAAAAGGAGCACTCCCTACAGGCACATTTGAGGTTTGCACATTTGTTGAATGTGCATTAAATCCTGTAAATGGATTGAAAGTCCGTGTTGGTACAATGGAATGGGTAGGAATTGAGCCCGCAAATGGTGCAGAAGGAGCAATATGCCCTCCATGCCAAGGAAAACCTTGATTAAAAGGAGCTAAGTTGGGATTGACCTGAAACTGTTGAATAAAAGGAGAGGATGTCAATGGCACTGTAGGTATTCTTGAAAAATAAATATTAGATGAGCCAACGGTGGATCCAAAAGGAGTAGAAGTCAATGTGAACTAAGCATTGGATGTTCCTGATGGTCCAGCATTAAATCTAAAAGAAGTACTCGGAGCAGAAGACATCTGCAATGAGCTTGGTACCAGGGTAGTAACATGTGGAGAAGACAAACCTCCAATCATAATAGTTGATGTGGGAGTCTATGCAACTCCCAACATAGCTCCTAAGTTATCCATATTAGGTCCAGGTGTGAATCTATATACACTTAATTCAGGTTCACCTACAAAAACAACTCGTTCTAACAAAGGATCGTTCGGTCCAATTAATGGAGGATTGAAGTGTCTTGCAAAATCTTTAGTTGGAAAATATTCAATCTCAAAGCTTTGTGAGACCATGGCAGTTTGTGTAATGAGTTGGGGTTCAATAGGAGTTTCAGTTGTACCGGTGAGTTCAAAAGAACCACGAGAATCAGTTATGTGTCGTCAAGGTAGCAATGGAGGCTCCACTTTGAGCGGAGGAAGTTTTTCCAACCTTCTTGACCTACGAAGAGGTTGGTTATCCACACTTGCAGCAAAAATATTCTTAATTGTTAAACCTAGGGGCCCCTAGAACAACAAATAAGCACAGAGCACACCACTATAAAAATTCTTGAAGTGATCAAGACCAAACAAAGAGATAATCTCTCAAAGGAAATTCTGGGATGATTAGGGCCCAGGACAAACCAGTAGAGTAATGAAATACAATTACCTCGAGTCCACAATACAGAGTCTTCGGGTGCATGTGTTTGAATCACCAAATTCCCTCCCAAATAACTGCAAGGGATTTCCTCCCATGTCTGTCCAAGGTACAAGGGAAATAGCCTTCCACCGTCACCTGTGAAGAATCCTAGAGGTCAAGATACTAAGGCTACCATCGATGTAAAAAGAGTCTGGGGGGACAGTCGCAGGTCGAACCAACACGCATGGGAAGGGTAACTAAGCCCAAAATCCAAAATTACACAAGGTACTAATGGATCCTCGTACGCATATCAACTCTGGTAGATGCTCGAATTAAAAGCGGGGGGGGGGGTATCCCCAACTAGTCAATATCACACCACCTCGTGCTTAACTCTGGTTTTAATGGAGTTTCCCGACACACCTTTTACAAGGGTGGATTTACCTAGAGATAGTCTTACTAGGATTTTGAGTTTGCAATGATCTTGGATAGTTTAAAGTGATCTAATCCAAGATCCGAGTCTAAACTATTTGGTTTGTGTACCATAAAAAGAAAATTTACTAATGATTTTTAATTTTAAAAAAATATTTAAGGGATTTACTTACTCAAAAGGGAGTGGTTTGTGTGCAAATGTGGTTACAACTTGAAACAAAAATAAATAAAGTATATAACATGCAACTTTCCTTTTACAATTTGATTTTCATTTATCTTTCAAAAAAGTAAAAACTGGGAAACAAAACCTAAAAGCTAACAAATGTTTATTTTTATTTTTTTGAAGAAATAGTATATACAACTAAAACTAAAAAGAAAATGTCTTTGCTTAACTAAAATACTTGCTTGTTAAAATTTCCTCTTTAACAAAAAGAAAATAGAAAATAAATATGATAAGACAAAGATGATAAATGATGCAAGTAAAGATGACTACATGCATACCTATCAAACTCAAAAAAATAACCCTCTTAATATTTCCGACGATAACAAAAACACTAAGTTCTTTTGACAAGAAAAAAGTAACTCGGTTTTGGCAAAGAGACATTAAATTAAATTGAACTAAAAAAAATATATATATATATATATATATGATCAAAGAAGATATCAGACTTTCCAGAAATCAGTAATAAAAAATGAAAAGACTAAAGTGTCAAGCAAACAAAGATGGATTTGAAAGGACCTAGGTGAGTCAAACAAGCAAACCAAATAAAACTAAGAAATGAATCTCCCAAAAAGTTCCAAAATCTCATTATAAACTCTCAGACCAGCATAAAAAGTGAAAAAACTAGCAGAGATATCTTTCAATCACCAAGAACAAACCAAAAATTTAAACCCTATTCCTAAAGTAAAAAACTTCAGGAGAAAAACCGCAACTGTATGTAAAGACAACTCACGGGTACCCGCAGGTCTGCAAGTATACAAATCGCGGGTGCAGGAAACAAACTGCGACTGTAAGTATGACACAATCGAGAGTCTGTCTTGAGAAAAATCAAAAAATTGAAAGAAACTCCAAAAAGATCAAGTTTGAGTGACCAAGAAAGGTACATGAAGCCTATAAACTTTATCAAAGATTAACAAACATAAAAAGACCAAAGAAAATCAACCAAAAAGACTCCCAGATCAACAACAATACTTCCTAGTGGAGTCACCAATTATGTTGTGCGGTAAAAACCTATGACTGGGAATTATAGAGATCACCAACGTACATTTTAACTAGTTACAGAGATAGGACAGCGTAAAGATACAGCAAGAAAATATTCTTTTAAATGTAAAGAAACTAAGACATGAAATTGGAATTATATACATGAACAACTGATGGTTGGTCCAAGCTCCCAAACTTCAGAATCCTGCTCCACTCCTCCACAGAGATCACCTGCAATAACACATACCTTCCTCACAGCTTATGACTTGAATAAGAATGAAATGTTTTATATGAAACTCATGCATAATAAACAAGAAAGATTCAAAGCATACATTCATTGATATAAATAAGCATATATGGGAAAGGGAATTTCTATATTAAAGCATTAAAGGTAATCAGCCAAACCTGTCCTACAACTATCACTGTTGAAACCTAGCCCCGGGTTCCTACTCCTCTTGCTTCAGTAGAATTTTCTCCAGCATAACACTAGCATCAAATTGGTTCTCTCTTCTCAAGTCCCTCCCATTTTATTTACAGCAAGGCTGGGAGGATAGACTTGAAAGGGAAATTGGTTGGGGAGGTTAGGGTAGTTAGAATAACTGTCCTTAACTAATCCCTAATCATCTTTAAATATTTTTTATCGTTATTTAGAGATACTTGCGACTGTCACTCTTTACAACCAGCAAACAACTCGCGAGTATTGTGTCTAGCAACTTGTGAATGCAACTTCTAGGATGATACCCGTGGGTTCACTATATATAGAATCGTGAGTGACCCACGAGATTACTGAAGGTAGAGTCGCGGTTATGTAGCAGAATTGATCACAAATAATAGTTTTTTTAGGAGAACATTGCAAATTATAAGGCCAAAGCATCTATAATCAAGTAGGCTCTTCCATCCATAATTTCCTTTTGTGTGACCGACAAGACAATGTAGTCACGGATGGAAAAGTGCCATTTTAGCTGATAATAGGGTGATTTCCCATTTCTTATATAATCCACAACTCTCTACTATATATGTCTATCTCTTTTGGTTCTTTTAGACCATTGGCATGTCCTTCTCTACACTATCAATTTTAGGTCACATAACAATATTTTTTCTTTGAAATGGTATGGACCTCCTTTCCAGGCCTTAGGGATATTGATTTTCAAGAGTGATGGGATCACTTTGTGTGGTTTTACAACTCCAAAATGCATGCATTTCAATAAAAGAAAAGGTTCTCTACATTTACATTAAGGTCTAGAATAAGATAATATTGTACTATATATTTTAGAGGAGGAACATATATATGGAGATATCACAACTACATACTTACCAATTAACAAAGAATCAATGAGTATCTAAGTCAAAATGAAATATAGCTTATTCATAAGGAGGAGGGCTTGGAGGAGAAAGATGAGACTTTTCTAGAATCAAAATTTCTACATATGGTGGCTAAGAAAAGAAGTGTCACGTCCCCTCCCATCCTACCAGCTAGATGGAGAGGATCGTGAGGTTAAACCAGGCATCTAGCCCCACACTTAGAAAATAAACGTTCAATTAAATAAGGAGATGAACATATGCGATTTCATAAACACTTGAAAACACAGCGGAAGTAAAATCATTTAACACATCCACACACATTCCAATATTTATCAAATGATAATTACGAATTTGCACAAGAGAATACTTATCTTAATGAAGTAGTGCCAAGCAACCAGCTACGCTTCTGCAACGTTCCACCCAACCGTAGGCCAGTGTGCTCCTTAATCTCTCAGCACCACTGCCACCCCCCGAGCTGGGCATGATCCCCGCAAGGAAAAAGGGGAAACAGGCTCTCACATAGCCAAAGATATGCCAGAATCAGCCAAGCCAACCAGCAGTTGGGTTTCTCAGGCTGCTAAGAGATTGGCAGAGGTGAATTACCAAGCTAGTGGCTCAACCATGGAGCTATGGATACTCCATTGGGCTCATCAAGCCAAATCTGTCCTCTTCCACTCTTGAGTCTCTTGCTCACAGGTTCATGTCCAAAACGGGGTGCATTTAACAACAAAACCACAATTACAGGACATGAGGAAAACGCTGTCCACAGTGGGATGCATGAGATGGGGTTTCAACTCACTCAGAAAAACGTGGGAACACACAAAAACGAAATGGGAAGATGGGAAACAACCCTGGGAAGCCAATCCGTTTTTAGAAAAATGTCCTTGGACATTCGGGGGCAAAAACGACCTCCATACAGTCCCCAAATCGTGGCCCTTTTCTCCCAAGCTACTGTCTATGCAAAAACGAACTCCCAGGCATGGAAAAATGCAGGATTTGGATGCAAAACGTGCAGGGAAAGGCCCAGCTAATTCCTACTGCGTGAGTGAGTGAAGACTGACTGTTCAGAATGGCTTTGGGCACCATTTCGTGGGTGTTTTCTTGCCCCACAAGCAAAAACACGATTTTCCAAGTAGATGGCTTGCCCATGCACAAAATTGGCTGCCATACTCTTTCATTCCCAAGGCATTAACTGCCCCAACCAATTTATGGGAGAATTAAATGATTGGTCCATAACCCAAAATGGGTAGTTGAGAGTTCATTGGGCTTTCTCATGGAAACATGGATTAAACCATTGGCTCAAGAGTTGGGTTATTTTCCCTCCCTCTTCCTTGTAAAGATCATGCCCCCATCTCTTTTGTTGCATTGCGTAGCTAGTTGTGGGTTTTTCATTAAAATTGCATATTTACATGATGTCCAATTTTACATTGTGCACCGCTAGCACAAGAACCATATGCATCTATCCTAATTGCCGATACATAAAACGATAAATCAGTGGTGGGGCCTTGGCCTTGAGCTCCTCACCATGACTAAATGACAATATTTACATCATTTACAATATTAATGCAATAGGGTCAAGCTGGGGACGTTACATTCCCCTCCCCTTGGAATAACACCGTCCTCGGTGTTCCAACACTTCGGAAATAAATATCCACTTTACATATGTCCAAAATTCACAAAATGTGGTAGGTTTGTCCTGCATTTCACCCTCTACTTGGGTTTTTCAGGACTAAGTCCTTTGGTCTTTACAAACTGCTCTTGCTGGCTAGGACCTTCTAGCACTGCATGAGGACATCGTCCCAAAACAATTCCTTCTTTTTCTTTTCCTTCCAACTGGCCCACGAGCTTGGAGAATTTACGGTTGCTGCCCTCCTGATATCCCCTTGTTGGGCAGTCACGGATGCAATGACTTCCTCCACATCCCCAACATTTCATTGGTGGCTTTATATTTTCCCGGTCCATTTCTTTTGAGTCTTCCCACCTGGAACGTTTCTTACTCGGACAGTTGGATGAATGCTTCTTCGTTGATCCGCTTTCTTTTCCCTTGCTGATTGCTCCCAGGATGCTTTTTACCTCTTTTTGTAGACGAATAGAGTCCTGCAAAGCCTCATGGTTTATCTCATTCTGTTGCCTCTGTAGCTTGAGCATCTCCCCAATATTTTCTTGGGTCCTGACAATTGTTTGAAGAAGACTTTCAGCCAACTCTAATAGCCCTCGATCTGCTGCCATGGTCAATGGGCACAACTGAACACACTTTGCTTACTAGCAATACTTTCTTGTGCCGGCTGCAACCAATTGTTTCACTTTCTTACCTGTGAAATTCATCATGGGAATTCTTTGTTAGGACAAGCATATCATAAACATTAAGATTAGTCAATTATTTTCCCAATTGACATGGAATGTCCATGCTTTCTTCATGGGACTCCCATATTTTCATGCTTTACCAGCATACACATGAATTCATTCATGTTCATCCTTTCACAGGAAATTTACTATTTCAGCATTCACAATTCATCTCAAGCAATTAAACACAATCTATTTTCAGCCATGATATGCACTCAACAATCTTTTGTTTTATAAATGCATCAATCAAAAGGAAAGAGAAGAGTAGGGGTTTCTCCCTCTTAGTCTTGTTCTATAATGGAGCTACACCACCGCTGTGGTTTCATGCTCCTTAGTCTCTTTCACTTCAATGTGAATGCCTTGGCTTTCCTTTCTTGGCTATGACACTTAGTGTCTAAGGTCTGCATATGGATTTTTCGGCTAGGGCACCCTTCCCATTATTGCCTACAGAACCTTGGGTTGCTAGGATCCACTTGTATCCACTAGCACCATTTTTCATTACTGCTCATACGGAGCTCCTTAGGACGGTCACATGTCCACATGCATCTCTAGGATGCCTTCATAATCCTTGCTTCCAGCAATACCTACACTCAAGCATTGAATTAATTCACATGTTTAGTTCATTTTCATAGGGTTTTTCTCTAAACAAGAATTTTAGGAAATCATAAACAAATCATATACACACATATATTCATGAGCAAGAAGCTACAAGGTAACTGAATACTTATCTATATTGGATGGCGGCACCTTACTCCACAGGATCCTTCTTCGCTTTCCAAGCATTGGATTTCCCGTGGATACAACAACGAATGTTGGGCCAGCACGCAGGCTACTCCACAACCATTCGAATAGGCAATGCCATGCCAGTACGCTGACTGGTTTTATCAACCATTTCCTTTAGCAATATGCCAGGCCAGTGCTCCGACTGGTTTTATCAATTGTTTTAAGGGGTGTTGGGCCAGCGTACACGCTGCTTTACCATATCAAGTGGTTAATGCCCAACTAGTCACTCTTTGGACTTATCAAGAACTTTATAGCGTTCAACCAGCTACTCCCTGGATTTCTTAATAATTTATATCGCCCACTCATTTACTCTCTGGATTTACCAGCAATTCATATCGCCCACTCATTTACTTTCTGGGTTTACCAGCAATTCATATCGCCCACTCATTTACTTTCTTGGTTTACCAGCAATTCATATCTTTCAGGGTCTTGCCTTCCTGCAACGACCAAGGTTTCCAACAAAGAAACAATAGTGTATCAGCTTAGCTGTTAAAAGATTTATACCTGTAATCTTCATTATTCCAAACAAGACATAAATGAAACGAATACTTATCTGTATTGTGTGTTTCCCCTCTGGTCCACAGGATCCTGCTTCGCTTTGCAAGCCTTGGGATCGCCTATGGACTTGGATATAGTTAATGCTTAACCAGTACACCTCCCCATCGGCTGGATTTACCAAGCATTTAGTGGTGCCCAACCAGTCCCATACCTGGTTGGCCCTCTCCAGTGTCGAGCCAGCACATTCGTCTGGGTCATCGACCAATGGAAGGAAACTGCGCCACCGGCCATCATAGGTCAAGGCTCTACTATGGAGCCATAGGTATCTCAGGGTTTCCAGTCAGTCATCGGTGCCCGCCCTCCCACTGCTGTCCCAATAGAGATTTCAGGGTTTTCAGTTAGTCATCGGCGCCCGCCCTCCCACTGCTGACCCAATAGGAATCTCAGGGTTTTCAGTCAGTCATCGGCGCCCGCCCTCCCACTGCTGACCCAATAGGCATCTCAGGGTTTTCAGTCAATCATCGGCGCCCGCCCTCCCACTGCTGACCCAATAGAGATGTCATGCATTTACCAATGCCACCACACCTTCTTGCACCATAACCCTTCACACACATCGGCTCTTTATTTATACAAGGACGCCACTCCTTCTTTTGTGCAATTCGGTGGTTCCTTTTAGGAACTTTATAGGTGACTTTCTTGACTGCAGGTTAACATGACCCCTACTCACACAAGGATGATACCTCCTCTTATTACACAGCTCTTCGGGCCTGTCCATCCCTTCTGGTAATATTTCACGTGAGCATAGATAGGTTGCTAATTCCATACAGTCTCTTTGCGTACCCTTCTTCACTCTACCCGTTAATGTGCAGTATCAATCTGCATCTGTGTAGGCTGACAACACAAGAAGGATAAGCAAGTTCATCAGTATTGTTGTTCAATTCTTCACCACATTTCATATCATTCACTATCAAGTATTGAAACACCAGGAATGCATCCATTCCCTTAGGGTGTAGTCAATATTGAAAACCCTATCATGACCCAGCACCAGAAAAGGTGTGCACCCCCTTTCCGATGTGCGCCATGTAGGCCCTAATCATACTCAAGCAATCTGCAATGATATAAATAAAATAGAGCATGCTCTGCGTATTAACCCTAATAATTTAGACATGCATGTTCTTGTCTAGGGTCACAGAATACTCATTCATTTTGCAGATTTGTCTCACATGCCTTCTGGGCATAGCTTTACCATCTCACTTTCATGGTTTACTGTCATGCGGTTTGGCTGAGACATTATCAATGGCGTTTCACCCGAAACCCATTTCCAAAGCATGGGATCCCTCCCATCTAGTTTGGCTTCTACAGGCCATCACACATGGTCTTCCTGCAAGGTGTCATCCTGACACACTTTATCAAATAGCCAAACAGTCAACAACATTTAGCAATAAGCTTCAAATATGATTGTTTCATAACCAATCCATAACATTAACAATTAAATTCAATATGAATTTACAATTCTGTCTCCTACAGAAATTGATTTGCTTAGCAATGAGTCTCTCCTCATATTGTTTGGCCCTTGTAAGTGGTATCACACTGCCCATTATGGTTTCACCCTTGCTACCATACATGAACATCCACCTACAGCATGTCTTCCTGACACAATTCTATATAAGCCAAACGATCATTAGCAATTATTAGCAAAATTTCAAATCCGAAATATTTACCCATCTGAGATTTACAACTATTCTTACTAACAGAACTTAGAGCTCTCAACCATGAGATTCCTTCTCATAAGCTCTAGATCAAATTTCACAGTCATATCATTCATACAACTCTGTCCTTCCACAGAGCATTCTAGCATCCCATCGATCATGATTGGGATCTTCATGCACTTACTATTCTGCACTCATAACAGTCCATGAAATGATCCTAGAGTTATCACCAATTCATCATTTCATTCATTATTTATTTTGCAATAACATATGCATCATCCCTATGCATTCATACAATGCATCACAAGATTTATAAAATCTCTTAATGCACATCTAGTCAATGCTACCTTGCATTGTTTCATGAGTACTAGGCATTCAAGTATATTATGATCAAAACATGACTACCTCATATAACTTGCATTACCATAATCAGGAACACCAGTCCTCACTTGCTTTGGTTATTAAGCACATAACCAGCATACACATGGTATGATATAAATTCATATGAATGCATTGAGATTTCTAAATAGTCATAGGGTGTAAGGATCATTTCCTTCACTTACCCACACCTCACCAAGCTTGGTAGGTTAACAGTCCCAAGCGGTATTTAATATCATATGCAAACTATCTCAACATAACTCAAACATAGTTGAAGAGATCTTACCAAATCCTTTTTCAACATTCATGCAATTTGGCACCAATGACCATTACCTATATGGTTACCATTAACATCGTCTGATGTTACCTGATCAGTTAACCTCTTACCAAGGCTGCTTAGTCCTTTTTCCAACTTTATGATCATAGATTTGTTGCACCATTCTAAGGTTGTTGGCTTCATGCAACAACATCCTCAGCACATTTAACCATGCTCTTTGTTAGCTTTGGTCCTACAACCAATACCAACATCAATAGTGATTATCATCCACAATATTCTCCATTCATGGTTCATTGCATATGCAGACTTCATTATTCTACCAATATGCAATATCCCATTTATGCATAAGCATTTCTATATGCACTATGCAATGTTTGTTAAGATGCCACCTAGTGCATATACATCTATGTAATCTCTTACATTTTTATGCCATATGAAAATTTCATAATTATACGTATGATAACAAACAGAGGTTTAATAAATTCTTCCATTTTCGATCCCTCATCGTGACATGGATCTCCTCTTCCATATCCTGCAATTGTAGAAATTGCCCATATTGACAACAAAATTTGTTTGTCAAAACAGCCGCTGGCACTCTTCTGCACTAAATATCTATGATATATATAGACCTCCCTCAAACTCTGGTCATGCATCATAGTTCCCCGCTGGACAAGCTTTCCAATGCCTGTCTTCATGCTTCATTCCGACACCGAGTGTGGAAACTGCATCTTTTAAAAAAAATGACAACTTTCACTCCAATTCTGCACATTTTACACAGTCGCATTATATTCTCATAAATTCACAAATTACTTCATGCACATGGAAAATATTACGTTGACAATTTGTCAAATCACAATCAACGACGTATGAGGGGAAAAACAAAGGGGGTCAAGGGGGCTTGCCCCCTTGGTCGAGGGCAGCGCCCTCGTTTTTTTTTTTTTTTTTTTTTTTTTTTTTTAGGAATCCTTCCGCAACAGCGGTTCATGGAATCCTGCCGCAACGGGCATTTCATTGAATGCACCCGCAATTGCGGGGCCGTTGGCCGTAGGCTTCCGCAGTTGCGGGCCGGTTCATTGAATCCTGCCGCAATGGGAGGGGCGATACGCTGAAGGCTTCCGCAACGACCGGGGCGATTGACTGTAGGTTCCGCGCGACGCGGTTCGGCGACGGCTTCCGCAATTGCTGAGCAGTTCACCGAACGCTTCCGCAATTGCGGAGCAGTTCGCCGAACGCTTCCGCAATGGCGGGGCGTTTGGCCGAAGCCTTCCGCAATGGCGGGGCCATTCGGCGAAGGCTCCCGTAGTTGCGGAGCCATTCGGAGAAGGCTCCCGCAATTGCGGAGCCATTCGGCGAATGCTCCTGCAATTGCGGAGCCATTCGGTGAATGCTCCCGCAATTGCGGAGCCATTCGGCGAAGGCTTCCGCCGTTGTGCGGAACGCTTCCCGGGTTTCGGGCGATTTTTCGGAAGGCCTTTTTCGGAACAACTTGTGGAATGCTTCCGCAATTGCGGAATGACTCGGCGAAGTCTTCCGCAATTGCGGAACGATTCGCCGAAATCTTCCGCAGTTGCGGAACGATTCGCGAAATCCTTCCAAAATTTCGGAAGAGAATTCCCTCCACAATTTCAGAAGAGAATTCCTTCCGAAAAAGTTTCCGTTCGACGCCGAGACTTAGAAAATTTTTCACTTAAAAATTTTTCTCCGCTGTTTCGGAGCAATTGGCTGAATTCTTCCGCAATTGCGGGAAGGTTCGCCGAACTCTTCCGCAATTGCGGGAAGGTTCGCGGAACCTTTCCGCAGTTTCGGGACGACTTCCCGAAACAGACTTAAAACCAAAAAAATTTCAAAAACAGGCTTAAACCGAAAATTTTCAAAACTCTTAAGAGTAAAATTCAAAACCTTCTCTTCTTTCAGTGATGATTGGATTTGGCCCATAGAGGCCCAATGCTGCAACCAGCAGCTCTGATACCATTCTGTCACGTCCCCTCCCATCCTACCAGCTAGATGGAGAGGATCGTGAGGTTAAACCAGGCATCTAGCCCCACACTTAGAAAATAAACGTTCAATTAAATAAGGAGATGAACATATGCGATTTCATAAACACTTGAAAACACAGCGGAAGTAAAATCATTTAACACATCCACACACATTCTAATATTTATCAAATGATAATTACGAATTTACACAAGAGAATACTTATCTTAATGAAGTAGTGCCAAGAAACCAGCTACGCTTCTGCAACATTCCACCCAACCGTAGGCCAGTGTGCTCCTTAATCTCTCAGCACCACTGCCACCCCCCGAGCTGGGCATGATCCCCGCAAGGAAAAAGGGGAAACAGGCTCTCACATAGCCAAAGATATGCCAGAATCAGCCAAGCCAACCAGCAGTTGGGTTTCTCAGGCTGCTAAGAGATTGGCAGAGGTGAATTACCAAGCTAGTGGCTCAACCATGGAGCTATGGATACTCCATTGGGCTCATCAAGCCAAATCTGTCCTCTTCCACTCTTGAGTCTCTTGCTCACAGGTTCATGTCCAAAACGGGGTGCATTTAACAACAAAACCACAATTACAGGACATGAGGAAAACGCTGTCCACAGTGGGATGCATGAGATGGGGTTTCAACTCACTCAGAAAAACGTGGGAACACACAAAAACGAAATGGGAAGATGGGAAACAACCCTGGGAAGCCAATCCGTTTTTAGAAAAACGTCCTTGGACATTCGGGGGCAAAAACGACCTCCATACAGTCCCCAAATCGTGGCCCTTTTCTCCCAAGCTACTGTCTATGCAAAAACGAACTCCCAGGCATGGAAAAATGCAGGATTTGGATGCAAAACGTGCAGGGAAAGGCCCAGCTAATTCCTACTGCGTGAGTGAGTGAAGACTGACTGTTCAGAATGGCTTTGGGCACCATTTCGTGGGTGTTTTCTTGCCCCACAAGCAAAAACCACGATTTTCCAAGTAGATGGCTTGCCCATGCACGAAATTGGCTGCCATACTCTTTCATTCCCAAGGCATTAACTGCCCCAACCAATTTATGGGAGAATTAAATGATTGGTCCATAACCCAAAATGGGTAGTTGAGAGTTCATTGGGATTTCTCATGGAAACATGGATTAAACCATTGGCTCAAGGGTTGGGTTATTTTCCCTCCCTCTTCCTTGTAAAGATCATGCCCCCATCTCTTTTGTTGCATTGCGTAGCTAGTTGTGGGTTTTTCATTAAAATTGCATATTTACATGATGTCCGATTTTACATTGTGCACCGCTAGCACAAGAACCATATGCATCTATCCTAATTGCCGATACATAAAACGATAAATCAGTGGTGGGGCCTTGGCCTTGAGCTCCTCACCATGACTAAATGACAATATTTACATCATTTACAATATTAATGCAATAGGGTCAAGCTGGGGACGTTACAAGAAGATTGAAATTCAACTTATTTTTCCAAACAACCATGAAAAATTAGAATTGTAATAGAACTACCTTCCCTTGAAAGGAAATTTTTTGAACCAAACCAAGAGATTGAACCACCCTTATACTAGTCAAAGGAAACAACATAGCAAGCTCTTCATGCCATTTGTTTTACTACTCTCTTTTTCACTTCATTGCATCTAATTTACCTCCCATTTTTTCCTGTCAGCATTCACTTGCACCTTTTGAGGAAATTGATAGTATACATATAGACCATAATATACATATACATATCTTAGTTTTTCATTATATTAGTACTACACATATTAGCTTCAGATTTGTTTTTGGCCCATCATGGAAAAAGGGCACACACTTAATGTTGGGCAAGGCGCTGATAGAATTGATATAATGTTAATACAAAAATATATGATCTTATTGGTATTAGTATGATATTCCCAATTATATATATGATGTTCAAATGATTATGATTCTAAGGTGTTAGTAGGATAGTGAAAGTTGAAGGGATAACCTGTAGTTCAATTCCTTAAAATTTAGCTTCACCTAAAAATAATAACCAATTTAAAAGAAGCTTTCAAGTGTTAAATAATTTTACTATCAACATGTTATTCTTATTTTATTACTTCCTTAGCAACCCCGTTTTTAATTTCATAACTTGGTAGCAGTCAAGGAGAGATTGACATGCAAAAATGTTTTCCAAACTTCGAAGAAAGGAACCAATCAAACAGATTCAGATAACAATACATTTGTATATTGATATATAATAAAGAATTATCATTTATAAAAGATAAAAGCAAGTAACAACTCATTGTAATGTCTCTTTGAAACAAGTAAGCCAACTCTACATATATGGCTTTTTCCTAATATTTGGAATATTTCATAGATTGCTTGTCTTCCACTCCTATGCATTCTCTTATTCCACTTTGACATTGGTATCCAGAACTTATTTATCTTTCCTTCTCACAAACAGCATGCCTTCCTCCTTTTTCTTATGTAAATACAGTGGTCTTCCAAGCATTTCCAAGCCTCTCAAAATTATGCTTTATATGTTTTCAAGTGCACCACATGACTCAAACCCCCAACCTGGAAACTCATTTGGAATAGAATGGAATTCGAGATCAAGTTCTCAACTCATATTTCCAACCCATTTGGGAATCTCTCGGTTCCCATAGAGATGAAAGATTCTTCTCACAACCTAGACTCCAACAATGTTACATATTTACTTCATAAATATCAGAAGTGGGACAAGTTGATGGGTGCCTATAAGGATATCATAGATGGGAAAAGAGAAGAAGGAAATCTTTCCTATTTTGATTATCTAAGGGCTATTGTTGGAGGAAGGCCTGATGAGGTGAAAGTTCAAACAGAGGTGATGCCTTGATTACCCCTTGGATTGTATTTGTTATCTAACATATTTGACCAAGATATCCTTGGATTGAGAAAAATAGTAGCTCTTTGGCCTAGCATGGATACTCCTTGTGCATCAAGCCTGGTATGCAATTATTAAAAGTTTGCATTTTATTTGGCATTCTTCTTGTGCCATCAATTCTTATTGGAAGGAGCATGCAACTTTACATGGAAAAAATATTAGTTATTTATAGCAGTCGTTATTATGTGAACAAATTTCAAAACAAAAAATACTAGAAACATACAAATCCCTAACTACTAATGCAACTTACTGTTAAAATAGAATCTATAGATAGAAGGTGAAAGATGAGAAACAACAGTCACGACTAGATATTGAACCCCTTATGTTGTTTCTCTTGTGGCATAAACATATTCCTGTGACCATATATAATGGGAATTTCCCTTGTATCACCCATATTCGTTTAAGAGACAATACTTTAGTGAATGAGATGATTGGTAGCAAAACATGTGAGTGTGGAGGAAACCCATATCCTTAGATGAGAGGGTGTACACTTTTAGAGGGAGTCATTTTTTTCTCCCTCCTCATGTCTAACCTTGACTATCATTTTCATACCAAAAAAGGAACCTTAGTGTTCTAGTGATATCAATGGATAGCGACATCTGATGCTTTTTTGTTCTTATGCATTGGAAAAAAGGGGTTTTCAATGTTCATTCAGAGCTAGATTTTTTGTAGGGTCGATCATATTTCATCCATTTTATGTCCCATCACTTAACCTTTTCAAAGGAATCATATTTTGAATGCTTGGAATACAAATTAGCATGATGTATGAGTTGTAGGGAGTTCTAAATGTGTTTTATTCCCTTCCTCATTCTTGCTATAGAGTGTTTTTTATTATTAACCTTTCCATGTAAGCCCTTCAATGAATTACATTAGGAAATGAAACATGTTTAGTGCTTAGCAATCTGTTTAGACATTTCGTTTGTGGAAATTTGTTGGTTTTTACTCAGTAATAGTCCTCTAATAATAACCAGTGATTGTCCTTCCTAAAATATAAGGTACAAATCCTCGAGATTCGTGATTAATTTACCCAAAGTCTTCAACAAATGAGCTACTATAACCACATCAGCCCCTGCTAAAGCTACAACATAAAATCAATGCTTAACTCATAGTTGTCCAAGTATAATTGTATCCCTTTGATCATTCTTTGCACTCCATCATACTATCATTGGCCATTGATACACAAAAATTCGTAATGGGACATCGTTTAGACCAATGGAAGTCACTTCTTTTGTATCTATGAAGCTATGTGTGCTCTTAGAATCAATAAGGTCTGCCACAGTTCTACCCTTCTCTTTGATTTTTACCCTCAAATTATGGTATTGAGTAATTCTCAAGATGGCAGCCACGCAAATGACATTTTTTGTTCTTGGTCATTTTCATCCACAATGTGTTCTTCCACAACTGTTGACTCCTCTAGATCACCATCAACCGCTTTAGGTTTTTTTTCATTATGTTTTATGTATTAATAGTAGTAAGAACCCCTTTCTATTGGTATATTTTAGTAATTATTGTTAACTTATTTGTAGCGCATGTTTTGTTTCCTACTTTGGTTTTTACATTTTCAGACTTGCACTTGATTAGAAAAAACAACTCCTTTCCCATAAGAAACTTTGGCAATATAACAAGTGAAGCAAATGTAAAAATCCTAAAGGAAAACATACCACCAAATTTGTTGACAATTAAAGATAACTGAAGTGCTTGGCATATGCATCTATGATTTGAGTAAAGAGAGTGAAGTGCATAAATGCGCATCTTTCACCTAAATCCTTGTCAAGAAATAAAAACAACAAAAGAAATTTACAATAATGATAAGAAAATATGGTCATTGAGGAAATACCAAAGGAATATACATAGTGGATTTGGCAACGTGACCTAAACCTAGAAATACATAAATATAACACTAGTTACAAAGCAAAGTGGCCTATCCTCCCTTCTAGATAATTCAAAGAGACATAATCACTAATTTATGCAATAGTTGGGTATTTTTAAAGAGAAGTTATCATATTGTGCAAGTTTTGGGACTTCTCTAGATCCTTTTAAGTACTTAATGTAACATAATCATGTGTCTTGTATATGGTTTAGTCTTATCTAGGTATTTTCCAAACAATTATTATTATGCTATTAAGGATTTTTTGAACTCGGAATCAGTTCTGAATTCATCCCCTCACTAGTATGTCTTCTTTCAACAATGATCTACTTTTCCATTCTTTATGGATGTCTTCCTCCCCCCACATTTATTACTGAAAGAAGCCTTGGTTTAGAGGATCCTAGCCATAGGGCGAGTTGTAGAATGTGATGAATTGTTACTACATAAGGTACTTGGAGTTTCAAGTATCTATTTAGTTAAGAGAAAGAGTTTGCATAATTGAAGACCCAGTCCTTGACTCATTTATTTTATCAAGCATCATTTTATCTCAGTGTCCTTCCATGCTATTACTTCTACTTTCTTGTAAGAGACTCGACAACTTTTTAATCAAAATAATATTGAATGCATCTCCATGTGACAAAATTATATGTATCATAAGTGCAATTGGATGCTTTGTAAGACTAAATTGAGTATGTGAAATCTTCAGTATATATGATTTAGTGGAATTTTCTATATTCCTGTGAAGTTAAACGGTCCTTTAAAGATCGATACTTCAATATTTTGCACTAAGGAGCTTTCTCCAAAGGATCAACAAGACTTTGACTATATTCTTGGAATGTTATTTTCCATAGTATCAATTCTAATGTTAATTTAAACAAATACTTTACATGGAAGGCTCTGAATAGGAATTATATCACTATTAGATGATTTTCACAAAAGGTGGTCCAATATTGACAATATCATGCAAGCCTCACTAGCACTGAATCCATTACATAATATCAAATCTTGGTTCAATAGTGAGGTACTTCTTCAATACATTCAATATTATTTTATTGTTAGATTGACATCACCCGTGAGATTTATGCCTAGAGCACAAGAATACCAAGGGTTTTAACTCCTATTTGCAATCCATTCCTAACTCGATTTAAATCAGTCATGTTACAAATAAAATTCAATCAAAAAGGGTATATGACCTCTGGTTGAACATATGATGGGCATTGAAACTCATAGCTATGTTGACATACAATATTAAAGTAGTTGTAAGAGTAAGCACCCGTTTTAGTTATGCTTTAAGGGGATTTATTGCTATTAGCCCTTTGTGGATCAAGAATGAATTAAATCACTCAATTTTGTATAGCTAATAATAAATGGTAAATTTTCATAATCAACAAGTTTCATTGTTATTTGCCCTATGTTTTTGGTGATTCTCAAGACCACCAAGTTAAATCATTCATTTCACAAGTTTATTTTTTTCCATATTCGCTTGAGTGCAAAGTTGAAAATGTATATAGTTAGAAGGCATAATAATTTTTTTCCAAGTGTATACTATTGCTATTTCCTTGTATACATTGAAATGACATATATTTCCTTGCCATAAAACAAATAATATTCCAGATTGCATCATTGAAATTTCTTGAATCAAATAATTATGAATAAGATTGGCATGTTACACAATGTAATGCCCATATGGCAAGCCCCAGACATATGTGATGATGTCATTTGTTTATTTGTGGCACTAGGTGCCTGGACATTAATAATTGGACATTATTATTATTATTATTATTATTATATTTTCTTTTAATTAAATAACTAACTCAACATGAATAACTAACGTTGTTGGGGGGTCATATATTCCACATGTGAGGGGATTGGGGAATAGGAGTTGTTGCTCTCCCTAACATTGCTCTTTGATTCCTATTTTTTTTTTTTTACTATGGAGACTTTATTACACCTTAATTGATGCTAGTGGCACCCACTTTCTCATCTCTCTTACCTTATGCGTCCTCTTTGACTATTTTTAGCCATGCACTTGATTTTTTGGTAACCCCAGACTAATTTGAGTTAACCTACCAGTGATTTGGAGTCACCTTTCCAGTTAATTCAAGTTATCCTCAGTTAATTAGAGTAATTTTGGGTTAATTGAGTTATTCTCAGTTAATTAGAGTGATTTTGGGTTAATTTGAGTTATTCTTAGTTATTTAAAGTGATTTTGGGTTAATTCGAGTTATTCTCAGTGAATTAGAGTAATGTTTGGTCAATTCGAGTTATCCCCAGTTTGTTAGAGTAATTTTGGGTCAATTCAAGTTGTCATTAGTCAATTAGAGTAATTTATGGGTGAATTCTAGTACCACTTCTGGAATTCAAGTTACTCTAATGGTCTCCGGTGATTTGGAGTATTTTTCCAATGAATTCGTGTCAATCTATGTGGATTCGAGTTGCTCTCATGAGAACTCAAATGGTCATCCAGTGAACTAGAGAAGCTCTCAGTGAATTGGAGTCACTTCTTAGTGAACATGATTCAGTCTCCTGGAGGCAATTTGAATTGGTTTAAAGGGATTCGAATTGATCTCTAGTCATTATTTTTGGATTTTGGTAGTTGTTTTGTCATGCATTTGAATGCCCGTGGATGGATTCAAGTTGCTTGAAGAAGGATGGAAGGCCTTGTAATGAGGTATGAATACTAATATATGCCATATTGTTGTCTGGATAGATTGAACACTGAAGTACCTCAAGGACCATTACTTGTCTCTACTTTGGTCTTGCACATGAAGCCCGACGATGGATGGTAATATCCCGAGGGACTGTAGTGAAGGGTGTTAGAAAAACAGGATCGCAGAGCAATAACAATAAACAGAAATGAAAATATAATCACACATACACATTACAAGAGAGACACATATATATCGTGGTTCACCCAACTTGGGCTACGTCCACACTGAATTTGCCAGCCCTTATTATTATTACCGTCCAGCAAGGTGAAGTGATACAACCTGCAGCACAACTGCTGCACTTCCTCTTCACTGTTCCACAGTCTCTCTCCTGATATCAGAGATCTTTACAATGCATAAAACCTAATACATCATCATCCCTAGCCGTATTACAATGTCTTTATTTTATAAGGGAAATACAATGGGAAAATACCACGGGATACCCAAAACCATGGGCCCACAAAACAGCTGGCGAAAAAACAGCCCCAAAAATTTTCTTCGGGGGCGATGCCCCCCCACACCCCCCCGCTGGGGTGAGTGTACAGTCCACCTACATATCCTATAAAATTGGGGTACAAACACGGCTGATACAATATCATCTATGAGACTAGAAGATCTGGCTCCACAACCAACAAAGGGAATCCCATTGCACCAGGTAGTGAAGATTCAGAGAAAGTAACTGGGTTTTCTATGAAGGGCACAACCATATGTTCAGGATTTCCTATTTCTAAGCATTTTTGGGCCATGAGACCTATTCCATTGAATCTAGAGTGATGTTTCCAGTAAGGAACACTTTTTATTTCACAGAAAAAGGTTTCTGTTTGACTGAGATACAATTGCTTTTGTGTGGCAATGTTTGTTGGATTGAGGTTGAGCGCACCCTGTTATTTGAGAGTTCCTTAGATTGTGGATCCATGGGCTCAATTCAGGGGTGATTGTCATGCTGAGAGATTGATGATCATGGAATTTCTAGGTCTGGTTGAAAAATTGTTCTATTAAAGTTAGTTGATCTTCTCCAAGATAAGTATTTTATTATGCATTTAGTTATTGTTTTGTGGTTGCATGTGTACCCATGGAGGCTGATTTATCTATGTTATATTATATTGCAGATCCGATTACGTTCTTGTGTTAAAATGGCAGCTTATATATCAGATTTGTTTTATGTGTTCTTGCAGCTCATGGATGTTATTTTGCTTATGTTTTGTGGCAGATAGTAGATCTGGTTTTTAGGTTGCTTATATGGTTGTAGAGGGCAGCTCTGGATCTGATATTATGTATGTTGAATTGGCTATGGTTTGGTGTCTTGAATCTAATCTATTTGGTGTCATGAAGATAATTTTGTTTGGTGTTGTGAAACTATTCTTTTGAGCATCTGTAGATCTGATTTTACTTAATGAATATATGGCTGCAATATTTATGATGTTGATGATTAATTGCACATGAAATTGTTACTTAGATTCGACTGCATTCATGCTATGGCTACTTTGCATCGCATATGCTTGGGGAAAGATTGCATTAGGAAGTGTTGCAATTCTTTTAAAGGTTGAAAGTTTTTTATTTTATTGGATTGTAGGCATGATGTCCTATCCTTTGTGAACCTTATTCCGTTGTGTATTACCTCGAATCATCCTTTCCATGTCAGGATCTCTGTGTATCCAACCTTGGTGGTGTGACTTGGGGTTTGGTACATTACAGAGTGGTATGAAATCTTAGGTTCAACTCTGCAGCTGTTGGGCCTTCTATAGATTGTAACTCAGTATATATGCATTTGGAATGTCTTGTGCTATGATTGTATGTTTAATGGCTTTAGCTCTTAGTTTTTGGAATTTTGTGGATAAGCGTAGTATCTACTCTGCTCAATGAAATATATAGAGAACATATTTTGGCTTATTGATGAATGTTTTATTTAGCTTATGTAATTGGTCGGAATGTCTGCCTCAAAAGCTATGCAATTTAAGTGTTATATATATGATCTATGTTATTGTATCTGCAGACCTGAATGCATTGGTTTGTTCATATATTAGTGTATATGCAAAGCCTTGGAGAGCACTTCCTCCTTTTGTAAAAGCTTCATATATTTTAATGATTTGGATTGCCAGTTTAAAGAGCATTTCCCTGGAGAGAACACAACCCCATGCAATTGTTTTAATATATATTAATTAATTGGTATGGTGTTAGGAAATGGCGTCTCCCTAGAGAGAACACAACCTCCATTCAATTGTTTTAATATATATTAATTAATTGGTATGGTGTCTGGAAAGGGCGTCTCCTTAAAGAGAATGCAGCCCCAACCTCGCAATTGTTTTAATTATTTCATTTTTTTAATTTTTTATGTAAGGTATTCATTATTCAATGCTTGGATCCCTTTGTTGGTTTGTATTATTTATTTTATTCATTACTTAATGTGTGGAACTCTTAGAAATAGATTCTTAAATGCATTTTAATGTTGTTTTTTGTGTGAATAAATAGATTCTTAAAAGCATATTAATGATGTTTCCTAAAAATAGAATTCTTACATGCATTTAATGATGATTGCATGTGTGAAGAAATAGATTCTTAATTGCATTTTAATGTTGTTCCTTTTGTGGAGAAATAGATTATTTATATGCATTTTATTGTTGTTTGCTAGCTATTGGGGACGGGGTCTCCCTGGAGGATCACAACATTTTTTTTATATGTATCTTGATTTGTATGTTGTGTGGGAAGGGTGTCTCCCCGAGAGGAGAACGCAACTCCTTCTCCCAAGCGTTGGCTTGCAACACTTTGGTTTACATTATTATTAACTGTTATTTGTTTGTTTATTTAATACTAAATTATTACCGCATGGAGTTATTACATTATGCATTATTGCATGATGTATTATTATTATTATTATTATTATAGCATGGAGTTATTGTATTATGCATTATGTGTGGAGTTATTGCATAGTGTGCAATTGGTGGAGTGCTCCCCCAAGCATTTGTTGTTTGATTGAGATTGTAAGTATAATCTATGCTAACTAGTATTGTGTATGCATACTATAATGATTGATGAGTAAATGTTTATTTACTGTACATTGCATTTTTCTATGTAGTGTTTGATGGATTGATATTTGTATACTAATAACTTGCCCTAGAAACCCAGTGGTACTGGCACATAAATTGTATGCTTTAGAATTAATTAATATTGCATATCTATTGTGCATGGTAAATATATAATGCTTTGTTGATTGCATATTCATTGTGTTACCACGATTAAGGATTTCATAATGATTGAATATTACATGCATTTATTGGTAAATTATATAAATATTATGCACAGGTAATTGGATAATGATTGGGATTGCATAATTATTGAATACTACATGCATTGGAATGAACTTGTAAATGCATTATTAGTAGGCATTATGTAACAATAAAATAATAAATTAATATTAATATTAATTTATTATAATTAAAGACTATCTAAAGTCAATAGTCATGCCCTTTTACGAAAAGGTGCATGACGAGCTTATATAAAGACAAAAACTATGTAACTATTAATCATGTACCATACATTACATTTTTACATTACTATTGATCCATTTATGGACCACTTACGTTACTTACATTGGGTTTTCCCGTAAGAACAATATTTTACTAGTTCAGTGGTATCAAAGCCTGTTATGGTTCCGGCCTGTGGCCATCTCTTTCCATAGCTTCTCTGATCTTAGGTCATTGACCATAAGGGCTTTTGGCCATTATCAATTCGAATTTTTGGTGCAAATTACAACTCTGCTGCAAATTGAAGAAAGGAAAAATAACTCAGAAGTGCTGAAGAGCACCCTTCTAACATCGTGCCCACACGCCATCCTGCCACCCGCACTCCTTCTATGCATTACCCAGTGCTCATCCTTTTTCCCTACACATCCATCACTTTCGCGGACTTCCAGCCTCACCTCCTGCGCATCCACCTCGTCCCACTCCATACACGCCCTTGTCACTTTACCCTTTGTGCCTGCAACTCCCCATGAACCCTCCTTCGCTCCTGTGACTCCTCACACCTCCCTACCCATGCTAAACCTTCCCACAATGTTGCATCTCCCTCTCGCGCCCTCTCTTCCACTGGTCCACTCTCCCTCGCGCGTCACTCACACTTCCCCGATATTTCTCTCCACTATGCATCCCATTCGCCTTCCTCCCACTGTTGCGCATCCCCTTCCTTCACACCTCCACTCTCCCCCAGCTGCACGCATAACCCTCACCATCTGAATTCCCAAACGCTCCATCCTCTGCCGCATCCATCGCCCCGAATATCTTCTTGCACCCTCCTCCCCTCTTCCCTCCACTCCCACACAGCCTCCCTCCCTCACGACCTCCCCATGTTTCTCCTTTACTGCTCCATGCCACTTCCTCCCTGTGCAATCCTCCCTCCTCACGTCCATCTCTACTCCGACTCATCGTCTTCCCTCCTCCCTGCTCACCCGCGCTACTTCCACGTTCTCCCTCCATCCACTAAACCCTAATTTTTAAACTATTAAAAATCATTCAAATAGTTTAAAATTAAAACTATTTCGATAAATTTTAAATATTATTATAAATAATACATTTTATTAATATGAATTAAAAAAAATTATTACTATTTTGGGAAACAAAATAATATCAAAAAATCAAAAGGAAATAATAATTACTCTTGGAGAAAAAGAAAAAAAAAAAGGTTATTTAACCTAATAAGAAGACGACAAATCAAAGGAAGAGTCAACAATTAGACTTGTCAAGCATCCGAAATCCGCTATCAAACAAAGAAGACAAATTCGAAAAAAAATGGAATTCAAGAAGTCATGGCAACTATGATACCAAAATTACAATCAGAGTTATGAGCAGTTTTGTATGAGATAAAACAATGCGAAGTCGCCAATAATAATCTACTGCTCAAAATCGACAAGCAGAAACTAAGGATTATTACCTCAGAAATTAATATTCAATTTTTGGAAGATAGTAAAGAAAGACTCATATAAAGGTTAGCAGATAAAGATGAAAAAATATCACATCTGGAAAGTATCAATCAAAAACTTGAAGACCAGATAAAAAAACCAAACAAAGTCGAAGAATATACATATGGAAATAGTGTCAACTTAGAAGAGGAAATTAGTCATCTAAACAAAGTCATCATGGACAAGGAAGATGAATTGGCACAAATACATGAAAAGTTAGAAAATCAAGAAATAGAGTTATGCCATCGTCAACAGCAAAAAGAAAAACTCCAACAGCAGTATGACGACAGTAAGAAGGCACATAAGTTGGAACTAACAAAAGTCAACAATGTGTTATCAAGCAATACCGAAGAGATTTTTCGTCTATGAAATCATAAAAAAACATTGCCTACAAAAATTAAAAAACTGAAAAACAATAGTAAGAGGAAACACTCCGGTGAAGACCTCGAAGGAAGAATATTGGAAAAGCAAGAAGAAAACTAGTGTTTAAATAATCGTAATCAGGAACTAGAGAATCAAATCAAGAAGTTAGAAATTGACAAAAAGTCGCAAGATGAAAGAATCAAAAAGATTCAGAATCATAAAAATCTACTGGAGAACTAAGAAGCGCAAATCCAAGAAGATGCGTCCAAAAATCAAGTCGAGGAAGTGAAGGCAGTCATCGCTACCGTTCAAAAGAAAGAAAAACGAACAACACATATGCCTTACAGACATCCCAATTATAATCGTCATTTTGACCAATGACAGGGTCAAAATGAGCATTCACAAAAGAGTTATGTTAACAGGAAAACAGTTCGACATACTATGCAACAATTGAGACAACCCATTTCCCAAAACGATCTCAGAAGTTCGATAAAAATAGATCTGGGATGGACCACAACATATACGATGTGACAATTCTCTCGGGGAATCCATAACTCGTATCATCTTATTTCATCAAGTGTCGCAGATGATCCAGAGATGACAGTTCAAGCAAAATTAGGCATTGCTTTCAATGAAGCTTTGAGGACAAAGCTTCCCTTAAGGGGAAGGCAATGTAACAATAAAATAATATATTAATATTAATATTAATTTATTATAATTAAAGACTATCTAAAGTCAATAGTCATGCCCTTTTACGAAAAGGTGCATGACGGGCTTATATAAAGCCCAAACCTTGTTAAATTTTGAGCATTTAATTTACAATACTCTAGGATCTTTGCTGAGAGAATAACATCTACAGTATATCAATGCATGACAATCACAATATGACAAGCATCACAAGAATCAAAAGCATAAAGACAAGAGACACAGAGTTTCCGTGGGGAAAACCCTAAGGTGAAAAACCCCACAACTTCCTCAGAGATAGAGAGAGCAATGGCTCAACCAAAAGTACAACCAAATAACACTAAGATAGTCTCTTGATAGCAGATGATCCTCCTCCTCACTAGTGCGCCACTTTTCAAGTGAGAGTGAGTTGCTTTTCCGAATGAGTAAAATAGAGATCTTCGATCTCTATTTATACTAACCTTTTTGCCTAGTGACCTTATGGGGCCGACTTGTCTATCTAGATACATCCACATTATATTATATATAATTCAGGGCCGACCCCACATGGTGGTCTAATAACCCATCGGCAAGTACACACACTTGCGACACTTGTCAATCCACATGACGACACTTCCTTATAGAGGAATAACACATCTCTTATAAGGGTACAATAAATATATATAAAATACACAGATGAAATACATTCCGAAGTTACATATACATCAACACTCCCTCTTAACTAGGAAGGTATTTCTCGACACAGATCTGCTAGACAAGTCTTCTTCTCGAGATCATCGTCATCGATGCATCGTCATCATCATCGTCACTGCTGCTGCTATCTCAACCAATCTCTGACTCTACTCGTCATAGGAATTTCTACAGAGCCAATCCTTTTTCATACTGGATGTAGGCCCACCACATCATCACTGGCCATACTGTGGAATTCTCAGGACTCATTACGTGCGTCACAAAACCTGGCTGCAACATCCCAGGCTATTACGAGCACACAGCTCTACCTGTAGGATCTCCCAGGAGCACATTACATGTGACCCATCACAAAACCTGGATGAAGCATCCCAGGTTGTTACGAGCACACGGCTCTACCTGTCGGATCTCCCAGGAGCACATTACATGTGATCTCACCACAAAACCTGGCTGAAGCATCTGAGGCCTTTTTCATCCTATCCAGATCTCCCAGGAGCAAATTACATGTGGTCATGGCAAAACCTGGCTGAAGCATCTGAGGCCTTTTTCATCCTATCGAAATCTCCCAGGAGAAAATTACATGCCATAGGACAAAACCTCGTAAGAGCATCTGCCAGATATCCCAGGGCACCGAATTACATGCCATAGGAAAAACCTCGAAAGACTATCTACAGATCTCCCAGGGCACAAATTATATGTCCTCCCAAGCAAAACCTCGAAAGAGCATTTGCCAAATGTCCCAGGGCACCGAATTACATGCCAAAGGCAAAACCTCGAAAGACCATCTGCAAATCTCCCAGGGCACAAATTACATGCTTACCTGCACAACCTGATCCACGGCCACAAAGTATCATCTGATACTCATCATACATCATCTTGATCATCATCACTGCAACATTCTGCTGCATGTCATTTGGAGAAGCTCGTCATCCACGATCATCCTGATCATACAATTCATCCATCTGATGCACACCAAGTATCTACCTGATACATATCAACATATACACTGTATCTACCTGATACATACATAGATACATGATCCACACAATGTATCCATCAGCATACCTGATCTACCTGATCATATAAAGATACATGATCCACACAATGTATCCATCAACAAACATGATCTACCTGATCATACAAAGATACATGATCTACACAATGTATCCATCAGCATCCTACATGATGCGTACATACATAAATGATCCAATTGATCATATCCAACATCCAACATGATGCGTACATACATAAATGATCCAACTGATCATATTTAGCATCCAACATGATGCGTATACAAAATACATACACATGATCCAACCGATCATATCCAGCATCCAACATGATGCATACATACATATAAATGATCCAACTGATCATATCCAGCATCCAACATGATGCATACATATATACATATAATGATCCAACTGATCATATCCAAGCAGAAACCATATCATCATCCTGATGCTCATCATCCAGCGCTTACATCCACAGCCATGTGAAGGATCCCCCTTCCAACATGCTTGGAATGGCTTCAGCAAATGTGTCCATCACTTCTTCCTCGAAGTGTCCTCGATCTGAAGAATGCCAAGCCTCTCTCTGAAGTACTCGAACTTCACCCTGGCTAGTGGCTTCGTCGGCACATCTGCAATCTGCTCGTCTGTCGCAACATACAGGAGCTTTACGGCTCCTCTCTGCACCATATCCCTGATATAGTGATATTTGATCTCTATGTGTTTCGACCTGTCATGAAACACTGGATTCTCGGACAGCTTCACACAACTCTGGTTATCACAGAAAATACCAGTAGCATCCAACGGAAGATCAAATAACTCATACAGTAGCTTTCGTAGCCATACTGCCTTACAACTAGCTAAACAGGTTGCAACATACTCTGCCTCAACTGTACTCAGTGCTACACAGGACTGCTTCCTTCTAAACCAAGAGATCACACCTGATCCCATACTGAAGCAACAGATGTGCTCTTCCTATCTGCAGCACTTCCTGCAGGTTAAACTTTTGATTCGCTTCATACTTGAGCCCATAATCCACTGTACCATTCAGGTACCTCAGAACATGCTTTACAGCAACCAGGTGAACACCCCTCGGATCCGTCAGGAACTGGCTCAATGTGTTCACAGCAAAGAAAATATCTGGTCTTGTGTTTGTCAGGTACATCAAGGACCCAATCATCTGACGATATATAGAGACATCAACCGGTTCAGATGAAGCATCACATAGAAGCTTCAGATTCGATGCCATAGGTGTGGCCATGGATTTGCAATCCATCATCCCAAATCTCTTCAGGATATCCACTGTGTACTTCCCTTGACCAAGGAAGATCCCACCTGCACTCTGCCACACCTCCATACTTGGGAAATAGTGCATCATTCCCAAATCTTTCATATCGAATTCAACAGCAAGCTTCCTCTTAGTATCTGCAATCAGTCTATCATCTCCTGTTACAAATAAGCCATCCACATACAGGAGTAGAATCACGGGATTCCCTTCCTCAACCTTGTAGTAAATCTTGGAATCCGCTTTACTCTTGGTAAAGCCCAAACTAGATAGGAAATTGTCCATCCTACCATACCAGGTTCTGGGAGCTTGCTTCAAGCCATACAAGGCTTTCTTCAATCTGTACACATGTGACTCCCTTTCAAGTCTTGGGACTGCATCCCAAATATCATCTTCATGATCGATGGATCATGGCATTCCATTTCTTCATCCCAGATCCTGGGAATTTAAATATCTTCAATATCTTCAATAGATATCTTTGTTGCTGGAACAAATGTTGTAGTTCTTTTGTAGGTGAAGATATACGGTCTTTCCTACAAAACAAGTTAAATTGCATGATTAGAAACATCTCATAATTTTCATAACAAAAATTCTTTACACATAAAGAAATATGTCATGCAGTCATGCAGTTATCTTAGCCAATGCTTTAATACAACATTTATCCATGTTCCATAACTTTCTAGATGTCTTCCAATCTCTACCAGAACATTGTTAAGAGTTTGCACTACTCCTAACATGTCAGCAAAGAGGTTTCATTCTAGATAAGTAGCAATGGAATGTTGTACAGTGCCATAGGCCACTTACCCAATAGATGCATATTAGTAGTATATTGTTTATTAATGCAATCATTCTAATATGCACAATACATATCCTAAGTCTAGGAACATGAGCATATACATCATTGAACAATTTTATTTAAGCAAAAAAATATGCAAGAAATGATAATTAAAATACTTATCTTTGTTTGTTTGTTGGGTGGACTCCCTCTGAGTCTTTGCTTCCTTGCAGGAGCTGCTGGAGTCCTTCTACACCTTTCTGTTGTGGAATGTAGAGAGATGGACAACTCCCTCTGAATATTTGCACCCTTGCAGAAACCGCTGGAGTGTGCTCCCTCTTGATCTTTGCTTCCTGGATTACTTGTTCTTGAACTCATATTCATCCTTGGTCCCTATGCATGCTTATTAGAATCATGATTGTGTTATCCTTGTGATCTCATACAAAATCATACATTCATTAGTATACTATTAAGACACAATAATCTCAAGCATGTATAGTCATGATCATTTCAAACATAAATAATAAGCATTAGCATTCAAGGTTTATATAGGACACTTATGGTTAGTCATATCATAAGAAACATAACATGTCTAAACCTGTAATTACTCAAACCTATGACTCTTCTTGGTTAGTCATATCATTAATTAAGGTAAGACTCATAATATGCATATACCCATGATTATTCAAACTTATGACTTTATGAACAATCATCAATTATGCCATGCATACTTATATGATAGATCCTATGATATAAGAAACACATACCTGGTCACCATATTTTCTTGTTATGTCTAGCAATGTGTTATTGTTCTCTTCAATGACCTGCATAACTCATTAGTTAAATTTTGCAAAAACAAATTATACATACCTCTATGTGATTCATGACTATGGATGAATCTTTGTCTTTATGTCACCATGGCATGTTCAGGTTGTCCCTTCAATTTATACAAACCTCCCTCTTGCTCTCCAATCACTACTGCATCATCTATGTTCTTTCCCTTTGGCCACATTAGGACTTGTCCATCCACAAATGCAACCCTCATACCTTTTGCATCCAATGCAGAGATGGAGAGTAAGTTCTTCTTGAGCCCAGGTACATAAAGTACTTCTTTCATCTTCAAGGATTTTCCAGAATCTAGGTTGTAGGAGGCTTCACCACTTCCTTTGATTGGGTATTGATAATCATCCCCGAGTTTCACCCTATGGGGTGATTCATGTTCAGATAGATTCACAAAAGATTCCTAAAACCCATTCATGTGTTTGGAAGCCCCACTATCAATCAACCAATCATTACAACCATGGGAGATGGTACCTGTGAGAGCAGATATCAGAACATACTCTTCTTCACTTGATGAGTCATCATTACTATCACTTTCTTCCCTAGCCTTCTTCTTTGGGGGTTCATCATCTTCAACAGCATGAGCATGAAACCTTCTTTTGCTATCCTTCTTCTTCTTTATGGGGTTGTTGTTGTCCTTCTTCTTCTTGGGACAATTTATGGCAATATGTCCTTTCTCATTACAGGTGAAGCATATTCTTCTTTCTTTGAAGTGATGTGAAGATTTCTTGGAGTGAGATGGCTCTCTCTTGAACTTCCCTTTCTTGGTGTGAGCTGTGAGAGCTTGATCTTCATTCCCCATCTTTTCTTCTCGTGCCACAAGCCTTGCTTCTTCCTGTGAGCATTCTTCTCGTAGTCTACTGAAGGAGATCAACTTCTTCCTTGCACAAATTCCTTGGATAAAGGAATCCCATGACCTGGGTAGGCCATTTAGAGTGGTCATCACCACTTCACCATTCTTCACCATTCTCCACCATTTCATCCACTACTTCTAGTTGTTCCTTGATCTAGGAGACCCTTGAAAAATAAGATTGAATGGTTTCTCCATTCTGAAATTTCACTCCTTTCAATTGGTTCTGCAGGGTCATCTTCCGATTTATGTTCTTCCCTTCAAACAGCTTGGTCAAAGAGTCAAACATCTCCTTGGGTGTCTTAAGAGAAGACACATGGGGTATGAGATGGTCTTTGATAGAATTAGCAATGATTCTCTTTGCCTTGACCAAGTTCTTCTTATGCAATACCTTGGCCTCTTCATCCTCTGGGATAGGGATGTCTTCTTTCACATATGAGTCCAACTCATTTTCTTCCAGGATTAACCCAATTCTATACTTCCAGGCTCGAAAGTTATCAGCCCCTTCAAGCTTATCCTCAAGCTTGGTGTGGAGAGACATCTTAAAGAGTACTTCAAATTGAAATAGAAAATATTTAGGTCTTACCACTTGAAGTGTTGAAAATTGGATCTGGTCCTGGATTAGGGTTTGTTAGAGAAACCCTAAAAATTCAAAATGTGAATTTCAAATCTCTGAAAGGATAGAAAGATGCGCCTTAGTGAGATGATCAACCTGGTGCATTCAGAATTTGAGATCAGCAAATTCTTGCCCTTCAGAATTGCCTTTTTGTCCTCCCGGGTTCACTGGGGAGAGCCCTGAATTAGGGTTTGAGTTTCCCGGAGATATACCCAGCCAAAAATCTCGATCCAATGCTATAAACTTCGATTTTTGCAAGGAGCTTCCAGCTGTGTCTTTAGATTCCAGAAATTCCTATTTTTCTGGAAACCCTAATTTTTAGGGCCAAATCTGAAAATGCTCGGAATTGAATTCTGATTGGACAGATAGATGCGCCTTGATGAGTAGAGTCAATCTAATATACTGATTTTCAAAAATCTGTGGAGAGAAACCCAATAAACAAGGAACCCAATCTTTCATCACTACAAAATGTCTTCTTCTCAGGTTAGCTCTGATACCATGTTAAATTTTGAGCATTTAATTCACAATACTCCAGGATCTTTGTTGAGAGAATAACATCTACAGTATATCAATGCATGACAATCACAATATGACAAGCATCACAAGAATCAAAAGCATAAAGACAAGAGACACAGAGTTTCCGTGGGGAAAACCCTAAGGTGAAAAACCCCACAACTTCCTCAGAGATAGAGAGAGCAATGGCTCAACCAAAAGTACAACCAAATAACACTGAGATAGTCTCTTGATAGCAGATGATCCTCCTCCTCACTAGTGCGCCACTTTTCAAGTGAGAGTGAGTTGCTTTTCCGAATGAGTAAAATAGAGATCTTCGATCTCTATTTATACTAACATTTTTGCCCAGTGACCTTATGGGGCCGACTTGTCTATCTAGATACATCCACATTATATTATATATAATTCAGGGCTGACCCCACATGGTGGTCTAATAACCCATCGGCAAGTACACACACTTGCGACACTTGTCAATCCACATGACGACACTTCCTTATAGAGGAATAACACATC
The DNA here is from genome assembly GCA_027924585.1 of Larix kaempferi. NCBI lineage: Eukaryota > Viridiplantae > Streptophyta > Pinopsida > Pinales > Pinaceae > Larix > Larix kaempferi. Next base: position 6,535,763 of record BSBM01000015.1, read on the forward strand.
TCTTATAAGGGTACAATAAATATATATAAAATACACAGATGAAATACATTTCGAAGTTACATATACATCAACAAACCTATGTAACTATTAATCATCTACCATACATTACATTTTTACATTACTATTGATCCATTTATGGACCACTTACGTTACTTACATTGGGTTTTCCCATAAGAACGATATTTTACTGCTTCACATTAGTTATTGTATGGTAAGTTGCATTGGAAATTGGTAATTGCATAAATAATGTGGGAAGGCATTTACTGTGCATTTCCTATTTCATTGTTCAACGAATTGATTGGTAAATGCTTATATACTGAGCAATGCATATTTACTCGGAATTGTCCTGATTGGTAATTGCAAGGAATATGCATACATACTATGTGTTGGTTATGCATTGCATCGGTATGCATTGGGTGTGAATGCATGAATAGTACATGCATAGTATGTGTATTGAGTAATCTGGAAAATGAGGGGCAAGGACCTAATCCCTTTTACATAGGTTACATTGTGAATTTTTTTGTGTTAATGAGTAATTTGGAAAATGAGGAGCAGAGCCCTAATCCCTCTACATAGATTGCATCCATATGTTTAGGGCATTTCTTGAAAGGATTTGCTTGGGTATGCATTGAATTAATTAATGTTGGAATGCATTTACTGTGTGATAATGTAGTAATTGCACATTTACTGTGCATTACATTGGTTTAATATTGGAATAATTTTAATTTTGTGATTTGTCCATTTGTTGTGTGTTACACTTGCAGCTAGTGTTTTAACACCAGCTTGTGCAAAAGGGAACCTACTAAGGATTATGGAACCCTTAGTAGCAGCTCGTAAATGGATAATGTGTGAATGCAAATAAAAGTAAAAACTAATCTAACTAATTACTGCAGTAACATAACAAACAAACTGGAACCCATGAATTGAATATTGATTTTGTATTGCTCTGTAAAAAATGGTTTACAATGTATATTTACCTCAAAAGGTGAGTAGGTGGGGTCCCTCGCAGCTGTACGAAGAGTAGTGATCTGAGTCTCCAAGGTTCCTTGCTCTTCTCTGAATGCTCAAATGGTGGCCAAAACACAACTAAATGGGAACAAAAGCTCAAAGAGGTAAGCTAGAGTTCAATAGGAATTTTGGCAGAGTTTCGGTAGGGAAGAGTCTATGATGGATGGATGTAAAATGGGGGGCCTCCATCACCTTTTTATAGAAATTTTGAGTGGAGTATTGACCCATGGTATTGGGCAACCACTAGTATTGGTTTGTGGTATTTTGAGTTTTCCCTCCTTTTTCCTTTATTTTGAATAATTTTCCCTTTCTCTTTTTCTTTTCTGGGGATTTTGACCCTTTTTTGTGGGATTTTAACCTTTTTTGAAGGATTTTCACTAATTGATGAGAGAAATAATGATTTTTTTCCCATTTGGTTACCAAATTAGGGATTTTTGGGTTTTTGGAGGCCAAAAATGTAGGAAAAGGGGATAAATGGGTTATGTGACTAGGGGGATGAGCTAGGTGAACAATTTTTGGGTGTTAAGAGATTGATCCCTGATGTGTGAGGGAAGGAGCTCATCGTATGGACGATAGACATCATGGGTTCTGAATTTTTCTAGGAGTGTGAGCATTGTGATGGCAGAGAGAAAAAACTGGTTGGAGACATGAACACGTGCTTCATACAAACTGCAAGGGCAAAAACTGGAAATACATCACCTCAATAATGGATGAGGAACATAATCTCAAATATATGGACAAGGAAGGCATACCCATGTTCGTATCAAGATATACAAATAATAGTGAGGTCCAAAGGGGACATGAATAATACATAGAGAACTATTGTGTACATCATAATGCTCCAGAGGGGACACAAATCTCGAACATGCTCATGGGCCAACCATGACTGATCTGAAGAACTGATACATGTAAACAGTGTCATCTATCGTAAATGCGGTACCATATCAACTGATGCTCTACTGGATCTGAAGGGTTCCAACAACTGTATGGACTCTACGACTAAGAGTCAGAATCTCAAAGGTACATTGAAATGCATCTGAACTGGATACTCTAGAAAGCCTATAGCTGAAGGGATTTTGAACATTGTCGCCAACGCAACCTAGATATCCATAGGAACATACAACTGGGGGTTCTGAATAGAATCACCAATGTGCTAGAGTCAAGGGACAGACAGGGTCTTTGACCAATAACTGAAGGGACCAATACCCTGTACGAATTGCAATGGTGCGATAATGGAGTTGAAGCTGAGCATGTGAGAGACAACCATTCTAAGAGGAATTAAGGACTCCTCTCAGATGGTAGGTAGGAACTCACCACTGATGGAGATGAGTCCAAGCTATAGGGACCTCTGGGTCTATCCTCTAGAATAGATGTGTTGGCGTCGACAGAGGGAGACCTGCTATTACCAAGGAAATGTTGTTTCCTCGATAGAAGCACGAGGTGTACAACCAAGATGTGATGGAACTGGATGTGAGACTGACATATTGTGGGAGGATACGGGGTCGCAGAGCGATGGGACTCAAACTTCCTTTGTTCAGAGTACGACGACAGGGATGACCTGGAAGCATATGACACGAACTTATAGGGAAGGGGATCATAGATTTAGGAGATCAAGATCTGTGATTGCAATTGGGGGAGACTCAAGGGGGGAACTGATGAGTGAGATCAGGAGACTCCAAGGGTGACACATCGCAGAATAATCTGAATGAAGGCGACCATACTGGGGATGCTGTCATAATGGGGGGACTAGATGTGATCTTTCGTGGTGCCGAGAGGCACCGTTTGGGCCTTCTTCATGGTTTAAGGAGCTCAAAGAAGGGATAGAAGTGTGCTCAAGATGATACCGTCGTGTGGATTTGTATGATCCTAGGACGGTGAATGCTCGTGGTTGATTTCAATTTTAGAGAGTCTGAAAGCAATAAGAAGAATATGAGGGGGGTTTTTTTCATGTGTTAGTCCCCAAGGCCCGAAAAAGCATAAAAGTATGCACTGGAGAACTCTTCTAGCTGATGTGACTAGAGTATTCCTTTTTCGTAATTAGTCTACCAGGTCCGGAAAACGGTTAAACTTATACCATATAGACGCCCTTTCGGATACTTTATCGAGCATGAAAGGAAGCAAGAATGCTCGGTGATCTTTTCATTCTTTAAGGAGTCAGAAAAGAGCTTAACAGAAACTCCTGAAGTGCCTTTTTCATAAAGGAACTACTCGGCCTGAAAAATGGATAAAAGTATATCGAGCAAATGTAAAAAGCCAAGCAAGGAGGAAGTGTTCAAACAAGGGACAAATATGAATGGACCAAGAAATAAGGTGAGGGGGAACACTGATGGGGCCTCCTTGCGGGTACAATAGATGCAATATGGAGGGAGCGGAGGGTTCGTGAATAGGCCACGATAGGAAAAATGCTCAAAGTGGGGCGAAAAACAACTAGGTACCTGGTGGCACGCAAATCGAGGTGGGGGTGTGGGAAAAGCACCCAAAAAATGAATGAGTTAGAGCGAGAAATGATCTCAAGCATCATCACAGGCACGTAATTATAAATTCGGTGGTGCAAACAGGACAGAAAACGGAGGTCGAATGACTCCGAAAAGGTCAAAGAAAAAAGGGGTCAAAATGGGCTATAAATAGAAAGAGAGCCCACCTCCACATGTCATTTTCACTGTGCAAATTGGGAGGAGTGTGGAAGGCCCTAGAAGAGGAAATTGTGATTTCTCTCAATCTGTCTGGCAGAATTGAATTTGTGACTTGCAGGTAACTCTTAAAGTTGTTTTTGTCATTTTTTATGCTTATTTCATTGGATTTGTTCATCTAGGGAGCCTTGGCAAGCTTGGTTAGGGCACAACTACACCAGAGCACGGTTTCGAGGGAAAAAAACGTGCCTCGAGCGTGGCTGTAAACCAAATTGTCGTGCTTTTAGAGCGCGATTGTGGGTTGTACAGCCACTCTCTAGAGCACACCTTTCTCTGAGAAAAGTGCGCTCCAAGCGTAGTTGTGGCCTCGATAGGTGCGCTCAAGGAGCGTGCATTTTGATGGGAAAAGTGTGCTCCAAAGCGCTCCTATGGGGAAAAAAGGTGCACTTTGGAGCGCACTTTTCTACCCAAGATTTGTGCCATGGCCCTGGGGGACCAGGTTGTTGGTTACATAGTACTGATGGGGGGGGTTTGGCATTTGTGTGTATGTTGTTGAGGGTGAACTAACGAGAGCAACATCTCAGGAGGTTGCTAGATGGCATTATGGATGATGAGGATGTTCGGGACACTTTGGCCCAGTGTGGGATGCTAAATTTTTCCCAAGGTGCCCACAATGCGTATGACAAATTTATTGTTGAGCAAGTTGGTAGAGTTTTGGGATGTCGATTTGGGGGCATTTATTATACAGGGGGAGTGGCTAGAAATTGCACTGACAGATGTGTACTTTCTGATGGGGCTCCCACGGTTAGGTGTGATTGCAGACACACAACCGAGGAATCCTAGTGATGTCTCGATGGAGGATCTACTGGAGCGACATTGTTATGCAACGGCCTATGTGTCTGACAATGCTATACTGATCTGAGACATAGAGAGTCTGGAGATGCGATACATTGCAACGTTGGTAGTGCGGATATTGGGGTCGAAGGCGCCCCACAGGGTCTTTGGAGGTCAGATGACGCTAGTGGAACAGGCTCTAGCAGGGACATACTTTGGTTGGGGCTAGATGTATCTGATGGTCGTTCAGAGAGAGTTGAACAAGATGAATCATATAGCAGGGGATTTATGGTTCCCTTCATTCGTGTGTTATTTTTTCTTTGTGCGGGTTCCGACACTGCGGCCGCATAGAGAAGTATGAGACGGTGGTCCCACTGAGTCGAGGATGCAGAAATGGGGAAAGATAATGACTCACGGTGGTGGGGAATTGGTGGTTCGGTTCTTTACTTGAGTGTTGTTAGCGTGGTGGCGGAAGCTTCCAGTGTTGATTGAGGATTACCCATATGTAGGGATGGACTACAAGGAGGATGCAGAGCTACCACGACCTCTTGTCCAGGCATGGGGACCAGATGGTATGTATCTACTTATTTTGCAGTATCATGTTGTTTATACTTTGTAGCATATATGATAGCTAGAGTGTTTTTATGATGTCGATACTGATGATGTGCTTATGTGGGCAGATGTGGGGTCGTGGCCTCCAGTAGGCTAGCGGATGTGGAGGGGTCGAGTGGAGGGAGTGGATCCTCCCGGTCATGGGCATTGGTGTCAGTGGAGTGCGTCGACGACTTTGGAGTCTCTTCATCTGGGGATTTACCGCTTATTAGATGGAGTCGTGGATGACGGATGGCAACATTTGGACTGGGACTTGATCGGCATTTGCTACGATGCTCCACTGGAGTAGAGACTAGTGATGCGGAGGATTGCTATGGCAGGTGAGGCAGTGAGGGCCATGTCATGGGGTATGCCCCTTATGATGAAGAGGAGGAGGAGTAGGATGATGAGACTGAGTTAGATGAGGAGGAGGAGGAGTACGAGGACGAGGACGATGCAAATGACTCAGATGACTATTCAGTTGATGGAACTGCCCCCTAATTCAATGAGCATGGGGAATTTTTGTAATCGACGATTATTGTTATGACGAGGAAGTTGTTGGGGCTCCTCGATGCGGTGATGCTTTTGTTATGATATAAACACTATGACATTTTGATGATATATATATATATGCACTTGGATGCAATTTATCATGATGATGATCCTTTGTTATGATGTTGTATGCCTATATGATGTATATGTGCATGTGAATGTTATGATGATGCATTTTTATGGTTTACTTCCTATATGTTGTGATTTATATGCCATGCTAGAATATTTTTAGCCATTTGGTCTGCAACACTATTCCAACTTCGTGGGACGTGAGTGAATGTAATGAACTTGAACTGTCTAATTAGTTGTTTAGTGCGCAGGAATTTTCTAAAAAGGAAAGGATCCCATACCTGGTAGAAGTTATTGAGATGGAAGACAAGAAGCTGGGAGTCAAGAAACACACGAAGGTGATTAATTTCCAACTAGAGGGCAGCGGTCAAGAGACCAGTCATAGCAGAGCACTCAGCTTGGCTATTGGTGGCAGCGCCGATACCCACTCTGTCGAGGTGGATCAACTCATGTGAGGGGGAATACAATACCCAAGCTATTGAGGCGAGGTTCGAAGACCATCTACTTGTGTTGTCGGCGAAACTGACATAGAGCAGGGGAATAGGATCCATCTGTGGTCACGCATGAAATCAAATTGAAGGTTCAAAATGAAAAAAGTGGAAAACAAAAAAGGAAATAAACTATGCAACATAGACTATTGGGTCCGGGAAAAGTTAAGGGAAAAATCATTTGAGATACAACCCATTGCGAGGGTTGGTAAAATGGTGGCCTTCGAAATCGGTGAGGATGTATGCCGCCTTTCCAAGATAGGCCTGGACAATGTAGGGGCCTTTCCACATGGATTCAAACTTTCATTTTCCATTCTTGTCATGAGCTTGGTCATAAACGAGCACTAGTTCTCCTTCTTGGAAGTTGTCAAGATGGACGTGCTTATCATAATGGGACTTGGAGCGATGTTTGGAATCCTCGATTATTTGTAAGACCACCCGTCGATTATTTGTAAGGCTGCCCGTCGGTCTTCGTCTACCTGTTATAACAAGAGTAAATGTTGCTCAAGAGGTGAGGTGTTCGGGAGAAGGTCAACGGCAATGTGTAAATCATGGATTTGACATTCAATAGGGAGGACAGACTCTAGTCCGTGAACCAAATGAAAAGGTGTAAAACCCGTGGTGGTCTTTGTAGAGGTGTCGTAGGCCCAAAGTGCAAGAAAAATCATATGGTGCCAATTTGACTTGTGCTTGTTCATTGTTCGTTGCAGGATTGCCTTCGGGGTCTTATTGATAGCCTCAACTTGGTTGTCCCCCTGAGGGTAGTAGGATGAGGCGTATTGGTGGTAAAACTTCAGGAAGTTGGAGAAATCATTCCAAACGGTGTTTTCGAAATGTTTTCCATGGTCAGATACGAGTTGTTTAGGGACCCCAAACCGAGTAATGACATGGTTAAAAAAGAAATGTGTTGCGGTCTCAGCTTGGAAGTTCAAAGGTGGGCATGGCCTCTGTTAGTTTTTCAGAATTTACTTCAATCTGATCTAGGATCTTAACTGAGAGAACAACATGTGCAACATATCTACAGCATATCAATCATGGACATAATAATGCAATCACACAAGAGACAATAGACACACAGAGTTTCACTGGGGAAAACCATAAAGGTGAAAAACCCCACAACTTCCTCAGAGATATATACAGCAATGATACAACCCAAGAATAAGATATATACTCCTAGCAGTAGCTTCTCCTCCTCCATTAGTGTGACACTCTCCAATGAGTGTAAGAGTGAGAAAGTGAATGATCAAATAGAGTGCCTCCCGCACTCTATTTATACTTGACTTGACTTGCCTAATAACCTTTACTAGGTGGGCCTCAACTTAACCACATAACATAACGCTGACAAGGCCGACCCCCAATAGGGTGGTCTAATAAACCTTTAAACCACATGACTTATACAGGGCCGACCCCATCAAGGTGGTATAATAACCCATCAAGTATAAGTTACGACACTTACAATATAAATGACGACACTTCCATATAGAGGAATAATAACATCTCTATAGGAATACAAACACTTCCGTATAGAGAAATAATAACATCTCTATAGAAATACAATATACATAGGTGAAATACATTCCGAAGTTACATATACATCAACACTCCCTGTTAACTAGGAAGGTATTTCTCGACACAGATCTTCTAGCACAAGTCTTCTTCTTTGGATCATCGTCACTGGATCATCGTCATCGTCACTGCTACTGCTATCTCAATCAATCTCTGAACTACTCATCATATGAAGTTCTACAGAGCCATCCCTCTTTCATGCTAGATGTAGGACCACCACCTGTAGGTCTTCATCATCAGTGGTCATACTGTGGATCCCAGGACTAATTACGTGCGTTAAGAAAAACCTCGAAAGAGCATCCCAAGACTGATTACGAGCATACTGCTCAACCTAGCGGATCTCCCAATATATTTTACATGTAACTTCACAACCTATCCACGACCACAGAGTATCATACTGATAATCTCATCGTCTACGAAGCACAGTCCAGATGCACACAATACAACACTTACATTCACCAGCATGGAAGGAATTTCCTCTGACCATCTGGGAAGGGCTTAGCACTCACATCAATGCACATGGGAGAACACATCTACCACCATGTCGGAAAGGCTCTGCACTTACATCAACGCACATGGGAGAACACATCTACCACCATGTCGGAAAGGCTCTGCACTTACATCAACGCACATGGGAGAACACATCTACCACCATGCCGGAAAGGCTCCGCACTTACATCAACGCACATGGGAGAACACATCTACCACCATGCCGGAAAGGCTCTGCACTTACATCAACGCACATGGGAGAACACATCTACCACCATGTCGGAAAGGCTCTGCACTTACATCAACGCACATGGGAGAACACATCTACCACCATGTCGGAAAGGCTATGTGCATTTGTGTCTTTGAACTCAACACACATGATCCACTTGATCATGTCAAAGAATCTACCTAATGCATGTCATCATAGCATGATCATCCTGATCATCAATGCATCCACCTGATGCATATCATGTATCCACCTGATACATATCGTCATACATGATCTACCTGATCATACAATGTATCCACCTAATACATATCAACATACATGATCAACCTGATCATACAATGTATCCACCTGATACATATCATCATACATGATCAACCTGATCATACAATGTATCCACCTGATACATACACAAATACATGATCCAACTGATCATATCAAGCATCCAACATGATGCATATACATATACATGATCCAATTGATCATATCCATCATCCAACATGATGCATATACAAAGCAGTAACTGGAGCATCGTCCTGATGCTCATCATCTAGCACTTACATCCACAGCCATGGGAAGGATCCTCCTCTCACCATGCTTGGAATGGCTCCTACAAATGTATCCATCACTTCTTCTTCGAAGTGTCATCAATCTGAAGAACAACAATCCTCTCTCTGAAGTACTCAAACTTCACTCTGGCTAGTGGTTTCGTCAACACATCTGCAACCTGCTCATCTGTCGCAACATACAGGAGCTTCACTACTCCTCTGTGCACCATATCCCTGATATAGTGATATTTGATCTCAATGTGATTTGAACTATCATGGAACACTGGGTTCTCAGACAGATTCACACAACTCTGGTTGTCACAAAAGATACCAGTAGCCTCCAGTGGGAGATCAAATAACTCAGACAGTAGCTTCCTGAGCCATACTGCCTCACAACTAGACAAACAAACTGCAACATATTCTTCTTCGGATGTACTCAGTGCTAGGCAGGATTGCTTCCTGGTAAACCAAGAGATCACACCCGATCCCATATTGAAGAAGCACCCATAATTTATCTTCCTATCTGCAACACTACCTGCCCATTATGAATCAACATAACCCTGTAGGTTAAACTTTTGATTTGCATCATACTTGATCCCATAATCAATTGTACCCTTCAGGAACCTCTGGGATTCGTCAGGAACTGGCTCAATGTGTTCACTACAAAGCAAATATCTGGTCTCGTGTTCATCAGGTACATCAAGGACCCAATCATCTGACGATACACAGTGACATCAACCGGATCAGATGAAGCATCACACAGAAGCTTCAGGTTCAATGCCATACGTGTGGCCATGGCCTTGCATTCCATCATCCCGAACCTCTTCAAGATCTCTACTGCATACTTCCCTTGTCCAAGGAATATTCCATCTGCACTCTGCCACACCTCCATGCCTAGAAAATAGTGCACCATTCCCAAGTCCTTCATCTCGAACTCAGTAGCAAGCTTCCTCTTCATGCCGGCAATCAATCCATCCTCACCTGTTACAAATAGGTCATCCACATACAAACGTAGTATCACTGGATTTCCTTCCTCAACCTTGTAGTAAAGGTTGGAATCTGCTTTACTCTTGGAAAATCCCAAACTGGATAGAAAGCTGTCTATCCTACCATACCAAGTCCTATGAGCTTGCTTCAAGCCATACAAGGATTTCTTCAACCTGCACACATATGACTCTCTGTCATATGTCTCAAAACGGAGTGGTTGCTCCACATACACTTCCTCTTGGACTACACCATATCCTTCTAGTGTATCTTCCACTTCATCGCTGTACCCAGAGCAAGTACTGATCTGAAGGAAGTGTATCTGGCTACAGGAGCAAAAGACTCTTCATAGTATATCCTCTCTTTCTGGGAGAAGCCACGAGCTACAAATCTCACTTTGTATTTCTCTATGCTACCAACTGCAGCATGCTTGATCTTATAGATCAACTTGGAAGTCACAACATACTTCTCTTCTGGTGTTGGGACCACATCCCAAACATCATTCTTCATGATCGACGGATCATGGCATTCTTCCATTACTTCATCCCGGATCCTGGGAACTTCAATATTTTCAATATCTTCAATAGATAGCTTTGTTACTGGAACAAATGTTGTAGTCCTTCTTTTGTAGGTGATGGCATATGATCTTTCCCACAAGACAAGTTAAATTGCATGATTAGAAACATCTCATAGTTTTCAGAACAAATTCTTACACATAAAGAAATATGTCATACAGTCATGCAATTATTTTAGCCAATGCTTCAATACAACATTTATCCATATCCCGTAACTTTCTAGATGCCTTCCAATCTCTACCAGAACATTGTTAAGAGTGTGCACAACTCCCAACATGTCAGCAAAGAGGTTTCATTCTAGATAGGTAGCAATGGAATGTTGTACAGTGCCATAGGCCACTTACCCATCACATGCATATTAGTAGTATATTGTTCATTAATGCAATTATTCTAATATGCATAATACACACCCTAATTCTAGGAACATAAGCATATACATCATTGGACAGTATTATTTAAACAAACAAATATGCAAGAAATGACAATTCAAATACTTATCTTTGTTTCGTTTGGAGGGTGGACTCCCTCTCAATATTTTCTTCCTTGCAGGAACTACTGGAGTGTGCTCCCTCTTGATCTTTGCTTCCTGGATTGCCTGTCCTTGAACTTATATCCATCCTCGATCACTTATGCATACTTACTAGTATCATCATTGTGTTATCCTCAAGGTCTCATACATACATTCATTAGTATAATCTTAATACTATCAAAACACAATAATATTAAACATGTATAGTCATGATCATTTCAAACACAGATAATAAACATTAGTATTCAAGGTTTCAGGGAATACTTCTTTTACTCATGCATATTCTTATTTGACCAAAGGATTTTTCTGGTTAGTCATATCATCAATCAAGGTAAGAGACATAATATGCATAAACCCTTGATTACTTACATTTCTAACTTCATGAATAATCATTATCAACCATACAATAGTATAAGATCCTAACACAAGGTAGGATTATAACTTGATATAGGAAAAACATACCTAGATTAGCATGCTAGCTAGTTATGTCTAACATCCCCGCATAATGTCTTCTTGTTCTCTTCAATGACTTGTGCTAGTAACCTACATATCTCATAGGTTAACCATTATAGAACCAAGTTATACATACCTCGTAAGTAGATCTTCTATGTGATCCATGACAATGGATGAATCTTTGTCCATGGTCATATGTTCTTGAACTAGAACATGATTTGTCTTTCTTAATGTACCTTTCATGTTAGCAGACAACATCAACCTCATACAACACCACAATGCATTAGTACAATCATAAGTGTCAAAGACCCTAATCAATGAATATCTGCATTCATAATTTTATTAAGATGATACGACAAGTCTAAATTTAATCAAGATTGTACTAACCTCAATGAAGACAAACATACCATAAACTTAATCATGAACAGATCTCGAAACATACCTGGATAAGTCATACCTGTCGAGATTGCTTGTAATCTTCTTATGTAAGGCCTTAGCCTCATCTCCCTCTGACACAGGAACTTCTTCACTTATGCAGGTGACCAATCCATTCTCTTCTAGGATTAATCCAATCCACTTGATTTGCAGAAACTGGATATGGAGATGGATTAGGGTTTGTCAGGGAAACCCTAAAAATTCAAACTTTGAATTTCAAACTTCTTGAAGGATAGAAAGATGTGCCTTGATGAGCTGATCAACCTGGTATACTCAGAATTTGAAAACTGCAAAGTTTCACCTCTCAAAATTGCCATTTAGATTTTCGGATTCACTAGGGAGGACCCTGAATTAGGGTTTGAGTTTCCCGGAGATTCACCCAACCAAATAGTTTCATCCAAAGCTCTAAACTTTGATTTTTCCAAGGAGCTTCTAGCTATGGTCACATATTTCAAAAATTCCCATTTTTGCAGAAGCCCTAATTTTTCACCTTTCCGATCAAAGTCCCAAACTAGGATTTGATCAAGACCGGCCTTCTGCCCAACCAAAAAATTCGATCTTGGTCTCTAAATTTCTATTTTGATGAGGATCATTCAGCCCTGTTCTATGATACAAAAATTCCAACATTCTCCGAAACCCTAAATTCCCGGAGCCATGAATGAAGGTGCTCAAAATCCAATTTTGTTTTGACAGAAATATGCACCTGATTGTTTCTAGTGTAACTCCGAAATTTCAGATCTACAGGGTCTGAAAATATGACCTATGGTAGCCTAACCTATCATCTTTCCAACCCCATATGTCTAACCTCAATTGGATTCTCTAAGAGTGATTTATGCCAAGTGTCGCAATGTGACCTGTTTATGGTATAAAACAGGAGAGCGAACTTGTACGGAGTGCCACGTGTCACTAGTTCACTTTCGGCCACTGAACCTTTGGCCTGTGAAATTAAAGTCCGTTTCCTACCTGTCACATTCTATGAAATTTCGTTTGGATATTCCTATCCCAAGTTGTGACCTTTTTTCCTAGGTCACCTGTTTATGACTGAGATCTGGAAGAGGCAGAAACCCTATATTGTACAGATCATAAATCTGAAAGTAGAAAGAATTAAAGGCTCTCCTTTGGACACAAGGTACATGGGGATATTATCTTGGACCTATAATATTTTTAGATCCTGAAACCTCTTCGAAATGAAGTTATAGCGAAAGTGCTACGATGACTGGTTTTTGCTATATCAAGCCCTAGCTTCGCAAGTGCAACAAGTGTCATAAATGCCATACCATGCCTTCTTTCAGGCTAGCTCTGATACCATGTTCGTTTTTCCGTATTTACTTCAATATAATCTAGGATCTTAACTTAGAGAACAACATGTAAAGCATATCTATAGCATATCAATCATGGACATAATAATGCAAGCACACAAGAGACAATAGACAAACAGAGTTTCACTGGGGAAAACCATAAAGGTGAAAAACCCCACAACTTCCTCATAGATAGATAGAGAAATGATACAACCCAAGCATAAGAGATATAATCCTAGCATCAGCTTCTCCTCCTCCATTAGTGTGCCACTCTCCAATGAGTGTAAGAGTGAGAAAGTGAATGATCAAATAGAGTGCCTCCCGCACTCTATTTATACTTGACTTGACTTGCCTAATAACCTTAACTAGGTCGGCCTCAACTTAACCACATAACATAACGCTGACAGGGACGACCCCCAATAGGGTTGTCTAATAACCCTTTAACCCACATGACTTATACAAGGCCAACCCCATCAAAGTAGTCTAATAACCCATCCAGTATAAGTTACGACACTTACAATATAAATGACGACACTTCCGTATAGAGGAATAATAACATCTCTATAGGAATACAAACACTTCCGTATAGAGGAATAATAACATCTCTATAGGAATACAATATACATAGGTGAAATACATTCCGAAGTTACATATACATCAACAGCCTCGGCCCATTTGGTAAAATAACCGACAACCACAATGATGTACTTATGGCCACTTGCCAAGGGGGGGTTGCACTCAATAAAATCAATGGCCCATTTACAGAAAGGGTCGACGGTGACTATTGGATGGAGAGGGGATGGAGGGGTCCTGGATTTGGGGGCAAAGAGTTGGTGATTTCGGCAATGTTTGACTGTTGTAATGCAATCAGTGAAAAGGGTGGGCTAGAAATACCCAGTGCAGATGAATTTTTGGGCAGTTGTCATTCCAGAGAAGTGGCCACCACAGGCTCCACTATGACAATCATTCAAAACTTGTTCAGCCTCGTCCTATGTGAGGCATCAACGTAAAATGGTATCGACATCCTGTTGATAAAGTACATCGCCGAAAAGGAGGTATCGTGAAGCGTGATGCCCGTATGCGACATCGATCATCGCGGTCGATGTGGGGTCGAAACTTCTGTGTTCGTAGGTATACAAGGATGTCTCCATACGATGGGTCATCTAAGGAAATGGTGAACAAGTGTTGGTAGGGAAATTTAGTGATGATCAAGGGTGATGCCGACGAGGAGGGAAAGTCGGTCATGAGATGTGCCAGTGCAAGGGCTTTGGTACTCTTAGGTGTAACAAATGTCAGGTCATATTCTTGAAGGATAACGATCCATTTAGCCACATGACCTTGAAGGAGGCGGCGACTCAAGAGACAGACCATGGGGTTGGAGTCTGTCACAAATGTAGTTCGGCTCATAATAATGTAGTGGTGTACCTTGTGAACAGAGAAGACGATGGATAGGGCCAATTTCTCCCCATGGGGGTAGCGTAGTGGTGGACCAGACGCGTCTAACTCACATAATATATGACACTCTCTTGATGCGCATTATCTTCCTAGAATAACACGCCAGAAACGACATATTCGGATGTCGAAACATAGAGGATAAAATCCTTAGAGAAATTAGGAGGTGAAATCAAGGGCGGATGACAAGGCTTGTTTTAATGCTTCAAAAGTCGCTTCTGCCTGTTCGTCCCAAAGGAAGGGACAATGGGTCTAAAGCAAGCGAAGGAAACCATGAACTTTCATAGCATAGTCAAGAACGAAGCAACGAGGAAAATTGGCCTTGCCTTGAAGGCTTTGTAATTGGAGTAATGTATTTGGGGAAAGGAGGTCAAGAATGGCTTGAACCTTCAAAGGGTCGACAATGATTCCTTTTTTGGAAACAATAAAACCCAAAAATCGATCAGCAGGAACGCAAAAAACACACTTGAGGGGATTCAAGCGAATGTTATATTTGCAACAACGCAAAAAGACTTGTCAGAGATCATCCAGGTGGTCAGATCATTTCTTGGATCGAGCAGTGAGGTCGTCCAAGTATGCAAGGATAATATGGACCAAGTCGTGAAAACAAAAGGTCACGGCCCGCTGAAATGTGGTGCCATCATTTTTAAGACCAAATGGCATAACGCGATAGGAAAAGGTGCCTCGTGGATTAGTGAAGGCAGCCTTATACTGATCCTCTTTATGAATTTGAATCTGAATGTAGCCAGAGAAACAGTCCATGAAGGATAGAATCCCATGACCCACACATGCATCGATGAGTTGATCGATGAAAGGCGTAGGAAGTTGTCTTTGGGACAAGCTAAATCCAGATCACGAAAATGGGTACAGACGCGAATGGTGCCTTGTTTTTTGTTAACCGGCACTGGATTGGAAGCCCGTGTGGTGTAAGCAATGGGATAAATGAACCCAGCTTGACATAATTTTTCAATTTAGGCCTTTACTGCTAGTAGTTTAGAGGGGTAAATGGGCCATTTCTTTTAGCGGACAGGCGAGATGTCAGGCCAAGTATCAATATGGTGCTCAATAATGGCAGGGTCAGGACCAGGCATCTCAGTATATGACCAAGCGAAAACATCACGGAATGCTTGGAAGATCTTCTTATAGGAAGCTACTTCATCTGGAGTACATGAGGCACCTAACATATTGTTCTCAACTATACCGTGTGATGGAAATATCGACCTGTATGGTGGGTGAGATGTTAGCCATGTTACCTTCTTAGAAGGCATTGGGATCTAGGATGGGGCTCTTAAACCAATCCACTTGGCTATGGATGAAGTCTTTTGACTCGACCAAAAGTTGGTTGGTCGTAACAGGAGTGGACTCCTTGGGAATGAAGTAAGCTCTATGATGCATCTCATCCCAAGGGAATTCAGGTGCGGTTAGGGCTTCGAGGATAACTTTGTCACTGCGAAAACACTGTGTGGACAAATTGGAAGAGGTAAAGCTGGAGGTCAGGGGAATGGTTGGTTCACCACTTGTGGAAATCATATAAATAGTGTTAACCTCTGTCGAGGAGGAGGATTTTTGCAAGTGAATCTCCTCGATGGTAGTAATGGATGATTCTAAAGAAGGCTGATGCATTTCGTGAAGCACCAATCGATACTCTGGTAAGTCGAGACAATGATGAGAGCAATGGCCATAAACTCTGCATATGGTGCGGGAGTGGTTGGTGCAAAACAATTTGTTACGCGGTGGGGGGGTGGTTGGTAGTTCGACAACCGGTATATTGGGGTCATATTCCAATGTCTTCATGTGTTTTTGAAGGTTGGGAAATTGAGGACAATTATGGGTTGCGTGGCCCAAATCATCGCACAATGCACACTTGGTAGATGCACGTGCTAGAGGAGAGGGGTGCACAGTTTTAGTCGCATTTGGTGGAGTATGAGTTTGCGTGGGTTTTCCCCCAACGTTCTTGGATGATTGAGGGAAGGTGTTTGAGGCAAATGTCTCCAAAACACCGAGAGATGGATGATTGGTGGTGGTGATCGGTTGGACCGGTTGAAGAATGAAATGTGGCATTGGAGTGGGATTAGGGGCAGTTAAATACCACATGGGAATTCCTAACGTCAAACCTAGGAGATTCAGTGTGTCCATGACAAGCATACTTACTACCCGTGATGGTGGAAACCAGAAAGGGATTGTGTGGATCGGTGTGGCTCCCACGTGGCTAGGTACCGATGGTGCTTGAGACTGAAGTGGCAGTTGAGATGTTGATGAAGTGGTGGGTTGTGATTTAGGGACCGATTGACTTGACGAAATGGTACACAAGTCATATATCTCAACGCTCGGAGGTGGAGGTGGTAAGGAATGAAATGTGGATACCATTGGAGCCTATAAATAAATTTCAGTCCCCATAGAGGAATTCAAAGGGGCAGACGCACCAAATATAGTTTTGTCGACCATGGGGAGGACATTCTTGGGTGTAGCGGGCGCATTACGGTCATAGTAAGTGACCTGGTTGGTTTTGACAACCCGTCCCTCATGGGGTAACATCATAATTCAGAACACGGATGAAGCAACAACCTTCATGGCATACATATAGCTTCGTCCTAGGAGCAGGTTATAATCGAGTTGTGCGTTGACAACTTCAATGTCAATCAGGACAGTTTTTCCAGCTAATTGGATAGGAACATTAGCCAGAAGGCCTTGCGGATGAGATGAAAGGCCATCATAATCTCGTAGGGCAGTTGTGGATGGTTGTAGGGGAGGGGATCCTATCTTCTTCCACATGAATGTAAACATGACGCATGTAGAGGCACCCTCGTCGATAATGCATCGATGGATAACAAGGTTCTTGATCGAAATTGAGAACTGAAATGCTAGGGTGGAAGGCATGAGGGGTTCAGATTGGTCTAAGTCGAATACCATCATCCGTGAGTCAGAAGGGTCAATCGCACCTCTGGCAGCTAATAGTGTTTTACATTGTGCTGGGTAGTTCTTTAAAACTTCTAAGGATGACATGGCAATGGGGGATTGGGTTAAATTATCCACGAAATTGTAGTTGGGGGAAGCACAAGAATTAGGTTTGTTATTGATGTGGCGCGGAGGAAATTGAGGAACTTTGGGGGCTCCCTCAAGTGGTGGTGGGGGTAGAAGTAACGACTGATCTATGGGAGTAGTGTTAGTGGCCTTGTCCATAGGAATGGTCTCCGTGGTTGAACCATACTAGTTAGGCATGTCTGAAGGTTGATATCAGCGGAAGACATCATTAAAAGGTGGTGAGTACCTGATTCAATGGGTTGACTAATAGGAGAAGTGTAAGTAACTGGTTGTTGTGGTGCGGTAGCCCCTTGAGGGGGAGCCAAAGGTTGGGTGGCTGCTACCCCTTGTGTGGGTATGGGGTTCTGCAACACCATAGATTGTGTGTAGTATTGCGGGGGGTTTGGTGGTGTCGAAGGTGCAGCATGTCCTTGACGTTGGGAGTCCTCACTCCAGAGTTGACGAGCTTGAGTCAGATGGGGACAATTGTGTGTGTAATGGCCATAGACCCCGCAAATAGAACATGGGTGGTTCGTACGTAAGTTGGGTTTTTTACCTTGTCAAGGTGGTCGATCAGGATTTTGGTTAGTCCGCGCAGCACCATTATTATCAGGGGGGTTCGGTGGTGGACCACCCCTGTCGGGAGGCTGGTTATTGCCTTACTTACGTCCACATCTCCTATTTTGTTGTCCTTGTTGGTTTCATTGTGCGGGTTGGTTCTACGGTTGGTTTTTTTTGGGCATAAACGTGCCCTTGGGGAATGGGGGGATTTGTGGTTAAGCGTTGTTGGGGCATCCGATGGTGGATAATAAGCAGGAGGTGCTTGAGGTTACGCAGGAGCAGGTGCAACCGGTGGATGGTAGTAGGAAGGTGGGGCAACATTGGGGGCGTATGCTGGAAGGGTATGACCGTAGCAATGTTTCGGACAAGAAGGGCCATGGATGTGAGTGGCTTGGGCCAGTGGAACATACGAAGGTGGTTCTCCCGAATGGGTCGTAGTGTGCGAAAGTTCTGGACCACTGCTCATGGCAGGTGGTGTGGAATTGGGTGTAGAATTATAAGCGGGAGTAGTGGCAAAAGGCATATGGATATATGGTTCGCTGGTAGATGCAACATGTCCAATGTTCCATCGGCAGCGTAGGATGCCCCCAGCGCATCCTTCCGGGAGGGATCACCGTGAGGAGCATCGGGTAAAATGGTGTAAAGGTAGCCTACTTATGCATATATAAGGTCAAACTGTTGGGATTTAAGTATGGCTTCTTCTTCGGTTTGGGGTCGTTCAGATGCCACATCCTTTGCAATAAATGGTATGAGGGACTTCAAAAACCAATATAAAAATATGCAGTCATCTAACTTGATATTACACAAACTACGACGTCTACACCATTCATGGATATGATCTATGATACGTGTGGTCATATTTTGTCTACAAGATAGTAAAATCTCAACACCAGCATCATAACAAACTGGTAGCTGGAAGAACTGTAGGAAATTCAAAGTGAGGGATGTAAAAGTGGAGTGCATCCCATGTTGTTGTTCAATATACCATTTAGTTGCAGTGCTAATGAGTGTCCATTGTAAAAGGTGTAGGCGGATCGAGTCATCCACTATGGAGTTGGAGGAACACCATAAGTGGAAGAACATGATGTGGTTTTGGGGGTCCTCACCACCCTTCCCTTCAAATTTTGGGATGTCCGAAAGGAGTTTGGTAGGAATGGGCGGACATGTAGGGTCATGTCGGATCGAATTGTTAGTCAATCGGTCCAGATCAGGTAGGTTGAGACTGGCCATGAATGGAAAACTAGCAGGAGGGTGTTGACATGGTCGAAGTGGCCTGCGTGCTAGCCATGGTGGTGATCATGGGGCCACCTCCGCCAAGCAGTGGGGCAATGGTGTGAGGTATAACAGGGATCAAGGGACCGCCAGTAAAGGGTGGAGGGATTGAGTAGGAAGGGTCGATGCTCCCAAGGGTACCGCTAGTAACCAAAGGGACGGTGGTCAGAATAGATACGCTACCGATGGGTATAGAGGTAGTAACTCTAATGCCATGTGTAATTCATGTAGATGGCATAGAAGGGACAGATGTTGAATTGGTAGCGGTGCCAGTGGTGGATCCACTGCCAACAATCCCTTCGTAAAACAGGTTGGGGTTCATGTCGGCCATGGGGCTAGACGGAGTTGTTTGTATGGGTGAATCTGACTCAGAATCAGATGTGTAATAAAGGGTGTCGAGATGAAGATCCATCGACAAAGATGTGGGTATCAAGGGAGTATGATGAGTGGGGTCAAGTGGACCGTACTGTGGGGATTTCCCCCATAGGCGACAAGAGTGTCTCGGGGAATCAATGGTGACAGGTGTAAAAGTGATAAAGAGCTATGGGAGATAAAATGCTCAAAAATTCTAGTACAACCGTGCATGCAAAAGGAGAGCTCGCAAAAAGACGGCACTCAAGCCAACAACAAGCTCAAAAACGCTTACTGCAAAAGTGTGTTGCAGTAGGTGGAGCGGTGAAACAATGGTCAGAATACCAACAAGCAACACTCCTAGAAAGAGAAAGACTCACTAACTTATGGGGTATAGGAGCAGGCAAACACTTATCTAAAAGATATGGAATCTCACACAAATTGTACCCCCTGTAGAGTGATGAAATCCGCAGTGAGGCAATACGAAATGTAGAACCAAATGCCTAAAGGATATCCCCCTACCGAGAGGGATTCCAAACAAAAGAGTCCTAGAAGAATGGAAACTAAGCTACCTCATTCATGGCACGTCCGGAAATGTGTCTTGCGGATTCATTTCTTTGGTCGCCACGCACCCGGTATGGGGACCAGCATGCACGACGAGAACAACGATTTGGTGTCTTTCAGTACAGAATGGAGAGCGGTATTCCACTCATACTTTCGGAACTAGTATTGCCACTTTCCCTCCTAAGGGAGAGGCCCTCCGACAAATCGGTGTCAACCATACCAATAAATAATAGGGGATTTTGGCTCCCTAAAGGACAACAACTATGACTCAAATGTGTATGAGAAAGGGGGTGTTATTTGGATGCCTAACCCCAATGTCCTACCTAGATACAAAATTTTTTTGGGTCCCTAAGTGGGGTTAGTGTGTGCTTAATTAAGCCAATTTTAGTCTCACTTAAATTATAGGAAGAGTGTGGATGCACAAGTGGTGTAAACCCAATATCGCCGAAAGTAAATGCTGAAATAAACAACTGAAACTGAAATAAACTTTTGCTTTTGCTTTTTCAAATAAAAGTACTAACTACTATGACAGGTATGCAGTAAATGAGCTTGTTGAAATATAATGCAAGAGATAGAAATGCACTAAGGATGCATGCATGTTGAAATGCCTCAAATGCTACAGCAAACAAACAGTAGAAAAATACCAATGGCAAATGGGTGCAGGAAAACAAGGGATTGTTGGTGCAGCCAAGGTAAAGAAAAGAGGAAAAAACAGTTGCAGGGTGCGTGTGTGAAGGAAAAAGTCACACTTTGGGAACTGTAGGCTGCAGAATAATCGCATCAAAACAGAAAAACAAAAATCAGGAAAAAGAGCATGGGTCTGGGCAAAAAAGGCGCGATTGGGACGCGAGTTACAGGCTCAGAAGCGCGCAGAGCACGCGAGTTTCAAGCCGAAAGGCACACTTGGGGTGTGAGTTGCGGGCCGAAAGTCGTGCTATGGAATGTGGGTTTCGAGTCAGAATTCATGCTCTGGAGTGTGGGTTTCGGGCCAGAAGTTGCGCTCTGGAGTGCGAGTTTTGGACCGGAAGTCGCGCTCGAGCTGCAGGTTACTGGAAGAAAGTCGCGTTCTACAGCGCGGAAAGGTGTACCTATTGCCGCGGGTCGGGCCATGAAAACGGAAATAATGAAGGGTACTGCGAAGGCAAGGGCCAGATCTAGAAGTACAGGGTCCAAGGATAGGAAAAAAAAGTAAAATGCAAGCAAAACAACAAGTACCAAACTAAAAATAACTATTGGTCATACCAAACCATAGATCGATGGGAATCGACCCGGTTGGAGTCGCCAAAAACTGTAGCTAGTTTTTTAACACCAGCTTGTGCAAAAGGGTACCTACTAAGGATTATGGAACCCTTAGTAGCAGCTCGTAAACAGATAATGTGTGAATGCAAATAAAAGTAAAAACTAATCTAACTAATTATTGCAGTAACATAACAAATAAACCGGAACCCATGAATTGAATATTGATTTTGTATTGCTATGTAAAAAATGGGCTTACAATGTATATTTACCTCAAAAGGTGAGTAGGTGGGGGCACTCACAGCTGTACGAAGAGTAGTGCTCTGGGTCTCCAAGGTTCCTTTCTCTTCCCTGAATGCTCAAATGGTGGCCAAAACTCAACTAAATGGGAACAAAAGCTCAAAGAGGTAGGCTAGAGTTCAATAGGAATTTTGGCAGAATTTTGGTAGGGAAGAGTCTGTGATGGATGGATGTGAAATGGGGGGCCTCCATCACCTTTTTATAGCAATTTTGGGTGGTGGAGTATTGACCCATGGTATTGGGAAATGACTAGTATTGGTCTATGGTATTTTGAGTTTTCCCTCCTTTTTCCTTTATTTTGAATAATTTCCCCTTTTTCTTTTTTCTTTTTTGGGGATTTTGACCATTTTTTTGTGGGATTTTAACCTTTTTTGAAGAATTTTCACTAATTGATGAGGGAAATAATGATTTTTTGCCCATTTCGTTACCAATTTATGGATTTTTTTGGTTTTGGAGGCCAAAAATGTAGGAAAAAGGGATAAATGGGTTATGTGACTAGGGGGATGAGCGAGGTGAACAATTTTTGGGTGTTAACAACATTGATTTAGTATTGGAAGGCATTTTATAATATTATGCATTCTATAATAGATGGGAGTTGGAATGTATTATGCATTGGGTAATTAACTTAATATTGCATATTTACCGCATGTTACATTGCAGGGCAAATTACATAAATAATATGCATTGGATTTGATATACCATGGGTTGTAAATGAGGGGCATAGCCTTAATCCCTTTACATGGTTTACATGGTTTCAAATGTTATTGTGTATTAAATTGATATATGTATACTAGATATGAGATAGGGAATGAATGGCATAACCCTAATCCCTTTACAATAATTGTTTTATTAAGTGAATGCATTAGATATGCAATGGTATGCATGAGTCACGCTATGAGATTGCATAATGTTTGCATATTGTATGTATTTGAAGTGGAATGGTATTGCATGGGTGATTGTGTGCATGAGAATTGGATAGTAGGTGCACGCTATTGGAATTGATTGGTATCTGAATTAGATATATGTATCTTATTGTTGGTGATACGTGTTGAATGGGCTAGTTATTCCTCTGGGAATGCTCTGGGTAAATAATAGCTTGTTTATATTGTTTGGTAATAGGTTTGATGATAAGTGTGGATAAATATGCTCATTGGTATAATACGATGATTCTGTGTGACTAAGTAGTATTTAGTTCTCTACCATGAAATAATCAAGTATAGGTAGATCCTTGAGTCTTTTAGCTTGGGATGGATGTGGAATTGATATCCAGTTGTTAAGAAGAAATCCTGGAAGGATTTTTGTCTCTCCCTTTCCCTAGTGACATCGTTCTCTAGCTCGAGGTGGCCTCAAGACAAAAGATTATATGTTGGATGAATGCCTATGTTTGGGTGGATCGTGGAACTTACACATCGAGTTGCCCTTAATAAGTCAAATACTCTTATGTGTGTCCTTGAGATGTGGTAAAGGTCTTGTTGAGTTGTAGTTCTTATAATTGATGTTAATGTGTAAGTTGTTGGTCTAGTCAAGTTGATAGCTAAAAGACAGAATATGTTTTTACAATAGTCAATGTTGCATACATTAGCATTTGCTTATATTGTTGTGATGTACCTAGAGTTAACATGTTGTTACATGCATCTTAGAGGTATGCATGTTGATAAGTGATTACATGCTTATGTGGTTAAGGGGTTACGTGTTATGGTGTTACATGCATACACTCAATACCTAACTTGTGATTATGAGATTGTGTGACTTTAGCATATAAGTTGGCATCATCTAAGTGCACAATAAGTCATGGTATGGTTTTAAAGTAAATGTGCATCCTACATGTGCATATGTAATGGTAAGTGATGATGTCCTAATGGTTAAAGAGCATGGTGAATAGAGATGTATGGTGAAAGTGTGGCATAGTTGGTATAGCCATGTTAATGGTATATGAGTTATGCTTATGGGACTTGTTCCTCTCATGAAAAGATAATATGCATGATAGCCTAGCCTTAAATATGTAATAATATTATTATTTGATGTATGTCCTCCTTGTGTAGAGACATGAGCATCAAATGAATAGTGTTGTTGTTGCAATACAGCTTAAGAAAACCTTATAATTTCATGTACCCTTGTTGAAAAAGTATCTTTGTGGTATTTCATGTATCTTGTTGGAAAAGTATACACATGACACTAATAATGTGGTTGATTAGAATGTGATTCATGTATCTTGTTGAAGATGTATTTCATGTATCTTTGTTGGAAAAGTATATACCTGATACTAATCATGTGATAAAATGGGATATGAATCAGGTGGAACCGAAAGGGGAATTTTTTTTGTACAACCAGTTTTTCAAACTAGGAAGAAAAGTCAAGTTGCTCCAATTTCTGGTTGTTTACCTTTGTTTCCTCGCGGACCATTACTCGTCCCTAGTCTAGCACGTAAATCCATTGAGTGAGGGTGGTGATATGCAAAGGGTCATTGTGAGCGCGGGTAGTCTCAACTCACCGGGTAGTGTAGTTGTAAAACATATTATACAACTTGACCAGAACCTGACATTGTTATCGTTTTTGGGGGGTCAATTTTAGAAGTTATTTTTACCCCCATTTCAGAAAGTGTGTATACTGGTAGCACCATTTTTCGTTTTGAGCCCTTTTTTTGAGATTTTGAAACTTGTTGGTTATAAAAAACTATAAATTTTATTCACAAATGCGCTTTTGCAAATTTTACAAAAATAAAATAAAATTAGTAGCTAGTTAATGTGAAAAAATCTATACATTTTCAAATTTTTTAACTTTTAGTAGTTAGATTGAAAAAAATATCTTTTTTTGAAGTTTTTTCCTTAAAATTGTCTCTTAAATAATAAAAATTAAGGGAAAATTTGAAAGAAAAAAATTAAAAAAAAAACATTTAAAACTTTGAAGATGGTGGGGAGGAAGACTACATTAGTTGTAATTTCTTCTCGATGTTTCGAGCCGCAAAGTAGGGCTCATTGGTAAAAAAAATTAATTTTAAAATTTTAATTTTTTTTAAATTTTAGTTTTTTTTTATTTTGTTTTTAAATTTTAAATTTGTATTTCTTAGTTTTTTTTAATTTTTCAATAGATTTTCGGTTTTTTTTAATTTGTTTTTTTTTAATTAAAAAATTTTAAATTTTTTTATAAAAATGGATTTTTTTTTTCTAATTTTGTTCTTAAATTTTAAATTTGTATGTTTTAGTTTTTTTTTAATTTTATTTTCAAATATGTTTAAATTTATTTTTTAATTTGTATATTTTTTTTAACATTAAAATTTGTGTTTTGTTTTCATTATTTTTAACAATTTTTTTTTTTTTTATCTTCTGAATTTATTTTTTTAATTTTCTATTTATAAATTTTGTTTGAAAGTTGTAAATATTCTTTTATGTGTGTTTTTTAAATTTGGTTTCTGAATTTTCTTTAATAAATTTTTTGTTTTTAAACTTTCACTTTAAAAAAAAAAATCATTCCTTTTTTTTAAGTTTTTTTTTTTAATTTTAGCTTCGAAAAAATTGGA
This sequence comes from Larix kaempferi, assembly GCA_027924585.1. NCBI lineage: Eukaryota > Viridiplantae > Streptophyta > Pinopsida > Pinales > Pinaceae > Larix > Larix kaempferi. The sequence goes on from BSBM01000015.1 coordinate 6,561,312, forward strand.
AGTGAATCTAGGAGATCTACTTTTTATTTTGGGGATCGATTTAAGATTTCGATTACAGTGATACCACCCCTGGTTTCCAGAAAGTTGTAAATGTAACCCCCCCAAAAAAGGGGGTGATACTGGTATCACCACTTTTCATTTTGGGGTTGTTTTTTGGTGTTTTGATGCAAAAACTGTGAAAGAGATTTAATAAATACAATTTTAAATTATGATACAATGATATAATTATGTCATTTTTTGAAAAATTCTGCTATCGGTAGCATTAGTTTTCAATTCGGGGCTTGATTTTAAGGTTTTTGTAAACAACAAGAAGGATTGTTTTGTTCCATGTACATATTTTTAACCAAAACAAAAGGTGGTGCTACTAGTAGCACCACTTTTTTATTTAGGCTTGTTTTTTGATGTTTTTTTATGCAAAAATATGAGTTTTTATGGCTAGAGTTCTCGTTTTGAGTATAAAAATATCGTGAAGTTGTATAACTTGTTGTAAAGGGAAGTAGATGGTGAGGAAATGTGTTGCACCTACTCTAGTTGATTACTTCAGAGCTGGAAGATGTTATGAGGGAAGTATACCCTTATCTTTTTTTTAATTGAATTTTACGTGTGTAATAAATAAGCATCAAGGACGATGCATTGTTTAAAGGGGGAGGGGATGTAATGCGCTTATGGTAAGCCCTAGACATATCTGATGATGTTATTTGTTATTATTGTGGCACTAAGTGCTCAAACATTAATAATTGGACATTATTATTATTATTATTATTTGCTTTTAATTAAATAAGTAGCTCAACATGGACAACTAACATGATTGGGGAGTCATGGATTCCACATGTGAGGGGGTTGGGGACTAGGAGTTGTCTCTCCCTAAAATTGCTCTTTGATTCCTATTTTTTACTATGGAGACTCTATTACACCTTAATTGATGCTAATGGGACCCACTCTCTCATCTCTCTTACCTTATGCTCTTTCTTTGGCTATTTTTGGACATGCACTTGATTTTTTGGTAACCCCAGACTAATTCGAGTTAACCTACCAGTGATTTGGAGTCACCTTTCCAGTTAATTCGAGTTATTCTCAGTTAATTAGAGTAATTTTGGGTTAATTCAAGTATTCTCAGTTAATTAGAGTAATTTTGGGTTAATTCGAGTTATTCTCAATTAATTAGAGTGATTTTTGGTTAATTTGAGTTATTTTCAGTTAATTAGAGTAATTTTGGGTCAATTCGAGTTATCCTCAGTTTGTTAGAGTAATTTTGGGTCAATTCGAGTTGTCATCAGTCAATTAGAGTAATTTATGGGTGAATTCTAATACCACTTATGGAATTCAAGTTGCTCTCATGGTCTCCAATGATTTGGAGTATTTTTCTAGTGAATTAGAGTTAGTCTAGGTGGATTTGAGTTGCTCTCATGAGAACTTGAATGGTCTTCTAGTGAACTACAGAAGCTCTAAGTGAATTGGAGTCACTTCTTAGTGAACATGAGTCTGTCTCTTGGAGGCAATTCGAATTGGTCTCTAGTCATTATTCTTGGCTTTTGGTAGTTGTTATGTCATGCATTTGAATGCATGTGGATGGATTCAAGTTGATTGAAGAAGGATTGAAGGCCTTGTAATGAGGTATGAATATTGATCTATGCCATATTGTTGTCTGCAAAGATTGAACACCGGAGTACCTAAAAGACCATTCCTTGTCTTTGCTTTGTTCTTGCATGTGAAGCCCGACGGTGGATGGTGATATTTTTAGGGACTGTAGTGAAGGGAATCCCATTGTACCAGGTAGTGAAGATGCAAAGAAAGTAAGTGGTGAGGGAAGGTGTTGATACTCCTCGCGTTGTAGCCTGGGTTTTTTTGTGAATGGCACAACTAAATGTTCTGGTTTTCCTATTTATTAGCATTTTTTGGGTCATGAGACCTATTCCATTGCATTTAGAGTGACGGTTCCAGTAAGGAACACTTTTTATTTCATGGAAAAAGGTTTCCATTTGACTGAGATACAATTATTTTTGTGTGGTAGTGTTTGTTGGATTGAGGTTGAGCGCACCCTGTTATTTGAGAGTTCCTTAGCTTGTGGATCCATGGCCTCATATCAGGGGAGATTGGCATGCTAAGTGATTGATGAGCATGGTATGTGTAAGGCTAGGTGGAACGTTGTCATGTTGAAGCTAGTTTCTTTTCTCAGAGACAAGTATTTTATTATGCATTTAGTTACTGTTTTATGGATGCATGTGTGCCTGTGGAGGCTGATTTATCCATGTTATATTATACTACATATCCTATTATGTTCTTATGTGATATGGTTGATTTAGTTGTGTTCAAATGGAATCTTGTGGATCAGATTTGGTTTAGCTTGTGGATGTTATTTTGCTTATGTTTTGTGGCAGCCAATAAATCTATTTTTTAGGTTGCTTATATGGTTGTAGAGGGAAGCTCTAGATCTGATATTATGTATGTTGAATTGGTTGTGGTTTGGTGTCTTAAATATGATCTATTTGGTGTCATGAAGCTAATTTTTTTTTAGTGTTGTGAAACTATTCTTGTTAGCATATGTAGATCTGATTTTACTTCATGAATATATAGCTGCAATAGTTATGATGTTGATGATTAATTACACATGAAACTGTTACTTAGATTCGAATGAATTCATTCTATGGATACTTTGCATTGCATGTTCTTGGAGAAATATTGCATTATGAAATGTTGCAATTCTTTTAAAGGATGAAAGTTTTTATTTTGCTGGCTTGTAGGCATGATGTCCTAGCCTTAGTGAACCTTATTCCGTTGTGCATTACCTCGAATCATCCTTCCCCTATTAGGATCCTGGTGTATCTGACCTCGGTGGTGTGACTTGGGATCTAGTACATTACAACAATGACCTCTCCCATTACAAATTTATGCCCAATAGTATTGATCTTAAAAGACTGGGTGAGATTGAGTGTGGATTGAGTGTATGAAGGATAGGTTCCAAGCATTGTTACTTCTTTAATTTTTCAAAATTCCATTGTTGAATACCAAATCAAAACAAGGTTAGTTTATTCTTACTGCCACAAAAGGTTAACTAAAAGGCTAGAGAGTTTATGAAAACACATGGTTATAGGTACATGGTCCCATCCCATATATGATGATATAATATTGTCTAATGGTATGAGGTGATTGGATATGGTCTTATTGCATAATGATTTCATGGTATGATTGATGGCAATTGATAATTAGTTATGATATTTCATTTCCAGTGATATTCAATAATATTATTTAATGCTAGTATTTCATAAGGATGACATGTGAAACTTAGTCTAATACTTATTATTTCATGTTGATATTTAGTATGGTACTTTATTGCATAATATGTTGTTAAATTTCATGATGGTCTTTCATGACATATTAGTTCAATAAGATGCTTGATTATGTCATGATAATATGATGGATTGTTATTTCATATAATTTGGTATTTAGTGTAATGCTTAATTAATTCATGTTGGTATTTCATGATGAGTAAAACATAGTTTAAAAGGCATATTATTCCACGATGATGGCTTAGGATATGTTCTATTGCAAAAGGTTACTTGTGACGAGGCATTTTTCGTGATCACGTATGATAACCAATTACAATGCCTTATTATTCATAATGGATTTCATGATATCTTATTATTTTGAGGAAATAACTACTAATCATGTTCTTTTGTGGTGAGTGGAAGTTTGTTTCAGGTGATCCACTCAAAGATCCTAAAGAGAATATACATTCTAGGATTTCATGGGGGGGCATAACCACGAATGAGAATGGCTACAACAAACACCTTATGGTTTGGGGAACAATCTCAATAATTATCTCTATGCTGATAGTTCTTTACTATACTACCGGAACTCCACAACTTGAGGTATTTTCACTAGAAAGAGGCATATGGAAAAGGACTAATGATGCCTCGAGATGGTGCCTTAAGGGTGTATAAGGAGGGATTACAGGCCAACCTTTTGAGATGCCTGAAGTGTAATAATATTTATTATAGGGTTGGTGTACCTATAACCAGATGTCAACTAATCCCGATGAGGCCCAGATTTCAATTAATTTTGATCAGGTTACAAATTTATTAGGAGTTGAGAGGGTCACTAAGCCACATAAACTTCCCAAAGAACTTTGGATTCCTACTATATGATTCACGGATATGTTACAATAGAGGGAATGTGCCATGGTGAGTGGAACTATCTGGAGTATAGGCGAGGAGGATTATGGAGGTGGCAGATGGTATAATTCTCAGGGAGAGGGTAAGGAAGGAGGCAGTTTCAGGAATGTTGTATATTTATCTATATTTTATTTCTTTATTTTTCTAGAATGATGCTTGAGTGTGTAATGACATTGATGCATAATTGTATGATAGATTTCATATTAGACACCTACAAAATTAATCAAGAGCATGTTTTAACTTAGCGCTCCATGATTTTATTAGTGCAAGTGAGAAAATTATGTGTGATGGACACACATATAAATATCTCATCTCCACAATAGTACTATCTATCTATATAATTGATTAAGTAAAGTCTTGTATGTGTACTAATGGGGTTATAACTCCAGGACAAAGTTTCTCGAGGGGGGAGAGTATGACACTCCAACCTTAGATATTAGTATAGGTATAAATAGCATGTGGCAGTGGTGAAAAGGTCAATTAACATATAAAAATAAAAAGGAATATGCCCATTGTAATTTAATGTAGGTGCACGGATGACAAGTGTGCCATCCATGCAAAATTAATAAATTGAGTGAAATTTTAAAATTAAGTAATAAAAAGGGGGCAAGACCAAGAGGAGACCAGGATTTAGTTTTGTTGGATGATTTTGGGGTTTGATTTATTGTTTGTGCTAGCTTTCTATATTTGTGAGTGCGGCTATTCATAGGGAGGCTAAGGAGAAGGATGTTGTTCTACATAGGTTGGTAGAGAAAAGAGTAAGGTCTCGCCTAGTCTAGAATAGGGTTAATTGTTCAGGACTCAGAGGACTTAGCTTATGTTGGGGGTTGGGTGGGTGGAGAGTTCCCCCCCAATTCTTGTTGCGAATAGAGGAACTAATGATTGGTTAAGGACAATTTCTGTATGCAAACTTGGTTAAACTTGTCACCAATCAGGTAAGTAGAGATTATTCTCATTGGATTACAATTTTTAATTTGTGTTAATTATCTAAGAGGTATTATAATTATTAACTAATTTCTTGAGGGTAATGAATTTCCTTGTACATAGATACCTGGTAGATTAGTTATTTCCTAACATTTCCCTTAAGGAATATGTCAATCAAATAGGTTTAATATCTGGCAATAAGAAGAGGTTGTTACAATGAGAAAAATACTACATGATTTCACAAGTTGATTCGTGGGAGAATAAATCACCCAAGATGCAGAAGTAGTGTTTCAAGTGTGACAATTAGCACCATCCACAAATCTGATATACATAGGTGTGTCTAATGACATATACCTTCCAAGAACAAAGCGTGATAAGCAAATACCAAATATATATATATATATATATATATATATATATATATATAACAAAATCAAAGCAAAAAAAACTATTATATACAACATGTACAATGGTATCACCCCCACATTGTTGTTTAGGAGAAATACCTCTTCAAATAGATCCCACCACAAGGCTCATCCAAAAAAAATTCATCGTAATATTCTAATTCATAATCTCTTTTACTAAGAACACACCTCACAATATAATGGACATACAACATAGGATTAAACTTACCTACCCCCAAGCAGGGATAATTTTAAGGACCCATACTTATTTAAAAGTGTATAAACCTTGGCGAATCTTACCAATTCTTAAAATGTCAACTATAAAATACTTGGCGATATTTTTCTAAAATTATTTCAATTTCTAAGGATTTTATATAGTTATTATAACAATTTGGCGATTTTTAGAGTGAAAAAAGTTTACCCCACCAAAATTGGTTGAAATGGGGCTTCAAAAAATGCAAATTGGTGAATCTATTTTTGGAAAAAAACATGGAAAAATAGCCCATGGGCTAAATTTCGCCCCTAAAATTATCCTTTCCCCCAAGACATATTTATCTTGGTCATAAACTAGAACCAGGTATCCTTCAAAGAAGACTCAATGATGGACAAACTTATTGGGCCTTAACATGTTTTTTATGAGCCTCGTTCATGGTGGTTGCATGTTTGTAGTGTTCATTAATTTGTTCTAAGTAAACGACACATTGTTCTTTGGAAGTTCTGTTAGACAAGAACTCAACAAATGTTTTCAATGAGGTAATTTCACACTCAATCAATAAGATGGCCTCTACTCCATGGACCAACTAGAATGGAGTGAATCTAGTTTCCATTTTAACCTAGGTTCGGTCCTCCCAATGTGTAGGAAAATGCATTAGGTGCCAACTCGTTTTACTCTTATTGATCGTCATTTGGAGAATAGTTTTAAAAAAATTATTAATGAATCATGCATATTCATTTGCTTGAGGATAGTAAGGGGAAGAGTGTTATTTATTCAAGCCCAATTGGTTTCTAATTCTGTCATCATTTTATTCTAAATATGCATGCCATGGTAAATGAAAATGTCTGTAGGCACACCAAACCTAGTGATGAGATGATTGAATATGAATAAGGCCATTGTTTCACCATCATTAGTGAAGGTAGGTATAGATTGGCCCACTTAGTGAATTATTCTACAACCATAATAATATACATATGGATTTTTTGCTTAAGATATATGATACATCATAAAATCAACCCTTCATTTTGCAAAGAAACTAATAATGACAGTAAGAAATAAAGGAGTTTTGCATTCATATATTTTTCAGTAAAGAGACGAGGATGCCATTTCTCGACCACTTCAACACAATATTTGAAACTGGAATGCCGTAAATATCCTACACACAATATCTTTTGAGCTTTTTCCAGTCCAAAGAGGTGATCACCACATGCTTCACTATGATAACCATTAAGAACCTTCTCCACTACCTTCTGAGTCAAGCATCGACATAGAATGAGGTTAACCCCATTATGATATAATGTGTCACTGATAATGATCTAACTCTTCACATGAGTGTAGATGTATCGATGCCCATCATGAGATAAATGTGGCGACAATCTTTAGGTTTGGAGAGATACTAGGATGTATCCACAGTAAGGGTCACTAGATGTAAAGAGGAATAGATGTTCATCGGGTAATGGCTTGTTTTCAACCTGATCCTCATTGTCTTGAGGTAACTCCGACATTAAATCAATGAATGCTAAGGACTTATTTGATTTAGAAAACACAGATACTAATTCAAATTCTTGTAGGATAATAATCCATTTGGAATACTTGCCCCTAAAATTATTCATTGGCACAAGATATGTTGCATTGAATTAGAATTTTATATTCCTATCGTGTGTCGAAGGAGTATGTAATGATGAAGTATCTGCAAGGCATGAACTATCACTAAGGTCAATTTTTCAACATGATAATATCATAATTATAGTCCAACAAGGCCTTTTCTCAACTAATACACCACATGCTCTTAATGGGAATCATATAATTGGACCAAAACCATACCAATGGTTGATTCATATGCCACAATATCTACTAGGAATTCTCTATTGAAGTCTGCTGGAATCAAAAATGGGGTGGACATCAAATCCTTCTTCAAGAAGTTAAATGACCATTGTGAAAAATCATCACATATAAATGGGAATCCCTTATTTTGAATCCTTTCATAATCTCGATATAATTATCAATGAATCAACATAAGAAATTTTCCTTTTTGAGAGGCTTTTGAATTGGTGAATGTTGCACGAGGGAGGTGACTGAACTATCGCTTCCACCTTTAAACAAGTTGACCATGATCATGTAATTAGATATTATGAAATTGAGAAATTTACTGAACATGATGGAAAGATGCATTTGTGTGGATTTAGATGGATTTGATACAATTGACATCCTTTAAATATTTCATGAAGATGGAGTGGATGATCAACCCTTTTCTTTGATTGGGTGGTTAGGTAATCTAGATAGGCTTTGCCATTGTGTTTGATGTTATGGAAATCATATGGCATGGCTTGTTGAAATATGTCTTTAAAAATTTTAATATCAAACAAAGTTTTCTTGCAGGCAAATGCACCCCAAGGACAAATAAATGGAGTTTTTTTGTCAATATTTGCAGTGTATTTGAATTTGATTATTACTAGAAAAAACCATCCATTAATGATAAGATTTAATTTTCAACACAATATTCATTGATAATATGATTTATAAATGGTGTGGGATAATTATACTTTAGGTACTCTTTGTTCAAATATCGAAAATCGGTACTATTGGCCCCTTTGTTTTGGAAGATCAGATAATGGAAGATGGATGAAATGGTCAATGCGTGGGAATTTAGGCAAGGGGACGCAATGCAAAACCAAGAAGATAATCAATGTGTTCAAGTGGATAAATTGGGTTGTAACCATCTTGACATGGTAAAAAATGACAAGTATTTTTGTATAAAACCCCATGGAGCGTTAAGGGATGCAGTTAGCTAGAAGGTTGAGCGAATAGGAAGAGAGACTCCAAGCTATGGGAAGGTTATTGTTATGATATGTGATGCGGGATACCTATCCATTATAATGTAAAGAATGTATATCTTTTATTTTGAATATTTTTCAATGGAATGAGAATGATTGGGAGCGCTCCCAAGTTTAATGTTGTTACACAATGTGTTAATTGAATGAATTTGTTTCACTTTTTATGTTTTAATCATGTGTATGCTATGGAAGGTTGCTCAATGAAATCTATTTGCTAACAATAATGTTAATTTTCTAAATAAACACTATTATTGGCATTGCGTTCACCTTCCCATGTTTTCCCTCATCCATCTGCAGTCTTGGTTGTGCTTTAGGTGAGACTTTCTTATCTTTTTGGGAAGATAAAAAATTCTAGCGCAACTAGACTACACTAAATATTTATTTGTTGTTCCATAAGGAAACTAATCTGAAACTATCACGAACAAATGGTTCAGTTACCAGACCCTTACTTTAAGGGAAAACACTAGTTGGATGGACAAAGGGATTTATAAGTACCAAACTCAAAATTGGTGGGGATTGTTTTTTGAAGAATTTGTATTGCAAGAATCCAAGTTGTGAGAATGGATTCTATAGAGAGTTCATGTTGTATGATGGACCTTTGTTAGATCAATACAACATTTTTTGGTGTGATTTTCTCATGATATTATATAAATGGTTAAAGAGACTTGTGAAAGCTCAAGAACATAAAGTTCGACAGAATAAAATTGTTTAGTAGACCACTGTAGACCTAATTGTATTGCATTGATCAAATCATTATCTTGTGCAAGCAATATATTTTGGGTGGATAACATTGTCAACAAGTATTATATTGGACTTTTATATGGAAAATCATCACTCATTTTCTACAATAGAAGCAGATTTCAAGAAAGGAATTCAAGAGAGGTTGATAAGGGAAATCCAATTATGGATTAAGTTCTAGTTAGTGGAAGAAGGATTTATGACATTTAATCAGACCTTTATGGAAAAGTAAAACCATCTGCCATGGGGGAGTGGCTAAATCTGATGTTGGTGAGTTGCATAATATGAAGGGTAAGAACGATGGGAGGGGATTTTGAAGATAGTGTGAGGGATAAGCGGGCTTCAAGAAGGTTGACTATTAGAGAGAAATAGTGGAAGAACAAGATGAGAGTAGTGAGGAAGAGGGGGTGATAAGTTGTATAAAGAGATGAGTGAAGAAGGAAGTGATGAATAAAGAATGAGTGAGTTGTCGAAGTTGAAGATATGTGGAAATCTAACTAGATTCCAATTAAAAGAGAGAGGAATAGTCATAAAATAAATACTAGTTAGAGGAAACCAAGGAGAAGGTGTGTCTACATAATTAGAGAAAAGAGATAGCGAGGTTACTATGAGGGATTTGGTGTACAGACCAATCACCTAGATCTAACCCTCTCAGAGGTTGTAGAACAGCAATATCCAAATGACCTAGTTGGTAATGTAGAACAAGATGCTAGCCAACGAATGGAACCCCCCTAGTTGTGGAAGGGATACATGAGAGTGATGGAACCAACCTAGTTTTGACCAGTCCCTAGTTGTTGGTAAATCATATGGTATTTTATTTATCTAATTATATAATAAGGTTTCCTTGGTATAATTATATTAGTAATAGTCATAGCATACAAATTGGATCAGTAATAAGAGGAAGTAGTAGTGGTCCTAGTTCCAGTTTAGTGGTTGGTAATCAAAGTAGTAGTAGTAGTAGTAGTAGTTTAGTTCTTGTTGGCTATGGTCAATTAGACCCAGGGTTCAAAATGCCTTGCCAACAAGTACCCTACAGGCACTGGCATATTCAATATCCTGAAAACATAATAAGTTCTCACCCGAGACTTGCATAGGAATCACAGAGACCATCATATGTGGTGTGCGGGGAAGGATGGGGGATTACTCTCCATTTACTTAGACACTCAATTACTCATTCATTCACTCATGACTATAACCAGTTACCAATCATAATATTAAACAAAGCATGCATTCATAAACTATTCATAACAACAAGTACACAACTCATAATAGAGGAGAACAAACTTTTCATTCATGCCAAAATAGGACTAGATACTTTCTACAGCCCTCGAGTGGAAATCCCAAAAAATACAGATCTTGCTCAATAGCTCAGAAATTTATACAATATTACAAAATCGTTATTAACCTTGACACTCATGAACTGAACCCAACCCATTAAAAAAAATTCCTCTAAGTAGGCTCATGTTCCACCTTCTAGTCATTGGCCTATGTGCGGCTTCATAGGAATGCAAAATTCCATGCATAGGTTGTTATTGATGCATGGTGGGAACTATCCTCGCGTTTTCCTCTGAGTGTCCCCTGCCTTTCCATATGGGTTCATTAGTGCATGACCAGTTGTTCCAAGACTCAGGCGCCCCCAAGCCTATTATGTGGCTCATCTAGAGCCACGATACTAAGGGTTCCAAAGCTGCCACTGATAGTAGCTACGTGCGAAGCCTACTGAAAAAATTCTATAACTTTATCTTGATTCCCTCAAAATCACTGGAGATGTCACTGAATTGGTTGTTGTATTTGTCCACATATTTCTTTTTTCTCTTTCCCATCTCTGGTTTGACTTGTTCTATAAGGGTGATGACTTTTGTCACTTTGGTCTACAGCTCCGTCAAATTATCAAAGTGTTTTTGTGCTTTCTCCTGGGCCTCGACAACGATGGATGCGACAGTTTTTTGCTTAGTCCTGCTTGTGGTAATATTTTGGGTGAGTTCAGATATCTTTGTCATGGCCTCTTTACACTCTAAGTGTGCAAGTTTCACCAAGCTTTGTTTCTTTGTGCTTACTTGTGCCTCGCACTCCTTGATCTACTTGTCCACTTGTTGTGGCTATGGCACATCCTATAGATGGTTTCATATATTGAAACTGTATTTTATGACCCCTGCTAACGTCACAACTCCTTCCTGTGCTTGTTGCAGAAACTACGTAGATTCTTTAATCTTACATTCCATCTCAATCTCCTCTGGTGTTGGAGTTGGCTTGATCTTGCAGCAAATGGGTCATTGTGTTTCTAATTTGGGAAACTTTCTATGTAGGTGGTAGTTGGCTATTAGTCGAGGAACTTACCAATTGAAGCCTGGAACAGGCTGTAGCCACAGTTGAATCTAGCTTTTCTCACTCTTTGTCCACTTCAAAAAGTTGTTTCTTCAACTCAACATGAGAATGGCTCAGCTAGGAGTGGCGATCACCCAGTTCAATGAAGATCTAGGTAACGTAGTACTGGAGGTCCTCCGTCGGTACCTACTCCATATTTATCTCATTGTAGGGTAGCGGATGAGTGCCTGATATTGTTGGAGGATGAACTATTGTGACGGCCAAGAGATTGATCTGAAGCGTCCCACATGAAAATTCATCTTTTGCTTTTGTTTGCAACTCTTGTGCTCTACTCGTACCCACCCCTTCAGATGTTTGCACAACTGGTGCTGGGGGGTCTATGTGTAGGACCATCCCGAGTTCCCTTAGTTGTTTCTTATTGTCCTTCTAAAGGATTTGGGTCACCTCTGGGTTGGACTACAACTGATCCACGATGGTGGGAATTGATGTTGAGCCTCTTGTGCTTTGCTGAGCCGGTGGAATGCTCTCTTCGTTTGTTTTTTGGTCCCTTGCTTCTATTTTCTCTACTGCTTGCTCTTTTTCCATCTCGACCGCAAACTCCTCAAAAATACTTCATCTTATCGAGGTGGATGACCTTGTTCCAAGGGTTGTAGCTGGTGGATTCTATCCTTTTTCTTCATCGTCAATGTCCATATCTGGGTCCAGTGTGGGGGATGGGGACTTCCTTTGTTTCTTCTTTCAGTATTTTGCTTGCTAATTTGGTAGTGACTTGGGCTTGCACTTCTCTGACAATGAGGGTGAGGCTCTGTGAACACTAGAGTTGGTGCGGTCGCTGTGGATTTCTTGTGTAACTCAGACTCCTCCAGAATCTCCAGCTCTGAGTCTGTCAATGCCTATAGGTGTTAGGGCCATTTTGTGATCGTTGCTTTGACATCATCTAATGTTATGCAGAATGGGCGTACATCGACGTCTAATTGCGTATTTGCACGAGGATTTATTGTTGTTGGTGTTTTCACACCAGCACGAGCAAATATGCACCTAATAAGGGTTGTGATAAACTTAGTAGATTGTCAATGGAAAATAAAATAAAAACAACATAAATTAAACAACTAAACTAATCAAACATGCAAACATTTTATCAAGCAAACAGAGAAAAATATTTTAAAGAATAAATAATGCTCTTTCATTATGTAAAAAATGGCATTTACAAGGATTTAATATCACCTCCGAGTTATAGTAGGAAAGGCCCATGCAGTTGTCCAAGGGAGGGTTCGCTTGGTCTCCTTGCAATCCACGGTTCTCCGGCCACGCGTCACATACACAATCTCCAAAAGGTTGAGAATGGAACACAAATGGAGTTCTGGTCTCAGGGATATTTTCGCAAAGTAACGGCTTGACTAATGTATGGAGAATGGGTATTGAGTGATGGACCTTGATGGTTCAATTATAGGCACAACATATAGATCTAGGATAAGGATAAGGCTTTGATTTTTTTATTTTTTATTTCTGGCTTTAATTTTTTGCTTTTGCCTTTGATTTTGTGCCTTTCACTTCTTTATCCTTTTTCCAAATTGCGCTATCATAGGTGTCATGCCAAGTTTCTTCTTTGTTTTGAGTGATAAAAACGAGAAACGTCCAAAAAACAAGTCAGGGCATAAGTTGCTCATTTTTTAGATTATTGAGCAAATTAATTTTGTAAAATGGCCCTTTTATGTGAGACTTTAGTTTTTTGGTTTTACCAAGGTAAAAATAATGGAAATGGAATGTGGTAATGATGTATGGGTTTGATGGGGCTAATGACAAGCTAGGCGGACAAAAGTTAGGTGTTTGTGATATTTTAGGATTAGGATCACTCTGTAGTAGCAGACCTTACTAGAATTCACTCATGAAGTGCAGAAAGAAGAAGAAGAAATGGAGATTCAATAATTACTCATACACAAGAAATGACAAAAACGGTTGTATCATACATCAGCTGTGAGCTGGCACTCTGTAAGTGAATAATAACTTAATACAATCAAATGAATTCGAATGCCACTAAGTTCATTCAAATTCTCCTCAGTGTGTAGCTTGGATAGCATTGGAGACATCACCCAAACCAGTGGTAGTGGTCACAATAGTCAAATAGTCAGTCAAATGAGTCTAACTGAGTGCATGGCCACTAATCTAGGGAAGGAGACTCCAATGTGGGCACATGAGGAGCTGTCAGTAGTCAGTATAGCTGATCTAGTCTCTATGGTATGGAGGTCTATCTAAGTGGTTCAGCTAGTTAAACTAGTAATCAGTCCTCAGATCAAGGAGCAGATCCACTAATCATGGAACTAACTGAAGTAACTCCTAAATAGGCGGAAGAAGGCGCACTTGTTCTCCAGTGATGAAAACAAGGTCGCATCAGTGGCTAAGAGGGATAAAACTTAGCAGAAACAGGCTCCTAGGGGCTACAAAATAAGGACTAGGTGTTGGGAGACTTCCATACTGATGACTGGGTGCATGCAGAATTGCATGCATGCAAAATACAAAAATGATGGTGAGAATATTCCAACAACCCCTGCAAGCTATACTATGAGGTACAACTGAAATGTTAGGGCCCTGGTAACTAATACCAAAGGTCACCCCGTACAACAAACTAAATAAACAAAGTGAGGAAAGAGGGAAAACCCAATGGGAAGAAATCCCCCCCTCAATATAGACTGTGGTAGGATGATCAATCATGTACATCACTCACCCCAAATGGTAAGTGGACTTCTCCACCAAAGAATGCTCTATCGACAAGAAATGGATCAGTAATGTGAGAAGGATGAAACCTTCCATTCTGAAAATCAGATCCGGTCCTCCTCGGATCAAGTGGATCTCCAACAAGATATCTGGAAGATCTAAGAGTAGTGGCTGCCCATCTAGGAATAGGAGGATCATCAAGTGCAAGATCATAAGGTTATTATGGATCTGGATCTTCCATTCGCTCATCTTCACTAATAGTTGCTAGATCTTCAGGTTCTTGTGGATCTGGATCTAGCATTCACTCTTCATCATCTTCATTGTCATACTATGAATCTGAACTGTCATGTGATGAATATTCGCTCTCTTGGAGCTCATCAAGCAGTGGAGGTGTGGTAGGAAATCTCTCTTGCTCAATTGGATGAACATCATGAAGAGGCCATTCCTCAAACTGTACACTCCTATCAAGGAATGTGGTCATAGTAGAAGGATCAAGAAGCTTGTAGGCCTTTGCATTCAATGCATAACCCACCAAAATACACTCTCTTCTTTGTGGATCTAGGGCTCTCCTTTTCTCATTTGGAATCCTTTCCCATGCTCTGGATCCAAACACTCTAATATGAGACACATCAAGTTTGTATCCCATCCATGCTTCATAAGGAGTCGTGTCTTTGAGTCCTTTGTGAGGAACTTTGTTTTGAAGATAGGTGGCATAGTTGATGTCTTCTGCCCAAAGACTAGGGTGCAACCCTTTCGACTTTAGCATGCAGGTGGCCATCTCTTTCAATGTTATGTTCTTCCTTTCAGCAACACCATTCTGTTGTGGTGTATAGGGAACAGTATGTTGCATCTCAATGCCCTCTTCAGCACAAAAGGTTTGAAATTCACCCTTGATGTACTCACCTCCATTATCAGTGCGAATGGCTTTGATCTTTCTATCTGAAAACTTTTCTGCAGAAGACTTGAAAAACTTAAAGAATCCAAATACTTTTGACTTTAATCTGAGAAAGTATACCCATGTAAATCTTGAATAATCATCAGTAAAAGTAAGAACATACCTTTCCTTATTCAAAGATAGATCTGGAAATGGCCCTACAACATCACTATGAATCAGATCTAGAGGATGAGAGGATCTCCTTGCCTTCCCCTTCTCTAATTTCTTTTCATGATGCTTACCAATCAAACAACCATGACACTTGCCTTTGGAAAACTTGATCTTGTGCATCCCTTCAACCATCTCTTTGGTATGCATGTCTTGCAAGTATTGATAGTTAAGATGCCCAAATATTTCATGCCATAGCCTACTCTCTTCATTGGCATGAATGTGAAGAGAAGGCTGTGTAGAGAGAGGTAGAAAATGGGAGAACTCATACAGTTTCGACTTATGATTGGCCACACCTTTTGCAATGGTAGAACCTGATACCATGTCTTGAATTTCGACCTCATTTGGAGAGAATAACACCCTCTTGGGCTCTCGAGTATGGGTCATATGATCTACTGAAAGTAGATTTGTAGTTAGTGTGGGTACATAGAGTACATCGGAGAAGTACCCATGCTCAAGTTTGATTCTTCCAATCCCTTAGAGGAGGCCTCAGAATCATTTCCCAACATAATGGATGGTCCAACAGTAGCTTCGAATCCAGTGAAGAGAACCTTGGAGGAAGACATGTGTCTTGATGCTCCAAAATCTATGATGAAGGAGGCTTGAGTTGATGCACCTGCCATGAGGGCATGGCATCTCTCTTTGTTCTCAAATCCAGATGGTTCACTCTCTTTCTTTCTAGCACATGCAGGTACTAGAAGATTATTTTTTTCAATAAGTGAAGACATGAGATCTATGGTCTTCTTCATACATGAGCTCTCAGGGTGATATCCTCGATTACAGTATGTGCACTTGGATTTGCACTTCTGAGTTTGCTTGTCCTTCTTCGGATTTGAGACTCCATCTAACTGAATTGGAGCCTCCTTCTACTTTTGGTCATTGGACTTTCTATCATAGATTTTTTGTTTTCCTTTTCCATTCGCTCTCCTTGACTTAGTAGGTGCAAGAGCTGAATCCAATTTTGATTTTATCACTCCCATGTGCACTAGCTTCTCCTTCTCAAGAGTTAGAGATTGGATGAAGTCTTCAAGCGAAGGGAATTTCCATTTTGGAATGGAAAACTTTGTTGACTGGAAGGTCGAAACAAACACTAAATAATCAAGGCCTAGCTTCAATGAGATGGCAAGAATCAATTGTTTTTCTTCCTTCTCAATCCCATACCTCTTCAATTGTGAAATCAAGTTCTTGAATTTGTTGAGAAACTCACTGATAGTTTCGAAACTGCTTGGGCTCAAGGAGATGAGCTCATTTTCTAGTTTATGACCCTTCAGATCATCTTTCTGTCCAAGGAGATATTTGAGCTTGTCCCAAACCTCCTTTGGAGTCTTCAGATCTATAACATGGAAGTGTAAATCTTCAGAAATGCTAAGTAGCAACAGTCCTACTGCTTCATCAAGCTTGTCTAAGTACTTGGATTTATCTACTGCACCAGTGGGATCAACTGCAGAGCCATTCACTACTCTGGAAAGACTCTTCGAATTCAAGAAGATGTCCATATTTTCCTTCCATTCGAAGTAGTTGAATGAATTCAAATTGAGATCCATGATACTGAATAATTCGAAGCTGAAGAGAGGATATTCCTGCAAAACAAATGAGAATTATGAAAAGAATATCTGCTGCAATTCAAATTGAACACTGCATTAAGACACTTAGCACATGTGACTGGGTCCTTCACACCTGGCTAGACCTCACTAGATAGCTCCAGTGAATTCAAGGCAATAGCACCAGGATTTGTTGTGGAAACCCAGAGGCTTCTGGTACTCAATGAAAGACAGTTGCTCAAGGAATTGTTGCAACTGTTGTTGCTGCAATTCAAATAGTTGTTGTCAACTCTGATACCATGTGATATTTTAGGATTAGGATCACATAGCAATAGCAGACCTTACTATAATTCACTCATGAAGTGCAGAAAGAAGAAAAATAAATGGAGATTCAATAATCACTCATACAGAAGAAATGAAAAAAACTGTTGTATCATACATCAGTTGTGAGTTGGAACTCTGTAAAGTGAATAATAACTAAATACAATCAAATGAATTCGAATGCCACTAATTTCATTCGAATTATCCTCAGTGTGTAGCTTGGATAGCATTGGAGGCATCACCCAAACCAATGGCAATGGTCACAACAGTCAAATAGTCAGTCAAATGAGTCTAAGTGAGTGCATGGGCACTAATATAGGGAAGGAGACTCCAACGTGGGCACATGAGGAGCTTTCAATAGTCAGTATAGTTGATCTAGTCTCTCTGGAGGTCTATCTAAGTGGTTCAGTCAATTAAACTAGTAATCATTCCTCAGATCAAGGAGCAGATCCACTAATCATGGAACTAACTGAAGTAAATTCTAAATAGGTGGAAGAAGGAACACTTGTTCTCTAGTGATGAAAACAAGGGCACATCAGTGGCTAGGAGGGATAAAACTGAGCAGAAACAAGCTCCTAGGGGATACAAAATAAGGACTAGGTGCTGGGAGACTACCATATTGATGACTGGATGCATGCAATTGCATGCAAATGACTGGATGCATGCATAATTGCATGCAGGCATGCAAAATACAAAAATGATGGTTAGAATATTCCAACAGTGTTAACATATTGCCCCCTGATGTGTGTGGTCAGGAGCTCATCGTATGGACGACATACATCATAGAATATTCTATTCCAGTGTGACGGTGGGATGGAGAATCAAGATTGTGTCAGAGGAGCTCACCCTTCAATGGGACTACAAGGTCCCTTCCCTTTATATACAATATTCAATATGAATTAGGTGCATATAATCTAAAATATATGGACGAGGCAGGCATTCCCATGATCATATCAATGTCTCAAATTAAAAACTGGATGGAGGCCCAAAAGGGGGCTTGATCAATACATGGATAAGCTATTGTGTGCATCATAAATTTCTAAGACGGACTCAAATCTAGAATGTACTCATGGTCCAACCATGACTGCTTTGAAGAACCAGTACATCGAAACAATGGAATTTATCCCGAAGCGGTATTACAACAACTGATTCTCTGCTAGATCTAAAGGGGTCCAACAAATAGATGGACTCAACGACCGAAAGTCGAAATCACAGAGGTACATGTACTCCATCTGAACGGGATACTCTAGGAAGCTTATAACTGAAGGGCTTCCAAACATTGTCTCCAACGCAGCTTGTATATCCACAGGAACATATAACTGGGGGGTTCCGAATAGACTCACCAATGTGCTAGATCAGGGGACATCCAGGGTCTTCGACCTATAACTGAAGGGACCAATCAATACCTTGTACATTTCTCAACGGTGTGATGATGGATTTGGATTCGAGCACGTGAGAAACAACCCTTCTAAGAGGCACTAAGGACTCCTTTCAAAAGGTTCATAGGAACTCATCACCAATAGTGATGAGGCCAAGGTACAGGGACCTATGGGTCTATCCTCTGGAATAGATGTGCTGGTGTCAACAGAGGGAGACTTGCAACTACCAAGGCAATGATGTTTCCTTGATAGAAGCTTTAGGGATACAACCAAAGAGCGATATAATTGGACATGGGACTGAGACATTGTTGGGAGATACAAGGGAAACTGAGTAACAAGGACTCAAACTTCCTTTGTTCAAAGTATGATGGCATAGTTGACCTAGTAGCATATGTGAAATGAATCTTGGAGAGGGAACAATTGAGATACCAGGAAATATGACTGCAATGGGGGACACCTAGAGAGGTGGGTACTAATGACATGAGGGTGACTCATCGCAGAATACTTTGAACAAAGGTGACTAGAGATGTTGTCGTAAAAAAGGGATTCTATGTGATCTACAGGGGTGTTAAGAAACACCATTTGGGCCTTCTTCATAGTAGCTCAAAGAAGGAATAGAATGTGCTTGAAACAGTGTCGTCGTGTGTATTTTGACAAGCTCAAGACAGTGAATTCTCGTTGGTGTTTTCATTTTTAGAGAGTCTGAAAACATAAAGAAGACTCTGTGAGTGGTATTTTTCGTAAGTTAGTCCCCAAAGCCCGAAAAAGCATAAAAGTATGCAACGGAGAACTCTTCTAGCCATAGTAGCTAGAGTATTCCTTTTTCGTAATTAGTCCATCTGGTCTGAAAAAGGGGTAACAAACATAGCGAATGGACGCCCTTTCAAATAGTTTAACGAGCATGAAAGGAAGCAAGTTTGCTCGACAATCTTTTCATTCTTTAAAGAGTCAGAAAAGATCTTAAAAGAAACTCCATGCTGGGAGTCCGCTTACAGGGATTGTCCAATGAGTTGACAATGTGAATTGAATGCATGCGGCTTCATTTCTGGATGTCAAATTATGAGGACTCGCAATCCTATGGGGATACGAACGGCATGGGTGCAAAATGCAGGGGATACTAAAATGGCCACCCATGTAAGGTAGGCTCTACTGCCGAGTAAATGCAAATGCAAAGATGGTTGGGCTGGTCCACTTACTCGAACGGGGAGGTCTTATAGGCGTAAAGGGAAAAATGGATCAGTGCATCAAATACTATGGGGGAGAAGATGGCCTATATGCTAGTTTGAAGTGTTATAACTGTAGGGAGCGGTTGTCGACTGAAACAAGTGGAGTTTAACGCAACTTGGACCTGTACACATGGAAACAATACCCAAGCGTAAAAGGTGCATCTGGAAATCAAGCCAAATATACAAGTGATATGTGACCTCAATAAATGGTTGAGATCACGCATGTGAAAAAGTGAGCAGGTTTAAGGTCCTCCCCCCATGCTATGGGCATGGGACTTGTGATTATGGATCACATATGACTCTTATTTACATATATATATATTCACGTGGATGCACTTTTTATGTATTTTTTTATGTTGATGAGCCTTTTATGTGATGATGATGCCTATATGATATGTATGTACATGAATGGAAAATGATATGATGATGCATGCTTTATTATTTACTTCCTATTTGTGATGATTGATATGCCATTCTAGAACATCATTAGCCATCTGGTCTGCAACAATATTTTGACTTCGTGGGACATGTGTGAATGTAATTAATTCAAAGTGTCTAACCAATTGTTTAGTGCACAGGAAATTTCTGAAAGGAAAGGATCGCGTACTTGGTAATATTTGTTGAGTTGGGAAACAAGGAGTTGGGAGTCTAAAAATACATGAAGGTGACTAATGCCCATCTGGAGGGAAGCGGTCAAGAGACCAGTCATGGCATCGTACTCAGCCTGGTTGTTGGTGGCAGCACCAATACACACTCCGTCGAGGTGGATCAACTCGTGTGATGAGAAATATAATACCCAAGCTGTCGAGGTGAGGTTAGGATACCATACACTTGTGTTGTCAATGAAACCTACATAGATCGAGGGAGCAGGATCCATCTGGTATCAATCAAGGAAGCAAATTGTAAGGCTCGAAAGGTAAAAAGAAGGGCAAAACAAAAAGAAAGAAAACTATACAACTCGAACCGAAGGCTCTGGTGGGGTCAGGGGTAAAACCTCTTGAGGTACAACTCGTTACGAGGGTTGGCCAAGGGACATCCTTCAAAATCGCGAGGATGTATGCCCCCTTTCCAAGGCAGTTTTTAACATTGTATGGGCCTTTCCACAAGGATTCGAACTTCCCTTTTCCATGTTTGTCGTGAGCTTGATCATAAACGAGCACTAGGTCACCCTCTTTGAAGGTGCGATGATGGACGCGAGTATCATAATGAGTTTTTGGCCATTGTTTGGTGGCCCCTATCATTTGTAAGGCCACCTGACGATTTTCGTCTGCCTGTTCCAACAAAAGTAATCATTGCTCAAGGGGTGAGGTATCCGGGAGGAGTTCGACGGCTATATGCAAGGCTAGAATCTGACACTCAATGGGGAGAACGAACTCCATGCCAAGGACCAAAAGGAATGGGGTAAAACTCATCATGGTCTTGGAAGAAGTGCGGTAGGCCCATAGTGTCGGAAAGAGCATGTGGTGCCAAATGGACTTATGATTGCCCATCAACGTTGAAGCATGGTATTCAGGATCTTATTGACAGCCTTTACTTGTCCATTACCTTGGGGGTAGAAGGAGGAGGCGTATTGGTGTTCAAATTTCAAAAAGGTGGACAACTCGTTCCAGATGGCGTCTTCAAAGTGTTTTTCATGGTCCAAGACAAGTTGCTTGGGGACCCCAAAACGCGTAATGACATGGTTAAAGAAAAAACACGTCGCGGTCTCGGCTTGGCAGTTAAATGTAGGCATGGCCTCGGCCCACTTAGAGAAGTAGTCGACAGCCACGATGATGTACTTGTGGCCATTGGTCGAGTTCGGATTACACTCCATGAATTCAATGGCCCATTTGCAGAAAGGATCGACGGTGACAACGGGATGGAGCAGTGCAGGAGGGGTCCTTGCTTTAGGGGCAAAGAGTTGGCAATTACAGCAATGTTTTACCATCGTGATGCAATTAGTGAAAAGAGTCGACCAGAAATAACCGATGCGGATGACCTTTTGAGTAGTGGTCATTCCCAAAAAATGGCCACCGCAGCTCCGCTATGAAATTCATTCAAGACCTACTCGGCCACATCACGTGTGAGGTATCGATGTAAAATGGTGTCAACGCCACGTCGATAAAGGACATCGTCGATTAGGAGGTAACAAGAGGCTTGATGGTGAATGCGACATCGATCATCGCAACTGAGTTGAGATCAAAAATTTTGCATGCCTATATAAACGAGGATGTCTCTGTGCCATGGGTCATCTGACAAAATGGTGAACAAGTGTCCGTCCACCAAGTTGATTGTGATCGGAGGTGACACCAATGAAGAGGGTAACTCGGTCATAATTTGTGCCAAGGCAAGATCCTTAGTACCCTTGGGTTGACGAATTCAAGATCATACTCTTGAAGGATCACGATCCATTTATCCACTCGGCCTTGAATGAGGCGATGGCTCAATAGATAAACCATGGGGTTGGAGTCTTCCACTACTGTAGTTCGGATCATAAGAAAATAGTGGCGTAAATTCTGAACCAAAAAGACGACGGTGAGGGCCATTTTCTCTTCATGGGGACACTACAACGATGGGTCAGACAATGTCTGACTCACTTAGTAGATGATGTGCTCTTGACGGGCACTATCTTCCTGGACTAAAAATCCTGAAATGGCATGATCGGATGCTGAAACGTAAAGGATAAAATCCTTTGAGAAATCAAGTGGTGAGATTAGGGGAGTAGAATTCAAGGCGTGTTTCAGTGCTTTGAAAGCCACTTGTACCTGTTCATCCCAAACGAAGGACATTGGTCTAAAGCAAGTATAAGAAACCGTGGAATTTTGGGTGTAGTCTAGAACGAAGCGGTGGAGAAAATTGGCCTTGACTTGAAGGATTTGCAATTGGCGCAATGTGCAGGGTGATGGAATGTCGAGAATGGATTGGACCTTCAAAGGGTCAACAATGATCCCTTTCTCGAAAACTGTGAATCCCAATAACCGACCGGAAGGAACTCTAAATACACACTTGAGGGGGTTCAAGCGGATGTTATACTTGCGACAACGCAAAAATACTTGTCAGAGGTCGTCCAGGTGGTCTAAACGTTTCTTGGATCCAGCGGTGAGATTGTCCAAGTAGACAAGGATGATATGGACCAAGTCATGGAAGCAAAAAGTCATGCCCTACTGGAAAGTGGCTCCATCATTTTTAAGACCAAAGGGCATGACGTGATAAGAAAAGGTTCCCCATGGAGTGGTGAACACAATCTTATACTGATCTTCTTTACGGATCTGAATCTGGTTGTAGCCTGAGAAACCGTCCATAAAGGATAGAACCTTATGGCCCACACATGCATCGATGAGTTGATCAATGAAAGGCGTAGGAAAGTTATCTTTGGGGAAGGTTATATTCAAATCTCGAAAATTGGTACATACACGAATGGTGCCTTGTTTTTTGTTAACTGGCATCGGGTTGGACACCCACGTGGTGTATGCGATGGGGTAAATGAACCTGGCTTGGCGCAATTTTTCAATTTCATCTTTTACTGCTAGCATTTTGGAAGGGTGTATCGGTTGTTGCTTCTAGTGGACGGGTGTGACATTGGTCCAAGTGTCAGTGCGGTGCTCAACGACGGTAGGTTCAAAGCCAGGAATCTCAATATAAGACCAAGTGAAGACATCACAGAACTCTTGAAAGAGATTCTTATCGGCAACGACTTCTTTGGGATTGCATGATGCACCTAACGTGATATTCTCAACTAAATTGAATTTGACAAATATATCCACTTATATGGTAGGTGAGATGTTGGCCATGTTGCCTTCCTCGAGGGCGTCAAGAGCTGGAATGGGGTTTCAAAACCAATCCACATTCTCGTGGATAAAATATTTGGACTCAACCGAGAATAGATTGGTCGAAACTATCATAGACTCCTCAGGAAAGAAAAAGGCTCAATGATGCATGTCATCCCAAGGGAAATGTGGTTCAGTTAGTGCTTCAAGACTTTCTTCATCTATGTGAAAGCACTGTGTGGAGAGATCGGAAGCAATCACGTTGGGTATGGACGGGATGGAGGAGTCACCATTGAAAACCATGTAAATGGTGTTCACCTCGGTCGATGAGGATGTTGGGGGGTGGATCTCATCAACTACTGTGATCGAGGACTCTAAGGATGGTTGTCTCAATTCATGGAGCACTAACCAGTACTCTGGTAAGTCGGGACAATGGTGGGAATAGTGGGCATAGATGCCACAAACCATGCAAGACTGATTGGTGCGCAATGATTTGTTACGCGGTTAGGGAGAGGTTGACAATTGGATGACCAAAATGTTCTTGGTATCATCCAACGTCTGCATATGAGTGCGGATATTGGGAAAATGTGGACAATTACGGGTAATGTGAACCAACGTATTGCACATAGCACATTTCGGAGGTGTTCTTGCTGGAGGAGGGGGGTTCACGACTTTGTTCATGGTGGCCGAGGTGTCAGTTTTTGTGGCCTTTCCCCCAGCTTTCTTGGATGACTAGGGAATGGGGTTGGAAGAACTTGTTGTCGACACACACAGTGGTGGATGATTGGTAGTGTTAATTTGTTGGACCAATTGAAGTACGACTTGTGGGGTCGGGTTAGGATTGGGTGTAGGTAAGTACAAGATAGGAAGCCCTAACGTCAATCCTAGGAGATTCAGTGTTGTCATGATGGGCATGCTTACCACTCCTTAAGGGGGAAACAAAAAAGGGATTGTGTGGATCAGGGTGGTGCCCACATGGCTAGGTACCGATGGTGGTTGGGGTTCAAATGCGGATCGAGTGGCGGGTTACAATTCAGGGACTGATTTTCCTGATGAAATGGTGCACAAGTTCGATACCTCGACAGCCAGAGTAGGTGGGGGAAAAGATGTAAATGTGGAGGCCATGGGGCCTCAAAATAAAGACCTGGTCCCACAATGGAAATCAAAGGGTCTTATGCACCAAGTACAAGTTTGAAATGGTTGAGAATCCGTAGTGAGAATTATAGCTAGCATCTTGTGGAAAGTCTGCGGTAGGTGAATTTATGTTGTCTACATTTCGAGCCATCCTTGGCTCATCATCAGGACATCCTTGGCTCTCCACAAGATGCCAGCTATAAGTACAAGTTTGTCGACCATAGGGAGGACATTATCTAGCGTAGCGGGCGCATTGGGGTCATAATAAGTCAATTGGTCAATTTTGACAACCCATCCTTCATTAGGGAACATCATCAGCCAAAACACATATGAGGAAACAACCCTCATTACATACATGTAGCTTCGTCCTAGAAGAAGGTTGTAGTCGAGTTGAGCGTTGACGACTTCAATGTCAATCAGGATGGTTTGTCAGCTAACTGCATAGGGAAATTGGAAAGAAGGCCTTGCGGCTAAGCTGTGCGGCCATCGTAAGCTTGAAGGGCAGTCGTGGATGTTTGCAATGGAGGGGATCCGAGTTTCTGCCACACGAATGTGGACATGACACATGTAGAGGTTCCCTCATCGATGATGCATCGATGTATAACTAGGTTTCGAACTGAAACTAAGATCTAAAACGCGATGGACAAAGGAATGCGGGGTTCAGACTGGTTTAAGTCGAATGCCATCAATCGTGAGTCAGAAGGGTCGATCGCACATAAGGTAGACAACAGTGCTTTGCATTGTGTTGGACAATTATTCAAAACTTCCAAGCTTGACATGGAAGCAACGGATTGGGCCAAGTCATCCACAATGTTATAATTGGGGGTAACATGAGCATTCAGATTGTTGGTGATGCGGCACAAAGGGAATTTGGGGGCTCCCTTCGGCGGTGGTGGGGGTAGTTGTAAATACTGGTCTACGAGGGTAGTTGTGGAAGCCTTATCCACGGGGATGGTCTTAGGGGCCGAACCATACTGATTACGACGCATTTGAAGGTTTACTTCGGAAGAGGACATCATTAACAAATGGTGAACACTTGAGTCTGGGACTTGGCTAGAAGAACTGGCGTAAGTAACTGGTGGTTGTGCAACCATAGCCCATTGTGTGGGTACCATAAGCTGGGTATTGATGACTGCTTTCGTGGGAAGGGGGTTTTGCAACACCATGGGTTGAGTGGTGGGTTGCGGTGGGTTAGGTGGTGCCGAGGGTGTGGTAGTCG
This sequence comes from Larix kaempferi, assembly GCA_027924585.1. Taxonomy (NCBI): domain Eukaryota; kingdom Viridiplantae; phylum Streptophyta; class Pinopsida; order Pinales; family Pinaceae; genus Larix; species Larix kaempferi. The sequence continues at coordinate 6,587,303 of BSBM01000015.1, forward strand.
CTTGTCATTGATTGTCTTCATTCCAAAGTTGTTTGGATCTTGTTAAATGTGGGAAATGGTGCGTGTAATGACCATAAACCCCATAGAATGAGCAAGGGTGGTTTGTGTGTAATTTTTGGATCTTACTCTGTCAAGGATGTTGATCAGGATTTTGGTTAGCTGGGGTGGCGTCATTATTATCGGGGGGATTAGGAGGTTGTCCTCCACCGTGAGGTTGTTGATTGTTGTCCCTATTTCATCCATGTCTCCTATTTTGTTTCCCTTGTTGGTTTCGTTGGGAAGGTTGGTTTTGTTGGGCATACACTTGCCCTTGTGAAACGGGAGGAGCTTGAGGTTGGGTGGGTGCAGGGGCTATCAGCGGTGGATAGTAAGTAGGGGGAGCTTACAGTTGGGCAGGAGCGGGTGCGGCTGGTGGGTGGTAGTAAGAAGGTGGAGCTTTTGGGGGGGTATACACTTGTGGGTTATGATCGTAGTTAGGAACGACGTACATGGGTCCATGTGTATGAGGAGTGTGGGTCAGTGGCACATATGAAGGTGTTGCTCCATAATGAGCAATGACATGTGAAAGATCGGGTCTATAGCTCATAGAGGGTTGTGAGATACTAGGGGAAGGGTTATATACGGGAGTTGGTGTTGGGGGAATATGCACATAGGGTCGACTCGTGGATGCAACATGACCAATGATTTCGTCTGCAACATGGGATTCCCCTGACGCATTCTTCCGAGAAGAGTCACTGCGAGGGGATCAGGTAGGATGGTGTAAAGGTATCTCGATTATGCATAAATAAGGTTGAACTGCTGGGATTTCAATATGGCCTCTTCTTTTGATTGGGGTCGTTCGGATGCCACATCCTTAGCGATGGATGGTATGAGAGATTTCAAGAACCAGTCTAAAAATATGCAGTCGTCTAACTTAATCTTACACAAACTCTGGTGTCTACGCCATTCATGGATATGATCCGTGATATGGGTGGTCATATTTTGCCTGCAAGATAGGACAATCTCAACACCAGTGTCGTAACAAACTGGTAGCTGGAAGAAATGCAGGAAAGTCGAAGTGAGGGATGCAAAGGTGGAATGCATCCCATGGGGTTGGTCAATATACCACTTGGTTGCAGTGCTAATGAATGCCCATTGTAAAAGGCATAAGCGAATAGAGGCATCCACTATGGAGTTAGAGGAACACCACAAGTGGAAGGACATGATATGGTTTTAGGGGTCCTCACCACCCTTTCCCTCGAACTTAGGAATTTCCGAAGGGAGCTTGGTAGGCATGGGAGGCCATGTGGGATCATGTCGGATTGGGTTATTGATAAATATGGCCAATTCAGGGAGGTTGAGACTTTCCATGAATGGGAAACTTGCAGGAGGATGTGACATGAACGGGCCGACCTGCGTGCTAGCCATGTCAGCTATTTTGTTGCCACCTCCACACACAAAATGGTGCATTGGTGGTATGCATAACCGGGATGGTGGAACCACCCATGGGGGGTGTAGGGAACTTAACAGAAGGACATGTTCCCCCTAGGGTACCGCTGGTAGTCCCAGGGATGGTGGTCGGGATGGACCCACTACCTATGGGTATGGTCGCAGCAGCGGGATGCACTGTAGTAGTGGGGGTGTTTCCGGTAGCTCGGGGGATGATGGGTCATGTGGCACTTGGTATGGTGGGTCTCGTAGCACTAGGAATGGAGGGTCCAGTGTACCCCACAGCTGGAATGGAAGCTAAAGTAGCAATGGGGCCACTAGCCATTCCGTCGCCAACAATCCCTCCATAAAACGGGTTAGGATTCATGATGGACATGGGACTTGATGGTGTTTTATGTGTGGGTGTATCCGGATTAGAGGAGTCATATGTGAAATAGGGGGTGTCGGGATTAACATCCGATGATGAAGTTGTGCGTCGCAAAGGTGCGCGGTGAGAGGGGTCCAATGGACCGTACTGTGGGGACTTCCCCTATAGTCGGTGGGAGTGTCTTGGGGAATCAATGGTGACGAGTGTGTAAATGCTAAGGGGTTGTTGTCTGAAAGTGAGGTGCATGCAATCAAACATACAGGAAAAAAGGAGATGCATGCAAACATGCATGCATGCAACAAATGAGAGGCATGCAACTCAACGGATAAATAGAAGAGAAAAGTGACTTAGGTATAGGGCATGCAATGTCAAGGCTATAAAAGAAATATAAAGTGAGTTACTCTGTATCTATTGTTATTATCAATTGAGAATTGGTTTAGAGAGCTCTGAGAGTTGATTTAGGGTGGAGGGCAGATTTCCCTAGCCAACATTGGTTTCGACGGTGAAATCTATCCGTCCTAATCAATCTCTTGGATAGATCATTCAAATCTATCATTCATACTTCATCCGAAGAAGATTAATTCGTATTTGAGCAGAGATTACTTATTTACAGGTGGGCGCATTCATCATTGGTGGGCAGCCATCTTCCTCCTTTACTATAGGCGTCCTTCATCAAGCAGTTGATCAAGATTGAATGAGTTTGATCATAGATCAAGATTTCTTTCAGAATAGAGGTTTGCATTGGATTTTCAGTGGTTCTACTTATCATTGCAACAATGTTGCTACAGGGACATGAATAGTGCCGCTACAGTGTCGTGCTACAGTGTCATGCTACAGTACCGTGCTACATTTATTTTATGTTATAATCTATATTTATTGTGTTATGGGCCATACTTGCAAGTGTGAGGACCGTACTAATGATTATAAGCCTCATACTCTAGATCTGGGCAACTAGATTCAGTATTGGGTTGATTATTTGCATCTTTACAATAATATATCACTGCTGGGCAGTGCACTTACATTCAGAACAGCCATAAACGTGTGGAGGACCCCTGGTTATGCATCGAGCTTATATATATATATATATATATATATATATATTCTGTAGCAGCAAATACCCTTGTTAGTCGACACCTACAGCAAGAAGAATCACATCTTTGGTGTCTAGGGAATAGCTATACAAACCAGATCTGTATTTGGCTATTATAGAGGATATCGCCGCCATCTTTGCGGAAGAATGGGATATCTTATGGTTTGCTGGTTCATACGTTCTTCAAGCTAGGCGCAACTATTGGTCTTAACCTTCAATATCCATTTCCAAACTCTTGTTGGGTTTAGCCATAAGCCGCTACAGGCATTTCATATTGGTTGTTAACATTAGTTGTGGCGGCCTATTCCACCCACAGATTCACTATGTAAAAGGAGAATATATCTATTCTATTGGGCGTTACTTTCTCTATGGTTTGCATGCCTTAATTAAAGGCAGATCTGATTGTGAGACAGAGTTATTTTAGTGGGCAGCTTCGTATCCATCACAAAAGATTACCTCTCTGCTACAACCATCTTCTCAAAGTGTATTACTACTGCAATTTATATGTAACAGCTGCCACCAATTCCAACAGCCCACTGTCAACACATGCTAATATCATATGCAGCCACTAACTCAGTCTGAGCCGCCCATAAGCAATTCTCCTTTGAGGTCAGATTTATATCTATTTATATTGCATGTTGTTATTGATTAATTGGCCAGAACATGCTATATTTATCTTGTTATCATTAGGTTCATATTGTGTTTTAAGTTGATTGGGAAACACAAATAAATATCAAAACAACCGTTACTCTTTCCAACAACAAATAAGTCACATACCAAATCAGACCGAATTAATCCAGTATGAAAGACATCTGAGATCATATTTGAGTTAAAGATATTACAGATGACATTTCAGATCAGACTTGAGTTGGGATATTACAGTGGTATCAAAGCATGTTCCTCGCCAGCTATGGGAGCATGCAAAGTAAGAACAATAAATTAATATAGGGTTTTAGTTTGAAAGGATTAAAGGAAAAGAAATAATGGCAGAAGATGATAGAGTAGGTTTCAGTAGCCTCATTTCTGCTTTGAAGGAACTAACTTCAGGACAAAAATAAATGGTGACTGCTATCAAACAACTGGAAGATAGAGCAAGGCCCACCCCACACAGTCCTATGTCTCCCAACAGTGATAGGGTATCCACAAGCCGCAATGGGGAACAATTACAGAGCCACCCACATCTCTACAATAGGCCCCCCTGACCTACCATACCACGGTTCTTAGATAGCCCAACCGCAGTGCCCATAGTACAGGTAGAGCCATATGAGCCAATGGGGGCATATTTGAGAGAATACAGAGCACTGGGAAATGAATTTTAGTCAGCCATGACCTTCATGGATTTTTGCCACTTTAAAGGTAAGAATAGGCCAAGAGCTTACAACAGGCCTTTCAACCAGAAAGATGAGCATGGTATATAGGTTGATGATAAACTTGATATGGAGTTGACAATACCAGAGAAGGATAGTACACATGATGCAATTATCAGATCATCCATCGTCAAGGATTCATCATCTCACCTTAGTAGTGATGCTTGTGAGGATCAAGGGGTGTTAGCACCTATCTATGACATGGATGTGATATGGAGTGATTTGAGCATACAAGACGAGCCTATGGTTACTAGAGATTCCTTGAATAGCACTCTGATGGCTCTTCAGGAAACATATATGCATATAGACAGGTTATGTGACTAGTTGGAGTTGATACACTCTTTATCATCTACTACAAGAGTCGTGACATTCATGATAGACGAGATACATGCGGAGAAGCATGACTTAGAGAGGATTGACTCTATACATTCTAGACCCAATGGAGGTTATGAATCACCTCTTGTGTAGGGGCCATGGATAGCTCCACTGGGAGTTGTGGATGTGTTGATGGGAGACATGCTCCAGGGACCATCTGATAGTGACATAGATACACCTCGTTCTTTTCAGGATGAGTATAGTATAGATGTGTGGGATCCTAGTTCAGATGACACCATCACAGTGAGCGCGCAGGAGGATATGGAAACACACACAATATACAAGACAATTGTGGCACATGAGAGTGAGAGTACCACTCATGGCTTGAGAGAACAGCTTCCGGTGATGACTTTGCACAAGGAGCATGTGGATTTTGGTATTTTGCAGGAGGACCACCCAGAGCTGTCGGTGACAGAGGATGGATCCAACATAGAGGATTTGGATCCGGACGCATGGGATTGGCTCACTATGATTACCCCTGATTGGAAGTCCCACCTTTTGGTGAAATATTCCAAAGACTGCTTCACATGTGAGTTGATGGATCGGTGCATCCAGGATGACCAGTATAGGGTAGTGGACGACATCATCTACTACAGAGACACCATATACCTCGCCTTTGAGTATGCACTTAGGATCGAGATCCTGAGAACTATACGTGAGACACCTTTAGAGAGACACATCAGGACCTGTCAGCAGATTAGCAAGATATTCTCTTGGAAGGATCTCAAATATGATATGACGAAACACTGGAGGGAGTGTTTGACTTTCCAGTCGCATGATTCAGAGCATGATTATCTAGGAAGACTAGGGCATACCACCCTCATCTCCAGACATAGTAGAGAGGATGTGTCAACACCTCACAGCACAGGTTCATCAGAGATGTATGATAGGATGGACATTGCGGGGATGGTATTAGATTTGTTCACAAGGAGCACAATCGACAGAGTAGGAGGAGACATAATCTCCCATAGAGGTTGCACCAATGTCGACCCTGAGTCCTTACTTAGGGAGAAATTCATGAGGGCTATGCATGGTTTGCGTTGGGCAGGGAATTATCAGTACTTGCATGAGTATGAGACATCGCAGGTGGCAAAGCTACACTCCAGGGAGTTTCTTAGATCCCATGGATTACTTGAGCACCCTGATAGTGTGGGGGTTAGCAGATGTATAGATGCAGTTAGGCTGGAGCTGATTAGATTAGCAGGAGAAGAGTCAATTCTTAGTATTTGGTTTCTACCATAGGATTACATTGAGACTCAGATGACTATCTGCATGGTATGGCAGCAGTTCGTTAGAGTCGGGTTTGGTGGACCCCTTAGTTGGTGGTGGTATCCAGGCATTCATCTACACGATGGATTGTTCCATATAGTAGAGGTGATCGACAGAGCGGTGAGGGTGATCGATACGCTATATTTAGAGGATGCTAGTGGAAGAGAGGTTGAGACTTCTTTATGGCAGAGCGGACCTTCCTTCCTGGTATTCATAATCCAGTCAGACCAGGGATTTGATACAGATGAGACACCCAGTCTTCATTTTCTAGAGTTCACTCTTGAGATGCTTAGGCTGGGGTGCATAGAGTATTTTTCTTTTGAGGAGTTTGTGCAACTTAAGGTTGCTTGGCCCCTTAGAGGTCAACGAATGGAGTCTTATGCTGGCATGTGGCAAACCGATGCGACATATAGAGAGTGTTTCACACCTTACACGACAATATGGGACCTTAGTGACTTTACCATTTCTGGGCAAGCATGGAAAGGCATTTGGTTAGAGTACATCACAGGTTTATCGAAGGTGCAGGCACGGCATGATAGTTGGATGCTTATGAGCAGAGTGGCACAACATCAGCACAGTGGATTCTCCTTGGGGTTAACATGGGATCCGGGAATTACAGGGGTGGACAGTACAACAGCGGTTTGGAGTCTACATGGTGCTCCTTGTAGGGATGCTACACATGGAAGTGGTGGATTCATTACAGGGAATGGAGACTTAGTAGATGTATTTTCTGAGGAGCCAGCCAAGTTCCCACTATGGTTGATTACTCTACTTACGAGATGCTTTCAAGATATCTCTTGTGATGGTATCTCACACAATAGTACCTTTAGGAGAGGGTGCTACAGATCTCCTAGGATGATCTAGGACCCTAGGATCATCCCTGAGTTCAGTGGTTCAACTCGATGGATTGGGGAGTTGGATTGGTATTGCTTGAGGACAAGCAATCTTGGCGAGGGAGGACTGTAATGTTTCGTTTTGGGTAAAACTGGAACAAAGGATATGCAAAGCATGCGATCCCTAACTCAAGAGCATGCATGCAAAAGCAAGATCCATGCAAGCATGCATGCATGCAAAAGTGAAATGCATGCAATCATACAGGCATGCAAAAGTGAGGTGCATGCAATCATGCATACAGGCAAAAAGGAGATGCATGCAACAAATGAGAGGCATGCAACTCAACGGATAAATAGAAGAGAAAAGTGACTAAGGTATAGGGCATGCAATGTCAAGGCTATAAAAGAAATATAAAGTGAGTTACTCAGTATCTATTGTTATTATCAATTGAGAATTGGTTTAGAGAGCTCTGAGAGTTGATTTAGGGTGGAGGGAAGATTGCCCTAGCCAACATTGGTTTCGACGGTGAAATTTATCCGTCCTAATCAATCTCTTGGATAGATCATTCAAATCTATCATTCATACTTCATCCGAAGAAGATTAATTCGTATTTGAGCAGAGATTACTTATTTACAGGTGGGCGCATTCATCATTGGTGGGCAGCCATCTTCCTCCTTTACTATAGGCGTCCTTCATCAAGCAGTTGATCAAGATTGAATGAGTTTGATCATAGATCTAGATTTCTTTCAAAACTCAGGTTTGCATTGGATTTTCAGTCATTCTACTTCTCATTGCTACAACGCTACTACAGGGACATGAATAGTGCCACTACAGTGTTGTGCTATAGTGTTGTGCTACAGTGCCGTGCTATAGTACCCTGCTACAATACCGTGCTACATTTATTTTGTGTTCTAATCTATATTTATTGTGTTATGGGCCATACTTGCAAGTGTGAGGACCGTACTAATGATTATAAGCCTCATACTCTAGATCTGGGCAACTAGATTTAGTGTTGGGTTGATTATTTGCATCTTTACATCAATATATTATTGTTGGGTAGTGCACTTACCTTCAGAACAACCATAAACGTGTGGAGGACCCCTGGTTATGCATCGAGCTTATACATACATACATACATACATATATATATATATGTATGTATGTATGTATAAGCTCGATGCATAACCAGGGGTCCTCCACATATATATATATATATATATAATTATGTAGCAGCAAATACCCTTGTTAGTCAACACCTACAGCAAGAAGAATCACATCTTTGGTGTCTGGGGAATAGCTATACAAACTAAATCTGTATTTGGATATCATAGAGGATATCGCCGCCATCTTTGTAGAAGAATGGGGTATCTTATGGTCTCTTGGTTCATACGTTCTTCAAGCTAGGTGCAACTATTGGTCTTAACCTTCAATATCCCTTTCCAAAATCTTGTTGGGTTTAGCCATAAGCCACTACAGGAATTTCATATTGGCTATTAACATCAGTTGTGGCAGCCTATTCCACCCATGGATTCACTGTGTAAAAGGAGCATATATCTATTCTATTGGGCGTTACTTTCTCTATGGTTTGCATGCATTAATTAAAGGCAGATCTGATTGTGAGACAGAGTTATTTTAGTGGGCAGCTTCCTATCCATCACAAAGGATTACCTCTCTGCTACAACCATCTTCTCAAAGTGTATTACTACTGCAATTTATATATAACAGCTACCACCAATTCCAACAGCCCACTGTCAACACATGCTAATATCATATGCAGCCACTAACTCAGTCTGAGCTGCCCATAATCAATTCTCCTTTGAGGTCAAATTTATATCTATTTATATTGCATGTTGTTATTGATTAATTGGCCAGAACTTGCTATATTTCTCTTGTTATCATTGGGTTCATATTGTGTTTCATGTTGATTGGGAAACACAAATAAATATCAAAACAACTCTTACTCTTTCCAACAACAAATAAGTCACATACCAAATCAGGAAGAATTAATCCAATATGAAAGACATTTGAGATCATATTTGAGTTAAGGATATTACAGACGACATTTGAGATCAGACTTGAGTTGGGATATTACAAAAAAGATATGGAATCTCACGCAAATTGTATCCCCTACAGGGTGATGAAATCCACAGTCAGGAAATACGAAATGGAGAACCAAATGGATTAGGGATATCCCTATACCGAGAGGGATCCTGGGTACGAGAGTCCTAGTATAGACTGGCAACTAAGCTGCCTCAGTTAAAGCATGTTCGGAAAAGTATCCCGCAGCTTCAGTTCTTTGGTCATCGCACACCTGGTATGGTATCCATCATGCGTGAAGACAACAATGAGTTGGTGTCCTTTAGTGCAAAGTGGAGAGCGTCATTCCACACAAACTTTCGGAACCAATCTTGCTACTTTCCCTCCTACGGGAGAGGCCCCTCAGTTAATCGGTGTTAACCGTGCTAATCAAAGAGGATTTTGGTACCCTAGAAGATAACAACTATGTCTCAAATGTATATGACAAAGGGGGTGTTTTTTGGATGCCTATCCCCAATGTCTGAACATAACTACTAAATTCGTTTTGGTCCTCAAATGAGGTTAAGATTTGTTGAGTTACGGTTAATTTTAAGGCTTCGTTGGCAGCATGAACCAAGAGATAGTTTGATTTAGGGAGTGATTGTCTACACTGGTGGTGTGTACAATAGCTAAGAAATTAAATTCTTAATAGAAATGAACAACTTCCAACACTAAGTATTTTTTTTTGTGAAAACATCATTTCAAAGTAGAAAGGCTACAACTAAACATTTATCATTCAAAGCATAAAAATGTTTGATTTTTCAACAAGCATTCGCTGAAACAATAAATATGGGGTCAAAAAGAATCTTTAATAGAACTAAAGAAACAAAAAATACTAAAAAATAAGGTTTTTTCTTCGCTGCAATAAATAAAAAATATTAACATAAAGACCACTACAGCAAGCAAATGCTTTCAAGCAACAAAAAAAAAAAACCTATTGCTTACACTTTCTTTTTTTATTTAAATAAAAAGGCGGGAGAAACTAAGATATATTTCTGTAACTTTTTATGCATAATTTACAGAAATAGATTACATATTTGAATTCCACTCGAAAAAATACATGGTTTGAAAAAAAAATCGCGCAAATCTGAGTCCAGGAGGCAAAGATATCTTAGTTTAAAAATTTGCAATTTTCAACGATTTTTTAGACTGGCGGAAATATTGCAAAGAGGATATCTGGAAAAAACAAAGGCTCAGCTTGATCAACAAGGGTAGATTCAGGCTGGTTTTAGGACTCTAATCACTTAGGAAGTAGCAATAAAACTCAATCAATGGCCGGAAAGGCTGGACAAGCACAACCAAAGAACGATAGAGATCGTCCCCAGTATGGTCGCAAAAAACTGTTGCTGGTGTTTTCACACCAACACATGAAAAGATGCACCTACTAAGGGTTGTGCTAAAATTAGTAAAGTCTCAAGGGAAAAGAAAATAAACAAAACATAAATTAAACAACTAAACTAATCAAACAAGCAAACCTTTTATCAAGCAAACAAAGAAAAATATTTTAAAGAATAAATAATGCTCTTTCATTATGTAAAAAATGGCATGTATAAGAATTTAATATCACCTCCGAGTTACAGTAGGAGAGGCCCCTGCAGTTGTTCAAGGGAGGGTTCGCTTGGTCTCCTTGCAATCCACGGTTCTCCGGCCACGCGTCACGTACACAATCTACAGAAGGTTGAGAATGGAACCCAAAGGGAGTTATCATCTCAGGGAGATTTTCCCATAGTAACGGCTTGAGTAATGTATGGAGAATGGGTATTGAGTGATGGACCTTGATGGTTCATTTATAGGAGCAAAAGATAGATCTAGGATAAGGATAAGGCTTTGATTTTTTTATTTTTGGCTTTGGGCTTTGGGCTTTTTTAATTTTTGGCTTTTTCCTTTGATTTTGTGCCTTTCACTTTTTTATCATTTTTCCAAATTGGTCTATCATAGGTGTCATGCCAAGTTTCTTCTTTTTGTTGAGTGATAAAAAGGAGAAACATCCAAAAAACAAATCAGGGCATAAGTTGCTCATTTTTTAGATAATTGAGCAAAATAATTTTGTAAAATGGCTCTTTTATGAGAGACTTTGGTTTTTTGGTTTTACCAAGGTAAAAATAATGGAAATGGAATGTGGTAATGATGTATGGGTTTGATGGGGCTAATGACAAGGTAGGCAGACAAAAGTTAGGTGTTAATAGTTATCATCGCACAATTGTTGTCTACTTCAAAAATCATAGTTTCATGATACCTGGAACGATTGATTGTGGGATTTTGAATGCTTTTGTTGTGGATGTGAGCATATTGGTATATCACTGCTGGAATGTTGTATTTATCAACACCTGGTCCTTGCAGTTCTATCGATGACGAAGTATCATGAAATTCAGTGCTAGAAATTCAGCTTGTGTGGGGTGATCATAGGTGTATCCAAGTGGTGGCTACGAAACGATCATGGCGATGAGTAGTAGGACCCATAGGTAGTGGAACTTTGTTCCCTTGTCATGTGCATCAAGAATTCTTGCAAGAACTCGTGCTTGAGGTACTTGACCCAGGCCATCTTTTGCCTAGTGGCGCATCTCTTTGCTGTCAATAACCCTCGTTGGGCATTCATCCTTTCGTTACGTGCGCATGACTTTGCACACAAGTACTTGGGTCACGAAATAGACCCAATACTCTAAGATAGTGGAAATTATTGTTCTGCGCATTCCCTAGTGAGTATGGAACCTCCAGTATACTTCATCGGTGGAGGCATTTGCAATCACCTATGCTAGATCTTTTCCTTTGCGCTATAGCCCATAAAATTTCTAAATCACCACATCCATTATCTCGTACTTTCGGTCTAACCACAAGTACCTCCCAGCAATGAAACCAATTGTTGGTTGCGGTCAATTGGACCCGGGGTTTGAAAGGCTTTGTCAACAAGTACCCCACAAGTGCCAACATATTCAATATCTTGGAGACATGACAAGGTCTCACCCGAGATGCAGGTAGGAATCATAGAGACCATCATATGCGGATCGTAAGGAAGGATGGGGGATTACTCTCCATTTATTTAGACATTCAATTACTCATTCATTCAATCATGACAATAACCAATTACCAATCATAATCTTAAATAGAACATTCACTCATAAACCATTCATAACAACAAGTACATAGTGCATAATATAGGAGAACAAACTTTTCATTCATGTCAAAATAGGACTGGATACATCCTACACCCCTCGGTCGAAAATCCAAAAAACTACATATCTTGCTCATCAACTCAGAAAGTTATACAATATTACAACATCACTATTAACCTTGACACTCATGAACCGAACCCAACCCATTACAAAAAGTGCCTTTAAGTAGGCTTGTGTTCCCCCTTCTGGTCGTCGGCCTGCACGTGGATTAATAGGCATGAAAAATTCCACACAATGGTTGTTGTTGATGCATGACATGAACTATCCTCGTGTTGTCCCCTAAGTGCGCCCTGCCTTGCCATATGAGCTCGTTGGTGCATGACCACTTGTTCCAAAACTTGGGCGTTAATAGTTCCATATGTGAATTTAAATCGGGTTTTACAACCAGGTCCTAGAGGCTTTATTTTGGTAGGATCAATCATCTGGGATGGTTGGATTTCATGGTGGATCCCTTCAATGGTACTTAAAATTTTGGGGTAAAGAAGTTGAGGAAGATGCAAAAAAACATTGGTTCCTATGTGAAGTTATTGGTATAATTTCAAACAACTTCAAGAGGTCAAGCTTTGCAATGGTATATGAATTTTGTAGATCATCATGCTAATGTTATGTCTCTCGCTTTGCAAGAGGTTAGGAAAAAAAATCTGAGGGTTTCAATTACCTAAATCAAAGAAACATGGAATAACAAAATAAAGGAAATTTGACAATATGAAAGTTGCATGGTAATATGCACATAGATTCATGGATGTGATGTATTATCTCCATTTTGACTTGGAATGTATTTAACCAAAATTATGTAAATGATGTAAATACACTAGTATGAATTCCTAGTGCAGAGTTCAAGGCCAAGGACTGACTAGTGAATGGCTAGGCATGTATGATCTAAATACTATTATTTGGACTGTATAGTTGTCTTTCCACAATAACTCAAAATATATGTAAATTTTATGTTGCATAAAAAATAAAATGGTCCAAGATGGTCATGTAAAGAACACTATGGGGGTTATGATTCCACTAGAGGGGTAGAGGAAAGGGGGCCTATGGGAGACTACATCCTTTGCTACCAAGTGTCAACTTTAGAACTCATCCAAATTCTCGCATGTGATTTAAATGAGACAATTACCTTCTTTTGACTATTTCCAATCATCGAATACATGTGTGAGGTTGGTGGGAAAAGTCACTTCATGTAGTTATTAAAGCTTGGGGTTGAATGAACTTTTTTGACAGTTTTGTCAAATGTCATAAGTCAGTTTTGTAGTTGTTAGAAGTCCTTTCTTCTGTGGTTAGAATCTATGTTGGTTGTATTTTCACCATCATCTCATATCCCTTGAAGTAAACACTCATTCTATCACTCTATCATGCAAATGTACACTATGCAGAGCTCTCCATTGTTGTTCATGACCATTACCAGATTGTGTGTAACCCAAAAATTCGAATTTAGAGATTGTGTTACAGATTTGAAGGGAAGAGAGATGGTTGTAGGTGAACATAGAGATTGGGAAATCTAGGAACCCCTACCCATTGAGTTTTTCTACTCACGGATGCTTGAGAATCCATGATTTATGCTACAGGTGTTAGTTTTTACTTGAGCAGCATATAGCATATAAACAATTACTGAAAGATAAACAAGAACAACATAAACACAATGAACATGGAGATTCTCTCAGGGAAACAACAAAGGGAGAAAACCCCGGCAAAGCCTTCCTCAATATAGAAATCACAAAGTACAAAAGTTCCCCAAGACGACTCAGCTACTCCTCCACTTGTGCGCACCTCTCTCTCTTCACTAATGCGAACTTGCTTGAGTGAATGAGTGAATAGAAGTGAGAGAGGTGTACTTTATTTATATTCTTCCGTTGGGGTGACAATTTCCCCAACAGGGCCGACTTCTCTACTTGACTGGTCAATTACATAATATAATAATCTTTAGGGGCTGACACATATCCTAGGGTTTACATTGACTCTTTCAATGACCTTTACATTATTAATTACATGACCATCATCTACCGGAGGAGGAATACAATAATATAAATAGAATATCTTCCGTAGTTACATTATTTTAACACTCCCTCTTAACTAGGAAGGTATTCTGAGGGTAACAATATCTGCACAATTGATTTGTGAACTTCTATATGTCGCAGGAAGGATTTGGATCATCATTTGTCTGGGGCATCATCTGCTGAAATATGATCATCAACAGCAACATCATCATCAACAATCATCCTCTTGTTGGAACAACAACTTCGTCAACTGGAACAACTTTTGTTGAAACATCCTCATCAACAACATCATCAGTTGGGACATCTTCTGCTGTCAGCAACTTCGTCAGCTGGAACATAATCTGCTGGAACATCCTCATCAGCAGCACCATCAGCTGGAACAACATCATCGTCAGCTGAAACACCATCTGCTGGAACATCCTCATCAAGCACCATCAGTTGGAACACCTGCAACAAACATCAGTAACTGAATAATGATACTATCAGTCAGCTAGTACTAATATACCCTCACCCTTGGAGATGCATCCATCCCTATGGATAGGCATCAATTCGTGAGAACTAGAACTATCAGTCATCCAGTATTAATCTACCCTCACCCTTGCAGAGACATCCATCCCTACGGATAGGCATCATCTCATGAAAGCTGGAACCATCAGTCATCCAGTATTGATCTACCCTCACCCTTGGAAAGGAATCAATCCCTACGGACAGGCATCAGCTCATGAGAGATACAATTATCAGTCAGCCAGTACTGATCTACCCTCACCCTTGGAGAGGCATCCATCCCTACGGATAGGCATCAGCTCGTGAGAGCTGGAACTATCAGTCAGCCAGTACCGATCTACCCTCACCCTTGGAGAGGCATCCATCCCTACGGACAGGCATCATCTCGTGAGAGATGGAACTATCACTCAGCCAGTATTGATCTACCCTCACCCTTGAAGAGGCACCTATCCCTACAGACAGGCATCAACTTGTGAGAGCTGAAACTATCAATCAGCCAGTAATGATCTACCCTCACCCTTGGAGAGGCATCTATCCCTACGGATAGGCATCAGCTCATGAGAGCTAGAACTATCAGTCTCTCTTTCGAGAGAGATCCCTCTGGACCACACCAAGCTTGTCTCGAAAGTACTCAAACTTCACACAATCCAGAGGCTTAGTCAGCACATCAACAACTTGTTCCTCTATAGGAACATACTCGAGCTTCACAGCTCCCTTCTGCCCCATATCCCAGATATAGTGGAACTTAATCTCAATGTGCTTCAATCTATCATGAAACACGGGATATTCTATCAACTTCATGCAACTCTGGTTTTCACAGAGTATCTTCGCAGCATCAATCTCTGCATCGAACAATCCTGTCAACATCTTGCGAAGCCACACTGCTTCACCACAAGTTGAACAAGATGCTACATATTCAGCTTCTGATATACTAAGTGCAACACAAGGTTACTTTCTACTGAGCCATGAGATCATGCCTGATCCAACACTAAAGCAACATCCTGACGTGCTATTTATGTCTTCAGCACTTCCAGCCCAATTTGAGTCTCTGTACCCATATAGTCTGAACTCACCATTTGAGGCATATTTGAGTCCATAATCCAATGTACCCTTCAGATATCTCATCACATGTTTTGCTGCAATCGGGTGAACATTCCTAGGTTCCACCATATACTGAATCAATGTGTTTACCACAAAACATATATATGGACGAGTATTGGTCAAATACATCAATGACCCAATAATCTGTCTATACATGGTGACATCCACTTTCTCTGAAGAAGCATCACTCAAAAGCTTCATATTTGTCACCATCGGAGTAGTCATGGCCTTGCAATCCAGTATCCCAAATCTCTTTAGGATCTGTACTGTGTATTTTCCTTGACTCAGGAAAATCTCGTCTGGAAACTGCCATACCTCAAGACCTAGAAAATAGTGCATCTTGCCAAGGTCTTTCATCTCAAATTATGTTGCAAGCCTCTTCTTACATTCAACAATGGGCTTGTCTTCTCCAGTCAGAAATAAGTCATCCACATATAGTAATAATATCATGGGTTCATCATTCATAATCTTGTAATAACTATTAGAGTCCGCTTTACTCTTGGTAAAGACCAAGCTCATCAGGAAGCTGTCAATTCTTCCATACCATGCTCTGGGAGCTTGCTTCAACCCATACAGTGCTTTCTTCAACCTACATACATGTGACTTATTATCCTCTACTTCAAATCCTTTTGGTTGCTCGATATATACTTCCTCTTCTATATTTCCATTCAGGAAATTTGTCTTCACATCCATCTGATGTAGCTTCCATTTCATTTTGACTACCAAGGCGAGAATGGTTCTAATCGAAGTATATCTGGCTACCAAGGAAAAAGTCTCCTCATAATCAAATCCTTCCTTTTGCGAGAATCCCCGGGATACAAATCTTGCCTTGTACTTTTCAATGCTTCCGTCTGTTGAATGTTTTGTTTTGAAGATCCATTTTGATGAAAAAACCGATTTGAGTTTCGGTCTTGGTACCACATCCCAAACATCATTCTTGATAATGGACTAATACTCTTCATTCATGGAATCCAGCCATTCCTTCTTCTTTACTACTTCTTCAAAACAAGTTGGTTCTTCTTCAACAAGATTGCACATCAAGGCTACATAGTTGGAGTATGGCCTTGGTCTCTTGCTCTCTCTACTGGACCCTTCTGGGGCACCATACTTTCCTGCATCTTTGATTAATTCGTGTGCCCAGGCTGGTATTCTCTTTCAAGAGATCTCCTCGTGAGGTATCTCCTCAGGTCTCCGAGGTTCTGCCATGTCATGATCCTTTGGAATAGGATCCCCTTCAATATTTAGGATTGGTTCTTTGGTTGGTTCTGCAAATCTGGGAGCCTCCTGCTCCTCTTCATCTTCATGAGTCTTCTTAGACTTGTTAAAGGTTGTATCTTCATCAAATGTGACATCACGACTAATCTCGATCTGACGGAATCCTGGGATGTATATGTGATAAGCCTTAGATTGTTCACTATAACCCACAAATATTCCCTTCTTCCCTGAAGGCTCTAGTTTCGATCTCTTTTCCTTCGGAATCTGTATGAACACCGAAAATCCAAGTATCTTCAAATGACTGACTTCAGGCTTCTTCCTGGTGAACATCTCTTCAGGGTCTTGTTTCCAAGAGCACTATGGGAGATCTTGTTATGTACATAGACTGCGGTTCTGGAAGCTTCTTCCCATAGATGCATGGATAAGTCTTGATCGTGGATCATAGCTTTCACTACTTCTATGATCGTTATGTTCTTCCTTTCGGCTACACCATTCTGTTGTCGATTATAAGGAACAGTGAGCTCCCTCTTAATCCCTGCTTGCTTACAGAAATATTTGAAATCCCCTGAGGTATAGTCCCTACCAATGTCTGACCTTGGGATCTTAATATTCTTTTCAGAGAGATTCTCTACGAGTGCCTTGAACTCTTTAAACTTTTCAAACACTTCATTCTTATTCTTCAGAAAGCAAATCTAGATTTTGCGAGAATAATCATCAATGAAGGATGCATAATATTCATACCCACTTAGAGAGGTAGTGGACATTAGTCCACAAATGTATGAATGAATGATATCCATAATACTTTTCGCTTTGTTGTCGCTACTTGGAAATGGGTTCTTCGTACTCTTCCCTTGAGCACACCCTTTGCATACTCCTTCATGATCCACCTTGATATCTGGTAATCCAGTCACCACCTTACTTACAATTGGTAAGGCCTTATAGTGTACATGAGCTAGTCTCCTATGCCATAGCTCACAGGGGTTCATGGTACTAGCCATCAGTGTTGTATCTGCATGACCCTTTAGTTTGTAAGGTCCTCCTTCTTCTACTCCAATGACTACTGCGTCATCAATAGTCTTTCCTTTAGGCCACATGAGAACTTCACCATCTACAAATGCAACTCGAAGACATTTCTTATCTAATGCTGAAATAGATAGAAGGTTCTTCTTCAACCCAGATACATAAAGTACAACTTTCATGTTCATTGACTTCCTAGAGTCCAACTTGTAAGAGGCTTCTCCCATACCTTTGATGGGATATTGGTAGTCATTCTGAGTTTTACCTTGTGTGGAGATTCCTTCTGGATGAGGTGAGACAAGGATTCTTTGTATCCTTTCATGTGCTTTGAAGCTCCACTATCCACTAACCAAGTATCACTTCCATGAGATACTGAACCAGTGAGTGCTGAGATAAGAACATATTCTTCACTAGAGTCTTCATCAACTCTGGTCTTGTTATCATCACCACTATCTTCCGCTGCATGAGCATGAAACTTCTTCTTCTGCTTCTTTTGGTGTCCAGGTTTGTTTGGACAATTCTTTGCAATGTGTCCAGTCTTGTGGTATGAGTAACACTCAATTGAAGAGAAATCCTTTCTAGTCCTTCTCTTCTTCTGGGATCTTCTTGGAGAGTCCTCTCAAGAACGAGGGTTGTTCTTCCTCTTCTTCCCTCCTTTAGCATGACTAGCAAAAGCTTGATCTTCATCGTCATTTAATTTCTCCTCTCTTACGACTATTCTTTCTTCTTCTTGGACACATTCTTCCCATAGGTTTCTAAACTTGATTAGTTTCTTTCTGACACAAATGCCACGAACAAATGGTTCCCAATATTGGGGGAGAACATTTAGGGCAGTCATCACAACTTATGCATCCTCTATCATATCCCCAATGGATTCTAGTTGTTCTTTGATCTGGGATACTCTGGAGAAGTATGAGTGCATGGAATCAGACTTCATACTCTTCACACCCTTCAGTTGATTTCTCAAGGTCATCTTTCTGTTGATGTTCTTTCCTTCAAACAAGCTGGTCAAAGCATCAAACATCTCTTTTCTTGTCTCCTTGGAAGACACATGGGCGATCAAGAGATCCTTGATGGAATCAACAATGATCCTCTTTGCTTTGATTAGGTTCTTCTTATGCCTTGCCTTCTCTTTATCTCCCTCTAGTTCTGTAAGTCCTTCCTTCACATAGTCTTCTAGTTCATGCTCCTCAAGGATGAGCATGACTCTATACTTCCAGGATCTGAAGTTCTCAACTCCCTCAATCTTTTCATCATGTTTGGTATTGCTTGTCATTTTTTATAATGAGAACCTCAAATGGAAATAGAAAAGTTCATAGGTCTTACCTTGATGATTTGTCGAATCTGGAGCTGACTAGGGTCTGACAGAGAAACCCTAAAAATCCAAACTTGGAATTTCAAACTTCTGTTAGGACAGGGAGATGCAATTGAATGAGGCAAGCAAGCTGGTGTGCTCAGATTTTGAAAACTCCAAAATTTTACCCCTCAAAAGTCACCTACGAATTTCGGATCTGCAATTTCTGTCAAATTCTGGTTTTCTGGTTTTTCTGGTCCAAAACCCGAACTAGGGTTTGATTGATCCCAGGGTTCTTCCCAACCAAAAAGTTTGATCTTGGTCTCTAAATTTTGATTTTGCTGAGGAGATCAATCCTATGCTGAGAGAACTCCAAAATTCCTCTTCTGTCAGAAGCCCTAATTTCCCGTGGCTGCACAATGTAATCTTTCAGGCCAACTCTGATACCATGTTAGTTTTTACTTGAGCAGCATATAGCATATAAAAAATTACTAAAGATAAACAAACACAACATAAACACAATGAACACATAGATTCTCTCGGGGAAACCAAAAAGGGAGAAAACCCCAACAAAGCCTTCCTCAATATAGAAATCACAAAGTACAAAAGTTCCCCAAGACAAATCAGCTACTCCTCCACTTGTGCGCACCTCTCTCTCTTCACTAATGTGAACTTGCTTGAGTGAATGAGTGAATAGAAGTGAGAGAGGTGTACTTTATTTATATTCTTCCGTTGGGGTGACAATTTCCCCAACAGGGTCGACTTCTCTACTTGACTGGTCAATTACATAATATAATAATCTTTAGGGGCTTTTCTAGGCCGACACATGTCTTAGGGTTTACATTGACTCTTTCAATGACCTTTACATTATTAATTACATGACCATCATCTACCGGAGGAGGAATACAATAATATAAATAGAATACCTTCCATAGTTACATTATTTTAACACTCCCTCTTAACTAGGAAGGTATTCTGTGGGTAACAATATCTGCACAATTGATTTGTGAACTTCTATATGTCGTAGGAAGGATTTGGATCATCATTTGTCTAGGGCATCATCTGCATAGTAGCAATATCATCATCTTCTGAAATATGATCATCATCAACAGCATCGTCATCAGCAATCATCCTCTTGCTGGAACAACAAATTTGTTAACTGGAACAACTTCTATTGGAACATCCTCATCAGCAACATTATCAGTTGGGACATCTTCTGTTGTCAACAACTTCGTCAACTGGAACATCATCTGTTGGAACATCCTCATCAGCAACACCATCAGCTGGAACAACATCATCATCAGCTGGAACACCATCTGCTGGAACATCCTCATCAGCAGCAGCATCATCAGCTGGAACACCTGCAACAAACATCAGTAACTAGATATTGATACTATCAGTCAGCCAGCACTGATCTACCCTCACCCTTGGAGAGGCATCCATCCCTACGGATAGGCATCAGTTCGTGAGAAATGGAACTATCAGTTAGCCAATACAGATCTATCCTCACCCTTGGAGAGGTATCCATCCCTACGGATAGGCATCAACTCGTGAAAGTTGGAACCATCAGCCAGCTAGTACTAATCTACGCTCACACTTGGAGAGGCATCCATCCCTACGGACATGCATCAACTCGTGAGAGCTGGAACTATCAGTCATCTAGTACTGATCTACCCTCACCCTTGGAGAGGCATCCATCCCTATGGATAGGCATCAGCTTGTGAGAGTTAGAACTATCAGTAAGCCATTACTGATCTACCCTCACCCTTGGAGAGGCATACATCCCTACGAACAGGCATCAGCTCGTGAGAGCTGGAACTATCAGTCAGGCAGTACTAATCTACCCTCACCCTTGGAGAGGCATCCATCCCTACGAATAGGCATCAGCTCGTGAGAGCTGAAACTATTATTCATCCAGTACTGATCTACCCTCACCCTTGGAGAGGCATCTATCCCTACAGGCAGGCATCAGCTCGTGAGAGCTGGAACTATCAGTCAGTCAGTATTGATCTACCCTCACCCTTGTAGAGGCATGTATCCCTACGGATAGGCATCAGCTCGTGAGAGATGGAACTATCAGTCTCTCTTTCGAGAGAGATCCCTCTGGACCACACCAAGCTTGTCTCAAAAGTACTCAAACTTCACATGAGCCAGAGGCTTAGTCAACACATCAGCAACTTGTTCCTCTGTAGGAACATACTCAAGCTTCACAGCTTCGTTCTGCACCATATCCCGAATATAGTGGAACTTAATCTCGATGTGCTTCAATCTATCATGAAACACAGGATTTTTTGTCAACTTAATGAAACTCTGGTTGTCACGGAGTATCTCCGTAGCATCAATGTATGCATCGAATAATCCTGTTAACATCTTGCGAATCCACACTGCTTCACCACAAGCTGAACAAGCTGCTACATATTCAGCCTCCGCTGTACTGAGTACAACACAGGGTTGCTTTCTACTGAGCCATGAGATGACGCATGATCCCAAACTAAAGCAACATCTTGACGTTCTCTTTTTGTCTTTAGCACTTACAGCCCAATCTGAGTCTGTGTACCCATATAGTATGAACTCACTATCTGAGGCATATTTGAGTCCATAATCCAATGTACCCTTCAGATATCTCATCACATGTTTTACTGCAATCAGGTGAACATTGCTGGGTTCCACCATATACTGACTCAATGTGTTTACCGCAAAACATATATATGGACGAGTATTGGTCAAAAACATCAATGACCCAATAATCTGTCTATACATGGTGACATCCACTTTCTTTGAAGAAGCATCACTCAGAAGCTTCATATTTGTCACCATCGGAGTAGTCATGGCCTTGCAATCCAGTATCCCAAATCTCTTTAGGATCTCTACTGTGTATTTTCCTTGACTCAGGAAAATCTCGTCTGGAAACTGCCATACCTCAAGACCTAGAAAATAGTGCATCTTGCCAAGGTCTTTCATCTCAAATTATGCTGCAAGCCTCTTCTTACATTCAACAATGGGCTTGTCTTCTCCAGTCGGAAATAAGTCATCCACATACAATAATAATATCATGGGTTCATCATTCAGAATCTTGTAATAAAGATTAGAGTCCCCTTTACTCTTGGTAAATCCCAAGCTCATCAGGAAGCTGTCAATTCTTCCATGCCATGCTCTGCGAGCTTACTTCAACCCATACAGTGCTTTCTTCAACCTACATACATGTGACTTATTATCCTCTACTTCAAATCCTCTTAGTTGCTCGATATATACTTCCTCTTCTATATTTCCATTCAGGAAAGTTGTCTTCACATCCATCTGATGTATCTTCCATTTCATCTTAGTTGCCAAGGCAAGAATGGTTCTAATCAAAGTATATCTGGCTACCCGGGAAAAAGTCTCCTCATAATCAATTCCTTCCTTTTGCGAGAATCCCCGGGCGACAAATCTTGCCTTGTACTTTTCAATGCTTCCGTCTGCTGAATGTTTTGTTTTGAAGATCCATTTTGATGAAACAACCGATTTGTCTTTCGGTCTTGGTACCACATCCCAAACATCATTCTTGATAATGGACTGATACTCTTCATTCATGGCATCTAGCCATTCCTTCTTCTTTATTGCTCCTTCAAAACAAGTTGGTTCTTCTTCAACAATATTTCACATTAAGGCTACATAGCTGGAGTATGGCCTTGGTATCTTGCTCTCTTTATTGGACCCTTCTGGGGCACCATACTTTCTTGCATCTTTGATTAATTCATGTGCCCAGGCTGGTCTTCTCTTTCGAGATATATCCTCATGAGGTATCTCCTCGGGTCTCTGAGGTTCTGCCATGTCATGATCCTCTGGAATAGGATCCCCTTCAATATTTAGGATTGGTTCTTTGGTTGGTTCTGCAACTCTGGGAGCCTCCTGCTCCTCTTCATCTTCATGAGTCTTCTTAGACTTGTTGAAGGTTTTATCTTCATCAAATGTGACATCTCGACTAATCTCGATCTGACGGAATCCTAGGATGTATATTCGATAAGCCTTAGATTGTTCACTATAACCCACAAATATTCCCTTCTTCCTTGAAGGCTCTAGTTTCGATCTCTTTTCCTTTGGAATGTGGATGAACACAAGACATCCAAATATCGTCAGATGATTGACTTCATGCTTCTTCCCAGTGAACATCTCTTCAGGGGTCTTGTTTCCAAGAGCACTATGGGAGATCCTGTTTTGTACATAGACTGCGGTTCTTGCAGCTTCTTCCCATAGATGCATGGGTAAGTCTTGATCGTGGATGATAGCCTTCACTGCTTCTATGATCTTTATGTTCTTCCTTTCGACTACACCATTCTGTTGTGGATTATAAGGAACAGTGAGCTCCCTCTTAATCCCTGCTTGCTTACAGAAATATTTGAAATCCCCTGAGGTATATTCCCCTCCATTGTCTGACCTCGGGATCTTAATATTCTTTTCAGAGATATTCTCTACGAGCACCTTGAACTCTTTAAAGTTTTTAAATACTTCATTCATATTCTTCAGAAAGTAAATGCAGGTTTTGCGAGAATAATAACCAATGAAGGATACATAATATTGATACCCGCTTAGAGGGGTGGTGGACATTGGTCCACAAATGTCTGAATGAATTATATACATAATACCTTTCACTTTGTTGTCGCTACTTGGAAATGGGTTCTTAGTACTCTTCCCTTGAGCACACCCTTTGCATACTCCTTCATGATCCACCTGGATATTTGGTAATCCAGTCACCACCTTACTTACAATTGGTAAGGCCTTATAGTGTACATGAGCTAGTCTCCTATGCCATAGCTCACAGGGGTTCATGGTACTAGCCATCAGTGTTGTATCTGCATGACCCTTTAGTTTGTAAAGTCCTCCTTCTTCTACTCCAATGACTACTACATCATCAATAGTCTTTCCTTTAGGCCACATGAGAACTTCACCATATACAAATGCAACTCGAAGACCTTTCTTATCTAATGCTAAAATAGATAAAAGGTTCTTCTTCAACCCAGGTACATAAAGTACATCTTTCATGTTCATGGACTTCCCAAAGTCCAACTTGTAAGAGGCTTATCCCATACCTTTGATGGGATATTGGTAGTCATCTCCGAGTTTTACCTTATGTGGAGATTCCTTCTAGATGAGGTGAGACAAGGATTCTTTGTATCTTGTCATGTGCTTTGAAGCTCCATTATCCACTAATCAAGTATCACTTCCATGAGATGCTGAACCAGTGAATGCTGATATAAGAACATATTCTTCACTAGAGTCTTCATCAACTCTGGTCTTGTTATCATCACCACTATCTTCCGTTGCATAAGCATGAACCTTCTTCTTCTTCTTCTTGTGGTGTCCAAGTTTGTTTGGACAATTCCTTGCAATGTGTCCAGTCTTGTGGCATGAGTAACACTCAATTGAAGATAAATCCTTCTTGGTCCTTCAATTCTTCTAGGCTCTTCTTGGAGAGTCCTCTCAGGAACGAGGGTTGTTCTTCCTCTTCTTCCCACCTTTAGCATGAGTAGCTAAAGCTTGATCTTCATCGTCATTTAATTTCTCCTCTCTTACGACTATTCTTTCTTCTTCTTGGACACATTCTTCCCATAGGTTTCTGAACTTTATTAGTTTCTTTCTAACACAAATCCCACGAACAAATGGTTCCCAATCTCGGGGGAGACCATTTAGGGAAGTCATCACAACTTCTGTATCCTCTATCATATCCCCAATGGCTTCTAGTTGTTCTTTAATCTGGGATACTCTGGAGAAGTATGAATGCATGGACTCAGACTTCATACTCTTCACACCCTTGATTTGATTTCTCAAGGTCATCTTTTTGTTGATGTTCTTTCCTTCAAACGGGTTGGTCAAGGCATCAAACATCTCTTTTGGTGTCTTCTTGGAAGACACATGGGGGATCAAGTGATCTAATGGAATCAGCAATGATCCTCTTTGCTTTGATCAGGTTCTTCTTATGCCTTGCCTTATCTTCATCTCCCTCTGGTTCTATAAGTCCTTCCTTCACATAGTCTTCTAGTTCATGCTCCTCAAGGATGAGCATGACTCTATACTTCCAGGATCTGAATTTCTCAGCTCCCTCAAGCTTTTCATCAAGCTTGGTATTGCTTGTCATTTTTTTATAATGAGAACCTCAAATGGAAATAGAAAAGTGTGTAGGTCTTACCTTGATGATTTACCGGATTTGGGGCTGACTAGGGTTTGATGGAGAAACCCTAAAAATCCAAACTTGGAATTTCAAACTTCTGTCAGGCCAGGGAGATGCAATTTACTGAGGCGAGCAAGTTGGTGTGCTCAGATTTTGAAAACTCCAAAAATTTACCCCTCAAAAGTGACCTGCAAATTTTGGATCTGCAATTTCTGTCAAATTCTGGTTTTTATGGTTTTTCTGGTCCAAAACCTAAACTAGGGTTTGATTGATCTCAGGATTCTGCCCAACCAAAGAGTTCTATATTGGTCTCTAAATTTCTATTTTTATGAGGAGATCAATCCTATGCTAAGAGAACTCCAAAATTCCTCTTCTGTCAAAAGCCCTAATTTCCCGTGGCTGCACAATGTAATCTTTCAGGCCAGCTCTGATACCATGTTAGTTTTTACTTGAGCAGCATATAGCATATAAACAATTACTGAAAGATAAACAAGCACAGCATAAGCACAATGGACACGAAGATTCTCTCGGGGAAACCAAAAAGGGAGAAAACCCCGGCAAAGCCTTCCTTAATATAGAAATCACAAGGTACAAAGGTTCCCCAAGACAAATCAACTACTCCTCCACTTGTGCGCGCCTCTCTCTTTTCACTATTGCGAACTTGCTTGAGTGAATGAGTGAATAGAAGTGAGAGAGGTGTCCTTTATTTATATTCTTCCATTGGGGTGACAATTTCCCCAACATGGTCGACTTCTCTACTTGACTGGTCAATTACATAATATAATAATCTTTAGGGGATTTTCTAGGCCGACACATGTCCTAGGGTTTACATTGACTCTTTCAATGACCTTTACATTATTAATTATATGACCATCATCTCCCGGAGGAGGAATATAATAATATAAATAGAATATCTTCCGCAATTACATTATTTTAACAACAGGAGGTTCTCCAACAACATACAATAGGTTGGAATCTTACTACACACATTTGTAATCATTGTAAAGGTTGGATTTCCTGATGGAGTTGCGGATTAGTGAAGGGGAATTCCTTCCTTGTGTTGTGTGGGGTAGTTGGAAGAAGTGCCATGGACGTGATGGCTGGGTGAGATACATGTAGAGCTCTGGATGACCATTTAGCTAACAATAGAGATCAAAATGGATTGTGGGCTAAGAGAGAGAATCATGTAGGTGTTGCCTTTGCCCTAGTGGCCTCATAGACCAACTTGGGGGGTGGCCTCTTAGTAGAAAGATTATATGATGGATAGAGTGCCTACGGTTGAGTGGAAAATCACTCTTACACAACTAGTCGCTTGGATCTTCTTTGTTTAAAAATAAGTATTCTCTTCGTATTTACATGTGCAATGTTTTATTTCATGCTTGTGATGATTATGTTGGTATATTCATGTTACATGTGTGTGGATAGAGTTTATTTTCGCTATGTATTTTCATTTATGCATCTTCACACATATTTTAAATGTTATGAATTTGTAATATGGCTATGGGACGAAATTTAGAAGCCCAAAATTCAGTCATGTCCCCTTCTGTTGGTCGGATTGATGGATGAGGACATGACATGTGATGAGAAAGCTCTTATTTCCCATCCACGATACTCATCACAATGATTGGTTCATCCAAGGATCACTACCTTCAAATATAATTCCTTTGACTCAATAAACCATTAGTACATTGAGGAATGCATTAGAGTAAGCTATGAATATTGAGGCCATGGATAAGTATCCAAGAAAAACTAGAGCTACAGAACTTGTATAAGGAACTAATTTATTGCATCATCAAAATCAAATCATTTCCCTTCTAGAAAAGATTTAGTAGTTAAACATCCCAAAAGTAGTTCAAGAGCAAGTTTGGTGCACATGATGTATGATGGAGGGACATCATGCTTCTAAGTGTCTGCAACTGAGAGATGGAATCACACCTAACCCCCCAATAGGACCATTTCCAGGGAGACCTTATGCATGAGTCGTACAAGTAGCAACATCTGCCCCATTACATTGGCTAGTATAGTATCATGCTTTCCCAAATGTGCAGAACTTCCAACCAAGAGAATTTTGTTAAATCTGCAAAACACATGGACACCTTCCTAGGCATTTTCCTATTCTACAAAATTATTATTCCTTCCCTAACATGTTATATTGTGAACTTTTTGGTACCTCCATGCACAACACAAACAATGTAGATCCTTGGATTCTCTAGTAGATAGATTGGACGGGTAAGCATTCATAGTATTTGACAATTCACAATCTCAAGGAGGATGAGGTGGTGAAAGAGGAAGAGATTACAAGGGAGGAATAACTAGTGGAAGAAGTGGAGCTATGCTTTGTTACTATTTTAATGAGGTAGGCCACCTTGCTTGAGATTTCCCCTTTCCTATATGACCATGGTGTTATTATTCCAGGGTGAATACCCATAGTACTAAATATTTTACATAATTGATTATAAAATGGAAATATAGGGTAAGGAACCGACCAACAAATCTTAATCAAGTCAGAACCTAGGAATGGTGATGGAGCAGTAGATTCAACCATCAGTGTTATCACTTATGGAGAAGTTGGGACTAATGTTGATAACATTAACTTGACCTCTAGAAAATCCAAAAGGCTGAACCACTAGCACTAAAGTTTAATCCTACCCAACAAAATCAAATCTTCAAGGATGTAGTCGAAATGTTTCAATGCATACAACAATGCCATCCCATGTAGTTGTGAAAAAATGCAATGAATGTCATATGAGCTCCATTCCTCCTTTTTTGAGTTATAGAAGGAAGTCTAAAACATAACCATTAGGTAATTCTAATAAAATTATTGATTTATGAATTACTATGTTTACTAATATTCTAGATGAAGACTTGATCAAAAAGCTCCAAAAGACTCTTTGAACACTCTATGGATTTAAAGAGGAGGATGAGTTGATTTTTGTTAATATACTAGAGAGGAAAAATAATTTAGTAAGGAGAAGAGAGAATATATAACTTGCAAGGAATTCTAGTTGGATGCCTAGGTAGATGGGTATGATATCAATGATATAATCTTATATATAAGATCTGATGTCAACATCCTTCCTGAGAATTCTTGGGAAGCTATAGGGATCCCTCCAATGGTTTACTCTCCCATACAATTGAGTATGGCCAATCATTAAAGAATCTTCCCAATAAGCAAAATGGAGTATGTGGAAGTTGATTATGAAGTGTCAAAAAAATTCCTAAATTTGAAGTGATAGATATAATGGATAAGATAGATTTGTATCCAATATTGTTTGGAATTGATTGGGGCTTTGAGAATTATGCTATCATCGATTTGAAGCAAGAAACAATGAATTTTGAAGATGGTGGTATGAAAGTTACCCATCCTTTGGATCCTTACCAAGGACCTAGTTACATGGAGCCTATTACAAATGCGATTGAAATGCATTGGTTAGATCATATTTATAGATTAACTACTTGGAAGAGGGAATATTATATCAATCCAACAATAGATGGATTGAGTAAGTTGGTAGAGCATCCACTCTTTTGATAGTAACTCCAAGGAGTACTTGAATGAATGGAAAAAAATATACATGTGATTTACTCTAGGAGTTGCACAATTGCTAAACCAGTTCAATGGATTGTGATCAAAGTCCAAGACCCTCCTACATATGATAGGATTTCAAACTTGGAATCATTTTCGCAAAGATAACTAGTAGAGTTGCAAAAGAACAATGAATCCTTGTATTGTATATTGCATTGTGAGGTACTCCTACTAGATGGTGGGATACACATACTATTAATCTCTCTACATGGTTCTTAGTTCAGATAGCTATGATTCATAGGCTTGTTCCTATGCCAGAGTTTCATTATTTGAATGTACCTGAAAAAAGGAAAAAGGCACATGGATTTATAAATCTACAATGGATATAATGGTCCTTTTGTTTATATCAAGAAATGTACTTAGAAATGGGAAGATGAATGATTGTAGCGTGATCTCTGGGTTTATAAGTTTATTCATGGACTGGGCCCTATTCCAAAAGCCCGGTATTTACATGAGGAAACCTAAAGGTAGACAAGGAGTTGGGCTATTCTTCATACCTAATTCTATGAAGACTTTTCTTTTGTGGGGAAATCATATGAAGTCTTAGTTACATTGAAACTAATTAGAGAGGACTTATTTACGGATAGGTTGAAAAACTTGAATAACCCTCCTATCTCCCTATATCATCAAGAGTTTCTTAGCTTGAATATACCTGTCAACTGGATGGAAACTCCTCTATATTGTGGAAAGAATGATTAGGACGAGGAGGATGCAGATGACGTAGAAAATATAAGACACTTAGCATTTAACGAATTAGAGGGTTATAGGATTGTGTGAGAGAAAAAGTAGGAAGGTGCTAGCACCTCCTATACATGACCTTTGGAGTTGTAAAAATTTAACATTAAGACGAAGGAGAAACACAAGTTTGCATATATAGGAGATTGCTTGGATGATTATACAGTTTCCAAGATAGTCCATCTACTTAAGGAGTACAACAATATATTTATGCAGTTTTTTATAGAATTCAATGACGTATCAAAAGTTAGATGGGGGAGATGAAAATTGAGTTACAAACTAATGAAAAAGCACTCAAAAATTGACCATATAGGATTAACCCTAGGGTAAGGGAGAAGGTTAAAAAAGAAATAGATCACATGTTGGTTGCAATATTGATTTTGATTGTGGATGAATACGAGTGGGTTAGTCCCATTGTGATTCAGAGCAAGAACGATACAAATGTTACCTAGGTATGTGTTGACTACCATAGACTAAACTCATCCTATGTTCATGATCCTTTTCCTAAACCATTCACTAATGAGGTCTTGGATCAATTTGTGGGAAAGGAATTGTATTCCTCCTCTAACAAATTCTTAGGATACTGCCAAGTTAATATTGTAGATGAGGACAAGACGAAGATTACATTCACTACAAATGGTGCTCTTTTACATACAATGTGATGGCATTTCGAATTAAAAATTCCTATGCGGTGTTATCTAGAATTATAGTTGCTTATTTTAGAGATTTCATACATAAGTTCTTGGAAGTTTATATGGATGACTACATTGTTTATAACCTACTTAGGGAGAATCCTAGTGTCTTGATATTGACGTTTGATTTTTGCCACCAACTTCATATTTCCTTGAAACATAAGAAGTGTATTTTTTGTGTTCCCTTTGGAAATATTCTTGGACATATTGTTTTCAGTGTAGGATTTCTGGTTGATCTTGCAAAAGTTGCTTGTATTGTAAAACTTCCAGTCCCCACCATTATTTGTTAGTTGTTTTCTACTTTGGATCACACATGATACTATTGGAGGTTCATACACAACTATGATTTTATCATAGTACCTTTAGAGCAACTCATGAAGAAGACAAAATCATTTATTTGGACACCAAAATGTGAAAATCATTTGCTCTACTTAAAGAAAAGATGGTAAATGCTCCTCTCCTTGTTTTTCCTAATTGGAATATAGAATTATGTGTGCATGTGGATGCCTTAGGTATTGTGCTAGGATTTTTTCTTGTGCAACCTAGTGAAGGTGATCTTGATCATCCCATTTACATCACTAGCGGGAAGTTATCACAATATTAGCACAACTATACCACCATGGAGTGAGAAGGGATAGCTATGGTATATGCATTGCAAAAGTTCTGTCACTACGTATTGGGTGGCATTTAAATTTTTTTGCTAATCATTCTAAATTAAATTATTTTGTTAATAAGCATATTTTGGAAGGAGCGACTGGAATCGTGAAAGTTTGAAGGCGTTATTGATGAACAAAAGCTATATGAGAAATTATTTAAAATAGAATTTGTTCTTGTCTATCTCGTTGAAATTTCCTTGTTATTATCCATTGGTTTACCCCTAGAATACTGTTTTGCAACTTAGAAATGCCATCTTGTTGTTCAATTTGTAGAATATCAATTGATTACCAAAAAATTATATAAGTTGGGTATTGATGGAGTCTTGCGCAGGTGTGTAATGGATGATGAACAACAATAAATGTTGTGGGAGTGTCATGCAAGGGTTGTGGGAGGACATGTTGGAGGAAAAGATACATCATGGAAGATTATGCAAGCTAGTCTATAATGGCCAAGAATTTTTAAAGATTCTAAGGAATATTCCATGGCTAGTGGTGTTTTCCAATGAGTTGGAAAACCCTGAAGGATAAATGATCTTCCTCTCCAGCCTATTCGAACTTTGAAACCTTTTCAGAAATGGGTTGTGGTCTTTGTAGGACCTATTAATCCTCCTACTTATCATTCCAAAACATGGTACATTATTATTGCAATCAATTATATTACTAGGTGGGATGAAGCTAAACATGTGAAGGATTTTTCTACATATACTACATCATGTTTTATATTTGAAAACATCATAAATTTGTTTGGATTCCCAAGGAACCTCACTAGTGATCAATGTATGCATTTCATGAGCACCATGATTGTTGCCTTAATGGAACTGTTTAATCTTTTAATAATATTCTAGAGACTAAATTGACCAATAATTTCTCTACCAACTGGGATGATTGGGATGAGAAAATATTTGTAATATTATGGACGTATTGGAATACTCCTAAGAGGATACATAAACAAATACCATTATAGTTGTTATATGGGAAATAATTTGTACTAGCTAAGTTTATACTTATTTGTGACTAGTCTTTTATTTCCCATCCCATCCACATGACATAAGAGAAGTAAATTGTGGAATGATAGCATATTTGATGCAGTTGGATGTTATACCTCAAATTACCCATATTTTAATTACCACCATGGGAACCATGAATCTTCACAATATCCTAGGTGTGTTAGGTCCAATTTTGCATGGTGTACTTACTCCCTATCCAAGTTGGAGAAGTTACTTGACCTAATGGAATCGAATGCCACCTCACCAAACCTCCTTTAGCCATGAAAAGGGGAATTTCCACCCCTTTCCTTATAATAGGGGTGCGACAATTACATCTTTGTCGTGCTATGCTTAGTTCCGGGGGCACGAAAATACACAGTTTTCACTTCTTGCTTAGTTGGGGGGCGGGAAAATGTTGTTGAGGGATTTTTGCCATGGGTCTAGGGATCTAATCCCTCGAGATTTGCATCATATTTTCGAGTATAATTATATTTTCCCTTCATGGAAATGTGATCCTCTTTATCCTACCTAGATCCATATCTTTCTCTCATTATCCAAATCCTTCTCCATGTTGGTTGATGCTCTTCCTACTATATGAAGACCATTACCCCTTTGATTGGAGCTAACTGGAGAGACATAGAGACTAAGGGTGAACTATAGTTGCAATATTGCTAGCGAGGAGATCCTTATGTTCTCAAGATTCTCAAAGGTGGCTTGTTAGAAGGTGTTGGAGGAGATGTTGTCGAAATGAACTCAGGTATAATGTCACATTGTATCATTTTCTCTTTGGATTTCTAATAGATAACTTGGCCTATTCTCCCAAATTGTGTATTTATATTGGAATGTCTCAATTTGTTACTTGTTTAAGTGAATAGATTTAGGCTAACATGCTAATCTAGGAAAGTAGATTGTCTCTTTTCCTTTGTCTACAGGTTCACCTACATGGATCATCAAGCAAGGAGCTACATCGACAAGGAGCAACGAGGACAATCATCTTAGCTAAGGTAAGACATCTATCTTCATCTGCTTTCCTTTTATATGTGCTTGCATATGTGTGCTAGATCTAGGAGATATAGCAACCATTTGTTTCTTTTTTTCTTAGACTAGGTTTTAGGGAGCCTTATTATTGTCCATGAGGTTTTCCTCCTATCCATAGGAAGAATATTCTATTACATTGGAGAAATCTAGGTTCCTAGTAGACTTTCATCGATCTATGGAGAAGGCATGGCATGATATCCACGTTAAGACAAAAAAAAATTCCAAGGGTGATCTTGTTCTTGTATATAATAGCAAGTACTTGAAGAATCCTGCAAAGTTGCATAATCATTGGTAGGGCCATTCATAGTTACATAATTAATACATTTAGGTGCTATATGTTTAGTGCAACTCTATGGTGTCCTTAGACCTGGATGGGTGAATGGCGCTCACTTGAAACCCTATGTCTCTTCCCATTAAAATAATTTTTAGGGCACTCCTGCTATCATGAGTGAGGTATGGTAGGTTTTCTAAGTTCAATTTTATTTTCTAGTATGTCTTGAGTCAATTAGGTCAGTTTATTTGTGCCAATATTGACATGCTAAAAAGGGAAATGAATTTTGTTTAGGGACATGCCAATATTTTGAATGCTTGTCTAGTTTGTTGAGTTGGAGTCCTGTTAGTTTGTCTAAGGATTGATTCAATATCTATAGTTAGCTAAGTGTAACCTTGGGATTGGTAAGAGTCTTTAAAAATCGATTGGACATGTTGAAATTCCTCTTTCAATCAAATCATTGTTGAATGGCTAGTGCATGAATGTTTGATAATGCGGTATCTTTTGCATACTTCATTGAATGCAACAATCAGTTCTATCAGTTGAATGTGGAAAGAGTCGTTAAAATTTATTGCTTTGCTTGTTTTGTATTAGATATTTCTCGTGTTAGATCCTATAAATATTTTTGAAGTGTTTAGCAAATCTTCCAGAGCATGATCGAGACTAGAGATCTAGTTATCTATTAGAGAAGAACAACAGAGATGGGGAAAGCATATGGAAGCAAAGCTTTAGTGTCTAAATCCTCTCCCTGGTCTAAGGAAGTCATGCTCATGGAATTCTTTGATTCACGAGTTGAGTTCATGGGTGACATTCATGGATAAGTTGAGCAAACCAGACTAGAGGATAAGGACTTCTTTGAGGGTGACTTGTTCCTAGATGTGAATTCATAGGTGTAACTAGATTTCATCCCTCTTGAATCTACAAATATTTCTACTATGCAAAACCCCACTTTTAAGCTTTGCAAAATTCCACATTGTAAATCTTGCAAGCTCTTCCTATACTTAGAACCATGGGTGAAGTGATGAAATGTAGCCAGTTCCTAATCAACAGGGTGCACAACCATTCCCTATGTTTTGAAAATGCATACCCCATCCATTCTGACGAAATTCACCTACTAACATGTCTCTTTATGGAGGGTAAGGATGTGTTAAATGCATTTTAGGATTCTGGGGAAAATGCAAAGAAGAAAGAGAAGTCAAACCTATATGATAGGTATGGGAGTAGACAAGATGGCCATGGAACAATCATATCTATTATTAATAGCCCACAAGCAAAATTTTCATGACAAAAGATCACCAGTTGACTGATGAGGAAATGCATGTAGTGTGAGTGTACATTGTATTGCTTATCCATGGTGGAATTATGTGTCTAGGAGATCAAACTCAACTGGTGCAAATTCATCATGAATGAGTTGCTCCATGCCTATGTGGATGCCCACAATGCATCCATGTATTTCATATTTGAGTATCGATTGGTTGCTTTCACAATGTAAAAGTGGCATCTTCCATAGGGGTGGGAGCTCCACCTCACTTTGGATCGATGAGTGATTTCTCTCTGGTTTGAACCCTAGAAGATCTAAATGGATGTCCAGAACATTGCCTTCAAATATTTAACCTTTGGTAACTGGTACAACCAAATCATTGAGGTCACCATGCCTATTTTGAGAATTTTGAATCCTCTACTAGATGCACATGCCAAGAATATATGGTTCATCAAGAACCCAAACAACACTTTTGTGCAGCCACACATATTAGATCTTGAAATATTTCAAGTTATGGTGCTCCCCTACAACTCATGGAACCAATTTTTGATTAAGAGGTGTCCCTTTTCTCCGAGGTTAGAAAATAAAAGACCGCACAAGGCACCAAATACATCGATGAGGAAATAGTTAGGGTCCCTGCATAATGTTCTTGGCATCCCAGTTTATAATGGAGCTATTAGAAGGGTTCCTGCGGGATCATAAAGGAAAACATCACTTACCCTTGAGTCTCTTGCAGAGACAAAAAGAACATAAGTTACAAATAGTGCACAACCTTATACAAAAGGATGAATATGACAACATGGAGGAAGTTCCATAGGTGTTAGTGAGGGTGTGTATCCCCCACATCAACCTCCCCTTGTTACCGACAATCTATCGAAAGCGGACTTAAGGCTTGATCTCCCTAGTTCAATGCGAATCTAGAACAAATCAGACAGAATACAAATCAACCTTCCTAGATCAAATTATAGATTAAGAGATGTGAACATCTTACCTTTCAAATCTATAGATCTCTTTCTCCCTCATCGCTCCAAGCTCCATGGTCGTCAGATCCAAAGCTGCAAGACCTGTTAGAACATGCAAGAGACAAACAAGTAGTAATAACACACCTAAACAATAATTGATCTAAGTAAACGGTTAAGGAAGTAAACTATAAATATCAAATGAACAACAAGACATTTATGGAAAGAGTTTTGTATTACTGTATAAAAGTGGGAATACAAAGAAGAGTGAGAATTACAACCAAGCCCTAACATTGCAATCTTCCTCCAACAAGCCAAGCCAATGCCTTTAAGGAGAAATGGATGCCTCCAATGGATGAATGATGATCCCCTAAGCTTATTCCACCAGCATATGGATGCTATAGCCTTCCTCTCTTTGGAATGGAGAAGAGCTTCATATATATAGGACTAGGAGGATAGGATAGGTTGATAAATAGTGGGAGAGGACTAAGGGATCCTCCCAAGGGGTTACGGAACCAAATGCCAGCTCAACTACAAGCTAGGGATAGAGATCCAAGTCACACACCTTCGAGAAATCACTCGAAGATGCCCTTTATCCACATTAACTGACTTTGGTGCAAGTTGCATTAGGACAACCTGCACCGGTGCATGTTGTACAAGGGTGACATGAGTCGACGGCACACTCCATAAGATGATTAACTGCGCCTAACCTAGTTGGGCACTGGTTGCTAGGGAGAAGCCTGCGCTGACCCAACTAGACCCTATATTAAGGTGGTCAGTAACTTCTCAAGTTTGACTTCCTAGTCATAGAAACTTTGGGGATGTTTGCACTGAGTCTTATGATGGCAAGATTTAGGTGTAACAGAATGCCCCCCAAAGCATGAAGCTGATGAAACTAGACAGGTGAAATCCTTTGACAGAAGGATGGAAAGGACTTGTTGGATGGAAGATGCTGCTGCAATACAACTGACTCTGAGAACATAGTCCTATATGACTCACAACATGTCTGCCGACCAATACAATGCAGATCCATGGTAGTAAAGACCAACTGAACACAATCATGGCTACTAGACACAATCATAGATCCATGATGAGATGATAACACAGCCACGACCAATACAAAGTGGATCCGTGTAATATAACTCAAACAATCTCCATCGCGGCCTGGGTAGAATATAAGGTCCCCAGGGTCTTCAAGCCGAACCCGCAATGATACAAATCTATCCATGTGATTACAATGTTTTGGAGTCGAACATGGTAGAAACCACTTGATTACCGGTCATTAATGTATACCGTTAACAAGCGCGATGGAAATCACCATTGATGTCAATGATCCCCAAGGTATCACAGTACATATCACTAAGCGCAAATAAATGATTTGAAGTCGAATGCTCGATGAAATCTTTCAGTCAAGAGTTAATGATGTAAACTCAAGGTGAAAGCGAGGTAACCTTCCATTAAGGCATGTAGGCCCAAGGTATTCGATGGGTTTCTAAATTCAATTCTCGGATGATGAGTTGAAGTCGACAAGGATGAATCCGTCGAAGGAGGACCATGATAAATCCCCCATCATCGACACGAAACATGATAACAGATGTTTGGAGTAGATTGGATGGTACAGTAACATGCAAGACTAACTCAAAGTAGACCGATGTAACAGAGGGTGTACTGACTGCAAATGAGGAGCGGTGAATGTATATTGAACATGGGCATGGCATGACTTGGCAATATTGTCATGACGAGACTGATGCCAACCCCTAATGCAACTGATGATGGAAGTATTCTTCAGACAACCTGAAGGAGTAACAAGACTCATGAAGTTAGCATGACTTGAGGACAAATGGATAACCCAAGTACTGTATGCAAATGCAAATGAGTGCCATGTTCAAGAATGACTCAATACTGCCACAGGTAAAGGTGTAACACAAAAAACTTTCCTTTTTCCCCATCATGACTGATGAGTGCCTCATGTGTTTTTTAACGAGCTTGAGGAGGGTAACTAGATGCTCAATATAGCTCATCTCATAGATGAGTCCAATCCCAAATGTTTTCTGAACTTGGGAAAGGAGGGGTTCGTCCCATGACGGGCCCTTCAATGTTGAGTTTTAACAAGTCCATAGAAGGTAAAATCGGCATCATTTCATATTTAGAAAGTCTGAAAAGAACTAAAGAAAACTCCAAAGGTCCTTTTTCATAAGGTTAGACTCATCGCCCGGAAAAGGGTAAAACAACGCGAGAGAGGACTCTTCCAGTCGCGATTGGCTGGAGTATTCCTTTTTCGTAAGTAGTGCCCCCTGGTCCGAAAAAGGGGTAAACTATCACCAGGGAGACGATCATTCAAATACTTTTGTAAGTGTGAACGCATCAAGTTTGCTGGCGATATTTTCGTATTTAGAGAGCCTGAAAAGAGCTTAAAGAAAGACTCTAGGGGGTTCCTTTTTCATAGGAGTTTAACGAGCCCGAAAAAAGTGATAAACTATAACTTGGTAACTTATTCTCATCGTTTTATGAGCACGAGAATGAACAAAGAGTAAGCTCGATGTCATTAGTGATTGAATTTAATGAGCGAAATAATGACGAAAAGACGCTCGATGAGTTATTCATACCTTATAATACTTACGAGATAATCACCACGACAAAAAATGGCATTAATTAGGCACATAAATTCACCTACAAACTTAAAGACTAGGTCAAAACAATTAACCAAGTGTTTAAATGCAGTAAATAACTCAAACTATAGTAAATAACCCACCAGAGCATCAAATTAAAAAAGGAATATTCTCTTTCTAGTTATAAAATGGGCAAAATAGTGAAAAATAATTACAATTGTTTTTTACCAAGTTTGGAGAGTGTGAAGTGCCATTTGGAGCCAAATTTCTTTTGTTGATTCCGGGATCCACGGTCCACCGTTTTGTGTGCTGTCAAAGACAGGTAGGCCTAAACTCAGCTATACAACTTTTCAATGGATTACATTTATGCTTTTTGCTTAATTTTTAGGTTTTTGAGTTGTTTGTTGGGGGGATTTGCGCCCAAGGGTTGACGCAATCCCTCCTTACGGGAACTACGCCGGCACAAAACCCATAAGAGCCTTTTGCGCCGGTGGCGCCCTATCTGCAAACACTTCCTGCGCCAGTGCAAACACCCAAATGAAACTCAACGCCCAACCCAAATGAAAAGGTTTTCATGAATAGGAGGAGTTCTAATGGTGTTTAATTTCCCTTTTTGACAGGTTCACAGTAACGAATATGGTTCTCGAGTGGCGAGAACGAGAGCACAAGGTTGATGATGCTCAAGCCGAGAATGATCCTCAATGCATTGCTACATTGAGGAACTGTGGGTTACTCAAATAATTCAGAGTGTCGGGAATGAGGGCCCAAGTTCCGCTGCTGACGCACATGATCTAGTGTTGGGATCCGATGCAGCATCATTTTGTGATCGGAGTGCATACACTGATCATATATGTCGAGGACATCTACTTCCTGACAGGGTTATCCCGGCAGGGGGAGCCTGTATCTCTTACCAGATCACGAGGAGGTGATCGAACAGTGGATGATATGATCGATCAGTGGTGCACGGGAGGCAATGTGGCTATTGGTGGAAAGATCCCCATCAAAGACATTCGAGACTGTGCTTTATGTACCGTGCTCTATACCATAGTGAGAGTAGCGGGGAGTCGATCTGCTCACCTTGCAAGAAAATTGCAGTTGATGTATGCAGAGGAGTGTGTGGGCCCTCGGGTATTCAACTGGTGTGAGGGACGCCTCACCAACCTCCAGGGTTAATTGACCAAATGTCGACACGGGGCACTGAAACAGTTTGGTTATGGGTCGGTGGTGATATCTTTTCTGTTGGAGAGGGTACCTCATCTGCGTCCACAAGTGGAATTGGATGATCGAGATTCCTTGGATCCACACATGACCAGATGGGCAGAGGTGATGGCCCGCCATGGTGGCAGGGGTCCTATCATAAGCTTCGATACGGGGTTTTTCACTTGGTTAGAGGGGAAACTCCTCATGATAGAGGATTATCTGTACAACGGGACAGATTTCAAAGGTGACCCCGACCTGATGCTTCCCAAGGGAACACAATGGGGTGATACCGGTATGAACAACAACTTTTGTGTTTTTCATTTTATGTGTTTATGATTTTTTTGGAGTAGTGTTGATGGATCAATGTTTTGTGCAGATGTGGGTCCATCACGACCAGTTGGAGTCTCTCTCATTGCAAAGAGAGGAGAGGTGCCATTCGTAGCTCTTGCGATGTGTGATTCCATCGAGGAGGTGGAGGAGGCCTACGAGAACCTCCACAGGTTGACACTGGATATCCCAAAGCCGAGTGTCCGTGATCTGCCCCAAGGTTATCAAAAGTACACCGTCGGGGTGTCTACACGTTTCGACACGCTGCTCTTTAAGGTGGCGAGGGTTGTAGCCTGCTATCATGAGCAGCCTAGGGATTAGGTTTATGATTATGTATGTACTAAAAGCTTATGAGCTTCAAATTTTGTTAGAGATGACTCTTACTAAAATCTAGTATGCTTCAGATTTTTGTATCAGCACCATCATTTTGTATCAATTTATAAATATCTATATATAGACATTTTCGGCAGCTTTATACACTTTGTGTTGAATGGATGATTAATGAGATATTGTTTACATGTTTGCTTATAAAATGGATGATTTACATGTTATGTATGTTTTTTTATGAATATGTTATGTGTGTGCAATGTACCAATCTAAAATGAAGTTGGCCATCGAGTCAGCAACTGTATTCATGTCTCATGGAATGTGCAGGTATTGAATAGATTCAAAAGACCTTTCCAGAAGACGGACTCGTCTAAAGAGACGGAGTAGAGTAGGGTCACGTATAGTATAAATCCGGTTCAGATGAGAAACCACTAGTTGTGAATCCAAGTGGATAACAAAGTAGTTCATACCCAAGGAAAGAGCGTTGGTTAGGGTTCCAATCACCACCTGATACTCTACGACGTTATTGGTTGTGTATCCTAGGCAACTTCCTCCTGAGCTGATAAGCTCGCCGGTGGGAGAATAAAGTACCCAGGTTGTCGAAGCAAGGTTATGGGTATGTCGGCTGGCGCCGTCCGCGAATCTGTAGCAAGTTGCCATCTTCACATGCAGACAGAACATGGTATAAGAAATGAAACAAGACCTAGACACACTAAAACAAAAGCGTCACACCACACAAAACACACACGCTATGTAAAGTATATACAAGATATCTATGCATGAAAGACTCAGGCATAGTACCTCTTCAGGTAGATCCCATTGCGGGGCTCACCCAAAGATATCCCATCATAGTCCTCTAGTTCGTAGGCTCCCTTCTCTAGAACATGTTTCACTATGTACAGTCCGTGCCACATGGACTCAAACTTACCTGCCCCCAGCCTATCGTGCTTTTGGTCGTATGTGAGGACCAAATCACCCTCATTAAAGACACGGGGTTTGACCAACCTGTCGTATTGTGCCTTGATGCGCTTCTTATGTGTCTCGTTGGCAAGAGCAACATCGTTGCGGGTATTGTCAAGTTTCGCTAGGTAAAGGAATCGTTCTTCCTCGGTAGTGGTGTTCGGAAGAAGCTCGACTGCGAGTTTGACTGATGGAATCTCGCACTCTATTGGTAGGACTGCCTCCAATTCGTAAACTAAATGGAATGGTGTAAATCCGGTGGCAGTCTTAACGGAGGTCCGGCATGCCCATAATGCGGAAAAGATCATGTTGTGCCAGTTAGACTTGTGTGTACCCACGATGCGTTGAATCATGGTTTTCAAGACCTTGTTGATGGCCTCTACTTGTCCGTTGGACTGTGGGTAGTAAGGGGTTGAGTTTTCATGACGGAAACCCAATATGGCGCTCAATTCATCTACCATGTGGTTCTGAAAGTGAGATCCATGGTCAGTGACTATGGCTTGTGGAACTCCGAACCGTGCAATGACATGATTAAACACGAATAGTGTGGGGGTTTTGCCATCTTCATTGTACGTAGGCATATCCTCAACCCATTTTGTAAAGTAATCCACGGCTACTATGACGTAACCATGCCCCCCGGCCAAGGTAGGCTTACAGTGCATGAAATCTATGCCCCATTTTGAAAAGGGGCCAACGGCAATAACCGGGTGTAACGGGGATGGATGGGTGTGCTTTTTCATTTGAAAATGATGGCATGGGAGGCATCTTTTAATGGCCTCGATGCAATCTTTAAAGATAGATGGCCAGTAATATCCCGCACGTAGTATTTTCTGGGCTGTAGCCATCCCAGAGAGATGACCGCCACAAGCCCCAAGTGACATTCATTCAAGACGTGTTCAACCTCCTCATGTGTCAGAGATCGTCGAAGAACCGAATCAATACCACGATGATACAGGGTATCGCTAACGATCAAGTAATACTTGACATGGTGACGGATACGACAACGATCGTCACGAGACAGTTGGGGGTTGAAACATTGGGTTTGAAGATATAAGGTAATATCTCCATACCACAGGTCAGACATGTTGATAAGGACCAATGATTCATCTGGGAGAGAATCATTGGGCTCAAATCTTGAATCAACACGGGGAACATCACAGATGAGCTCGACGAACACCAAAGACTTCTTAGACTTGGCTTTCTCGAAGAGGAGGTCAAACTCCTGAAGTATCACGATCCAGCATGAATACTTTCCCCCAAGTACTTGGCATGTCAAAACGTGGTACATCGGGTTCGAGTCGGCGATAATGGTGGTGGTGCGGAGCAGAATGTAATGACGAAACTTTTGGACAGCAATGACTCCCACGAGAGCGAGCTTCTCGACATGTGAGTAACGAGTTTCAAGGTCAATAAGACCCTTACTTAGGTAATATATCACATGTTCTTGGGCGTTATTGTCCTCCTGCACCAAGACCATGGCGATGGTGGTGGCAGAAGCGGCAAGATAAAGAATGTAATCTTTGTAGTAATTGGGCGGTTGGAGCACAGGGGAATGCGTAATGGCATGTTTCAGACTATCAAAGGATTATTGCGCTTGATCATCCCAAATGAACGGGACTTCCTTCTTCAGTAATATCATGTAGATCTGTGTCTTCTGAGCGAAATTACAGACAAAACACCGTAGGTAAGTTGTCTTCCCTTGCAAATTTTGTAGTTCTGTAACATCAGTAGGAGGGGGGAGAGCGACAATGGTTTCCACCTTCAAGAGATCAATGCATATCCCATCCTTCGAAACGATAAAACCTAGGAGGCATCCGGACTCGACGCAAAAGATACACTTGTGAGGGTTCAGGAGGATGTTATATCGCTTGCATCTGAGGAATACAGTCATCAGATGATCAATGTGGAACTCACGCTGCCGTGAATGGGCAGGTAGGTCATCAAGGTAAGGTTCCACGAAATCCTTCACATAATGAAAAGCGTACGACATGGCTCGCTGGAATGTGGCACCAGAATTTTTGAGACCAAAAGGGAGTTTGCGATAAGCAAACATGCCCCAAGGGCAGATGAAAGCTGTC
Organism: Larix kaempferi; assembly: GCA_027924585.1. Lineage (NCBI taxonomy): Eukaryota > Viridiplantae > Streptophyta > Pinopsida > Pinales > Pinaceae > Larix > Larix kaempferi. The sequence continues at coordinate 6,630,234 of BSBM01000015.1, forward strand.
TTATGTTGGTCAGTCGAGTGGATCTCAATCTGGTTGTAACCGAAAAATCCATCCATAAATGAGAAGATGACACTTCCGGCACAATTTCCTATGATCTGATCGATAAAGGGAGTGGGGTAATTGTCCTTAGGACAAGCCTTATTCAAATCCCGTTAATATACACAGACATGAATGGTTCCCCGCTTCTTAGCCACAGGGACGACATTTGAGACCCATTATCTTAATGGAAAAGGGTAGATAAAGCCAGCCTTTAAGAGCTTTTCAATTTCTGCCTTGATTGTCACAGTTTTTCGAGGGTGTACCAGTCGTAGATTTTGGAAGACTGGTTTAGCATCAGATAGGTTTGGATTTCATGTGAAACAATAGCAGGGTCTATCCCGGGAATTTCCTCATAGGTCCAAGCAAACACGTCTCGGAATTGCTTGAATAAGGCCGTAAAAGTAGTAATCTCTTCAGGGGAACATTTCTGGCCTAAACGAATATGTTCCACTACACTAGGGGTAACCAAGATGCCAATTGGGGTGGTGGCTTCAATGTTCACCAAGTTTCCCTTAGTGTTTGTATGACACGTGAGTATCGGGTGTTACAACGTAATCTTCCAACTTTTCCACCTTGTGAGCATCACCATTCTTTGGCCTGCAGGATCCATTTCACTTACTCAAATCCACTTTATATCCTTCAGACACTATTTTTCCCTATTTTTTCCTTTGTACGCTAGCTACATCTCTATAGCTGGCATACCTGCGAGTTGCATCACTATAGCCCGCGGGTAGCATGTAAAATGGTAAAAATCACTAGTTTATTACTTTTTACTCCCAAAAAGCGGTTATTGGGTGACCTTTGACCCTCCATTTGCCCAAGAAATGCCTCGATGTGTCCTTTCACTTACCTTTGAGAGGACTATATATTGAGCACATATGGCTTATGGATGGGAGGAGAAAGAAGAGCAAGAGAAGTCTAGTGTATTTTTTCCCTATCTTGAGTCTACACTCATTGATCCTTGTAGTTGTGAACCCCTTATGTTCACCTTCCAAACTCCTACCATAGTTTGAGTTTTCCATTCATGGAGGATTGAATTGGTGGAGGCACAAGTGGATTGATCCAGATCTTGGTTCAGATTGGTTGCCGACAAGAGGTCGTATCACATTGTACTTCTTCTTGTTTATTAATAGAAATACTCATATTCTTGTCGATTAATGTTGTAAATGTTGTTTATATTACATTGTGTTGCATTTACTTGTTATATCATGGACCATTGCTATTGATGATGTTAATTTCGTTTATATATTATATGTACTTGTTGTATATTGGTTGTCAAGATTAATTTGCAGATTCAAGTGCACGGATTGAAAGCTCCAACAGGGATCTACATCAAACGTTTGGATCGAGGTTGGTTACATTCTCCATTATCTTAGCATTGTCATTTATAATAGCATAGTTCTGAGAATTGAGTTAATTTCTAGTAGTCAGTGGTCTGTAGTGGTCCCCCAAGCCATAATGAGTTTTCTCCAATACAGAAATGGCGACTCCGCTGGGAAAAATATCCATGTTTGGGGATTTTTGAGCATTAGTCCATAATTAGAGTTGTTGTTTGTCGAAGCTCTGTGTCACTAATTGCCGTTGAGATACACTATAGAAAACTTGCTTTTTCTGAGCCATTGGACTCTTTATTTTCCCATTTGCCTTTCCCCACTCGCGGGCTAGCTTAGCTCTGCCCGCGTACACCCGCCTCTGTTTACTCTATTGCTCGCGGCTACCCGGAGGTATTCCTTCGACAGTAGCGTACAACTCCGGCTTTTGTTGATTTATGAATTTTTGGTTGTTGTTGGGTTGGCTTTGGATGATCTTGAGTCTTTGTTGGCTTGTTTCTTGACTGTTCTATGCCTTGGTTGTGACCAAAACTCTTCGTTTCTCTTGGTTGAGGCTTGTTGGTTTTTTACCCATCTTTGGATTTAGCCTTGTTGGTTTTTTCCTTTTGAGCTCATTCCTGTGGCTGGATCTTACTGTTTGGGATATGTTGGGTTGTCTTAGTGATCTTCTCGGCACTTCAATGACTGAATAGTAGGATTTTGCTTGCATTTTTCATTTCTTTATATTGAAAAATACAAAAAAAAATACATATAGCTTTGCATTTTCCTTTTGCTTATAAGAGAAAATACAAAAAAAAAATTACTTTCATGTACTACATCTTGCATTGAGTGCTTGCTGCTTTCATTTAGGTTCTGCTTATGCATCGAAAAATATAAAAGGATTGCATATTTATTTCAAAACCGTTGGTTTGATTGTGCATGTTAGTGGCATTGTTTTCATTGGATAGATGAGTCTAGGATTTGACGATTTTGCATACTATTGAGTCATACACATCACTAGTTTCACGATCATATCCCTTGAGTAATCACAGCCATTAAAATTAACGCTTAATCTTAAAATTGATTAGACCGATTTTATTTATAGGGTACACCAACTAGCATAGGTTTAGAGTCTTGGAATAGATCATTGTGAGTTAACAATCCAAGACCACTAGATGAAACATTAGGTGTCTGACCAGGGAGTGGAGGAATCCATGGTATATATCGGTGTTCTCAAGAAGCTCTACTCAAACCAGAGTTAAGCACGAGGTCACGGAAGGTTGGTTGAAGGGATATCCCTCTGATACCGGCTGAATGTGGGAGATATTTCCAGGATTTGTTCGTATCTGGGGGTATCGGAGGTTCATCCTCTTGTGCTTCGGGCTTAGCTACCCTACCCATACGACGGATCCCACCTGCGACTGTCCCCCTAATTATTGGTTATATTGTGGTGACCATAGTTGCATTACCTAGGTATCACATAGGGTACTTGTAGTGGTTATGTTGTTTGTGTCCTGAGTCAAATAGGGATTGGACAGCACAGTTGTGTTTGTACAGTGGACTTGACCCTGTGCACACAATGAAGCCTGGGTGTCTCTATAACTGATTCTGTTACCTCCGACTATAGTTTGGGAGTCTCAAGCCTCTGCTAGAAGAGACATACCGGCTCTAGTGTCGGGAGCTCATTTAGCCACTCTGTTCGTCTGCTCTTGGTTGTAGTTTATCTAGGTGTGTGCTTTTGATTTACTGTTTTTGATCGATAGTTGGCCTTTAGGGGACGTTTTGATTATATATTCTCTACGGAGATATCGTGGCGCGGAGCCCTACTCTCCACCGATCCCGTCGGTTGGCTGGTTTAGAGCCTACCGAGCTTTCACGTAGTGTTGCTAAGGGACGCCGGCGGGCTCCCTCTGAGTCTTCGGATTCTTACGAGACATACATCTGAGATGTCATGACTGCTGCACAATCTGATACTAAATATATACCTACGACTCCATCGGGTAGAGTCAAGCACACTGCAGAATCCCCTACTCCTCGTGAGGGGTGGGGGGGTGATCCACCTGAGACTCAACCTGGTTCGGTTTGGCTGAATTCACTTGAACACGATCCGTTCGACCCTTCGAATCCGGATAATTATCTTTATGGGATGCCAACCTTACCCAAGGACGAAGATCAAGATGACACATTCGTTCCTTCGTTTCCATGCAATTATAGACACGGGATGCCAGAGTTACATGACGACACTGATCCTACGGTCAACCCAACCGCACTCTCTTTTTGGTATGCCTAATTATAGTACAGTTGAGCCTTCCACTACATTTGGTAGTCACGTTGGCACTAGTCATGGTGTTAGCCATACTATACCCACTGGGGGCACTACGTTGTCCACTCACACACATAGTATGGGGACTGGTCATGTTCCTCCTAACAATGCTAGTGTTGGAAGAAGACCACCTCCTAGGATTGCCCAGCCTAATAGGAAGGTTGTTCGAAACATGACTCGCCATCCACCACCTAATACACATGCCGCTACTCATCAATCCAGGACTACTTTCGCAAATGTTAATGCTCCTCCTAACCACGGGGGTGGACATATACCGCATACTTTTGCGTCCACTGCCGCCACTAGTAATGCCAATGTAGGGGGTGGGAATATATCTTATCCACATGGACATAACGCCACCATCCCTGCTACTAGTAACACCAATGTTGGGGCTGGGAATACATCTCATGCTTCTGGTCACCACACGACTGCTCAAGCTGATCCTAATGCTGGGGGTGGGAACATACCATACCATTATGGTCATTACAACTCGATTCCTGCTACGAATAGTAGGTATATGCCCCATACTTATGGTGGCAACCCTTACTACAACACAGTCGGTGCTGGCCACCAGTAAAACCCACCGCCCCAATATGGTGCCCAAAACACTTATATACCTGCTTACTCTCAAATGGGTCAGGCAGGAGGAGGTCATCAATCCTATGGCCATGGTCAAGCTTATGGTCCGTCAGGTCCTCATTATCAGCAGTTTAATCCTCATTGTCAAGCTTTTGGTCCACCGTATAATTCGGTTTCGTTCAACCAACCTTTTGTGGGAGCTTATAATCAAGCTTTCCAGCCGCAACTCCCGTTCCTTGCACGTTTGAACCTTCCAGATCTTTCGAAGCTCATGAATGATCCAGTGTGTCATGACCCTAATTGGCCTCCAGTCCCTACCAAGCTCCCTTCGGACATTCCTAAGTTTGAGGGGAAAGGTGGTGAGTATCCGGGTGACCATGTCACGACATTTCACCTTTGGTGCTCCTCCAACTCATTGACTCACGATTCCATTAGATTGTGACTATTTCAATGCACCCTCATGGGGGCAGCCGCGAAGTGGTACGTCGAGTTGCCTGGAAACACTTATAGGGGTTTTAACGAGATTGCTTTGGTTTTCTTAGACCATTTCTAGTTGTCGGTTCACTATGATACCGGTACTGAACTTTTGTCCACCTTCCGTCAGAACAAGGCCACACATATTTCTGACCACGTTCAAGAGTGGCATCGGTGGAAGAGGTTAGTGAAAGCCAACATTCCTCCAGAGTTCCTGTTGGAATGGTTCCTCAAGTCTCTACTCCCATACATTGCTAAGGATGTTTCGATGTCCAACATTATGACTGAGGAACAAGCCATCTTGAAATTCCAACAGTTAGACTTATTATACTCTCAGTCTGGCATTTTATATGACATTATTCCTGACGCACCGAGAACACGACATGAGCCCACGTCAGTTCCTGGACCACAAGATGATGGCATCGTGGGATCCACAAGCACTTGCCCCATAGATTTGGTAGCTAATCAAATGAAAAATTTGTCGCTAAACCAGTCTACTCCCATACAGGTTCACACCTTGTCCACTTCCATCCCGTCGTCTGATGTACACAATGTGTAATCAACGAAACCGCCAGGTAACCAGCAACCTGGTGGTAAGCAAAAGGGGAGAAACAATCATAGGGGTGGAAACAATGGGAATAACAATAACAACAATCGCAATACTCCTCGTAAAGAGAATGCCAACCCTCCCCAGGAAGGCAGAAATGCTGGTGAGGACCGTAAAGCTATGCGTAAGGTGAAGTTTCCTTGCAAGCTCTATGGGGAAGACCATCTTACTCACTTATGTCCTCGAATTGAAGAAGCATCGAAGCATTTGCACAGATCCCAGTTGTGTTGAAGGATCCCCTTCCTCATCATCAAAACATGGCTTCGCATGCTCCCACCGCTGGTTATGGACCTACTGAGACGGCAACGTCTTCTTCCAATACTGGTGGTTATGGATGTGTGAACATGGTTCAATCGGAGGTTAGTGTTGCTACTCGTCAACGCGATTATGGTGCACCACAACTTAATATGGGGAGTGAGCATCCCCCTTCTCCCAAAAATTCCTTGCATATCAAGAATCCCTCTAATATACCACGGATACCGAAAGGTGTTCTCAAGCGCTCTACGCATAATCCTAATGCTCGAGCCACCCAGAACTACTCCATTGTAGAAGATTTGGGCCAAACTGTGTGTGCCATGTCAACTCTTGAAGTCTTGCAAGCCTATCCTTCTCAGAAACATGCCCTTTTGAGTGCATTAGGAGTTCAGGATGGGGGAAATCCCAGTGTTATCAAGTTCGATACTACTGATGTTCAACCTCACTTACCTTACCACATGGATTTTCAAATCCAGGTGGTGTGCCTTCAGAGTTTTGTCAAACGTACTATGGTTGACGAAGGTGCCTCTGCGTCAGTAATGTCGTTAACTTGTTGGAAAGCTCTTGGCTCTCATCCTCTACTCGCGTCTAGAACCACACTCACTGCATTCGACGGTCGGTCATTTAAGCCGCATGGAATTATCCCTTCCCTTGTTGTCTGCTTGGGAGGTAAATCTGTGCCTATTGAAGTCGAGGTGGTTGATGCGCCTATCGACTACAACCTTTTACTGGGTCAAAATTGGATGTATGCTATGAAAACTGTCGCGCCCACTGTATTCAGAGTTATCTGCTTTCCTCACAAAGGCAAGATTGTGACCATCGATCAGCTGGATTTCGTTAACTCCTCTTCCATAGCATCCACGGGATCCATAGTCCCGCAGGTTACTCATTCTCAGCTGGCAACTGGGAACATGGGTGTTGGCATGTACCCTTCATTGATGGGAACATATGATTTTGCTGCACCTGTGAATTTTATTGGAACCATTACCGACGATGCGTCTCCTCCTTTGCAGAATATGTCATTCTGGACTTCCTATTTTGATGATCCATGAACTTTACCGTCCACGAGTTCCACGTTTGGAAACATTACGCATATCAGGATGTCTATGCCACTGTATGTATCTAAGCTTGCTTACCAGCATATTCAACAAGCCACTGCAGAGCTGGATCTCTCTTCTTCTCAGACAGTCGAGGAAGATCTCGTTATGCTGCCAGTTTAGGAAGCCAACTCATCTTGTTCACACCACTGCCTCGATGATACTTTGCCTTCTGACAAAGCTATTATGAAGGCCATGTGTGGTAGTGAGAGGCCTTGGGAGGATATGCATCCTCGCTCTTATTTCCTTCCCATCCTCGAACTCGCTCAGCAAGAAGAGTTTAGGATGACTCTAGCAGAGATGGTTGGTCACCCTGTGGCTCTTTTGGAGTCGCATGATGTTTTTGCGGAGGGGAATATGGCCAATATTTCCCCAACCATGTCGATCAACATCTCTCGTACTCTCGAAAAAATGGAAAATGTCTACATCGGTGACGATTTCACTCCTGAGGAGATTGCTATTTTACACTGACTTGTTTACAGAAGTCTGAGAAGCTTTCGCCTGGTCATATGAAGAGATGCCAGGAATAGACCCCCACATTGTTGAACATGAGATTAGAACGCATCCCAACACTAAACTGGTTCGACAACGCTTACCTGATGTGAACCCTAGAAAAGTAGCCGCTATCAAGGCAGAGGTGGAGAAATTGCTCAAAGCTGGTTTCATCTACCCCGTTCCCCTTACCGAATGGGTGTCAAACCCCGTTCCTGTGGATAAGAAGCAGGGAACGATCTGTGTATGCACCGATTTTAGAGATTTGAACCGTGCATGTCCGAAAGATAACTTCCCCACACCATTCATAGATCAAATCTTGGATGCTTGCGCCGGAAGTGATATTTTTTCCTTCATGGATGGCTTTTCCAGATATAACCAGATTCAAATAAAACCCAAGGACCAACATAAGACGGCTTTCATTTTTCCTTGGGGAACATTTGCATATCGGAAAATGCCCTTCGGCCTTAAAAATGTCGGAGCTACATTTCAGCAAGCCATGACCTACGCCTTTCACGATCTTAAGAAGATTATGGAGGTTTTCTTGGATGATCTCACCGGCCATTCTCGCAAGAGAGCGGACCGCCCCAAGCACCTCCGTATGATTCTCGAACGATGTATACAATACAAAATTCGATTGAATCCCAATAAATGCATCTTTGTTGTAAGGACTGGTCGCCTTCTAGGCTTCATAGTTTCAAAAGAGGGTATTAGAGTCGATCCTCTAAAAGTTGAGGCAATACTTCGGTTGCCTCCTCCGTGCAACTTGTTACAACTTCAGAGCCTCCAAGGGAGAGCCACTTTTCTGCATCTATTTGTAGTCAATTATGCTAATCTTACCAAAGGTTTCGTGCGCCTATTGAAGAAAGACACACCTTTTATTTGGGATGAGTGATCCCAGTAGTCTTTCGACGCCCTTATGAAAGCTTTGGTATCGGCCCCTATGCTTAGTCCACCAGACTTCGCACGATATTTTATCCTTTATGTGGCTGCGTCTCAAGAGACGATTGGTATGGTCTTGGTTCAGGTTGATGACGCGCTCATCGAGCATGTTATCTATTACCTCAATCGAAATCTAGTAGACCCTGAGCTAAGATATACTCACGTGGAAAAGCTGGCGCTTGCGACTGTCCATGCAGTCTAGCGGTTACGACATTACATTTTGCTGAGAACAACCACAGTTGTAGCTCACATCAATCCATTTTAGTTCATGCTATCACGACGTCTTATAGGGGGGAAGTATAATAAATGGATTATAATCCTTCAGGAGTTCAACCTCGATTTTGCTTCGGCAAAATCGGTGAAATCGCTGGTGTTTGCTGAGCTTATGTCAGACCTCCCAAGACTTGATGAGGATATCATTCATGAAGATTCCTTTGTGGATGAGCACTTATTTCTTATCTCGTCCGAAGACCCTTGGTATGGGGATGTCATTGTATATCTACAAACTTTGAAGTTTCCTCTGCATTATTCACGAGACGAGCGACGACGTGTGAAACATCACGCTAAATATTATACTATCATTGGTGACACTTTGTATCACCGAGGAAATGATTCTATTCTCCGTCGTTGCTTAACTCACGAAGAAGCGGAGCGGGTGCTTAATGATTACCATGCAAGGGCGTGTGGCGGTCACTTATCCAGGCTTGCTACAGCCCAGCGTATTATGCGAGCTGGTTATTTTTGGCCTTCCATCTTTAAGGATTGTGTTAACACTGTGAAGAGATGCCACCCTTTCCAGGTGTTCTCTCGAAATATACACTTGCATCCAGTGCCCCTTCATCTGGTGGTCACCATCGGTCCCTTCACTAAGTGGGGGGTGGACTTCATGGATTGCAAACTAGCTTCACTTGGGGGGCATCGCCATATCATTGTGGCCGTGGACTATTTTTCCAAATGGGATGAGGACATGCCTACCGTAAAATTCGACAGTACTACTGTAGCCCAATTCGTGTTCAATCAAATTATCACTCGTTTCGGTATTCCGAAAGAGATTGTCACTGACCATGGCAGTCACTTTCAAAACAAGATGATGGAGGATTTATCTCTCAAGCTTGGGATTTGTCAAGAACACTCGTCTTCCTACTATCCCCAAGCGAATGGTCAAGTTGAAGTAGTTAATAAATCTTTGAAGACCATTCTCCAGCGTACCATCCAACAAAGCAAGAACAATTGGCACATCATGTTATATCTTGCTTTGTGGGCTTATCGAACCGCAGTCAAGACTGCCATCGGATTCTCATTGTTCCAGCTAGTTCTCAGTGTGGAGTCACTTTTACCGATTGAATGTGAAATCCCTTCGCTTAAACTGGCCATAGAGCTCCTCCCTGATACGACAGGTATTGAGCAACGTTTAATCCACCTTGAGCAACTTGACGAGCAACGTCGAGATGCCGCTGTGGCCATAGATGCCAATAAATGTCGTGTCAAGGTTCAGTATGATAGAGATGTCCGTCCCCGGCAGTATGCTGAAGGTGACTTGGTCCTCTTATATGACCAAGCTAAAGAACCCCTGGGGGCAGGAAAGTTCAATCCCATGTGGCACGATCCTTACATCGTGAGGCATGTCCTGGAAAAAGGAGCCTATGAATTAGAAGATTATGAGGGGACTGTCTTGAAGGAGCCTAGAAATGGGCTCTATCTCAAGCAGTATTACGCTTGAACCTCTGGTTCAGGCTAATACTTTTGTATACTATTGTATACTTGTTTCTGTACATAGTTTAGCTTGCCTTTTTGGTTTTTGGGTCTGCTGATTAGCTTTTGTTTGCTTGAGAGATGTTAGCGGGATCTCCTACGTTCTCAGGTTTCACGGATGGTGCTAGCCGACATATGCAGCAACTTGCTTCTATTGCCTGGGTTATTTTCTCACCTGACCACCTAGTTGTGTCCTCAGGAGGTGCTTGTCTCGGTTCTACATCTAACAATGTGGCTGAGTATAGTGCCGTCATTAAGCTACTTCCGGATGCTATTTCACATGGCATCCAGTCTTTACAGGTCCGCCTGGATTCACAACTAGTTGTGTCTCAGTTGAATGGGCAGTACTGTGTGCGAGACCCTACGTTACTACGGAAATTCCTAAGGGTAAGAATCTTGGAGAGACATTTTGTTTCAATTACATACATTCATGTTCCGAGAAGTCTTAATCATATATATGATGCATACGCTAACTATGTATTAGATTGGCATTTGTCACATTCACCATGAAGCACACAAATAAAAGAAGATATTCATATATTTGTACATACACACATATCGTAGAACTGGAGAACCATAGTTTATATATAAATATGTCCAAAAATGGTAGTGTCATACAAAACTGGAGCCCGTAGCCCTCAAAAATATACATATCGATACAAAAATGAGATCCTGGGATATCTACTCCCTACAAGGAGGCCTAGCTGCCGCCCCAACAGGATGTGTCTCGTAGAAATACTGAACTGCATTGGCTACCTGTTGCAGTAACCGCACCCAGTCACCCGAACCCCCACTACTTGGAGTTGCATGGCCTCAGGTAGTCGCGCCACCTCTATCTGTGGAACCCTAGCAACCATCCATGATAGGTTGCGCCGCAAGGTCTGTAGAGTGCACCCTGCTGCAGCATCAACTGCCTCATCACCCCTACCCCAGCGACCATGTCTCGGGAAGCCATCGGGTCTCACTGGGCCCTTGTATGCGAGCAAACAGTCAACCATTAGCATTTGATACTACCACCAAAAAGATTTTTGCATTCACATCTATAATAAAAAATCCATAAAAATTTAATAACAAAAAAATTAAAAAGAGTACACACCAATGTCTCTGAACACTGCGTCTGGTGGGAGTGGCATGTCCCGATCCTGGCAGAAGTATATCCTTGCATAGGGGTAGTCCTCTATGGCAATGACCTATCGGTCCCACCAGTGGAAGAACTCCTCAGTACATGGTGATGCCAGATGGCCACCACCCTGTCGTGTCAAGATCTCAGCCCACCGGGTTCGGGCTGGATCACGGAGACTATGAGGAGGGACATCCACCCTTGGACTAAGCCTCGGAACTCTCTCAAAGAAGAAGTTGCACAAGATACTGCCATACCTGAAGTTTTTGGCCTTCCCTTCTTTGCATTCTGTTAGTTGGGTCTTCATCGACCCCAGTAGTGTGGTACACCAATCAAATACTATAGGCTGCATGCATTGTGATGCATAGAACATCACTAGCCTGGATGCTTGGTGCAGAGCTTTGAAACCCGTTATCTGCACTAAGGTAGCCACAATGATCTTCATGCTCAGATCTACTATGGCATTGATGGGCACCTGACTTCCCACCGTGCGTGTGTTTGTAGGACAATACCGCACTATGTAGTCAAGGATGGTGATCCCACCACCCACAGTACGAGACCGAAGATTGGCCTCCTCACCTCGACGCGACAAACTAGTAATGAAGTAGATGTCTTTGAAAAGAAGAAGAGGATCTGCATTTGTGAAATGAAAGTTCTCGACGTTTCAATCCTGTCGTCCACTTCCAGTGTGAAGATTTTCCCATTGAGATTGAAGTTTTGTGCATCAACATCCCAATAATCTATCAAGTGGCGGAGCAGTAGGTTTTGGGCCCTCAAACCCACTATACTCCAGAATTTGTACAACCCACATGCTTGCAATTCCTGTTGTGCTTGCACATCATTGCGCACGGCCTCATCTACTTGGTCATGCTCCCTCTCCCTCCACTCTAGAACAATCCTGGAGTGAGAAAAAACAAAGATTTTGGTCAATTTTTTTGCAAAATCAACTTCACGGCCGTACCCGCGGGCTAATTTGTATACAAGGGCGGGTACCCGCGGTCAACCTGTGCATTGACTGCACGTATCGTGCCCTATCTGCGACTCGCATAGTGATAGCCCACGGGTAGCGCCGAAGCCATTTAGGGCTTGGCCAAACTAAAAATCCCACCGCTGAAAACTAAAATGAATGCAATGAAATTAAAGGTATGGATGAGACTACCAACCTGCTCCGGACGGTTCGATGAACGGACGCTTGTAGCTCCCAGAATCGGCAACTGAACTTTCAGGTGAAAACTAACCCCAAAGCTCCAAATGGGTGAATAGTAAAAATGAATTGTAAATTGTAAATTTTTATTACTATTTATAATTTTCAAGACCCACTTGTCTATAGTTTTTACTGTTTGATGCCGTTATGCACTAATATAATGTCATGGATTAGAATTTTTAATCAGATTTCTTCGGCGAAAGTTGTTTTGGACCATTTCACACCTACGGCAGGTACGTTTCACACCTAGCATATAGGTTAGATGCCATTTCCACACGCATTATGCATTTGACCTTTTGACCACTTTCACAAACCCTAGGTGCGACCTCACTTCGTAACCGACACGGAACCTTCACACTGCTATAGAAGTGTCGTTATGTGGTGGTAGGGATTTTTCGAACATGGGCACCCTAGTTAGAACCCCTTTGTGCATTCTGGGGGGGGGGTCCTCCGCCTCCCCCTCCTGGGGTGGGTGGTCCTCCGCCTCCCCCTCCCAGGGGAGAGCCTCCGCCTCCGCCACCGGGAGAGGGTGGGCCATGGTTTCCAGAATGAGGTGGTCCTCCACCAAAAGGGAGAGGTCCACCTCCTCCAGAATTATATGGGGGCCCACCACCTCCAGAGGGAGGTGGAGGGGGACCATATAATTCTAGAGGAGGTGGACCTCTCCCTTCTGGCGGAGGACCACCTCCAGAGGGAGGTGGAGGGGGACCAAACGGGGGTGGTGGTACTTGAGGGATAGTAGGTGGAGGTCCATGTTGTAAAACATTTTGATGCCCCCATAGCGTGTATGGATTTCCGGGATACGGTATCCCGTAGAGTGCGTTTCCGAGATTGAATTGTCCCGACACAGGGTTAAGATAACCTAGATAAGCTTGAATCCATGGTGGTTGAGTTGAATTGGATGGTCCCCCAACATGAGATAATCCCATGGTGGATGCTCCAGTGGGTAAGGAAGTTCCAATGGAATGATCGATAGGAATTCCTCCTCCAGTATTATGGTTAGGAGACAGCGGTTTCCCCCTTTAACAACGTGCCGACCACTAATCGATGGTTGACCCAAAATGGGTTGTTTATTGTCTCCTACATGATTAACATTACTTGGAAGGAAAGTAGTAGGTAAAGAGTATCCTCCCTGCGAGTTTTGGGGTGGGGGAGGAGTGGGTAATGTTCCCGTAGTAGTAAGAGGAGTGTTGGACTATTGTCCTTCAACAAGTTGAGTCATTTGGGGTATAGAATTGGTCTCCTGTCCAAGGGGTGTACTTGCAGGAGGTGAGGGTTGACCGGGTTCATAAGTGGTCATGTTGTGGATGGATGGTTCCGGTGAATCATAATATAAAGAACGGATCGGGACATGTCGATACGCGGGTAACTCCAGGTCTTGAACCCTTCGTAAAAGACTTTGTCTTCGATATTCATTGCCCATGGCACGCAATCTGTCCAGGCGATTTCGAAAGGGTGCTAGAAGCACATCAGGGGTAGCCCATCTGGGAGGTGGTGAAATGGCCAAATGAGCCACTTGTTGACCTAGATATGTTTCCCAAAAGGTTGCAGCTGGACCAAACGTAGTTGATACAGGGTCGTCCTGGGAGGAATTTAACCATTCCAAGATCCAGGCTCTCCCGGTAGCGCGAGAGGGAGAGATACATCTTGTGAAGTGGAAAGTTCTGCCTCTTCTCCCCTTGAAGGGTTGGAGGTGGGTGAGTCTGGAGGAAACATATGTGCCTCCAAGTCGATAGTAGGGTTTTCTACTTCAGGTGACACGACCGTGACGTGTGGGTCCATTATTACCTTCAAAATTACCTCCTGATTAAGGGGATATTTGTGTGGTAAGGTTAAAATCCTGCAGGACCTTCTCCAAGGAAAGTCAGCTAGAGTGACCGAACCAGAAATTCTCCTAAGGGTATGTTAAACAAAAGAAAAGCAATACAGAAAAAATCTACACAAACTAAGGCCACAAGCAAACTTATGTGATAGGTGTGGATTCAAAAGTCTGGAACCTCATGGGATTGTCAAGGCTTCGCAACTTGCAATATACTCCAGGGTCCAACAATTATACTCGGCCCAATTTTTCAGAGCACTAACCAGGGAGGATTAGGACGGTACTCCTGACCATATAACTCGACTACCTGATAGAACGTGCGTAGTATCTCCCCGAGTGTTTTTCTCGGTGTATTTCTGTACCAAGATGGCCAAATGGTTAGCTCAGTTAGTTTCAGGAATCCTAGGAGTGTCTCCCGATATACTCTAGGTATGTGGGAGATCAAATCCGTGTTGGTGTTTTCTAATGCACAACCGTACAAAAAGAGCCTTCCGATATACTACCAAGTACGTGAAACACCTTTTGATATACGCCGAATATGTGAAGTGACTTTCGATATACCCTAAGGTACATGAAAGAGCCTTCGATATACCGATTGGTACGTGAAAGAGCTTCGACATACTGGTTGGTACGTGGAAGAACTACAATACCCCCCAAATGCAGTGCAGGCAAGTAATGATAGCTGCCATGTTTTAAGACGCTGGAGCACGTCTCTAACTTAACACACAAGTTACTAAAGATTTTAACCTATCTCTACCGTTAATTTTATCTAGACGGTTAGGTGAATGCATGAGGTGAGTACATAAACGTAAGCATAATGCAAGCCCTAACTACATGAAGAAATGCACCTTTCCTTTTGATGAAATCTATGTACGAGAAGGAGAAATCTTTTTCCAAGCGGTTTGACCAAAACAACAAATTTCAACAAATCCCAAGTCTACCAAATTTGACAATGAAAGTACTCTTCTCCGTTTTTCAAGAAAAACACAAAAATCAACAACATCAAATCCAAATCAAAGTATTTTTCTTTTTGTCTTTTCAGTTCGAATGAAACTAAGTGATGAAAAGAGAGAAACTCTACTTAGAGCACGCTAACTCTTCAATTTTCACTATGATAGTCTAAAAGCATGAAAACCAAAAATGCATATCACTTCTTTAAGCATGGAATCACTTTTGCAAAATTTCAATTTCACTTGGATATTTCAAGAAAATGAATGACTCATAATTCGTGAAAAACACAAGCGATTAACTTCTTTTTCAAACTTTCCAAAAGATTTATGAATGATAAATTCCAACACATGAAACAACTTTTACTACAATTCTCAAATGAACTTGAAAATGGTAAAAAATGAAGCACTTTTTGATTTTCCAATGAATGCACCAAGATAACACTTGATAATAATAACGCTTTCAAACATAAATGGCTGAAAAGAAGAGACTACTTGCAGCACTTTAATCACTCAAAAAATCTCAAGAAAATGACAAGCACTCCAATAAACTAAAAAACACACAAGACACTTGAAATCAACCGGATGCAAGCAAAACTAAATGACGTGTGCAAAAAGAGGTCTGGAAACAGATCTAATGCAAAGACTAGATCAGGTGAGGAGAGGAGGGAATGCAAGGTCAAGTGGATGAAGGTGAGGGAGATTAAAGTGTCCACCACTACCAAGTCTCAAACTTGCCCAAAATGGAACCCAAAACCAATCCAAACAAATCCAAACACTACCAATGCAAAATCAAAAGATCGCTGACAGGAAAGTGTAGTACAGAGAGGTCTGCAAATCAAACCAGACTAAAAAATGAAGGAGGGATATCCGAAGCACTAGGCTTGACTGCTCGACGCAGCTTGTGGTCAGACTCAGATCACCCCGCACAGGTGATGAGTACGTGGCTTGTGTCGGTGGTGCGGGATGCAAATCTAAACTGAGTGCCGAAGGCACACGTTGCAAAGAAGTAAATCGTGCCCGTCAGGATACAATGCTCTGGCTATATTGCCCAGGTGCACTGGGCGAAATCCCAATGAAAGGATGGAAAGATCTCCAAAATGAGCAATCAAAAGGTTTGATAATCATACATACATACTAAAAGGAAGTCAACAGACTCTTCAAAGAGAAGATCTGGTGGCGAAAAAGGCTTAGGAGGCAAATGAAATGGCTCACAAAGAAATCAGAGAAAGTGACTTTCAAATTGAAAACTTGAAAACAATGCATGTATCCCTAGTATGGTCGCCAAATTTGTTACCGGACAATCTACCGAAAGTGGACTTAAGGCATGATATCCCTAGTTCAATGCGAATCTAGAACAAATCAGACAGAATACAAATCTACCTTCCTAGATCAAATTAGAGATTAAGCGATGTGAACATCTTACCTTTCAGATCCGTAGATCTATTTCTCCCTCGTCACTCCAAGCTCCACGGTCGTCAGATCCAAAGCTGCAAGACCTGTTAGAACATGCAAGAGACAAACAAGCAGTAATAGCACACCTACACAATAATTGATCTAAGTAAACGGTTAAGGAAGTAAACTATAAATATCAAATGAACAACAAGACATTTATGGAAAGATTTTTTATTACTGTATAAAAGTGGGAATACAAAGAAGAGTGAGGATTACAACCAAGCCCTAACATTGCAATCTTCCTCCAACAAGCCAAGCCAATGCCTTTAAGGAGAAATGGATGCCTCCAATGGATGAATGATGATCCCCTAAGCTTATTCCACCAACATATGGAGCTATAGCCTTCCTCTCTTTGGAATGGAGAAGAGCTTCATATATATAGGACTAGGAGGATAGGATAGGTTGAAAAATAGTGGGAGAGGACTAAGGTATCCTCCCAAGGGGTTAGGGAACCGAATGCCAGCTCAACTACAAGCTAGGGATAGAGATCCAAGTCACACACCTTCGAGAAATCGCTTGAAGATGCCCTTTATACACATTAACTGAATTCGGTGCAAGTTGCATTAGGACAACCTGTGCGGGCGCATGCTGTAGGTGACATGAGTCGATGGTGCACTCCATCAGATGATTAACTGCACTTGACCTAGTTGGGCTATGGTTGCCAGGGAGCAGCCTGAGCCGGCCCAACTAGACCCTATAGTAAGGTGGTCAATAACTTCTCAAGTTTGACTTCCTAGTCATAGAAACTTCAGGGATGTTTGCACTGAGTCTTATGATGGAAAGATTTAGGTGTAACACCCCTTACAAGTGAATTTCAAGGGGATGTGGGTGGTCTCCAAGATGTTTACATTGAGTGCGTAGGATGGGAAGAAATCAAGGAGAACATTCCCAACATCCCTTCTCCTTCTTCATTGCCACAAGACAACCTTTCAATGATGGCTTAGTTTATATTGTAGTTGGTAGAATATTCTAAACATTTCCAAGAAATATTACAGATTTTCTAGGAGAAAATAGATGTAGTGTCGTTCTTGTCTATGGAAGCACGAGAATGATTATTGCAACGAAATCACTCGTCATTCCCTTATGCTAATGTTAAAGCACAAATGTTAGATTTGTTAGATCCATAAATATCCAGTGGCCAATCGATGAATCGGATGCCACTTGTTGGTCATGTCGCTCAACCTGTAGAGATCCAAACATTGTCCTCATGATGTTGATCCACGTGATGAGGGTCTCTACCGGTGAGGTCACATCATGAATAGAAATATTTGAGCATGACTAGGAGGCCATGTAGGTCACTAACGACAACTTTTAGTGCACCTCACCAATGTAAGGACTAAAAGGGACCATGAAAATAAATCCAAGCAACAAGTTGAGAAAATACATAGAGGGACTGCACCTAAATCTAGAAGCAATGTGGCTAGAGTTGAGGGATAAGGAACCTTCACTCCCCATTAATGTGTCATTTACTAATCCAGAAGATAGTATGGAGCACTTATGCTCATCTTGGGGATAGTTGTGAGCCACTCTAGACAATCTACATGCCCACTTGTATGCTTCCTAGATCCATGACACTTAGCATTAGCAGGAGATCATGGATATGTCACCTCCTCTAGTTGAGGAAGTCACTGCAATTCATACTCGAATACAAGCAATAATAGAGTAGAGAAAGGTCATAGTTTTAGTTTTCCAGGATTGGATGGGCATGTTGGATAAGCACTAGAGGCTATTTGAGGAGTTGCGTGGATAAATTAAGCTCATGGATGTAAAAGCACAATCTATGAGAAACCCCTTGGAGAAACAACGGAAGTATGTGGAGATACATGTTGCATATGACCAATTGAATGTAATGCATGAGGCTATTATTGCTGATAAAAACGCCCCAAGAGAATTCAGACCCATGGAACAATCCACCTATCTTATGCTTCAACAACTTGATTCTTTTGCAAATACTAAGTGAACCACGCTAGACAATAATAAGCCCAATGTTCCCAAAAGTGAGCAGGCGCAGGCCTTCATTATTGGTGCCACACTTTTATTGGGAAAGTGGAAGGCACACGTTGAAGACTTTGACACATTCCTCAACAAATATTTTGATGTTGTGCCTGAGTTGGCCCCTTCATTTGAAGGGTTGGAAGAGAATTAGGGTTGACTCGAGGGAAATTCAATGATTGTGGTCAAGGATTATTGACCCCCTCATTTTGGAAGATCAAATCACAAAACATGGATAGAACAATTAGCATATGGGAATCTTAACAATAAGACATGAAAGAATACCAAGAAAATAATCAATGCATCTGAGTGGAGAAGTTGGGTGGTAACCATCTTCATGTGGTAAAAAATGACCATTATTTTTGTATAAAACCCCATGAAGGATTAAGGGATAGGGTTGGATAGAAGGTTGAGAGAATATGAAGAGAGGTTGTCAATTGTTGGAAGGGTAATGTCATGAGATCTGAGTTGTTGTAGTGTAAAGAATGTATATATTTTATGTTGAAGATATGTTAATGGGATGGGAATGATTAGGATCCCCCCTCTTTTTCTTTCTGTTATGCAATGCGTTTGATGAATGAATCTATTTCACTATTTATGTTTTAATCATGTCCATGTTGTGGAATTTTTCTTAGTGAACTCTATTTTCTAACAATAATGTTTATTTTCTAAACAAACAATATAATTGGAGTTGCAATCACCTTCTAGTGTTTTCCCTCATCCATCCTTGGTCTTGGATGTGCCTCGGGTGAGACTTTATTCTCTTTTATGGAAGATTGAAAATGCTAGCTCAACTAGACTACATTGGACCGTTGTTGTCTACTGCATAAGGACCCTAGTCTCAACCTGTCACCAACAAGTACATACACAAATGGTCCCCTGCTTTTTATCCACAACAATAATATTTGTCACCCATTAAGTTAAAGGGGTTGGGTAGATAAAGGAAAATTTTAAAATATTTTCTACCTCTACCTTAATGGTGGTTGACTTATGAGGGTTAATTGATCACAAAATTTTCATACAAGTTTTTATTTCATGTTCAACAATCTAGGGATCAATGCCCGACATTTTTGCATATGAGAAAGGAAAAATGACACAATAATGTTTAAAGGGAGCAATGTAAGTTTAAACTTCTTCAGAAGAACAATTTTCTCATATTATAATGTTATCGCAAACATTAATCTTAGCGAAGATATTGATTATCATAGTTTAGAGATGTTTTCCATGTTTCCTTCTGCATACACATTGCGCGTCGGGATGAAACTTTTGTACCAATTCAAATATCTTGGCATAATCAAAGCATTTCCTCCAACTTTCAACATCGCTAGCTTGGGAAGAAAGCATGATTGATGGTGCATGTATTTCCACGATTTTCTTTGAATATGTCATTGCTTAAAAAATGACCTTGTTGGATGGTAATACCATGTCTAAGAAATGTTGCGAGGTTGGAGAGTTGAAGGCCCATACCAATGACATAAATTGATCATATTACTCATGTGATGGAAGATCCCAAATAGCATTTGTAGTGACCATTTGAATAACTTGGTAATAATTATTAGTTACAAATATTTGCATGGAAGAATCTACATATTTACTTTCTTATGTGAGAACAAAAGAATATGAGACCACCCATAGGTCCTCCTCAAAGTAGGACATTCTAAATGGGACTGAGGATGG
Organism: Larix kaempferi; assembly: GCA_027924585.1. NCBI lineage: Eukaryota > Viridiplantae > Streptophyta > Pinopsida > Pinales > Pinaceae > Larix > Larix kaempferi. The sequence continues at coordinate 6,650,318 of BSBM01000015.1, forward strand.
TGGGTTGATAATGATTGACAAAATCACATATACCTAGGTAGAGTCAACATAGAAAATGGGTAGAGGGAGTGTAAAAGTGCCCATTAAAGATGACTTCATCCCAACACCCATATTCTCATATGCACTCATGGAATTTTCTACCATTGGAACTTTGGATCCTATGGTAGAAGTTGGTTTGAACTTGCAATATGATGATTATTCAATTGTAACAAGTTTTCCCTAATGTGGGAAACAAATTATTTAGAAGATAAAAGACACTACAACTACCATGTCTTAAGTCCTATTGTGCCCCAAGAGAATATTATAATCTAGCAAAGTGTTGACAACCTCAACTTCTATTGAGATAGTTTCACCCCCGAATTCCACATGGAATGAGAGGATGATTCCATGAGGTATTAAAGAATGCTTCTCAAACACTTTCAATATGGTTATTGAAGGAACAATGTTGGGAGAGACTAGGGATATCCAATATAGCAAGGACAACACACACATAGAAGCCCCTTCATTCACCACATTCATGAAAATGTTCCTTCCACGAGATAAGACATGAATTTGTAACATAGTGTGATGGGGAGTTATAGGATTAGAGTTGTCCAAGTCAAATGTTATCAAACAAGAATTAGAAGAATAGAAGTTGCCAATAGTGGTCAATAGTTCCTTATACTACATGGAGTAGATTTGAAGGAATTCTAAAGCAGACATGGTACATGATGCCTAAGAAAGATATTCAACAATATTTTAGTCATAAGTTTCCCAAGAATTAGGTTTAAGCACATTCCTTCCTAAAATTCTCCTTGGTACAAGGTATCAAATCAATTACAAGTTTCTCTATCTGAAGAGAAATGGGAAGTTATGATGTGGAAACTTATTTATCCTTGGATCTAGATTTAGGAGCATCATAGTTATGACCCCTGGCCTAGACATTAATCCCCTTCTCACACATGTATACATTTCCATTTGATACATTTCTCCCTTGGGGAGGGACACCTTGATTTCCCCCTTGAAGAGATATAAGGTTATTTGAACTACTAGCAACCATTTTCTATCCTTAAGGAGGGAAATGGTTAGTGAGAACAACATGCTTGCTACTTGACATCCCATTGAATCAAGAAGTATTGAGCATCCTCTAATATAGAGCACTGGGGATTTAAATGGTTATCCGTACATAGCTTACAAGGAAAATTGGCCTTATTTTTCTCTTTAACCCCCCATTGATATTATTGTTTTTATTCGTTTTAGGCCCTTGATTGGAATTTGTATTATATTCTTTTATTGTTTCTTTCCCCCAAGTTGCTAGCCACCTTTCTGATTAGAACTCTACATAGAAAGGACATTAGAAAATTGCATGGGGCCTGAGGTATTAGTAACGCCTTGTGTAGTTATAGGTTTTCTTGAGTATAAGAACATGTGTCTCGCTTGATTTTACATTTGGATACATAAAACACTTTCTACGAAACCTATCACACCAATGACTTGTAGTCCAAGCAGCTTGAGGCTTAGTAGTATTAGTTTCCACTCTTGGCGCATTGGGAAAAATATCATAAATAACTTGAGATTGAGAGTAGATCAAGTTTGGATGTTGGGATTTTATGATAGCCTATTCCTTGGTAGTTACTCCTAATAGGGCCACATATTTGATGATATAAAGTAGCACTGATTTCACAAACCAATCAACCAAAAATTGATTAGAGATATCGACTTTGATCATTTGACACCTCCTTCTCTATTCGTGAATGTGATCGGATACGTGGGTGGAGGTATCCTACCAAAATGACATAATAAAATTCGTTCCTATCTCATAATAGAATGATAATTAAAAGTGAGTGAGGAAATCCATTTCCAAGGATGTGAAGTCACTATATGTCATATGTTTTAGCTCAATTTACCAATTTCTGGCCACCCTAGTTAGGATCCATTGGAAAAGTCTTAATCGAATGATGTCATCCATTAGAGAGTTAGAATAAAATCGAACATTGAATATTATGACATGGTTAGATGCATATTCTCCATAATTTCCTTCAAACTTTGGGATGTCTGAAGGTAACTTGGTCATATTTAATGGCCAATTAGGATTATGCTACATTGGGTCATTAGTCAACTTTGTTAAATCAGGTAAGTTTAATGTTGTTAGAAATGGAAACTGGGCATGGGAAACATGATTCCAACTATTAGGAACTTGTCCTAACATCCTCATGCTCATCACATTTCCACTGTTGAACCCCCCCCCCCCAATATGTCCCCATTACCAGAGAGGAAAGTTGAATTCATCGAGAATCTATTGTTCCGAGGAAAATATCTGCTAAACATGTTCCCATGTTGGAAAAGGTATTCTCCCAAGTGATATGTTGGGAGATGGGATAAACCCACTTCCCAAATATGCTATGGAAATGAGGATGTGTCTTCTCCCAATAAAAAATACCAAGAATAGGGTAGTTGAAATTTATGTTGACATATTATAGCTAGGAAAAATAGGTGGCACATTGGTATTAAAAGGTGGCATCACAAAAGATACATTACCACCACTCTAAGGAACATATATTGGAGTGCATGTCCTGTTGTTAGGTGTTACTATAGTGGTAGTGGTGCCCTCAGTGAAGATCCTAGATACAATGGGATTAGTAACCCTAATAGAGATATCAGAGATAGTGGGATTTGTGCTCCCTATGCCCAAAGTATTAGTAGTGTTATTCATGATCTATGAACCTATGAGTTTACGTATTGTTAGATGGTTTCTCATGGCTTGATCCTATACATGATGGTTGACTATCCACTTTTAATAGGTTGTTTGGATTCAATACCCTCATGGCTTGATCCTATACGTGAATGTTTTGTATCTGGATCTATCCATTGAGTCAAACAAGGTCTAGGAAGAGATGGAGAGAGTGTTTTTTAAAAGGTTTTAGAAACTTTAAAAATCTCATGCTCACTTAACAAGTTAACTACGAGACTATCAACTAGTTTAATGCTCATTTTGAAGTTTATTGTAATAAGCTCAGTGCTAAATCTCGTTATTCCGTTCCATGGCAGTCATATATTATGATTAGACTTATAAGATGAACATAAAAATATTAATTATCGTATAAAATGAAAATAAGATAATTGATTAGTAATTACCATGAACTTATAATCCCATCAGCAGGACTAGTGATTCCCTCATCAAATGTTGATACGAGTCCCAGGACATCATGCATAGTTGTTAAGAGCACTGTGGAGTTACTAGTTTCTTTACAGATGGACCATGAACTAGTCCCAATAAAGGGATTAAAACTCTAGGGTAATTATTAATCTATCAACATATTTTCATTTTATACAACTCATAATATTTTTATGTTGATCTTATCTATCTAATCATAATACATGATTGCGATTTCAAGGAATAATTTGTTCTTACTAGCCTCCTTGACACCTACTTCCCCATCAACTACAACTATAAGAGCATGCTTGGAAATTAAATGTTTGTGTACAAGTGAACCATAGGAGCCAAAGGCATCATTTTAGTTCAACCACTCGACTAAAATTAGGCAATTTGATTAGTCTCTTTCAACTTGATTTTTTTGTTGGAAGCATAAGCTCTTTCTTCTCTATTTTTTGTTGAAAGAACATGGCTCAAATGTAACTCTTGTCTTGTTATGTAGCCAAGTTTTTGATCTACTGTTTGTCTTAAAATGTAGTTTACAAAATGGGAATGAAGGGAATTGAAAATCTTTATCTTTCCCTGAATATATGCATCTTTTATCTTGTTAACATACTGATATTTATGTTACTTTAGATAACAGGAAAGGCATTGACCATGGGCAAGTCAAATAATATACAACCATTTATATGTTATTTATGATTAATGTTTATTGATGCCATAATTCAATGTTTACTGTTGTTTATCGATGTTATGTTTTTTTATTCTTTGTAGGATCCCACATTGCCTCGTCGTGATCGTGACGGGTTAGACTACTTTAATGAAAACCCCAATTCCCTTTGTTCTATTAGCAAACATGTTAATGAATGGCATGTTAAACTTAGGGGCTTGATGGTTGTTGAAGTCACCCCATAACAAAATTAAAGAATACAATTTCTAACTTCAAGAATACAACAATTCAACATATGTAATTTTTGAAATTGGATTCGATTAATTGCTTTAATGAATAGGAAATACTTTTTTTTTATGAATACAAGTGCCTAACATAGAGTTTTCTTTTTGTAGTCCTTCTTGAGAATAGATGCCCCAAGTGTTGGGAGTAGAAAAATGCATCTATTGTTGGAGCCTCTGCTCCTGCCGTGCTTGCAACTGACGCTTTTACTCCTAGTATTATTACTAGAAACCCTCATTTTGCACATAATGTTGGTGTCATCCAATCTACTACGGCCCCATATGTGACTACCTCTACCTCTACTCCTGGGATTCCTTCATCAAATGTTGATACGAGTCCCAGGATGTTGAGCATAGTTGTTAAGAGCACTAGAGAGTTACATGTTTCATTATAGATGGACCATGAACTGGTCTCGGTGAAGGGATTAAAACTCCCTGGTAATTACTAATCCATCAACGTATTTTCATTTTGTACAACGAATAATATTTTTATGTTGATATTATCTATATAATCATAACATATGTCTAAAATGTTGGGGAATAACTTATTTTATCAAGCATTGCAAGAAAAAGCATTTGCTCTTTTTGCACCAACAATTAAAACAAGTTATAAATACCAAAACAAAAACTTGAAAAATAGTTGATGAAACACAACCACATTGTTTGGTCATGTATTAACCAAAACTTGGTTGAAATCGCGGTGGGAAAGTACTTGATTAAATCAGTGCAGGACAATTATCTCTCTAATCTCAGTTGCTACCCCAATTATGAGCATCTTGGACTCATTCCCATACAAGAGTGGGATGCACTAATAGAAGATGCTCGGGAGAAGAAGATGAAAAAAGAGGGATACTTGTAGCAAAAGAGTTGGAGAGCCACGAATGTAGTTATAACAATATAACATACAATGAACTTATAACTATGCGTTTGAACATACTAATTAAATCACATTAACCTGCACTTCACACTTTTTGCATGTTCAAAGGCACTATGAAGGCCACAGGGGCCAGATTGGAGAAGTTTGGGCAACATAAACTTGGCTCAGGGGGATATGTTTAAGTAAAATATAGATATGTAAGTACTAAGATTTAAAAGTTTTAGTTATTGATTTTTTGATCTATAATTTAAAAGATTTCCTTACTAAATTGTGTTATGTTATGGTATGTAGTCAACAAACTTTGGCGTCATGCCCATTGCTAAAGGTCTAAAAGTTTTCTTAACCAGAGGGTATAAATCCTTGGTTGAAATGAAAAAGGCAAGAAAGATGATACATTTGTTGTCAACGGGGAGGTAAGTTCAATACATTTGAATAGTTAATTATAAACAAGTTTATATTTTTTGATCCTACAATAACTACAATGTTATTGCAAGAAATCCATGGTGATTTTGGTATGGATCAGGAGACATTTTTAGAGACTGAAAGTGTTGATAAACTAGAGGTCAACCCTACTACACCAAGTTCCATGAACGAGGTTATTAGAAAATCATATTTTTTTGGTTCATGTATGATATGAATAAGGTGATTTATAGATGGTTTGCTTTAATTGTAGTTGATGTGAATCTACTCAGCCTCCTACACGAAGATGTATCTTGCATTCTTAGGAACCGCTTGAATCATTAGGCCAAGAAGAGCACTGGGGAGAAGATGCAAATGTCAAACTTGTGAAGCTTCTAAAAGAGAAAAAAACCTAGAAGGAAATAGTGTAGTGGAGATCAAATATTTTGTATGATCGATATTAAATGTTGCACACTAATGCACTATACATATTGTTTTATATACCATTTAACTTTGTTATAAATGATTTTTTAAACTTTTATTTAGTATCTTTTCCATTGTGATGTGTGTGTGCATTGTTTAATAATTAAGTTATTAAGTGGGCCTAATGGTTAAGAACAAGTGTTATCTCCGAGGAGGTCACAAGTTCAAAATCGGCAAGGGGTAGGGTTGCTCATTGGCCCGTTGTGACAAGGCTCGAAGGGTAGGCGACCCTTGGGATAGAGGCTCTCCACTGGGATAAAGGGTCTCGGGACATCTCGGCCCCTGCTGAGTCACAACTTTCTGGTATATTTGGCTTGCGGGTTGTTGGATATACCCTTGGGAGGTTGTTTTTCCCATGGTTAAAAAAAACAATTAAGTTATTAAGTCAATGATAGGTTAAATAGAATTATTAAGTTAATTGTATTTGTTTTATTTCAAATCCTTTAATAGACATTACTCTACTAGTCCCCAAGCTTCGAGTATCTAGGTATTCAAAAGGTTTATCATAAGGGATGCTCCACGATATTTTGCATCTAGAAATTGCAATAGATTGTTCTTGGGTGCAATATCATACACAAGAAATCTCTCACCTCTACCTTTGGGAAAATGTCAATCCAAGTTTGATATTTATAGTAGGAATTGCAAACAATTGTTAGTGACTAATGTCTTTAAGCGATTGAGAGAAAAGATGAAGGTAAAGCTTCCACGTGGATTGAAACTTATTGCAACCATTATGCATATGTATCAATTGTTTTATTTGGAGTGTCCACATTAGTATAAACATTCTACTAAGCACTATGTTGGAAGATATCTCTAGCATGCAAACATTAAAATTGTAAAGAACAAGCTAGAAACTCTATTTTTCTAGCTACTTTTATTTCGTGGATATAAGTTAATACTTTTCACAGTTTATATTAGATCAATGAAGATGTAAGGCATGTTTCCTTCGAGGGGCTAGACCTATGCGAGACTAGTTTTGGATGATTGTACTAAAACACTAAAAGGTTATGTTACTCGGTTAAAGCCTGAATAGGGCCAGAGGCCCGTTGATGTATATTTTGATTTCAGTTTTTTTCCTATTATATATATATATATATAGGGTGGGAAGAAGAAGCAGTTGAAACTTTAAATATTGGGAATTAAAGACTGTACAAGGTGTGAAAAGGAAAGTGTGTTCACTATGTGGGTGAAGAGATTTTGCAATGCAAAGTTTCCAGAAACCATTTCCACCTAATTTTATATGTTTTTAATTTTTAAGTGTGTTTATTGTGTGGGTGAAGAGATTTTGCAATGCAAGGTTTCCAAAAACCATTTCCACCTAATTTTATATGTTTTTTTATTTTTTACTTTTAAGCAAACAAATTGATTATTTTTTGAAATTGATTTTTATTTTTATTTTTAATGCCTTTGAAATGATTATGATTATTTAAACATATATATTTTACATTATTATTTTATCGTGTAATTTTGAATATTTATCGAATTTAAATATTTAATTTATAATTATTATTAGTTATTATAGTATTATGTTTTAATTTTACTCCAAGTTATAATATTATCTATCAGAGAGATAGTATGATTTTGGATATTCATTTTACAAATATAATTAGTTTTTTTAACAACAACGAGAAGTATAATTTATATATTAAAAACAAAATTTACAGATCGCCCCCCAGGGCTACAAAAAAGAATTAAAAATGGAGGTATGAGCAGGATAATTCCATACTGTCCTTGACCCCAGTATGCTCTGTCTCATATAAAAAATTACATTGTTTTCTAGAAGTTACTCTACTTCCTCTAACTGTGTAAACTTCCTCTAACTGTGTAAACTCTAATAAACTGTCCACATATATATCGACAAAAAAACACGACAAAAAACTAAAACAGAGACAAGAAAATTCATTCTTGAATCGGGTCTTCTTTTGCAGCCGACTCAACGGTGGAGACTTCGTCCATTGGGGATGCCTCTGCCTGTTCATGAGAAGGTCCGCTAATCCCTCTGTAGAGTCCATTAATATCAGCCTGCATTTCCTCCAAGATGTCCTTCATTTGAACAAAATAGGTCTCGTTCCTTTCATTTGCATTCATTCTCTAATCCTGAAGAAAGCGCCTCAATTCTACAACAACCAAATGCATCTCCTCATGGCTGGAGCTTAGTGTCCTTTCCATCTCCTACAAGTCGTGCTTAATGTCCTCAATTTCACCAACTTGAACTCGATACCCTGTTTCAATATCATCCACACTGGAGTCAATACATGTTATCTCCATCGAGATTCTCTGATTCTCATCCAAAACTACCTTTGAAACTTCGAGAACACATCTCAACATCTTTCTGTAATCTACCATGACATTTTTCAGGTCCCGAATCTATTCCAAAACCTTCTTCATGGTGTTATCCTCTACAAAAGAAGGCACATGTAATTTTCTCCTTTGCATTGTCGCTTCCATCAGACATAAAGTCCTCTTGGTTTTTAGACCCCGCACTTCTATTAGTTCTCCTGGAGACGCGCAAAAAGCAAAGGAAAGTCTGGACACTTCTAAAAGAGCAACTTTAGACGCGAGTGAGGGATGCTCCATATTCGGGCAATTAACCATTGCGCGAGAGCTCATGCAATAAACATGAAACAAGGAAAGGGTAATAAATGAATACTGACAATAGCATGTAGTGCTCTCACCCACCCACCACCGCCACGAGCCATCTGGTAATTCCTTCATTAAGCCAAGGTTATGGTTTCCCCCTCCGTCCTATCTCCACATACAACGAGGCATGGGGGAGAGGAACATAAAGACTAAGGTTGGAAACTACATGTCCATTTAACAATGGGCCTAAAATTATCAATCAACAATTCCCCTTGCCTTAGCTTAGATCCAATGTTGGCAAGTTTATCTGCTTCTTTATTGTTTTGGCGTTTTGCGTGAAAAAAATTGTTTTCTGAAATGTTCGGAAAGAAGCCATGATTATTTTTTGGAATTTCCCAACCTTCTTCTCTTTGCCAGCTTGGATGTCTTGCATCGATTGGATGATGATCCAAGAGTCACTAATAACATGGAACTTTTCAATGTTTAACTTTGACATTGTTTCCATACCTTGCATAAGCGCTGCCCATTCTCCTTGATTGTTCGTTCTCTTGCCTAGATCCCAAGCAAAGGATTTACTCTTTCTTCCTCCAGGGTCAAAGATGATCCCTCTCGCACTTGCCTCCCTTGTACAAATATAATTAGTTGAATATATATAATTATTTAATTTAATTTTAAATTTCAATATTTTATTTATAATCATTGATAATTATTGTAGTTTGGGTGTGAAGTTTGGGGTTGCGTCGTCTCTAGAGAATCATAGAGAAATATTGAGCAATTCCACAAATATTTTATAACTTATAATCTTAAAATTAAAAGCAATATGCCCTATCCCATTCACCTCATAAAAGTGGGTCTTTCCCCATTGAGAGTATAGCTATGACTAGGTACCTAGTGTACAAGAAAACAATACATAACTTGGGAGACTTCCTAAAATTGTATTAAAATCCAGTCAAAACCACACGAGGCTCAAGTGTGGTTGGCTAAAACATGGGGGATTGATGCAAAAGTCACTTTGAAAAATATAGATAATATTAAAAATATTATTACTTCAAAATTTAAAGAGAAGTTGTGGTGTGATAAACATTTAGAGGTTAAAAGAAAATTAAGATATTGAGGTCATTAAAACCAATCTAGAAGATCAAAAGTATCTCTCCTTTTAACTAGTGTAAATAAGAATACTAGCATAGCTAAAATAATAATGAACTCTCATGAGTTGCATAGTGAAACCGTACACCCACATCCGATCTCAGTTTCAAAATTTTTGTTACAATTTGATTTTGCCTAAGCTTCTAACTTATCAAAATTATGGCAATCTAGAAATGCTCCTCTTCAAGCTTTTTGAGCACATAAATAAAATTCTAAAGTAAACCAAGTAGTTCCTTACTTTTCTTTCTTAAGGTCCAATAAACCAAAATTGGTCTCATTGGGGTTAACCACCATAGATAAGATGATTTTGGATATTCATTTTACAAATATAATTAATTGAATACATATTATTTTGTTTGTTTGTTTGTTCGATTGCTCGTCACTCAGGGCCGATAGCAATGAACCATTGGTTAAGAACCGCAACCCAAGGGCATCCAAGCCGTCAAAGTCACCTGGGGATCGCACTCGGCTTGGGCCACACCAACCCTTATGATGGCTGGATTTTTGGGTGTCTCCTCCCAACTAGCTCACCCCTAAGGGGAATTGAACTCGGGTCGCCCTGTTGATGAGACCCACACCTTAACCGAATGAGCTACACGAATTGACAATTGAATACATATAATTATTCAATTCAATTTTGATTTATTTTTTAGAGGAATAATCTTGGGCATAGTCTAAAAGTTCTATGATTTTAAATGGAAAAATATGATTTTTACGACACAATTTTGAAAAAATCCGACAGAAAATTTTAAAAGTCTTGGTTACAACTCTAAAACTCTGAAATTTTGGGTCCCTAGGGGTTTTTGATGGTGTTGAATCCGTTGCTACCATCAAAATCACCATTAAAACACAATTAAATTCAGATTTTGCAAAATAAAAAACACCAGATTCCGGTGAAAACCTCCATCGAGGCCAAATCGTCGAATTTTTAGACAACTCCATTATCTTGCAAACAACCCTCCGAGTACTACACATGATTCATGAATGAAAAACAAGGTAATTGTTGCCCTGGATCATGGAGTCTAACCAACCTCTCCAACTTTGAAGGGAGAGATCTCAATCATGAATAGTTGAAATAACCTTTAAGATTATTCAATTTAATTTTGATTATGAATATCAACAAAGTAATTTTAATTAATACAATTTTATATGATTATTTTTTATTTTATTATATATAGTTTATAATATTAAAAATTTAATAGTAAATTTTTATTTTTATTTTATAAAGTACTTTATTTTTGTTTATATTGAAAATGTATGTTTATTTTTTTGATTAGATTGTTTTAAATTTAAAAAAAATTTATTAATATTTTATTAAAAAAAATTCAATTTATAATTTATTGTAAAATTAAAATTTATAAGTTATTAAAGGGTAATAAAAATATGAGAAAGGGAATAAATTATTGAAATTTCATGGATTTTTGGTTGATGAGTTAGGGTAAGCATCAAATTTCAACATTACTCCCTAAAAGGGATACAATGTCTTTTTTTAATAAAAAGAATGAAGGCAATGAAACTAAACATGATAGCAATGACAAACCAATACTCCCTCATATAAGAGAGGGATACAATGTCTATTTTTAATAAAAAGAATGAAGGCAATGAAACTAAACATGATAGCAATGACAAACCAATAGAGGGTTTGAGGGTTGGCATGATTAATCTTGTTGATATTTAATAAGAGACTCACCCTACTGAAAACCATGATCATGATTTAGGATGTCTCAATGTAAGTTGAGACTTGAACCTTGAAAAAAAAAAAACAAAATTAAACATACTCAATACAAAACAAACAGAAAACCATGATCATGATTTAGGATGTCTCAATGTAGGTTGAGACTTGAACCTTGAAAAAAAAACAAAATTAAACATACTCAATACAAAACAAACAAACCAGAAGAAGGGAGAAAAATATAACATTGCCTCTGCATATGTCTATCCTCACCCTCATGAATATTTCTTTTACCACACCACCTTTTTCATTGGTTAAAACGATCACAAAGATGGTGAGAGTTTCCCAAAATGTCAAGATTTTGGCCATTCAACGCTAACCCTCCTTAGCAATTGCTCCATGATGAGCTTGATGATCAACACGAGCATCGTAATGCCTCACGATGAAAAGAAAAACCAGGCAAACTAGGGGCATATCAATCAGGCAGCGGAAAGATTAGAGGAGGAACCAAAGCAAATTTGTTCCCAGTTTTTCACAGTTCAACATTTTAATTTTATTACTATTTCTTGCAGTTAGTGATCACCGATGATTAATTATTCTTTGCTGTGTACTTAGCAATGATTCCATGGCAAGACTAAAGTGCAAGAAAATGATTTTGTTTTTGGTTTTTGGGTATTACTTTTGCTTCACCCCCACAAACTGTAATTTTATGTCCACAAATTCTCTGTTTTGGAATGTACGGGTTTTTCGATACGACCCATTCATTGTTTTGGAATGTACGGGTTTTCCGACATAATCGAAAATTGAAGAACACTTCGGCTCCTTGGAAAAACAAAGAATTCTTCCGCCAATTTCAGACGAGAGTTGCCAGAAAACGACTTGCATGGTCATACCTCTCCCGTGGAGCAATCTTTTTATTTTACAAGATGCCGTTTTTATCAAAGTATTGTTTGTTCGTTTCGAGACACGGGAAGCTGCGCACACTGGGTCCCATTCCCGTATAGTAGTTCTTTCTTTTTCGATTTCCTCAAGCCCACGAGATGTTCACAGAAAATGTAATTCATATTCCAAACTGGTAACGAACCCAATTGCATTTCTCTGATTAGTTTCTCAGGTTTTGCAATTTTGATTTTACTTTCTATTTGGGTCCCTCTGAATTTGCAAGGATATCAATCCATAGAACCAAGAGCGGATGTAAAGTGTCTCAATATTTGCTTTAATGATTTCGGAGCCCCGTGCTGCCTTATTTTATTACTTCAAAACTGGGTCGCTAGGATTTGCAGTGATATCAAGCAGGAGAACCCAGTTAAAAAATGAAATGATCCCATTTGGGCTGCCAATATCTGTGAGCATAACGTATAGGTTTTGCAATTTTGACTTGGTAAACACTTCTGGTTCCTCGCGAGTTTAAAAAATTCCTAACAAAATTACATGTGTAATAACCTGGATGACTTTGATTAAATGGATACCCTTAAGTTACCAAACGTAGCCTCATTGCAAAGCAGAAACATATGCAAAATAACCTATTGTCAAGATCTCATAGTTATTGGGTACGCTTAATTTTTTTCTTATAATGCTGTAAGTTTGAGGCCTTTTTTTGATGGAAACGAGAGCAGAGAGAGCCCCCGGAATAATAGAAGTGAGAGTAGAATGGGGGGATACTCTATGGGATCTCTCTAGGAGATTAGGTTTGGACCACTGGCATGGAATTCAAGTCGCAAATGGGCGAAAGGACGACCTTATATTTGCCGGGGAAATGCTCAAAGTGCCTCTGCCCAGCAGTGTTTCGATGACTGGGTGCAGGTGGAGAAGGCAACACGCTTGGCCTTGGGTGGTGCAATCTGGAGACACTGCATGGGACATCTCAGAGAGGTTCAGGATCAGTTTGGAGGATCTTGAAAGGGCCAATTCCTGCTTGCTCGATCTACTCTATCCCGGGGATGTTATGCAGGTGCCTGAAAAGGATTCAACTCTGAAGGAAGTAAAGGCTAGGCCGAAAGTTTCAGGGGATTCCAGGAACAAGCCCAATTTTTTCGATGTATTTCCTGCTCCAAAAGGTTAGTCCATGTAATCTTTCGGTTCAACTAAAATTTCTTGGTTTCATGTAGCGTGCTTTTATTTCTTAGTTGGGTGCATTAAGATAATTGTTTATCAAATCAGCTGTTTTGGGTCTTACACTGTTATAGTAGCAGCAAGTCTAATTATGTAGTAGCTTGTATTTTGTTAAGAACCATGGTCATGCATTTAGGTTTGAGTTTGCATTTTTGTCCACATAGACCACATTTTTTTGTATTTGTATTTCCCATTTGCTGAGTTTAAGTGTTGACTTCATGCTTCTCCATCATATGTGTATTCACATTTTCAAATGATCTCCATGATTTTATGGGCTTCACTTTATCTTTCGTTCACAATTAATGATTTCTATACTTTGTTAGATCTTATCATGTCATTCATTGATGACAGTAACCTTAAGCTATAATTTACTGGTTAGAGTATGGTTTGGCATTTGTTTATAAACCTTATATACGGTTGAACTGTAATGTTCTTTGTCTTTTTGTTTTGTTTTGTTTTTTTATTTTTTATTTTTTTTCTTCTCTAGGTAATTATCCCAGGGCAAAAATCCCAGGCACTTTCCCTCATTTTGAGGATGGTACTTAGGGTAAACCCTAAATTCTTCAGGGCACAAGGCCAAGTCAACAACAGGGCTTGAAGGCAATACGATAATATATATTATGAGCTCATCATGTCGCTTTTGGGAATCGAATCTGGGTGGGGAGGATAACACTCCATCCCACATCCACTCGGGCTAGACCCAATTGATGATGCTCTTGGTTTATTCACCATCCACCCTATATACTGTTGACCTGTAATGAACCACCCTATATACTGTTGAACTGTAATGAGCCATTGAAATTTGAGCCCCTTTAAAGGTGCAAATTGTGTTTTGGAATTCAATCCACAATCTATTGCTATTGATAGGGGATTTAGTGTTGATCAGGTTGTAGAGATAGGATAAATTTTGTTCAATTTGTTCTGATGAAGTTGGTTACTCATCAGAATTCTTTGTTAGATTTTGGTTGTTAGGAGGATCTGTCAAATCTTGGTTTGTAGGACAGTCTTCCCAATCTTGGTTGACAGAACAGTCTGTCAAATCTTGTTTGGTAGGAGAGTCAATAGATAATTCATAGCTGGAGCTGAAGTTATAACTAAGCTCTTAAACCTCAAAGGAGGGCATGTATTTTGGTTATTTTGTTACAGGCAATCCTGAGAGACTGACTGGGCTAAGAGCTGCATCCATACTGCTCTTGGAGAATTTCAGGCCTGTCATTGGTGTCCAGTGTCCACATGTTCTTAGGAAAGTTCCCTTTTGCTTTATGTACTGTTGGAGAGATGTATTGATGAAGTTCTGGTTTTTGTTACTTTCAGGTTCACAGAAATCTTTTCCAGTATTTGTTGTTTTGTTTTTCTTACATGAACACACTTCAGCTGGTGATGCCATGGATTCTTATAATGCCACCAGATTGCATTGGCATTGATTACTCCCTTTCTCGATTTAAAATCTGCTAAAACTATTAAAAATCTAGCGCACTGAATCCTCTTAGAGAAATAGGTCACTCCTGTAATCAATTCCTACCAAATATCTATCAAAGCGTAGAGGTTACCACAAGCAGGTATTCCAAATACAAGCTTCTGCAAATAGTAAATACAAATTTGAACTATGGTCAGCTAAGTTCCCGAGGTGGTTCAAGGCATCTAGACACAATCTGCACCTGGGATGGTGGCTTATCTAGTGTTTGTTTATGTAGTGATTTCAGAGTATTTACCTTGTGAGCAGCCACTGATAAATCCTACCTATTGACCATTATATCAATTCACATTTTTTTTTGCACATTATAGATATCCAACTTTAACTGGATGATCATTTCAATGTATCATCTTGTAAATACGGATCTCAATTTCAGTTGACTGATTGTTCCTTTCATAGAATCTTTCTGAATAGATCTATAAACGTTAGAAGTGAGTGCAAAAGTCCTGGTTACCTGACTTGAAAAAGAGCTATCTAAATAACGCATGCATGCTTGCAAATTGTAATAAAGGATTCAACACATTTCTATCAAACTTGGAATTAATTGCATGAAAAGTTTTTATCTTTGTTCTTGGCATTCATTTATATGCTATTGCTTATTAATCATGATGAGATTAAGCTATAGCTTCCTGCTTTAAATTTCGAGAAATCACACTTTGTCCTTTGGTGCTTGGTATTTTGAGAAATAGTAGGTAAGTCATCTGGTGCGTGGGCCCCTCTTTGCCTTTCCCACATGTGTTCTTCTGCATTTTAAGGGTTCTTTTCATTGTTCCCCTAAGTTTCCGGGATGTGGGAGCGCGGGAGTGGGGAAACGCACATTGGGGATATGTGGAGACACCCCCCAATTATTTGGGAAATTCATGGGGGACGTCTCTAAAATTAAAAAAATAAAATAAAAATCCCAAAAATAATAATTCATTTGATGTATATTCATCATTGTGAAATGTAAATACTAAATACATTATTTTTTTTCTAAATAGTACCAAGTAGGGATTGTAAAAAGTAAAAATAATGGAAACAAAAATCTAGGGGAAGGGGGTTGGGGGGTGAAACATTTTGCCAAGAGCCCCCCCATCTTGGGGGTGTGGGGAGCGTGCCCCTAACCTTGTGGGATGTGTCCCCATGAAACACAGTTTTTTTACTTTGGTTTTCATGGTATAATGGAATTGGTTCCCATTGGAGGAATTGATTTCCCTAACCTGTTAAACACTTCCTAAAACTGGATTTGAATCCCGAATGAATGGAAACAAATTTGACAAAAAAATGCCAAAATTTGGAGAATTGGATTCATAATTTAATATCTCCAAATCCAAGATCCCTGTATGGTTCAGATGCGGGTACAAGGCAAAACTTGACGAATTTGGTAACTCTAGCTTTTGGGTTACTTTGAAAGTGTTACACCATGCTTGTGGCGTGGTGCATGGTGTATGGATGACCCTTGGATGTGCAATGATGGACATGCGCATGGGAGTTGATTTGTTCGTTGATTGCTAGACCTCATTTTGATGCTTATGTGGCTTTCTTTCTTAGAGCATTGGATACCCAGGGAGCTTGGTGACCTTCATGATGGCCACATGGAGGTTGGTTGGTGGATTGGGAGGACAACTTGCTTTGGAGAGGAGCATTGGGCATCTTGGAGGAGTGCGTTGAGCCCTAGATGGCGTGGGCACACTTGGTTGCTTACATGGAGGCATGTGTTTGACTTGAGGATGCATGGGTTGAGGAAGTGATCATGTAGGTGGGGTGGACCATAAGGAGCACATGATCTAAGAGGAGTGTCAGAGCTTTGGAGGCTCATGGAGGTGGGGCATTTACCTTCTCGAGGATTGTTCATGCCTTAGAGCCTTGCTTGTTGGATGCCTTCACTTTGCAGCTTGACATGTGTCACTTGTAGAGGGAGTGCTTCACATGTGGGCCTATCTTCTTTTGGATAAGTTGCTTGGAGTGGATTAGGATCAATATGTTATTGTTGGCCGCTCTTACCTCTCATATAAATATATGAGAGTCATTTCATTTCTCATCATTATCATCATTGTACTCACTCTTTGTACTTGTCTTAGAGAGATGTCTTGTCAGGAGCAAGATGCTAGGGTTCATGAGGAAACCCTAGGATAATATGAGAGAGAGAGAGAGGTGATACTTGATCTTGTGGATTCATTCATCACTCAATTGGATTAGAGATGTGAGGAGTGGAGCGCACTAGTCTCTCTCACTCTTTTTTGGGAGTGCTAGATTCTTGGAGAAGTTTAAGGGTTTATAGGGTTAGGGTTTCACCCTGTGACAACTTGGTTTAGCACTTGCGTGGAAAAGTCCCAATCCACTATGCTATCAAGGAGCAACCTCGAAAGAATGCACCACTATCACTTCAATGCAGACTTCCCTCTCTTTTGACAAACTCTCAAGGTCAAGGGGGTCTTCCCAAGGGTTGATTAGATATGAAGAGAGCTAAGAGGATTGAAATGTAACTTCATTAAATATGTGTGATTAGACAAAGTTATAATTCCCCAAATAGTGCTTGAACATGTAGAAATAGAAATGCCAAATACATCAAACAATTAACTAGAAATACTCAAGATAGCATAAAACCATGGACATTTAGATCATTAATTTTGGAAATATTAAAAATATTTGCAGAAAATAAACTCACATTAGATTAATGCCAAAAGTTTTTAAATAGTGGGTTCATTTGCTTGCAATATAAACACATCCCAAAATTGAAATTAAAGATGAAACACATTATCCAATTAATGCCTTAGGTTATGTTGTTATTGTTCCAATACTTGTTTACTGATGATTGTTGTTGTTGTTCCAGTATTTACTTATTGATGATTGTTGTTCCAGTACTTGCCAACTGATGATTGATGTTGCTCCAGTGTTCATAATACACTGATGATGATGCTGATGGTGATATTCCAGTAGACGATGATGATGATGCTGATGGTGATATTCCAGCAGACGATAATGATGATGTTGATGGTGATGTTCTAGTAGATGATGTTGATGATACCCTCGACATATGATGATGTTCCAAAAACTTCCTATGACATATAGAGATTCACAAGTCAGTTGGATAGTTGTTGATGTTGCCCGCAGAATACCTTCCTAGTTAAGAGGGAGTGTTAAAGAAATGTAACTGCGGAAGATATTCTAAATGTATTTGTCTATTGTATTATTGTATTCCTCCTTCGGGAGATGTCATTGATGTAATTGATAATGTAAGGGCTAAGTTGCATGAAACAGGGACGAAACGAGGAAACGCGACCCCCCCCCCCCCCAATTTTGGAAATGGGCAAACGCGATATATATATATATATATATATATATATATATATATATGAGTAAGGACAAAATTATTATAAAACATAAACCATAAATTATTAATTACATTTAGCTGCAAGCAACATTGCCAAGTGATAAATGTTAAATGATACAAATAAAATTTAAATCATACATGTAACATCACATTTTACTCATGAACGCAAGTCTATATCATTTCATTCATGCAAGTAGTAACATCCAAAAGAAAACTTTATAAACGAGGCTATATACTATATATGCAAAATTAGCCTTATGTATGAGGCTAAAAGTACAATGTATCAAACTGTGAACAATGAACATACTAACATAGACATAAAAAAACATGAGCTCATACTAATAGTCATCCTTATCTTCATAGTCTTCCTCAAAAACAAAACAAGAAGCACTCTCAACAACAAAATGTAGAGTGGAAGAAGTATTTCCAATTCAACTTCTAGGTTCCTCAATACTTAGTGCAGCAAGAGAGAGGTCCAAGTTAGCAAATTTTGACTCGACATCCCAATCTACACAAGGCACATTGCTATATTCTGGGCCCTGAGTGCTCAAGTTGCCTGTGAGGAGAGAATGAAGTGATGTTCTCTTTATAACTTTGTTCAACCTAATTAAAAGTATCTAGAATTAAATTTTATTTTATAATTTAATGTATTAACCCTTAATTACTGAAATCTGTGGGCGGAAATAGACTTTACGGGCTGATTTTTTAAGTGATGGACTTTTATTTAACGGGAAATGCACCGTACAAGAGAGGAAACATGACGGAAATGTGTTTTCGTACGTGCATACGTGTTTCCGATACAGGAACCGTGTTTCGTATGGACATAAACGAGTTTGCGTCAAGTACCATACGGGTTTCCGAGTTTCAACGAGTTTCTGAGGGTGAAATAGGTGCCAGAACTGAGTTTCCTGCAACTTAGTGTAAGAGTCATTGAAAGAGTCAATGTAAACCCTAAGTGTTAGGTCGTCCTGGAAATAAATAGAAAATAATATTTTATTGTAAAGTGTACAGGTTGGCCAAGTTAGGTGAGTTAAGCCGACCTAATTTGTAAAAAGGTCAAGTCACTTGTTAAGTATAAATAGGAGATTGAGTTTCTCATTTGCAACACTCATCACACTCACTCAAGTTTGCATAGGAGAGAGAGAAGTTCGCACAAGTGAAGGAGAGGAGCTGATTTTGTCTTGGGGTTTTATCTTGTTCTTGTGAATTTTATATGTGCTTTAGTGGCGTATAATTCCTGAGTTTTTCACTCACTCCAAAGCTGGAGTATTTTCCATGGTGGTCGAACCTAGGGAGGTTATTAAAGCCTACGTGTCTGTATTTTTCACATGCTAGCCATCAATATTGAGTCATATGGACATGCACTAGGTCCCCTAGGATTTTTCAGTTAATTCGAACAAAAATAATTTTTCCCGTTTAACGGGGTTTTTTTAAAATTTAATTAAAAAAACCAAAAAAGTGATAAAAGTGTGGTTAAGAGCTGAAATTTGCCATGGGGGTGCTTGTTTTCTAACCCAGAGCACCCACAAAACCCCTAAACCCACTTTTATTAAGTTCTAAGTGAATATTATTCACTTAAATAAATATTCTCTCAAAATTAATTTTAGGGAATTATTTAATTAAAAAAATAAAGATATGAGAGAAAATCAAATTCCTATTTCAGTGGAATTTGGTCCGATGAAGGCCCAGTTGAGTTGGCAATTGCATTTAAAGCATATCTCAATCAAATGGAGGATGAATCAATCAAGGATTTGGAGTTTATGAGCTCTTCTCTCTTAGGAGTTGCGCCCTCCTCCACTTGGGCAACTTCCTCTTAAGTGGCAGCCATACGTTGAATGGGAGGAGTTTCCAAGGGATGAGTGGGGGCGCCTTCCTTATGTGGCAGCCCACTCATCTCCAATCCCTTCATCAAAGCCTTAACTCAAGGGATTTAACATCCCCTCCTCTAGTGATGCACCCTCCTCTCCTTGAACTCGCCCCCCTCTCTCTCATTCTTATATAAAGCACGGTCTTGCTCCATTGTTTACATGGATGTATAGAACCTCTGCCATTTTGTAACTTGATACCATTTGAGTACATGTTGAAAGGCTTTGGAGGTCCATCTTGTGCATTGGTGTTGGATATTGAGCTCATGAGGTGATATTGTGTCTTATTTTTTCTCTCTTGCTTTCAATTATATGCATGATCTAGCTTGATTGATATAGAGTAAACATTTGCAGTTGCCAACTTGTTTATTTGTGCTTAGATTTAAAGAGATCTAGAAGTAGCCAACAATATTCGGTTATATTTAGGCTCTTTTGTTTTCTTTTCATTCTAACACACTAGATCTTATATTTTGGTGCAAGTTTTGTCTCATAAGCTATAGATCACAAGATTACAAGGAGGATTGGAACTCGGTTGTGTCTTCTTCTCTTTGGGCACTTTTCTTTTGCTAACACTTCATTTGTAGGAGCTTCCAAGAACGATTACAAGGATCGAGCTTTGGCTTGAGAGCTTCATCCATCTTCTCAAACAAAATTTTAAATTTCTCCCTCTCTCTTTCAATTTTTTTGATTTTGTCAAATGCTTGAGAAGTAGATCTATGTCATTCATGCTTATTATTTAAATCTATCTATCTTTAGCATGCTTAAAATAGTTAGATCTTTAGTACTTTTAAGAAGCTTTACCTCTCACTAGATCTAAGCTAAAATATTGTACTTGCACTTAACAAATTTTCAAATATTTTCTAAGTACAATTTTTTCAATTTTTATTTTATTTTTGTTTCATCTTTCCCATTAAATTCTAACATATTAGATTGCTGGTTTTTAGCAGGTCCAAGGAAAAAGAGAAGGAAGTTCTGGCCATTTTCGCCAGAAAGTGCCAAAAAGACATTCCGTGGACCCTCTTTCACCTAGCTTTCATTCTATAAATTTGTAAGCCCTTAGATCCTAGTTTAAATGGACTAAGAGGCAATTTCTTTGAGCAAATATTGTAACATCTATTAAACGAGAGCAAGTGGGCTACACAACGCCCACACCCCATCCCCCCTGGGGGGATTCGCAGTGTCAAATTTTGTGGTGTGAATTTTTCTAACAAAACACAAACACAAAAACCACATTTTACTACAGGACTGCATACTTATAATATTTCATACTTTTTCCATTTTATTTTGCAAAAGTAAATTAGAAATAACATCGATCTCGTTGCCACGAAGTATGTTCTCACCACCACATAAAGGCATTGCCGATTAGTGGTGGTTGATAAGAAAGTGACACATAGATCCGGTGATTCGCAGTGTCAAATTTTGTGGTGTGAATTTTTCTAACAAAACACAAACACAAAAACCACATTTTACTACAGGACTGCATACTTATAATATTTCATACTTTTTCCATTTTATTTTGCAAAAGTAAATTAGAAATAACATCGATCTCGTTGCCACGAAGTATGTTCTCACCACCACATAAAGGCATTGCCGATTAGTGGTGGTTGATAAGAAAGTGACACATAGATCCGGTGATCTATCTTTCCGCTTTTCTTCTTTTCAGTATTTGTTTTATTATTTTTTCAAGTTTAATTTGAACATGCATTTTGCTATTGCTCAAAGTTTGCTCTTTCCCCTTGCGGGCATTTGCCCGGTCCTAGGGAAATAAAAAAGAGTTGTAGCAACTTATTAATTCTCACATTTTAATTAAAAACTCATCTTAATAAAAGTAACAACCCCATACATAGTGAAAATCCGACACTTAGAACATTGAGTTTTGCGTGGACAAATTCCTTAAAAGAAGCGGGAACAACTGGGAGGAGACCTCAGGGTACAGTTAGGCTACACCCTTGTTGGTGCAATGTTGAACACTGTCGTAGAGACTCCATTCCATCCCACACGTCTTCGTGAGGAGCCACCTTCACTCAATTTCCAAACATTGCTCCTTGTACCTCATGGTATATCTGGAGTTTCCCTTTTTTCCCGTAACAAATTTCAATCTTTAATAATTTAAAACCAACTAAGATACACTTGCAAAACTTTCCCTTTCAGTAGCAGCTATTATATATATATTGACTCCATTGGCACTGGTCTCCAGCAACAACATATTTTACATTTGCTTAATATCATATCAGTAAATTGTTTCTTAATCCTTCTTTATGCTAGTGGTGGTTGTTTATTTTCTGCTATTGAAAGCATTTTCTTAAGTCTTTTGCAACGAACTTGGACAGTTTAATCATACCCCCTAAAAAGCTCCTAAAAACAATCTTTAACTAACTTTCTATTAATCTTAGAAACATTCCATAGGGACTACCCCCCCTTGGCTTTGGTTAGGAGTTGGCCTAAACGGAGGAGTCAAGATCAGGTGACAGCCTTGACTTGAGACTTGCCCCCAGGGGCGCATTGACTCTGCTGCGTTAACCAGGTGCACGATGCTGCGTTAACCAGGGGCACAATCCGGCGGCAATAGGTACAACTTTTGATGCTATGAAATGCCATCTTAAAAGCTGTTCAATACTAACGCCAACATCTTTATTGTTCGTTAGACACTATATACATGAGTTATTTAAGTTCATTTTTTTGTAATAATGTTTTATTCTTAGGTATTATGTTTCAATGATTGTGATAGGCCACTTTTATGTAATAAGGGTGTCAGTACTCTTGTTAGTAACTTAGGCTTTAAGTCCATCCTAAAAGCTATTCAATACAAATAGAAAGCGGAAATATGAATTTATAAATGTGAAAATGTAATTGCAATTGCTGTGTATCTAGGTCCTAACAGCAACATCTTTATTATGCACTAAACTTTATACATGAGCTATTTTGCATGTAAGCTCATGTTTCTATAATAATGTTTTATTCTTAGGTATTATATTTGAATGATTGTTATAGGCCACTTTCATGTAATGAGAGCATAAGTAGTAGTACTCTTGTTAATAACTTGGGCCTTAAGTTAGAGCTTCTTTCTCTTTTGTATAAATAGAGGTTTCCCCATCTTTTGTGTCTCATGCCATTTCAACTATCAGTGTATCAAAGTTTCTTTCTCCCCCCCTACAATATTAGGATTAGCAGGTTCAATCCTCTTGGGTGTGCTGGTGCCTCTAATACTGTGTTTTTGGCTCTTACTCTTGTTATTCTGAGCTTGCATTTATCATATATTTGCTTTATTTTCAATTCATATATGATTACAAGTTCACCATATATTTACAAATTTGGAAAGTAAGTGGTATAAGGTTAATTAAGACTGATGAATAAGTTCAACTAATAACTTTTGTCAGAATATACACTGCTTTTAGTTAAATATCAAGTAGAATTTAATATAATAGAAGTTTTGCAAAACAGAGACTTTTTATTTGGTCGAAAAATGTGCTTTTGTCCGTCTTATTAATACTTATTTTTCAAGAAGATAGGGTTTTTGTTTTTACAAGAATAGTTTCACGATAGAGTTACCTTTAGAGCTAGAATGGAGTGAATGTGGAAGTTATGCCTCCGATTTATGTTATCTTATTAGTAATTTCATAAGATTACTGCCACATAGATCCATGATATTCAGTTTGTTCAATTATCAAATCTGTTTGTAATTTTTTTTCTTTCATTGACAGCATACACTAATGGCTGGGTTATTTTGAATGTTCTTTGGCCAGATATTGATGACTATAGGAAAAAACATAGGATCCTACTGAATGCTTTAAGGGATGTGGAGTCGAGCTTTATTATGCCTGCTCCTACTGGAGATGGTGGCCTAAGCATTGGCCCCTTACAAATAAGGTAAGTGATCTGGTAAGAAATTTGGTCCAGAATTATAGTCACCACATTCAGTTGAACTGGTGTTTGTAGCCAGGTCAGAGTCTAGATTCTGTCTACCTGCATTTTGGATCTTGTCTTCCCCGTACACACAAGAGGTTTGATTGTCTATCATTAATGCATCTAGCTGTTGACTTGCATTCCTCTGTTTATGTTTTTAAGGATGATGACTTCTGTGAGGTGTATGCATTTAATATTTGTGCCTGTGGCAGCCGAATTGGCCTTCAGGGCTTTTCAAAGAGTTACTTTCAAGTTTGAAGAGAAATCCTTTAAATATTCAGGGAAAAACTGAAATCAAATGCACATATTAAAACCTATTTTTGATTGCAAAGTTGACGAACTCATTGTTTTCAATTGCAGCCGTGACTATCATACAGATGCCTGGTGGTTGCCAACTCATGGTGTGAAATACGAATCCTGTAATGATGTGGACTACTCAGAAAGGACTGTTATCAAATATTGGCTTCGCTATTGTCCATGGGCACTTGAATTTAGTGACTTCGAAACATTGGCAAGGACTCATAATGGAGGTCCCCAGTTTTGGCAATTTCTATCGACGACTTGCTACTGGTATGGTCTTATATAACATTACTAAGGAAACACTATGCTAATCACACCACAAGCATCTACCATGCAATTTACATCCTTTGTTTCTTCCTTTGATTAGCTTTATATCTGTTTTAATGACTTTCACAGTGATTTTGTGTGTGTACAACTTAACAATAGGCATGCCAAATATTGTATACATTTAAGGTTTTTTTCATGTACAAACAATTAACTGTTATACATCTTATGGTTTTCTTGTGTTTCTATGATTATGTCTGTTGGAGAAGTTAATAAAAAGTTAAACTATCTTATTTTGCTTGAGTTATTGCCTAAATATACCTGGAAAATACAACTAAACTTTGAAATGGATAATTTAGAAATGTTTTAAGGAACAGCTTATGTTGTACAAGCCTGAATACTTTGACCATACATGCACCACACATAATATTATGTTTTAAGAGTCAAATATTTCTAATGTATAATACTCTAGAATGCAATGAAATTGTTCCTTCATGCTTCAACTATGAAATCTGAGGTCTCAGACATGTCTCATAAGGTAGGAATACAATTTTAAATAAGAGGTACTTTAGGATTTGCTCATATGGCAATGGAACCGTTACATAAGTTTAACAAATTCAAAGGAGCCAGTAGTCACACCAGATGGGAATTACTAGTAGTCATTCATGCAAGGCCTTTCTAAGCCAGAGTACCCCCCTGCTCTCTTGCTTGCTTTTGTTAAATTCTCAGCACGTGATAGGCAGATCCATACTCAGAAAGAAAAACCATAAACCTAGGAATCTGAAAACTGATTAATTCCTATTGATACAACATAAATCTGAATGCTAGATCTACATGCATGGCAATCTGAAAATCAGAACAAGAAGCTCAAATTGCAGCAACCGATCAGATATCTATCTACTACTTGTAAAGAAAAGATTGCAATAGCAACTCGCTAACACAATGGCTTGAAACTAAATCTATCTAACTGAAAAAGTAAATTGCCCTGTTCTTTCTATAGAACAAGAGAAGACAGGGTTACAAGGAATTTAGACACATGCAGTGAGGTGCACCATTTGACAGAGTCAAACTCTAACCCTAAGTGTGTATAATATGCCACAGTGTGCGATCATGCATGGATACGGTCATTTGGAATAGAGCGCCCATCATAAGAGAAGTCATGCACCTCCCTGCCTTGGAAATTTTGCCCTTCTAAATTTGAAAACTTTGTCATGCAATGAGCCTTATCTAAATTTGGGATATTCCCTTTCAAAAGATGTTACATGCATGTGACCTACTCATCATTTGATATCTACATAAGCGCCATGTCTCCATTAGAGGCTCTCTAATGTGTTGGAAATTTCACTGGAATGAAACTTCAATGCAATTCAGAAATTTCACCTTCTTTCTAGAAGGTTCCTCAGATCTTAACCTAGAATTTTCAGCCTTTAGGACTGCTGTAAACTAATGTGTAAAACAGCAACAGAACAATCACAATAATTCACTTGTAGTAGCCCCAAAATTCACAACAATATAAGGAGAAAGATACCAATCATTCCAATAAGTTTCCATCTTTCTAGGGCAACTTCTCATGCCTAAACCAGATTTGAAAACTCTTTTTATACAACAGATATAACAACAAATACAACAACAATAGATGGCTGCACTATTATTTTCAATCTTAGTGTTAAGTCCCTTAACAATTTTCTCTCAAGTGTATCAAATCAGCAAGACAATTAAGAGCTGGAAATAACCATACCGAGAAGATAAAATGTTGAAATCAAATCTACAATACACAAAATATGTGGACAGCTGGAAATCTCATATATATATGCTCATTGAATGAAGTACATGCATACCATAGCGTTCTCTTAAGGCTAGGACAAAATCCAACCACTCAAGATGCACTAGCTAGGGTTAGTCAACAACCCTAGCTCTTCCAAGTGCAAGAATCCCTCCAACACTATCTAAATGTAACTGCGGCCTCCTCCTCTCCTTTCCTAAATACATCCAAGGGTTTCTAAACCTTAATCTCTAGCCTCCAAGGGATGAAACCCTAACCCTAGAATTCAAGATACTCCAAGAGACCAAGAAACCCTAGCGCCCAAGAGAGAGAGAGAGAGAGAGAGAGAGAGAGAGAGAGATCAAATGTACAAAGAAGAATCTCAAGGGATAAATCGCCCACCTCCTCTTGATATGTTCCACTAGTGTTTCCTCATGAACCCTATTGCATCACTAAGAGAGCACTCCAAAAAAAGATACAAATGAATGTGTGATGTGATGTTTGGAAATATTTTCTCCTTCGTCTATTTATATGAGGTAAGGGGGGCCAACAATATAACATAGGTTGGCCTAAACCTTGCAAGCAAGCCTACTAAACATAAGTAAATCCAACACAAGTGAAGTGCTCCATTCCTTGAGTACAAATGTCAAGCTCAAATGATGATGTCGTGCACAATAGTGACCTAAGGTGATGTAGCTATGCAAGGCAAGTCCACACCACTCCATCGTGTCTCCATGGACTCCATCCATCCTCCAAAGCCAAGTACTCCACTAGGGAAGCTACCCTTGTAATGACATTGTTGAAGCCCCAGGCATCCTCAAGCTATCTCCAATCCTTCGAATAGGAAACCGAGCTGCCACATGCCATCTAGGGCTTGTATCCCTCCTCAACAATGCACAACGCTCCTCATATCTTGTAGGGTGTTCTCCCACTAGGTGAATCCTCCATGTGGCCATCATGTAGGGCATGTAGGGCATCCACCATCCAGGCAAGAGATCTCTAATGCCCTAGAGAAGAACATTGAGCCAGTAATCATTTGAGGTCTGCATCCATTGAGCAAGCTATCACAAGTGTGCATATCCATCTCGAACTATCCAGGGGTTGAACATACACAATGTACCCCAAATCTCATGAAGCACCCCAAATATGGTGTAAACATTTTCAGAGTAACCTAGAATAATAACATAGTGCACCTTGATTCTCATGTTACAATCCATTTCGGACTATCCAGGGGTTGTGTTGGATTTTGTGCAACTTCGGAAGATATTATTTATTGTACTTGATTGTATCTCCTAAGGGAGATGAACTTGATGTAATTAATTATGTAAACCCTTGAAAGAATCAATGTAAACCTTCGGATGAAAAGAAGCAAAAGAAAAGATTAAAATTAAATTATTAATTGCCCCCCAAGTGAAGTCGGCCCAGTCAAATAGAGAAGTCAGCTTAGCTAGGGTAAAAGCCAGTTTGGCACTTGTATAAATAAGAGGGAAAAGTCACCTCATTATTCACTCACTCACTTCATACAAGTTTGCATCACCTAGAGAGAGAAGTTCACACTGCAGCAGGAGAAGACTATTTTGTGGTTTCTATCTTTGGAAAGCATTTCCATCTTTTCTCTTTTATGATTGTACTCTAATCTCAGAATTATCATCTCTATACGAAGGTTGCTGGGTTTTCTCTCGTTTGGGTTTCCCAAGATAAAACTACTGTGTCATTGTTTTTGTGCTTTGTCTTTCTTCTAGTGATCCTATTTATTCATTTGAATTATTATGCTATGAATGTATGAAAACTAACATGGTATCAGAGCGGTACTAGAAGAAGCCATTGTCAGAACATTGTCGGAACCCTGCCGGAACTAGGGTTCCATCTTTCGAAGTCTTCACTCAACTTTTTGGAAGGAAAAAGAGCATTGGGAATTTTGCTCTAAGGAGGGTGCATCTGTTGGTGAAGACAGAATTCAATTCCAAGAATTTTCAAATTTTGACCGAATTCTACAGCTGCAGTAGAAATTAGGGTTTAAGCTTTTACCTACTTTTCTCCATAGATTTGGATCATCCCTACCTCATCTCAACTCGCCTTGCTAGGGCACTGTTATCACACCATAGTAGCAGGGCTACTATTCTTACTTAGCAGATATCTGCACATTTCAGAGCTTGTATTATTCAGAGCTTGGCTATGATGAGTTTATATTTTGAGATCACTCATGATCAGAGCAGTGTATTTTATCAGACTTATGTTAGACCTTGTGCCAAGGCTGAGCCTTGAGAGTTCAGATTTGATGACCGATGTGACCCTTTATTCCATACAGTTTCAGTTCAGTGCCTAGAGATGTTATTCCAGTAGTGTTTCAGATGATATATGATGGTTATTCTTATGATGATGTTGTATGACCTATGGATTTATGATCATTGACTGTGGATTATTATCTTGTTGCTTTAGTCATGTTCATAGCATTAGCTTGGTATGTGATTCATGATGTGGCAAACTTTGTAAAACTTAAAATGGACTATCTTGTTAATGAATTATAAAATGGACATTTTACTTGCACATTTAGGTTCTTTGACAAAACTCACTGGTTTACTACCTTGCATAGATATGGTCTTTCTTGACACTAGTTGTCTGCTAGCTTAGGCTCCACTTTCACTTGACTCCGTCCATCCATGACTTTCCTTATTTGGCTTTAACCCTTGACTTGTCTTATTTGACTTTCTGATATTGAGGACGTCCCCTTTTACTACCTTTGTGTTTGGACCGCATCCCTGTTTGTTTAGTGTCTCGGCTCTGAGTTGGTGACAAAACTTGCCTTTGGTAAGTTGGATTGTAGGCTAAATCATTCTGGTCGGTTGTCCCGATGTTTGGCATTGGCTCGAACTCCACCTAGTCACTTGAGATGTTGTTGGCTAAAACTGAAAGCTCATGTACTACTTATGGAAACTTATATAGATTCGCCCATGGAAACTAAAAAGGGCAAGAGCGATGAACTGCTAAAAATACTCCTCGAAGAGTATAAGAAAGGTCCAAAAAGCAATGGTTCTTAAATTCCATATCTAAACAATTGCTGACCTTATATATGTATACAAACATGCCTTGGGTGCAAGCTGCAATTAGTTGTGCTTATCAGCACACCTGAAATCCGAAGGGTTATGTAGGCCAAAAAGGCCATGAAATGAAATTAATGGATCCTAATGAAACTGGATCATCTGTTATAAAAGTAGACATGATGCCTAAGTTGAATAAGCACTCTCTAAACAACTTACCCATTTGTGAGGCACATCCATCCCCCGTGTTTATTTTGTCCAACACAGAGTTTGTAGCTTCCCCTTTCTCCCAGTCCAAAGTATCTTTTAGTTGAGTTTAGACAAGTCACCCCCTTTTCCCAACCTTGTTCCTAGCCTTCATCCTTAGCTAGCAGTTAGACCATGTTCAATGGGTGAGTTTGTCATGTAAGCTATTGTGCAAGTAATTATAAATAACAACGGAATAAACAAATATGATTAATGCCACTAAATGATGTTATACTTTAAGTTAAGCTGTGAGTATGATTAGAGGAACATGTCTTAGTCTATTGATATGATTTATCCTTGGTTGTATATTGACCTAGTCAAACCCAGTTTGACTAAGGCCATTTCTTGGGATCCGTGATGATGTGGGCCATATATACTTATTGATGATGATTGATGGTCCCACATACTCTTGATGATGATGCTATATGATGGACATATGATTCAGATGATGATTGATGCAGTTCAACAAGTTTTATTATTACTCCAGATCATCAGATTATGCACTGTCCATATATGGTGGACCCTATGGTTAGCCCATCAGGGAAACCCATGGTGTATGAGTACACAGTCTTAGTAGATTTGGGTCTTCTGGATCCAATGAGACACTTATCTTTCAATTCCGGGCACTTCTGACAGTGATAGATGCAGTTTTTCACTTGTTGACCAAATTTGGGTCTGATTTCGCAGCAGGGGCCATGAGAGGCTAGTTCACCTAGGGCGCTGCATGAGGAGTGGGTGGTCCAGCCACTTGATATTACCATTTACCCCCCCTTCTGGAGAGCCTGGTGGGCTCAGTTTGACAGTGCAGTTGCCCTAGGAGGCAGTTTCAGCACTTTCACAGTTACCGAGGTAGTCAAGAAATGGGATAAAAGGGTCACTGAGGAATTTGATTTGGGAAATTGAGGCAAGGTTTTGGCACTTGGTTTTCACAGAGGTCTTCCAGGGTGAACCCCCTATCTTCCATCCAGTTTTCATCACTTGGGTGGGTCCACATTTGCCACAAGAGGCCTTTTACTGCATGTCTGTCACAAATTTTGAGGACAAATTTGATCATTTGTATTTATTTTGGACATATTATATTATTTTATTGTGCCATGGGGATGAGCTAGCAAGGATTGATGCCTCCTAGCCCCCCCATGTGCTTCATGAGTCATGTCCTAGTCATATGAGGTGGGCCCATTGTATTTTGCCCCCTTTAGAGGATGACGTCACCTTCACTTTGTACCATTTAGCTATGACGTCATCACCTTTTGAGTGATCCATGTGATATATTGTTATGGTTCATTATTAGCCATTGATTATGTATTGAGATCTTTTAATCTCAACCACTCATTTTGTTGTAAAGTGGTTTTGAGATCTAGGGTTTTGGTCTTTATTATCCTATATAAGGAGGAGACCCCCTATTGTATAGCTCACCTTTGGAGCTCTGGAATATTGGAATAGAACGCTTCTTTGTGGAGAATATTTCTCTTGTCTTGTGGATTCTCTTGCATCTTGAGTATACAGTATCTCTTCTATGTATCATTGTGGATTTTGGAGCTACATCTTGTTTTCTTGCAAGGAGGCCGAATTGGTGGAGAGGAGGACGATTTGAAGAGGATTATTGTTGGAGGGATCCACATATTTTCTCTTGGGTTGATCTTGGTGACAGGGAGTATCATTATTGTATCTTTGTGACATAGTTGATGCTTTCTATTACATCTTTCCATCATTTTCATAATCATCTTACTTGGCTTGTTTCACTTGATCTTGTCTTGTAGGAGGAGGACGATTTGGCATTTTGGAGGAGGACGTTTTTGCTTGGAACTCTTGGATCTCACTCTTGAATATACACATAGGAGAATGCTATCAATTTGCAAGGTGGCCATAAGCAATTGAGGTAAGTTCTACAAGGTATGTGCCTAGATCCATCCATTCTTCTTCATTGGTCACAAACCCTTAAAAGTCAAAACCCTCATTTTTGTTTTTCTTAGATCTACTTGGATCTAGCCTGGCATTTGGAAAGATATTGAAAACTCACCTCTATAGTATCCACGACAATTCAGATCTATAGTCTGGTGGTGATTGGGTTCCATTTGACACACTTTCCAAGGCAAAATAGCGCTCTTGAGGCAAATCGCACCCCTTTGGAGAAGCTAATTGGGTTAGATCCAACACATGGGTAGGTGAGATCCCACTTGATTTGAACTCCTCACACTTGATAACCTACCCCTAGTGCCTCACTTCTTTGATTTTTGCCTTGTGGGCCCCATTCCTCATTTTGAGGGTGCCCCACTTGGGTCAATTTAGTGATGCACTTTCAATCTCAGATCTATGGAGATCTAGCCATTGGATCACTTTGATTTTCTAGATCCACATTGATAATTGCCTAAACTACCCGGAGCTAAAGTTTGGTGGCCATTGGACTTGATTTGACACACTTTTCCATGCATTTAGCCCTCCTTGGGCAAAGTCGCACTCCTTGGGGGTTTGAGTTTGTCTACTTCTAAGACGTGGGTGGTTGAGATCCCATTGGATTTGAAACGAGCATACCTTGAAACCTACATCTAGTGTCTCACTTTGTGAAGTTCTGCCTTGGGGGTAGCATTCCTTGTTTTGGGGATTGTTGTCCACTTGGGTCACCTAGTGAAACATTAGATCTAGTAAGATCTAACCATCAAATCTACTTGATCTTGAACAATATCCTTGATTTGGTTCTTAGGTGTCCCGAACTACACTTTCACATCCTTTTGACTCCATTTGCCCATCCATTTCAAGGCACTAGTCCACCTAAGGCAATTTGCACTTCTTGGGATTAGTGTCAAGTGCTAGATCCCATATGTGGGTGTCTCTAATTTCATCTTAGATCCATAGATCTACTCTTTACACACCCCTTGGTACCATTTGCACCCTTAACTTCACCTTGTGGGTCCCATTTGAACCATTTCTATATCCCAAGGAAGTGGGTCCCACTTGTGTATTTCATGGTACTAGATCTTATCATTTGATCTCATCATGTGGCCTAAATCATTCATTGGTTGAAGCACTAGTCATCCATCAAGCCTCTTTCAACCATACTTAAACTTCTAGGTCCACCTAACCTTGCATTGGTTTCCGTAACTCATCTTTCACACTTCCCTAGAAAGCTTTGCTTTGGTCCAATCATCTTTGATTGGCTATAGGGTCTCCCCCTTGGTCTTGATTCGTCTCGATCTAAAGTGAAGAGTGCCTTGGTTGTCGTGACTCCTAGCTTGCATTGGGAACCGTGGCACCTCTTGGGTCACCTCTTTAGTTGTCCATCTCCTCTACCATCCTGGATGGGATACTATTAGGGACAACTACAAGTTGTGTGATAACAGGCGCATCTACCTGTGGAATCAGTTTTCCAAAATTCCAACTTTCATTTTTGACCTAGCCCCTACTAGGGTTTCTGAACCAGATCTGCAGTCAAGATGATTGGAATGAAGGTTGAAGATCGTTTGGAAGGAGCTTCCAATTTTATCTCTTGGAAGTCTAGGGTTCTTCTACTACTAGAAGAAAATGATCTCTTACAATATGTAAATGAGAAGGTCCCAGAACTAGAAGCCGAAGAAGACAAATCCCGCTGGAGGAAGAATGATGCCAGAGCAAGAAGGATTCTGGTGGATTCAGTTAGAGATCACTTAGTTCCACAAATCTCAAGGAAGAAGACTGCTAGGAAAATGTTCAAGACCATAAAGAAGTTGTTTGAACACACTATTATCAATGTATCCATTACATTGATGAACCAACTTTCAAATATGAAGATGTCCAAGTCAGAATCCATTGCCTCATACTTCATGAGGTTCACAGAACTAAGGGACAAGCTTAGTACCAGTGGAGATCCCATTGATGATAAGGAGCTTGTTATCAACACTCTGAATGGTCTTCCACCATCTTGAGAGTCTTTCATCCAAAGCATAAGTGGTAGATCCAAACTACCCAAGTTTGATAAACTATGGGCAGATTGCACTCAGGAAGAGACAAGAATTGCTGCACCACAAAGACTTCATGGCACTCAACCTGAGGAAAATCAAGCATTCGTATCCCATGCCAAGAAAGGTAAGGGAAAAGGGAGGAAGTTCCACAAACACAAGAACCAAGATAGGAGATCAAGTCCTTGCCCAGATCAAAAGAAGAAGAAGGACATATCTCAGATTCAATGCTATAGGTGCAAGAAATATGGTCATTACGCCAATAGCTATCGAAGCTCAAGTAAAAGGAAGCATGAAGCCTCAACTGCTGATGTTGATGAAGATACTCTTCACAAGAAGTCAAGGAATGATGACCGTTCAGAGTTCTTCTTCTAGGATATATGAAGATCCAGACTGCAAGAATAGAGATCTCTCTTGGTTCCCACAAGAAGGCAGTGGGAGCCCACACACAAAAACAATAAGAGATAAGTATTTGGTTTTCTTGCTTACATAGAGCTGTTTTGTCTTATCTGTCTTCATTATATGTAGATCTATCTGGAAGTATGTTGAGCAGTTGATATAGTTTACTTTTGGTGTACTATAAACTCTTGTTGTATTTGCTATGCATATGAGCTACACCACATTTTATGAACACATGTTGGAGCTAGCCTAGATGATATCTCCTTCTTGCATGCTTAGAGTAGTGCACACTCTTGGTGGCATGTTCTAGTGGAGATAACAGACATCTAGATAGTTCCCAGATGTGTTTTGGTTCATAATTGTTGTGCTAAAGTATTAGCCAAGATGCCCGTGTAAACCAATTTTACAAAAACCGGACCGGTTCCAGGAAAATCGGTCGGTCAGACCGGTTCTAGGGGTTTTCCGGTCTGAACTTGCCATCTGAATTGTTTTGGTCCGGTTCTGTTCGGAACCGGCCGGTTTTGGTCGGAACTGGTTTTCGACATGAAACCTGTTGATCCGTACAACATCTGTACGGAGCCGTACAACAGGCCCAAATCACATTTTTTTTTTATTTAAAAAAAAATACGAACTTGGTGTTGGGGAGATGAATGTGGACAACCCTAAACACAATAACAAACCTATTTTGGTTCTATGCAGTCTTATTTTCTATATAAATGAGAAACTTTGCATATTTTCTGTATAATGGTTTGAATTCACATGGATGCACATGAATATATATATAATTTTTCAAAATTTGAATATTTTAGGTATTTTTGGTGGACCGGTTTTGTGATCCATTTTTTTTTTTTCCGGTTTTGGTCCGGTTTCGGGTTGGCCGGTTTGACCATCGGTTCGGTTTTTGTAACCTTGGTGTAAACTATTGTCATTACATTGATTATGCAATGTCACTGATCATCAGTCGGGATTTGACTTGTAGGGAAAAGACCATGTGATTTGGCCTACAAGAGAAGGATGATGAGACTTGTTCCGATGAACACATGAATTCCGTTGATGTTCAGCAGGAAGCTTCCAGGAATACGACTCTCAACCTAGAAGGATGACCTCGGAGGAAGCTTTCACAGAAGTAAAACTAGAAGTGGGCCACCTATGGATATTTGGTTGTCTAGTCTACATACATGTGCCCAAGAAGAAAAGGACGAAGTTAGAACCTCCAGGAAGAAAGAAGGGAACTTTAGTGGGATACAGTGAGTCTTCAAAAGCATAAAAATCTACATCCCAGGATCCAGAGAGATTGAAGTCAGCGGGATGTGACCTTTGAAGAAGAGATGGCTGTCAGGAAAGGCAGAGGATCAGACATGGAGATCGATGATGAAGAAATGCTAGAACCAAAGGAGATGAGATCATCTCCCTGTCCAGTTCAGAGGGAGTTAGCAGAAAAGGATGAACACATCGATCCTATTGATCCAATTGATATTCCCAGAGATATTGCAGTAGGCCGGAAAAGGCCTAGATGGGCACAACAAGAATTTGCAGGATGCAAAGGGGCATGAAGCTCCACATGGTGCTTTCAGAGAAAGCAAAAGACCTCAGAGGTTCTCTAGTTATGTAGCACTAATGAGTAACATCATTGATTCAGAACCAACCACTTATGAAGAAGCATCCAAACATCAAGTTTGGAAGGATGCCATGATGGAAGAATATCAATCCATCATGAAGAATAATGTGTGGGAGGTTGTGCCGAGACCCGAGGAGAAGTCAGTAGTGAATTCCAAGTGGCTATACAAAATCAAACATGAAGCAGATGGGAGTGTTGAAAACTAGAAGGCCAAATTTGTTGCCAGAGGATTCTCTCAAAAAGAGGGAGTCAATTATGATAAAACATTTGCTCCTGTGGCTCGATATACTTCCATCAGATCGATCATTGCTATTGCTTCAACTATGGGATGGAAGTTTCATTAGATGGATGTTAAGACAACCTTTCTCAATGGTGTTATTGAGGAAGAAGTATACATTGAGCAGCCATACGGGTTTATCGTCCACGGAAAGGAGTCTCATGTATGCAGATTGAAAAAGGCACTATATGGACTCAAGCAAGCACCTCGTGCTTGGTATAGATGGATAGACGGATTCCTGGTGAGCTTGGGATTTACCAAGAGTGATGTAGACCACAACCTTTACTACAAGGTTGTGGATGATGAGCCACTGATTTTGGTACTATATGTTGATGACTTGTTTCTCTCTGGAAATGAGAAACTTATCGTATGGTGTAAGAAGAAGCTCGCCTCTGAGTTCGAAATGAAGGATCTTGGATTGATGCATTACTTCTTGGGATTAGAAGTATGGCAAAGGCAGAAGGAGATTTTCCTAGGTCAAGGAAAATACACCATAGATATTCTGAAGAGATTCAGAATGTTGGACTGCAAGTCCATGGCCACTCCGATGGATGCAAATTTGAAGAAGCTGAGAGATTCTACGTTAGATTCAAATTTGATTGATTCTACTATGTATCACCAACTGATTGGGTCCTTGATGTATATGACAAACACCAAACCAGATATATGTTTTGCTGTGAATGCTCTCAGTCAGTTTATGTGTGAGCCGAGGCAGATTCACTGGATTGCTGCAAAACATGTGCTCAGAAACTTGGGTGGCACTGTGGGATATGGCCTGAGATATGCTTCAGAATGTGACCTGAGATTGCAGGGGTTTATAGACTCAGATTGGGCCGGATGTGTTGTAGATAGGAAGAGTACTTCCAGATGTTGCTTCAGTTTGGGTTCTGCAATGATTTTCTGGTGCAGCAGGAAGTAGAACTCGGTAGCACTCAATACTGTAGAGGTCGAGTATATGGCAGCTAGTACAGCAGCCCAAGAAGCAGTATGGCTTCGTAAACTCCTTGCAGGATTGTTTGTCCAGATTCCAGAGCCAACCGTGATTCACTGTGATAACTAGAGCTGTGTGTAGATGTCAGTGAATCCTGTATTTCACGACAGATCGAAGCATATAGAGATTCGATATCACTTCATTCGTGATATGGTGCAGAAAGGTGCGGTCGAATTATAGTATATTCCGACAGATGACGAGACTGCAGATGTTCTCACCAAGCCTCTTTCTAGGATGAAGTTCGAATACTTTCGTGAAAGACTTGGAGTAGAAGAGAACGTGTCCCTCCTTGAGAGGGAGAGATGATATAGAGATGTCTTACCCTTCATTCACCCAAGTTCCTCTACTCGTCCAGGTTCTCAGCCAGGTATGGGAGAAATCCCATCGACAGATGAGTTGTACAAGCAGTAGATGGTCGGGTTCACCCAGGTGCCTCCACTCGTCTAGGTGCTCAGCCAAGTATGGGAGAAATTCCATCGGTAGATGAGTCGGACAGGCAGTGGATGGTCGGGTTCACACAGGTGCCTCTGCTCGTTCAGGTTCTCAGCCAGGTGTGGGAGAAATCCCATCGGCAGATGAGATAGACAGGTAGTAGATGGCCGTGTGATTGCACAGGTACATCTACTCGTTCAGGTTCTCAGCCAGGAATGGGAGTACCCCATCAGTAGATGAGACGAACAGGTAGTAGATGGTCGTGCCCCTCTGCTCGTTCGAGATCTCAGCCAAGTATGGGAGAAATTTCATCGGCAGATGAGACAGATAGGTAGCAGAGGGTATAGAAGAGATGGTATAGCTTATATCTCAGATATCCAGGTAATATGGAGAGACTCTCTTGGACTCATCGAAGGATTGGTGAAGTTGATGCATGATGACACTTCTTGAAGGACTGAGACTGTGTGGACAACCTTCAGTATGTGTAGAGATGATGGAGACAATATAGATGTATAGATGAAACCCAGATGACCGTGATGCTGATGAAGACCGAAGAATACCTTCCTCGTTGAGAGGGAGTGTTGGATTTTGTGCAACTTCGGAAGATATTATTTATTGTATTTTTATTGTACTTGACTGTACCTCCTAAGGGAGATGAACTTGATGTAATTAATTATGTAAACCCTTGAAATCATCAGTGTAAACCTTGGGGTGAAAAGAAGCAAAAGAAAAGATTAAAATTAAATTATTAATTGCCCCCCAAGTGAAGTCGACCCAGTCAAATAGAGAAGTTGACTCAGCTAGGGTAAAAGCCAGTTTGGCACTTGTATAAATAAGAGGGAAAAGTCACCTCATTGATCACTCACTCGCTTCACACAAGTTCACATCACCCAAAGAGAGAAGTTCGCACTGTAGCAGGAGAAGACTATTTTGGGGTTTCTATCTTTGGAAAGCATTTCCATCTTTTCTCTTTTATG
Source organism: Larix kaempferi (assembly GCA_027924585.1). Taxonomy (NCBI): domain Eukaryota; kingdom Viridiplantae; phylum Streptophyta; class Pinopsida; order Pinales; family Pinaceae; genus Larix; species Larix kaempferi. The sequence goes on from BSBM01000015.1 coordinate 6,688,462, forward strand.
TTTGTACTTTGATCTCAGAATTATCATCTCTATATGAAGGTTGCTGGGTTTTCTCCCGTTTGGGTTTCCCAGGATAAAAATACTGTGTCATTGTTTCTGTGCTTTGTCTTTCTTCTAATGATCCTATTTATGCATTTGAATTATTATGCTATGAATGTATGAAAACTAACAGGTTGAACATACACAATGTACCCCAAATCTCATGAAGCACCCCAAATATGGTGTAAACATTTTCAGACTACCCTGGAAGTATAACATAATGCACCTTGATTCTAACAAAAAAACCTCCTCATAGGGTGGAATGGATCTATTGATATGTGTTGCTTTGTTGAAAGGAGAATCACCTTAGAGCAATAGGTAAAATTAACACTCCTTTGCGAGGAAGGTGTTCTCCACCAAACCAAGTTTCTTCATCAACATCTCAAACTTTCCTTTAGCCAAGGGCTTGTTGAACATATAAGGCTTAAGCCACCAACAAATTTGTAGGAACATACTCAAGAACCACAACACCCTTTCAAACTTTGTCATTGAGGAAATGGTGCTGAATATCATTGTGCTTGGAGTGATGATGAAACATGATATTCTGAGAGGGCCTAATGCTCACAGTAAACAATAGTGGGCTCCAACTTCTGCTTGTCAACTTTTCTATCAACTTGTGAAGCCAAATTCCCTTAGAATAAGCAACAAAAACTGCCTTGTACTTTGCCTCGGCTAAACTAAGGGAAATTGTCGTTGATTTCTTGTTGAACCAAGGAATCCTACCTGTGCCCCGCTAAAACAAAAGGAAGAAGTGCTTTTCTTGGCACTTGCATTTCTCTCCCATTTAGAATCAAGAAAATTATGTGGCAATAACTCTCCATCTCCCACACACCTTATGCCATAATTGTTCCCTTTATGTATCTGAGCACATGCGATAGTCATAATGACTTTGATAAAAGTATACCTTGCAATGGAGCAAAAGTCTCATCACATTTTCTGGGATAATCCTCTAGCTACAGATTTGGCCTTGTACTTTTCTATGCTCCATGAGTTGCATGCTTGATCTTGAACAACCACATGAAATCTATCACACATTTCCCCATTGGTCGATCCCCCATACATTATTTTTTAGGATGGAGATATACTCCTTGATCATGGTATCTCATTTTACCGGCTCAACAATTGCCTCAACATTGGAAGGCTATGTATCAATGAGAGAATGCATCAGTGCAACATAACTAGGAAATTTCCTAGGGGGATGACTCACGCGAAAAGAAATGTTGCTCCCACTTGCTCCTGTGCTTTCTGTGAAGTCTACGTAAGCCATCTTGGGTTCCTAGCTGAATTGAACGGTAAATAGGCTTTCATAACTTCTTTGGAACCTTGCTGATCTGAATATCATTTTGCTTCATTTTGTAGACCAGCCTTTGGGACAAGCAACTTTTCTCTCTCAACCTCTGTAAGAGGTTGTTGAAACTTAGAGGACCATGCATCATCATTAAATTTAACATCTTTGTTACCACTGTCTTCCTCTGCGATGGAATGTATATCTGATAAGCCTTGGAGGTCTCATAGTAACCAACAAAAATTCCCTTGATGCTTGAGGGAAACATGAGAACTGAATACACAGAAGTGTGATACCTGGGTATTCTCACCAGTGAAAGCTTCTTCTAGTGTATCGTCCTTCAATACCTTGTGAGGACATCTATCTTAAATGTAGACAATTGTGTTGTATGCCTCTCTACTGAAAAACCCATGGGCAAATCCATGTTGTGTATAATTTCTTTGGCTGTCCCAATGATAGATCAATTCTTCCTTTCTGCAACCCCATTTTGCCTTGGGTTGTAAGGTGTTGTCAACTCCCTCTTAATCCTTGAATCCTTGCAAAAGGCATCAAATTCCTTGGAGGTGCACTATCCTCCCATGTCAGACAAAAGCACCTTTTTCTTCCCACCTGTATGATTCTCCACAAATTCTTTAATATTTGTGAACTTGCTGAAAACTTCATTGTTGGTCTTCATAAAGTAAATCTAGGTCTTTCTATAGGAATCATCAATAAACAAAACATAGTACAAACTACCTGTCAGAGAAGCTGAAGACATCGGTCCACACACATTTGAATGGATCATATCAAAAAGCTCTCTTGATTTATGCTTACTGCTTGGGAAAGTAGTGGTCGCATGCTAGCCAAGTGCACAACCCTTGGACACTCTAGTCTTCTCGATCTTGAAGTTTATCAATCCCTGCACCATATCCTTCAAGAGAGGAAGTGCTCCATAGTGTAGATCATCAAATTGCTTGTGCCATAGCTCACATAGCTTGTCCCTATCATTCATTAAAACATCATGCCTCATTGGATCTACTAGTAGCTTGTAAAGGGCTCCTTCTCACACTTCTCTTGCCAAAATTTGACCATGTTCATGGTTGTGTTTTCTAATGATCGCTCACTCATCATCAAACTCAGACACACTTTAAATTTGTCATGCAAGAAATTGAAAGAAGATTCTTAGTCAAACAAGGAACATACAAGAACTCAGAAACATCACCTGAAAACATTTGGGAAGTGATGAAGCCATTAAAAAAACTGGATATGTGGCATCATCTCCCAACTCCACCTGTATGCCATCCTCTTGTTCTTGAAGTTTACCAAAAGCCTTCTTGTTGAAGGTTCTGTGTTTGGATGCTCCACTGTCCACCAGTCACGCTACACTAGAAATGGTGTTAGTGGAAAGGCGCAATACCATAAAGAAAGCTGCCTCAATCTTGGATGCTAACTCATACATTATGACTGAATATTTTGCACTCCCCACAAATTTCTTTTGAGGCTTCTTGGCTTTCTTCTTCTAGACACAAAGATGCATAGTGGCCCATCTTGTTGCACTTGAAGCATTTGACATGACTCAAGTCTTTTTTCCTTGATTTGAAGACCTTGGTTCTTCCTTCTTATCCCCTCTTGGATCCTCTTTCTTACCTCCTCTTCTAACCTTACCAATGAAAGCTAGGTTTGGTCTTGCCTTGCCTTTTGAATGAAATCATCCCAAAGCTTCTCAAAGGTGCGCATCTTCTCACAAGCACAAAACACCTTGCACAAAGCTTCCCTACAATGCTAAGATCCGTTTAGTTCTATGGGCACTAACTTCTCATTCCTGATCTCTTCTCTTAATGTAATGAGTTGATCTCTAAGCTTGATGATCTTCATCAAGAATCTAGCCACTATGTTCTTGTCATTCATGTGGGCACTTTTCACATCCATTTGATGGATCTTCTAGCCAAATTGTGTTGCCATGGCTAGAACTAGTCAAATGGTGCTCATCTTTGTCGTAGGAGAAACAAGCAGTGTACAATGTGAACCAGTTTCGCTTACTGGTGAAATGTTGTGATGCAGCTGAGTCGATGTACTAAGCATATGACTTGAGCTGATCGATTGGTCGCTTGTCCATGAATGCATGGAACGTTGAATCCTCCTTTGTATGCTCTGGGACATGAGCCTTTTGTTGAGGCCCTCTTTGGTTGGTTCTTTGATTAGCAAATCTCTTTTTGCAATGCTTCTTCATATGGATCACCTTGCCATAGTAATGGCATGCAATGTTCTTCTGACTCTTGGTTGCATATTCATGTTGTTGTAGTAGCTGTGTGAGGTATCCTCACACAGGTTGGCCTAGTAAAGGGGCAGGTCAGCCCAGTGAAGGGGCAGTAAAGGGGCAAGTCGACCCAGTAAAGGGGCAATAAAGGGGTAGGTCAGCCTAGTAAAAGTGGCAGGTCAGCCCAATAATAGAAACAAGTCGGACCAGTTGAGAAAAATAACTCAAAAGTACTGTATAAATAGAGGAGTCACCCTCCTCATTTGTCACTCACTCAAGCAAAAAGAGGATTGATTTCGAGTTGCAGAAGACTTATGGAGTTGTTTTCTTTGGCATCTATTTTGCTTATGATTTTATCTTTATTGTACTAAATCTCTAAGTAAGAAAGGCTTGCTGGGTTTTTCCCGAGTTTGGGTTTTCCCAGGGTAAACTATTGTGTCTCTTATGTTTTCGTGCATGATTATGTGTAGTTAAAGTTGAAAGAGATTAAAATTATACTGCTATAATATTAAAAATCCAACAGGTTATTGGCCCACTCCATGCTCCTGTTGTGCAACTGTCGGAAACTAGGGTTTCTTGTTTTCTCATCTTCCATCCACAGATTAGGCTCACCCTCAACATTATTGAACTCGCCTTAGGAAGGCGCATCTTCCTGTGGAAGCAGATTTTCATTTTGAGAATTTTCAATTTTTTACCTAAATTCTGCAAAAACTGTAGAAATTAGGGTTTCAGATTGCGAGCTGTTTTGACCTCAGATCTGGAAGAAAAGGAGGTCTATCCAACTCGCCTTGGGAGGGCGCATTAGCCTGTCGATTCAGTTTTATCAAATTCCAAATTTCAATTTTTGACCCTCTTCTGCTAGGGTTTCTGATCAGGTTCCTACCTGCAGTCAAGATGGTGACCAGTGTTAGAGTAGATGATAGATTAGATGGAGCCTCTAACTTCAGATCATGGAAGACCAGGTTACTTCTTGTCTTGGATGAAAATGAGATCAAGAGTTATGTAAAGGAAGACATCTCCGAACCAGCAACTGATGCAGAGAAATCTAAACATAAGAAAAATGAAGCAATGGCCAAGAGAATCTTTACAGATTGTGTGAAAGACCACTTGATACCTCACATCTCAGAGTTAAAGATTGCTAAGGCCATGTTTGATGCACTAGTTCGACTATTTGAGAGCAAGGACACTAGCAGGAAATTGGCCTCGAAGAATCAACTTCGCGGCACCAAGATGACCAAAATCAGATTTTGTAGCTGATTATCTTATGAAGATCTCTCAACTGAAGGAACAAGTACATGCTATTGGGGACCTCATTGATGATGAAGAAATTGTCACAATAGCTTTTAGTGGATTGCCCTCCTCATGGGAATCATTTGTTCAAACTTCAAAGCATATGTGGTCGTGAGGCACTACCCAAATTTGATCGTCTTTGGTCTCACTATGTTCGAGAAGAAACCAAAATGTTGTCAAGAAATAACCCATAAGAACCTCTAGACGGAAATACTCTAGCTCTTGCAGCTCATGCAAGAAAAGCCAAAGAGAAAAGGAACTTTCAGAAGAAGAATTCATATCAAGGACCAAGGAAGAAGGACATTTCACACATCCAGTGTTACAGGTGTGACAAGTTTGGTCACTATGCTTTAGATTGTCCTCAGAGAAAGAGAGGGCAACAACATGCATCAACAACCCATGTTGATGAGGAGCCTTCATTGAAAAAGGTAAAACTTGGCGAGATGCCACATAATATTTCTTTTGATTTTTTTTTCTTTTATTGTAAGTTGGACCATTTTCCTGGTATGTGAGTCCAACAAAATTTCTTATTCAATAGGTTAGTCATTATTGTAGTTGGACCATTTTCCTTGGTACGAGAGTCCAACAAAATTTTTATTCTCTAGTTAGGATCATTATTGTAATTGGGTCATTTTCCTTGGTACGAGACCCCAAAAGATTTTTTTTAGTGTCAAGACTCAGTAGGAGTAGAAATACATAAAAGGTAGGAAGGATTGCTTCCATGACAAAGAGGGAGCAATCTCAGAGCCTTGTGATAAATGGGAAGACATCCCATATTTGCAAATATTATACATACTCCAAGATTGATGATTGACAGAAGAAGTCTAGTACTCGAGGATTGATGATTGTCAAGGGGAGCTAGCTTCAGATGCAGAGCAAGCATAGGCAAAGGGAGCAAGATGCTCAAATGAAGAGCAAGTAAGGTGCTTGGATGCAGAGGGAGCAAGATGCTTAGGTGCAGAATGCTTAGATGCAGAGGGAGCAAGATGCTCAGGTGTAGAGCAAGCCAAATGCTCAGATGCAGAGGGAGCAAGATGCTCAGGTGTAGAGCAAGCCAAATGCTCAGATGCAGAGGGAGCAAGATGCTCAGGTGCAGAGAAAGCAGGATGCTCATATGCAGAGGGAGTAGGATGCTCAGATACAAAGGGAGCATGATGCTTAGATATAGAGGGAGTAGGGCGCTCTACCATAGAGGGAGATGTGATGAACTTGAAGACAAATGTTTGCAGCATCGGGTGGACATTCCCCCAGTATTAGCCATGTGACTTAGCTAGGGGTGAATGGTCTGGAGGCAGAGTAGTATCAGCTCCCAGCCACCCTGTGATGGGGTGGGGAGACTGGCCCTTGATGAGTAGTGTTGATGCATTGAGCATTCCCTCAGTATTAGCCATGTGACTTGGCTAGAGGTGAATAAATCAGAGTAGGTTAGTGCCTTCTTTCAGACATCCTGTGACAGGGTGGGAAGATTAGTCCTTAGTTGCACACACTATCCTCCTAGAGGTTGAGCATCGAGGATTTCCCCAGTATTAGCCATGTGACTTGGCTAGGGGTGGGTCAAGTGGGACAGTGCCTTCTCTTGGACATCCTATGACGGGGTGGAGAGATTAGGACTCAGAATGGGGCAGTTCCTTCTCTCAGATACGAAGTGGGGTGGAGAGATTAGTCCCTAAATGCTCAGAGTGGGGTAGTGCCTTATCCCAGCCATCCTGTGACGGGATGGGGAGATTAGTCCCTAGTTTCTCACTCATCAACTCATGACTCAGAATGGGGCAGTGACTTCTCCTAGCCATCCTGTGACGGGGTGGGGATATTAGTCCCTAGATGCTCATGCAAGCTTATGATCAACCTCTCCAGTGCAAGAAGAGTATGTTGATACTTTAGGATGTATTCATGAGAATGCCTCCCTCATTGAGAGGGAGTGTTGATGATTGCAGCATCGATGAGACATTGATGCGACTCTCTCTTGAGAGGGAGAGAGAGGGAGGTTGACACTTCTCGACGGACTAAGTTGTGATGAAGACCTTTCTTATGATGACGAGATGTACAAGACAAGCCATGACGATCAAGATGATGCTTAGATGTGTTCTAGCGTGATGATACCTCTCTAGCTAAGAGGGAGTGTTGTAGCTGCGTGAGGTATCCTCACATAGGTCGGCCCAGTAAAGGGGCAGGTCGGCCTAGTAAAAGGGGCAGTAAAGGGGCAAGTCGGCCCAGTAAAGGGGTAGTAAAGGGGCAGGTCGGCCCAGTAAAAGTGGCAGGTCGGCCCAGTAAAAGAAACAAGTCGGCCTAGTTGAGAAAAATCACTCAAAAGTACTGTATAAATAGAGGAGTCGCCCTCCTCATTTGTCACTCACTTAAGCAAAAAGAGGACTGATTTCGGGTTGCATAGGACTTTTGGAGCTATTTTCTTTGGCATCTATTTTTCATATGATTTTATCCTTATTGTACTAAATCTCTGAGTAAGAAAGGCTTGCTGGGTTTTTCTCGAGTTTGGGTTTTCCTAGGGTAAACTATTGTGTCTCTTATGTTTCCGTGCATGATTATGTGTAGTTAAAGTTGAAAGAGATGAAAATTATATTGCTATAATACTAAAATCCAACAATTCACTACTTCCTTGACCTTTGTTCTTTGTCCATTTTCCTTTTCCTTTGACATTGACTGCGAAGACCTATTTTGTACCCTCTACTTCGCTGCTGTTGTTGAATTGTGTCTTCTATCTATTTTGTTGGAAGAGCTTATTGCATAGCTCATCAAACTCTATTTCTACATTTGTAAGAGTGATGTTCAGGGTCTCAATAAAGTGCTCATAAGCATGTGGTAAGATTTTCAATGTAATTACCACCATGTCCTGCTCTTCCATCTTCCGACCAATGGGCACCAATTGTTCTCTAATACTTTTTATCTTGATTAAGTGCTCTTGTAATGATGTACTCTTATTCATTGTGATCGAAAACATATTCTTTAGGAAAAAGGTTCTACCCTTGTTCGAGGTCTAATGCAATTTTTTTAAATGCTTCCAAATCCCTACTGAAGTCTTCCCTATTTGAACCCCAGGAAGCATTTTATCTATCATGAACAACTTAAATACATAACTTCTCTGTCTCGTTAATCAAACTTGTCTTGGTCTCTACGCACAGTTGTTGGGTGAGTATCTTTACCTAGGGCCATAGCAACCAAGCACCTATACTAAAAAATGGCCAATATACACTATTTCCATGTATTGTAGTTCTTGCCAAAGGACATTTGGCTTCTTTCCAGCATGATTTTGGGTAAAGAAGCCATAGATACAAGTAGATTAAACTCCATTTGACTAACTGATAGTAGATTAAAATCCATGCCTGGCACATAGTACACATTGAGGAAAATCAACATTTTCCATATGAAGGGAATTTGCACATTTCCTTTGCCAACTACTCTATACTCTTCCCCACCACCGAAGATCATTAAATCCATAGAGGAACAAGCAGTGTACAACGTGAACCAGTCCTGCCTACTGGTGAAATGTTGTGATGCACCCGAGTCGATGTACTAAGCATATGACTTGAGCTGATCTATTGGCCGCTTGGCCATGAAGGCATAGAACGCCAATGACTCCTCTATATGCTTTACAACATGAGCTTTTGCTGAGGCCCTACTTGGTTGGTTCTCTAATTAGCAAACCTCTTTCTATAATGCTTCTTCATATGGATCACCTTGCCAGAGCAATGGCATACGATGTTCTTCTGACTCCTGGTTGCATCTTCTCTGCGTCCTTGACATTTGTTCTTTGCCCATTTGCCTTTGCCTTTGACATCAACTGCAAAGACCTATTTTGAACCCTCTGCTTCACTGCTGTTATCGAATTGTGTCTTCCATTTGTTTTGTTTAAAGAGTGTAACGAATGTAAATGTATAAATATACAATTTGATAATAATAATAATAATAATAATAACAATAATAAATAATAATAATGAAAATACACATTTAATGACATGACATGACCTAATGAAAAGGTATGTCTATTAACCATGGTGACCAGTCAATGCTTATTTAAAGCACACCATCCCATGGCATTGCATTATCTCATATTTTATACATTTATTTTATACTTGTCCTTTATCCTTTATGGATTATGACCTATTGTCCCACTTAAATTGGATATTCAGCAATTGGATTACTGTTCATATTCTGGATTCTGGAAATAAATTCTATTCGCTTCATTGGTATCAGAGCTGTGTTCTGATTTCCAACTTTTAGTCACATTTCAAGCTTTCTTTGAAACAGGGCTGTTGGCCAACCCATCCACATAAATTTTCAGGGGTTCTCTGAACTGGTCCTTGACCACCAACTGGCCTTTGGCCATTTCGATTCCAAACTTCTGTTGAAGTACTTCGCTGCAAAATAAAATCAAGGAAAATCAACACGTTGAAGCACAAACCAAATCTGTGGAGAGAATATAAATACTGTTCTTGAAAGAAAAAAGAAAAAGAAAAAAATAGAAAGTCCGTTGAAGAAAACATTCTGCTAGAAATTCAAAGAACAGAACCTAGGACAATTACTTGGTCGAGTGAAGCAAAACTACTGTACGACTTCTCTCTGCTGCAGTGTTGTTGCAGTGACTCGCAATTCCCTGTTTCCGTACACCAAGCATCCATACGCTATTCAAATCGAATATATTCAAGGGAGTCGCCATCGACTATTGCTGATAATTGACAGTTAGTAAAAATTGGAATTGCAATTGGATTAAGACAAATTGGCTGATGTTCCGCTACAATAGAGAGTATAGATCTGTGAAATGTCCCTATCCACCATAAACCAAAAATTTTCCAAACTGCCTGGAAAGTGGTTAAGGACTTTCGTCAAACACTTAGTTTGCGCATTGCTGTAGCTTACTGCTTGTGTCAAGTATTAGGTTCCGACTGGTATCTCCCACTTACCTCTACGTTAATACTGCTCCTTGACCCCTGTAGGTTCCCTCCTAACAAGTAATGGGAATTAGGCTTACTGTAGGTGTAGTTTATGTCGTAACTTTTGTCAAACACTTCTTTTATACACTGCTGCAGCTTACAAGTAACTTGGAAATGGACTGTATGGGCCAGTCTGAGTTTGATATTTCGTCAAACACTTCTTAAACAACTGCTGTAGCTTACTGAGGTCTCGGAATGTACTGTAGGAGTAAAATCTGATTGGAGCTCCCTCATTAACTGTCATACATGCCCAGTCTTAATAAATGTACCAGCAGTTGATACAAATATTCCTGCAGGTGATGGCGCCCTTTGAAAAGTTTGTCTTCAACAGTAACCCTCTCCAAATGCAATCTGCACCAGTTGATGTCTCCTTGGATGTCCATGCTTTGAGCTGTATGTGAATACTCTGCCTTCACTAATGGCTGTGACCTCTTTTTCAATAATTGAATATGCTTTCTCAAACTCTCACATAAACACAGGAAAATAGTTATGCTGGGTTTATCCTCCAGTTGATGTGCCCTCTTCCAATATGATTCACTGTGTAAGTACTGTGCCCCTTCTCAGGAGAGAGATATGCCAGGTGCTAGCACTGTACGTCCTCTTCACAAACTGACTGGAAACTTGTCATCCACTCCACAGGACCAAATGCATTTGTTGGCTGAAGCAGCAAACAGTGCGCCCTCCCTCTAAACAGAGATACCGCTCAAGAGGCTGGTGCGCCCTCTCTAAGTCCACTGAAACTCTTGTATTTATCAGATTTTAATGAAGGTTGAAGATGGTATTTTCTTCTACTGGTGTGCCCTTCCACAGAAGTATTAGCAGAAATACAAATGCTCTCTCTAGTAGCAAGATCTTCAAGAAATGAGTGCACCCACACATGACCACCACGAAGATCTCTGCAAAACTCCACCAAAACTCAGATCTGGAGATGAAGTAACAATCCAAAAACTACGGCAATGAAGTGCAAATGAGAAATCTGAGTGATTCCTCCTTTCAATTGCTAGGGTGGGTTTGTCTCACCACCGAAACTATTCTCCTCTCCCTTAGGGTTTTGTCCAAGAGAAAGCCAAGCTCAAGAGCTCTCAAGTTTTGAAAATGCAAATGACAAGAATGAATGAAAAATGAGGCTCTCCCCCCCTTTTAAACTCATTTGGACCCTTTTTGGTCACTTTTACCTTTTTTCCCTTTTAATTAATAAAATGACTTTATAACATTTTCAACTCCTTTTTAGTGCCGGAAAGTGATTACTTGGCTTCTAAGACATTACCGGACGTCGGAAGTCCTTTCTCATCGTCCCATCCTGTAGATCTTTTTGTTCCGGTTCCAACGAGCTGTTGTACAAAGGTATTCCCTCAGATAATATGATCCAAATAATACCTTTAGTGTATTTAATTAAAGTATGCTCAATAATAACCCAAAATTATGGAAATCGTCGGAATGCCACGGAACGAAGAGCGAATTGTGTGGAAATGACCCCGATGGTGAAATATGGTAAATGGACTAAGTTGGGCCTCATATAATTCCATCAAGCCCTCCGAGTTCACTGTTAACCTCCATTTACTCCTCTGGCTAGGCCGGCATGAACCCCTAAGGTCACCTCCAACTGTAAAGCAGGGGAATCCAAAAATGGGGACATTACAATCTGACGGGTTTAGAAAATGACATGAACGGTGACATATTATAGCGGAATATGTTTCCAACTGTGGGTAGAGTATAGATCTGATGGGTTTAAAAACTCACATGAACGATGACATATTATAGTGGAATATGGGTGCATCATTACAAGTATCCTTTAAGTATTCTTATGATGAGTAAGTGCTCTTGTAATGATGCACTCTTATTCATTGTGATTGAATTCTTTAGGAAGGAGGCTCTGCCCTTGTTCGAGGTCTCATGCAAATTTTTCAAATGATTCCAAATCCCTTCTGAAGTCTTCCCTGTTTGAACCCCAGAAAGCATTTTATCTATCATGGACAACTCAAACAACATAACTTCTTCTCTGTGTCACTAATCAAACTTGTCATGGTCTCTACCCACAGCTGTTGGGTGAGTATCTTTACCTAGGATGATAGCAGCCAAGCACCTGTACTAAAAAATGACCAATATACACTGTTTCCACGTATTTTAGTTCTTGCCAATGAACATTTGGCTTCTTTCCAGCATGATTTTGGGTAAAGAGGCCATAGATACAAGTCAAAAATGCAGAAAAAATACACCGAAACAGAGTAAAATGCTGAAATACCTGTTCTTCCCTCTCTCAATTTGCAATCTTGGAGTAAGAACACCTGGATATTGACTCTAAGCACCTGTAGCAGCCACATATTGCTGAAAAACACACAGATTTATTATAAATCTAAACACGGCCCAAAAATATGCAACCTCTGATAAATGTGCTTAAACGCAGCAGCAAAACACACAGATCTAGTCACAAATAGTGTCAAAACATGCAGATTTTGACAGATCTCTAAAATTACAACAAAACAAAGAAAATACAGATTTGTGAAAAATCTGCCCTATATCAGCAACAAAAGTTAAAACACTTAGAAAACTGTCAATTTCTTCTTGAGTCTGCTAAAAATCTCCAAGTCAGTAAACAATTCTTCCAGATTTGCAAATCTGGACAGCAATATAGGCAGGAATAGCTTCAATTTAATAGATTCATTCTAAATCTTTTGTACTGTAAATACTCAGAAATTTTTGACTGGCAGCATCCAATTAAATTGTACAGGTCAAATTTATGTTGGACAACTCCAATCCTAGCACCATACAGATCCATACAAGCCTGGCAGCTTGATTTCTTCTTTGGTGGTTGTCCATATGGTCAAGTCCATACATGTACAGTTCATTTTTCTTTAGGCGTCTGTACGGATTTCCTTTGTGGCTCACATGTGCGGGCTGAAATTACTTTGTTGGCTGAGATTTGACAGTGGTACAGTGGTACAGCTTCTCCCCCCTTCCATCTTATTTGGATCTGTAGGGTTTTCTTTAAAAAAATCGATAGCTGGTTTCGGTTAAATCCTTTTAGCTCTTCGATGTGCTACGCAAGTGATCCCTCGATCTGTCTCTGTTGGTAGCAGTCTCTACTCTCTAGGGCTTCATGCTTTGCTTTCACAGATTCCGTAGCTCTAATACCTAATCACGAACCTCACATGTGCGGGCTGAAATTACTTTGTTGGCTGAGATTTGACAGCCGTACAGTGGTACTGCTTCTGCCCCCCCCTTCTTTTTTATTTGGATCAGTAGGGTTTTGTTTTAAAAAAAATCGATACCTGGTTTCGGCTAAACCCTTTTAGCTCGTGGATGTGCTATGCAAGTGATCCCTCGATCCATCTCTGTTGGTAGCAGTCTCTAGGGCTTCATGCTCTCACAGACTCCGTGGCTCTAATACCTTATCACAAAAATTGAACACATAAAGAAACCAAGATAAACTCAAGATAGTTCTCTGTATTGCATTACTTAAAATGAATCTGGGTTTCAAGCTAGTCGAGTTAATCTACTTTATGAATGTGGGATAGACCAAGAAAACACAGTACACACTAAAGTGAAATAAAGCATAAAAGCATACAATAACCTAAAGTCAAAGTGACTTTATTAATGCCTATGTCTAAATCTAATTGACCATTATAATCTTACGTCTACTTTATTCCCCAATAACATTATTTTTGATAAGTTTCTTTCCGGACCCTCGCAATATACTCCCTGAAACAAGATTTGCAACATTGCTTATCATAACCAAGATGATCGCTGGGTAATGCAAAACAGAAGCATTCTTCTCAATTCAAAACCTTGTACACAATTAACCGTACAAATGCTTGTTTCTAGTCGTAATCCTCTTTATCTATGGACAATTCAACAATATGACTAAGTAGGGACAAAGATGTTGAATATATTCATTGTCTCTCCTATGGCCGTCATTGTTCTCAAGCAAGATTTCCATTCATATATGATTTTCTTGTGTGGACTTGTAGAGATTTGGCATTTGCTGATAATGCTGTTATTTTCAATTTTGATTGTTGGCTACATAACCTTTTGATATGAAGGAAGAGAGTACGAAGGTCAATGAAGAGATTTGGACATCGGCAAGGCTTTTCTGCATTTACTGCAAGCATTGGAAATCAGCAGAGCATCCACCTTTTTAGTACAAACATTCCTTTTCCTATTCCATTACTTGATAGCAAAGTCACGACTTCTGTTATAGTGGCTTGAAGATCAAATTACTCCATGTGTTGCTGGAGGCTCAAGTGTAATATACAAAGCCGAAAGTGCCACATTGGACTCCATTGTTTCTCTTCTTTTTCAGTCAATTTAGATCAATCAAATGGCGTTTACATTTTTAAAGTCTGGCTTGTGACTTTGTAATACAGGCTTTTTGATAAGATACTGTGGAAATTGGATAATAACTAATCAGCAAGTATTCACTTATTGCATATGTTTGTAAAAATGTCACTGTAAATCAAGCATTTTGTAAATGCCATGTTAAACGTTTAGTGTCTGTCTAGTAACTAGTTCAAGTAATGAGCCATGAGAGTCCTCAAGTTCCGATTTTCTAATCTGTTAATTTTCTTGAGAGTAGTTGTCACTGAACATGTCATATCTATAATAGAGAAGGAACCTGAATTTGGATTTATTTGCTACCATTGCACTTGGTATTTTGCTCAAATTGCACCAGACAGCTTTACTTAAGCTATAAGGAAGACAAAAATTCCGTGAAGACATCTTATGGGGAATTTTGTGGTCCCAATGGGACTGCACAACCAGATGAAAACTGAAAGGCAAATAAACCTGAGACATTTCCATCACATTCTGAAAAACATTGTACAGGATCAAACTTAGCCACGCTATGTAGGCATCATCTTTGTATGGTTTAGACTGTAAACCCTACTAGCAAGAATCAAATAAGTCGATTATTTACATATATATTTTGGGCCTTGGTTAAATTACAAATGCTTTTCTATCGGCTTTGCCATCTATATAATTTTGACTGCAAAAAAGAGACATCTTCTATTTATCAAATATCATGTCCTGGTTTGAGGGTCTAAAATACAAGGCACTTGCAATTTCTGGTCCAAAACATTGAAACCTCATTTCTAAATTCCTAGACAACTAGAAGATTATAATTGGTAGCGGTTGAGTTTTGCTTCAGTTTTTGGTTAATGAATGTGGCAATTATGGTGTGTTAAAATGCAAAAAAATTTGTTCGAGCCTTTAAATTCATATCCATGACTTTGCAGCCAAAAGTTTTTATACATCTTTGCAGCCAAAAGTTTTTATACATCTTTGCAACTTATAATAGTAGTGGATGGAAGATCGGAGGTTTAGAAGCATGGGGCAAAGCCAAATTATGGCTGTGGGAAAAACATTTATATCAGTCAAGAGCCTTGAAATATTATGTTCATGAAGCTATTGAAGTTTGAAATGTGAAGAATTATCACTAGTCATCTTGTGATAAGAAAATAAAACCAAAATATACATTGTTTTTCATGGACAGACTCAAAACCTATCTAGCCTAAAACCTACATAATACAGTCATTTACTAGTGCTCCAAAAACCTAATTTACACAATACAAGATTTTTGTAGTATCCAAAACAAATGCTTTCAACCAAAGAGCAGCTCAAATTTACATGTAGATGAGAGTTGCACTCTCAATACATTCAGATAAACACAGATTCTATATCAGCACCAGACCAACAAAAAAATACATTCCAAACGACTTATTTAGTATAAATTTCTTAGTGGCTGGTTGGAGAGTGCTGTCCTTGAATTTTGTTCAAGTAAGGTACCCTCTTGCAATGTGAAAGACTCTTAAGATAACCTATTTGCTAGGTATTAAATTTTTGATATATGTGCATGAAAGAAATAGAATGAAAGGAAGCCTTAATCTCCTGGCCCTGATTCATGCTTGCAAGGAGGCCTAAGTGTCTTATACGACATTGACGATTTGCCTAGTCAATCAGAATCTTGGAGTCTCCAAGGACCTAAAGATTTTTTAGACCTCGTTCTTTTGCTCCTTTTAGTAGGATCCATAGGGCATACAATTTAGTTCGATTATTGGATCCTCAACTAGTTGCATACTTCATCATAAATTAATGTTAAGAATCAACATAGAGCACTTGCCTTTTTCTATAGATATGAGGATACCCTTGACTTGCTCTATTGAAGAATCCATGAGGTCTTTCTTAATTGATATGTTGTCTTAGTAACACTTTGGTAGACACCTATTCGGGGAACGTTTTATGATTAGCCCAAGCTAGTCTCACCTGATGTGCTATTTGTGCGACAATGGGACCGGATTTTGAAACACCATTTGATTCCTAGACCACCAGTTTCCATAAACAAACAAACAAGAGAGAGCCTTATAGGCATACACTGTTTAATTTGGTTGACTAGTCAAAGAGAATCAACTAGAGTCGTCTTAGCCCATTTTGATTTACCAACCATAAGTTGTGTTACACCATTCCAAGCTTATCTAGAAAAGGGGTAGGTCACAAACAAGTGGTCCACCGATTCTTCAGTGCTTTTGCAAATGATACATCTACTTGGCCCTAACAAACTCCTCTTTTGTCCATTGTTCCAAGTTGAAAAAGCTTATTAGTGAGTGCCAACCACAATAAAATTATGGATTTTAAGGGGCAAGATAGTTCCAAATAGTTCTCCACCACCAAACTCTCATTGCTACAATCTTCTTCAATTCTAGCGGCATACACTAGCTTGACAGTGTAATCACCCGAACTCAGATTTTTACACCATTTTAGTTGGTCCTCTTCATTATTTAATTTAATTACATCATGTTGTAGTAGTGTGGCATATTGCTCCTATTTCTCCACTTGTTCTTGCAGATTTATGCTATCTGCTATCTCCCATCCCTCCGCCCTTAATTTTTTGTTATCCAATGAAGTTGCATCACCTAAGTAATAAATCCCTTGATTGTGGAGCAATTCTAGCTAGGCTTTTGATAATGTATAATTTCCAATGACTCCAATCCATGGGTCCTCTCCAATCCTTATCTTGTGACCATTTTCAATTTTGCATGCCATTTATTTACCTAAATAGAGGAAGGCATTTACCGAGGCTTTCCATATTGAAGAGGCTCCTTCAACTTGTTTCCTTTGTACTTTGAACCATTCCCCCATTGTCATCTCTCTTAGTGATCTATGCGAGCTATGGCATAGGAGGATGGCTCACTTGCATCATCTAACTTTGAGGATGTTGAGAGATATGATGATTGGTTTGCGTGAGTTTAGCACAGAGCATAGTGATGTATGCAGAGGGTGTGCTTTGGGAAAGTACACCAAGACTTTTTTCAAGCAATGACAGGATCGACAACAGTACTTGATTTGATACACTCTGATTTATGTGGTCCTATGTCTTTTGTTTCATTGATTGGTTTTGAGTACTATGTTACATTCATTGATGATTTCTTTGGTAAGACCTAGATTTACTTTCTGATGAGCAAGAAGTCAGATGAGGTCTTGCAGAGGTTCCAAGAGTTCAAATCTCTTGTGGAGAACCAAATAGGGAGGAGGATTCAGGTGTTGAGATCAGATAATGGGGGTGAGTATACCTCCACCGCATTCGATGAGTTTTGTAGACAGGAGGGCATCAGGAGACAGTTGACAGTACCATACACTTCATAGCAGAATGGGGTTGCAGAGAGAAAGAACAGGGTCATTGTGGGAGTTGCGAGAGCGATGCTTCATGATCAGAGTCTTCCTTTCTTTCTTTGGGCCGAGGCTTTTAGTACAACTGTATACATTCAGAACATGAGTCCCCACAGAGCCTTGGGGTGCATGACTCTTGAGGAGGATTTTTGAGGGAAGAAGCCTGAGGTTGGCCATCTTCGTATATTTGGTTCTCTGGCTTACTCTCATGTCCCTTTAGAGAAGAGGGCAAAGTTGGAGCCCACGATATCAAATGGTATCTTTGTGGGATATGATGAGACTTTGAAGGCCTTTTGCATATATCTTTCTCTACAGAGGAAAGTTGTTGTGAGGAGGGAGGTGAGATTTGAGGAGGAGCGGGCTTTCATGAAGTCTTGAGAGTTGGAACAAGGGGAGCAACATGCTTTCCGCACTGAAGAAAAATGACATAAGTATGAAATTGCTCATTCACACATTTTGTCAAACACATGAACACCTAGGGTTTTAATTAAAGATTAACTCAGAATGCTTTGAAACTAAAACCACCACTTCAAGATCCCTTCAAACACTGAAATTTTAACAAGCACATAGAACACATATTTTGGTCAACCTAGATTGGGCAAAACCCCATTCTGGGGAAAATCCTAAAAGAGAGATTTCTCATTAAGAAGAGTACAAAAAATTCTAATACACAGAATTTCTCCTTCAACCCTAACTGACAAAATTTCACAAAAAATTTCAGCAACAAACTACCTCAAAATCTCATCCAACCTCGATTTTTGTGCCAACCTCGAAATCTATGCCAAACAATTTGTACTTTCTGTTGTACCTGCTATACGGTTCTATACAGCTTGCTGCACTTTTGGCTCGATTTTTGAGTCCACATGCGCTTGCAATTAATGCTGTACGGCCTGCATTTAATACTTAGCCAACTTTCTTGGGATTCGAGCCAACCTTCTAGGGATTCAAGCCCACATGTGTGATTGTCATAAATGCTTCTGTACAGCCTGCACATAATTCCTAGGGATGCGTGTTGCTCCTCTCTCTTGGAAATCGTGCCCTTCTTTGCTTGAGAACTCTTCTTGGTCTTCAATCTTCCTGTTCCTCTCTCTGATGGTGAGTGTAATTTCAATGCCCCCTCTCTTCTTTTATACTTTGTCTTTTTGTAACTAACTTCTAACTACCCAATCTTGGGTTGATATTAAATTACAAAATCTAGGGTTTAAAATACATGCACTCACTTTTTAATAATTAAATTATTAATTATTAAATATTTCACTTGAGTGAGACCCAAACTCATAAAGTACAAAATATCACACTTGTATAAAAGTCACTTTTTACATAAATATACAAGGAACAAAGACTTTCAAGTCCCCCTCATCACACCCACACCAAAAATACGAGGGAGGACTTGCATAGTTATCTTTTCAACACTCCCTCCTAACAAGGGAGGTCCTTCCGGCACCATCAAAATCTCCACCTCTGATTCCTGATGTAGCTCCCTCCTGCTTTGGAATGTCTCTCGGAGACAAGTGCCCACCTATGAACTGGAACTCTTACTCTTTAGATTCTACCTAAACCTCATCAGCCTGCTCATCACCATCACCACTAGAATAGTCGAGTCTTTTGCCAGTGCTTTGGAGAGATCCACTCTCCTCAACAGAAGAAACATAAATAACCTGTCGATCAGATGCATCTCCTGCCCCATCCTCCGACTTTGATAGCCATCCACTTGTCCCTGGACATACATGTCCTCTCAATATGTATAACCTGTCCCTGCGATCACTAAGCAAGATTGTGGTCTTAATTGGATCATCCATTTGATAAATGAAAACATGACCGACCCTGACCAACAACCCATAAGCATCATCCTCTATGTAAATTTCCTTAAAACCCAATCTTGAGTTAAAGTTTGCCAGTTTATATTTAATTAAACCCCAAATATTACTTTTAACCACAAATGGATTTCTTCACAATGCAACGGAAAATAAATACGGAGAGAAATATAACATCAATCACATCAATAGAGACACCAATATTTTTGGGTATAAACCTCCGGAAAAACCCAAGATGGGAAAACCAATGTAGCAGTCTGAGAAGATATTTTATTATGAAGATATAGAACAATACAATCCAGAAAATCGATTTTTACCCAACCTGGCAAAATCATACCACCGAACTCCATTGAGACAACCCCGCAAAAACGTACGGCCCTCCTGTGTCACTGTATGACCCTATGCATCATTGTACATAATCTGTACGACCCTGGGTTAGCGTAAAAGCAGATCCGTACGACCCCGTGTCACCCGCATGGCCCTCTGCGTGTGCTGTATAGCCGACAACTGAGTACGACCTCTGCGTGTGCTGTATGGCCGACAACTGAGTACGACCTCTGCGTGTCTGTACGCCCCCCTCTGCGAATCTGTACGACACTCCTTCCTTTGTTCAAGTTGCCCTATCAATCCTCAGGATGAAAGTTCCTTTGTCTTCCTCTCTGTAAAATTCTTCTACAAACTATCTTTCTTACTCTTCGGCTGAAAGCTATGAGCAAGAAATCTCTGTGTGTATGTGTGTGTCCTCTCCATCAAATCAATCTTCCTTTTAACTCAATGCCTGAGCGAAAACCCTAACTTCTCACTATGGATCAATGGATGAGATCCTCCGATGAGATCAATGGCCAATATTATATTAGCCATCACTTCAATTATTTTCACTTGAACTTTATAAAAGTGACTCCATTAAGTCAATTAATAAATAGATCACATAATGCACTTTTCCTAAGTCTAAACTTTGGAAAAGACACTGATACATTTGGCTTCTTGTTTTATGTCTTCTAGCATGCAAGGACACATGCAATGATAGAAGACCTTCCTTGTTGCGACTTTCTAACACTCCCTCTCAACGAGGAAGGGATTCGGTAGCAACCCCAACTTGTCTCTGAACTTCACAAACTTGTGTTTGCAAAGTGCCTTGGTGAATATGTCCGCCACCTGCTCATTTGTGTGAATATACTCCAACTCTCTGAACACAATCTCTCAAGAAGTGATACCGGATGTCTATGTGTTTGCTCTTGTCATGGAACACTGGATTTTCAGAAAGGTTAATGCCACTATAATTGTCACAGTGAACTATAGTAGTCTCCAAATCACTCTCGAATAGCCCTGAGAGCAACTTCCTCAGCCACATCCCCTCACATGCTGCCATACTGGCTACCATGTACTCAGCCTCTGCTGAGCTCAATGCAACTGACTTCTGCTTCCTGCTGAACCAAGAGACAACCCCTGATCCAATGCTGAAACAACAACCTGAAGTGCTCTTCCGGTTTTCTACACATCCGGCCCAGTCAACATCTGTGAAGCCTGCTAAATGTATACTCCCACTGCGCTCATAAACCAATCCATAGTCCACCGTGCCTCTGATATAGCGAACTAGGTGCTTCGCAATTGTCCAATGTACTCTTCGAGGGTCCACCATGAAATGACTCAAAGAGTTAACTGCAAAGCTAATGTCTGGTCGAGTGTTGACCAGATACATAAGTGACCCAATAAGCCGTCGATACAATGTAGGATCAAACTCCTCTGACCCTGATACATCAATCTTCCTCCAGTTGGTAACTAGAGGTGTGGACATGGGTCTACAGTCCTCCATCCTGAATCTCCTCAAGATCTCCACTGCATACTTCCCTTGACCAATGAAGAAGCACCCATCTCTCTGCCAAACCTCCAGACCTAGGAAGTAATGCATCAACCCAAAGTCTTTCATCTCAAACGCTACTGTAAGATTGGACTTGTAGTCCCCGATCAACCTCTCATCTCCTATAAGAAAGAGATCATCTACATATAACACCATAATGAGAGGTACCTCACCTGATAAGAAGTACAGGTTGTGGTCTGCCTCACTCTGCTGGAATCCCATTTCTTGTAGATAGCTCTGTCAATCCTCGAGTACCATGCCTGAGGTGCTTGCTTGAGCCCATAAAGAGCTCTCTGCAATCCACATACATGTGACTCCTTGCTCTCTACCTCAAACCCCTCTAGCTGATCTATAAATACCTCTTCCTCAATAACGCCATTGAGGAAGGTAGTCTTCACGTCCATCTGATGAACGCGCCAACCCATCTCTGCTGCCAATGATAGTCTGAATAGAAGAGTATCTGGCTACAGGGGAGAAGGTCTCCTCATAGTCAATGCCTTCCTTTTGTGAATACCCCTTTGCCACGAAGTACGCCTTATACTTCTCCACGCTTTCGTCTGTTGCATGCTTTACCTTGTAGATCCACCTGGATCCTACCACCTTTTTACCTTCAGGCCTTGGCACAACCTCCCATATCTGGTTCTTCATGATTGAGTCATACTCCTCAATCATGGCCTCTTACCACTCAACATGTTGTGCAACCTCCTCGAAATTGGAAGGCTCGGAGTTAATCAACTCTGTCATCAGTGCCATATAGCTAAGTCTATTTGGTGGTTTTCTCCGCCTCATGGAGCTCAGTGGAAGACTCACCTGCCTGGAATCTTGAACTGTGGACCTGTACCATCTAGGTCGTGGCCTAGTGTCTACCTGCTGCGGCTGCTGCTCATCCTCCAAATCAATGATAGGAAGATCCTGTCCACTTGACTCCCTTTGACTACCAGAACCTGTGCCCTATGTCTGTACCTGTACCTGTGGCTCCTCCAACTTGACTCCCGAGTCCTCTACTGGCTGCTCCTGTGTTGGTAAGTCCATAGATCTTCTTAAGGCCCTGTCCTCATCAAAATGGACATCCCTGCTCACAATGATCCTCTTGTGAGCCGATACATAAACTCTGCATGCCTCAGAAGTCTGACTGTAACCAACTAGAATCCCCTTCTCACCAAAAGGGTCCAACTTCTTCCTAGTGTCAACATGAATGTGACAATAGCAGACACTTTCAAATATGCATAGATGACTCACATCTGGTCTAGTGCCTGTGAATACTTCCTCAGGTGTCTTCCTCCCCAAAGCTGAGTGAGGACACATGTTCTGGACATATACTGCAGTTCGAAATGCCTCGACCCATAGGAATAGTGGTAATCCTTGATCAAATAACATGGCCTTGGCTACACTCACTAGTGTCCTGTTCTTCCTCTCCGCCACTCCATTCTGTTGCGGGGTGTGAGGAATGGTGTGTTCCTTCTTGATCCCCTCTAATGAACAGAACTCCAAGAACTCCTTGGAGTACTCACCCCAATTGTCCGTCCCCAGTATCCGAATCCTCCTTCATGTTTGGTTCTCCACGAGAGTCTTGAACTATCGGAATCGCTCGAAGACCTCTGACTTGGCCTTCAGGAAATAGATCCAGGTCTTCTTGGAATAGTCATCAATGAATGTGACACAATAACTGTAACCACTGAAAGAATGGACGCTCATCGATCCACAAACATCCGAATGCACCAAGTCCAAGGTTTCCTTAGACTTGTGTTCACTCTGTGGGAAAGGTCTCCTGATGTTTTTCCCCAACGCACAACACTTGCAGTGGTTATGCTTTTCCTCTTGCACTGGAGGAACTCCAATAACTGCCTGTCTCAGATGCCTCGGTGCTCCATGATGTAAGTGTGTCATCCTCCTATGCCACAACTCATTCTCACTGCTACTATTGACTAGAGCTTTTGTAGGCTCGAACTGTAGTCTGTACACCTTCCCACTCTAGACCCCAATCATTCGATCCAACCTCTGATCTGACCCTTGTGGCCTGATATATACTTTCCTATCTCGGAAAGTCACTAGAAAACCATTGTCCTCCAGTGTGGAAACAGATATGAGATTCTTCGTCATCCCCAGAACATATAATACATCAGCAAAGCTGATGGGCTAGCCAGACTCCCTCTAAAACAAAACAGTACCAACTACTTGCGCCTGATACCGCGCATAATCTCCTAACTCAATGTGGAGATTTACTCCACCCTCCTGCAAGCCCTTGAAGAACGATCTATGTCCTGTCATATGACAAGATGCACCGCTGTCAACGTACCAAATGTTGTTGTTGATGGAACTTGCCATGCAAGCTATCAAACAAAAGTCCTCATCAAAACTCTTGCTGAACTCATCCACCTCTGTTGAACTTGCCATTTGTGTGTTGTTCTTCTTCTTCCTATCTGGGCATTGGGAGGAAAAGTGTCCATGCTTGTGGCATATGAAGCACTTGACCTTTGACATGTCAATGTTCTTTTTACCACCCTTCTTCTTCTTTGCCTTGCCCTTGCCTTTGCTTGCTAAGGCTAGAGCCTCTTCATCCACGATCTGTGGGGCATCGTTGGATGAACTTGAACCTTGACTCATACGGATCTCTTCTTGCACGAAGTCATCCCACAATCTCTGCCAGTCATGGAGCTTCTCCCTAGCCGCCACGCCTTTGACAAATATGTCCCATGGCTTATAAAAGCCATTTAGGGCTATCCGAACTAGCTCCTCATCCTCGGTCTTAGAGCCTACTGCTCCAAGCTCATCTCTGATCTGTGTGAGCCTTCTGAGATAATCCACCACTCCTTCACCCTTGGCCATCTTGGTACTATGTAGCCTCTCCTGTAGCACCATCTTCCGGTTTTCGTTCTTGCTTTGGTAAAGGCTTTCCAAAGCCTTCCACATTTCCAATTCGGTCTTCTTCCCGGAAAGGTGAGGGACTATGTGGTTCTTCACCCCATCCAAGATGATCAACATAGCTCTAGAATCTACCTTCTTCCATCTTGCCAACTCTACCGGATTTGTTGGAGCAACCTTCTGGTCATCAATGTGCTCCTCTGCATCACTAACATCCAGGATCCTGGTAATCCTCTCTTTCCAAGTAGGAAATTTATGAGCCCCCTGGAGTCTATCCTCAACTCTCAATTGTACGACCATAATGAAGTGTACATGTCAACCCTGGAATAGATCTGCCCCTGATCTATCCAACAACTGCTGCTTTCTCTCAGATCTGCTCAGAAGAGCTCTGATACTATGTAAATTTCCTTAAAACCCAATCTTGAGTTAAAGTATGCCAGTTTATTTTTAATTAAACCCCAAATATTACTTTTAACCACAAATGGATTTCTTCACAATGCAGCGAAAAATAAACACTGAGCGAAATATAACATCAATCACATCAATAAAGACACCAATATTTTTGGGTATAAACCCCTAGAAAAACCCAAGATGGGAAAACCAGTGCAACAGTCCGAGAAGATATTTTATTATGAAGATATAAAACAATATAATCCAGAAAATCGATTTTTACCCAACCTGGAAAAATTGTACCACCGAACTCCACTGAGATAACCCCACAAAAACGTATGGCCCTCCTGCGTCATTGTACGACCCTTTGCATCACTGTACGAAATCTGTATGACCCTGGATCATCGTACAGACAGATCCGTACGATCCTCTGTCATCCGTACGACCCTTTGTTGGTCACTATAATTGCCTATTAATTAAAATTAATAAACATAGTGCTCAATATAAATTATCAACCCAGGGAAGTCTGATTATTGCAAAGGTAATCAAGCAAAGTATATGCATAAACATTTATGTAACTGATGCATTAGAAAATCACCCAACCTATTTAATTGCTAAGGCTATGCTCTACTCATTGCTCAATCCAACTTCAATAATTAATTGACTGTTAAAATCAAGGAAATTTACAATCCTTAATTGATTTCAGTTCTGAAACCAATTACTTCAAGAGTAAATTAATAAACTTGTTTTTTCAAGAAGTTAAATCCTAAATCAACTCTCAAAGAAGATTCAATTTGTGATTGCAATAATTAACTTTGAAGGAAATTGGTCTTCTTCTGTTCTAGAAATTATCTGCTATCTATCAATTCTATAACTCATAAAGGAAATGAAGTACTCAACGATATGCAGAGACAGAGGACAGCTGTATCAGCCTAAAATAAATAACACACTTGCAATAAGGAACCACACATTACTCAATGGACTGTTTCAACAAATCAAATCAAAGAAAAACCATAAATGGAAATCATATTCTAATTACTCACATTGTTTCAGCAAAGAAGAATCGAAATTTATAAATCATACGCTTAGTAATTAACTGTTTTAGCAAATGAAATCTAACTAGCTATCCACACCAAACGAAATAAAAAAATTAAACAACTAACTAATTTGACAACTCTGTAAGAAGACGGGCCCTGGCCTTCTAATAGAGATGCCGTTGTGAAGGCTACCAAATCAACTCAGCAGACAATGAATCAGGAAAACACTAGCTCTTTCATTAATGGATAAGTTCAAGTACAGAAAAACTCCCCACTCTTGTTACAATTCTCTCTTAAAAATAAGCCTAACCTTCCGAACCCTCTCATCTTCCTATTTATATGAGATAAGACAATTAAGGTCCTTCAAATTCAGGCAACCATGAAGATTGAAGATCTTCAGGCTGTTGAATCAGTACTTCAAAGATAGAAACGGTTACAGCGTAATTACAATTGGAATCAAATCTGTTCCATAAGCATTGAAGCGTTTCACAATCCAACTGATCAAATCTTTTGAGTGAGTCTCAGGAGGCCGCGCAGATGAGTGCTCGAACTGCCTCTGTAACAGGCTGAACTCGAGCCTAGAAAAGCATGACTAATGGCCACGTAATCCTTTATCTTTGTGTCTCGTCCAGCCGATACACATATATCTCATTACTTCCATTGATCATTCACAAGTCAACACAATTAGGAATAAAACCCATAATCACAAGTAATCTTTAAGTATTAAATACAACAAATCCATAATGAGTTATACTTATTTGAATCCATGATTTTCTTTGGAAAAGTAATGACTTAGTTATAATAATAGGAAAAAGATAGAGAAAAGGATCTTAATGAAAGTGAACAAGAAGGGACATTTCCAGCACCCAACACCCTCTGCGTGTGTTGTACGACCGACAACTGGGTATGGCCTCTGCGTGTTTGTACGACCCCCTCTGTGAATCTGTACGACCCTCCTTCCTTTGCTCAAGTTGCCCTCTCAATCCTCATGATGAAATTTCCTCTGTTTTCCTCTCTATAAAATTCTTCTTCAAACTGTCTTTCTTACTGTCCGTCTGAAAGCTATGAGCAAGAAATATTTGTGTGTATGTGTGTGTCCTCTCCACCAAACAATCTTCCTTTTAACTCAATGGCCAAACAAAAACCCTAACTTCTCACTATGGATCAATGGATGAGATCCTCCGGTGAGATCAATGGCCAAGATTAGATTAACCATCACTTAAATTATTTTCACTTGAACTTTATAAAAGTGACTTCATTAAGTCAATTAATAAATATATCACATAATGCACTTTTCCTAAGTCTAAACTTTGGAAAAGACACTAATACATTTGGCTTCTTGTTTTATGTCTTCTAGCATGCAAGGACACATACAATGTTAGAATACCTTCCTTGTTGCCACTTTATAACACTCTAAAGATGAAGCTGAGAGTTTACTAACTCTCATCCCAGGAACAAAAAAAACTCCATGTATCTCTAGGACCTCTCCAAGGTCTAGTTTAAACCTAACTGTTCCAACCACTTGAATAGCTACTTATGGACTACCAATATCTATCTGGATATAGTGTCCTGGTCCCAACTCTATGATGATATGGAATGCATCATATAATCCAGTCATATGTTTGGTTGACCCACTGTCAACAATCCATACATGCTCAAAAGATGAGCTCCCCACACTAGATTCAATAGAAACCAGAGAAAACCCATGATCAAACTGATCTACAAACTGATCTACTGCAGTTGCTGCTATATCTTTTTCTAATTTCCCCTTCTTCTTCTCAAGACATTTAGAGGCAAAGTGTCCCAACTGACCACACTGGAAACCCCTAATCCGACTCAAATCTTTCTTCTTCTTGTTATTTGACTTGGTTGCAAGTGCCACATCCTGATCAACATCTTCACTAACATGACCAACATGAGACCCCTCTCGGATCTCCTCATGGTTAAAGTCATCCCATAATATAGACCAACTGGGAAGCTTCTCTCTACCCACAATACACTTTAAAAAGACGTCCCGCTTCTTGGTGAAGCTCTTCAGGTCTATCCTCACCAATTCAAAATAAGGGACAATCTCTCCTACTGCTGCCAAATCGTCCTTCACCTGTGCAAAACGATTCAAGAAGGAGGCTATGCTTTCATTTTTAGTCATTTTTATACTATGTAGCTTGTGTCTAAGCGCTATCTTGCGGTTCTCATTCTTAGCTTCGAACAAATGGTTCAAAGTGTCCCACATCTCCTTAGCGGTTTTCTTCTTTGCTAAATGTGGAATGAGATGGTCTTTAACCCCATCTAGGATGACACTCTGAGCCCTAGCGTTAAGAGCTTCATGCTCATCCTTATCTATTGGTTTAGTCATAGCATTGTTAGCAAACCTCCAAATTTTCCGTTCTTTCAATACTGCGGTTATTCTTACCTTCCATGGTATATAGTTGGATACACCATCCAACCTATCCTCAAATCGTATACTCATCATTGGAAAATCACCTACAACCAAAAACAACTGAAAGACAACAACAACACTTTTTTCTACTGTGAAACACTTGCTTGCTTCCTATTTCAGTATCGCTCTGATACCATGAAGAAAAATGACATAAGTATGAAATTTCTCATTCATAAATTCTGTCAAACAATTGAACATCTAGGGCTTTAATTAAAGATTAACTCAGAATTCTTTGAAACTAAAACCACCACTACAAGATCCCTTCAAATACCGAAATTTTAACAAGCACATAGAACACATGTATTTTGGTCAACCTAGACCGGGCAAAACTCCATTCTGGGGAAAACCCTAAAAGAGAGATTTTTCATTAAGAAGAGTACATAAAATTCTAATACACAAAATTTCTCCTTCAACCCTAACTGACAAAATTTCAGCAACTAACTACCTCAAAATATTAGCCAACCTCGATTTCTGTGCCAACCTCAAAATTTGTGCCAAACAAAGATGTATGGTCTGTTGTACCTACTGTACGGTTCTGTATAGCCTGTTGTACTTCTGCCTCGATTTCTGATCCCACACGTGCATGCAATTAATGTTGTATGTCCTGCATTTAATACTCAACCAACTTTCTTGTGATTCGAGCCCACACATGTGACTATCATAAATGTTGTTGTATGACCTACACAAGTTTCCAAGGGATGCGTGCTACTCCTCTCTCTTGGAAATCATGCCCTTATTTGCTTGGGAACTCTTCTTGGTCTTCAATCTTCCTCTTCCTCTCTCTGATGGTGAGTGTAATCCCAATTCCCTTTCTCTTCTTTTATACTTTGTCTTTTTGTAACTAACTTCTAACTACCCAATCTAGGGTTGAGATTAAATTACAAAATCTAGGGTCTAAAATACATGCACTCACTTTTTAATAATTAAATCATTAATTACGCCGTAGGCGTTTCACTATGGAGAAGCATAACCATCCACGTCGACTAGATTCCTCCCTCATAGAGCGAATGGAATGCTGCCACGTGGATGGTGCCGTGGAAGGGCGCTTCTTTATTTTTTATTTAGCTGGTGGGGGGGGTTCGCTTGAGTTCGTTTGACCTACACTTTGATTTTACCTTATACCTCGTACGTTCAATAGAAATTAATGGCAGCAAGATACAGGCTTCATACGCATATATACTTTAGGCAGGAAATAATCTCATTTACCTTTCACACCTTCAGATCAATACCCATAGCTCATATGGGGACAGGATACAACGAATGGATATGGAAACAACGAATGGAAACAACTACAACAACTACAGATACATAAACTACAACACACCAACAACCCTGCTCATTGATCCACCCCATGAACTACGACAGAAAGATAGTCACCTCTGCACAAGTTTTTTTATTGCAGCTTCGAGCTCTTTCTCCCCTATGAGAACCATATTCTTCTTCCTCAACATAAAGTGGATATCTCTGTTTCAATAGGAAGGATCTGAAGCTGCGATAGGGTTTCACCTTTTTCTATATCTGTGTTTCCGATTTGATTTGAAGTTGCGCACGTCCTTGGTTCATTCCTAACTTCTGATTAATATTTGTAATCCCTAGTTTTTTAAATAAAAATTGTGTGCATTTTCTAATTTTCCAAAAATTCAGGCATCCAAGCTGATAATTGCATGAATCCAAGCTGATAATGGCGCGGCGTGCTCCATGAAAGAAATCTGGAGTCCCCACGTTACAGCTACACCATACACCAAAATGTGCGGCCACCAAAATGTGCAGCCTGGAGATAGCCAAGCAACTGCAAGGAACTAAGGGAAAAATGCACCAAGTGCATGGTGACAAAGAATATTGGTAGTCGTTTATGCATATATCCATTTGAACATCCAGAGAGAACCCAACTCCGTATGCTCACCCTTCCTGCGCTCACCCTTCCTGCTTGTAAGAAAATAAACACACAATGTAAAAGTAAGAGTCGGTCAAGAGTTTGAACCGGAAATAACTAGCTTAGAACAAAACCGCCCTCAGAACAAAACTGTCGTATCGACCACCTTACCAAGAAAGAAAAGAACTCATGGAGATCCCCTCAGAACAGAACCGTCGTATCAAGCAGCTTACCAAGAAAGAAAAGAACTCATGGAAAGCAACATTAATGTTCACATTGTGATGGTGCATTACATACTGGTGCATTGCATACTATAGGACTGCAATTTCCAGTGCCACATTTGCATAAATTTCCATTGTTAAATTCCATGCAGATTGATAGCAACAAAATGAACTTAGGAAGCAACATCTAAAGTGGAGAGCATAAAGAGAGGAGCAAACTGAGTTTCAGTTGGATCAGCAGCTGTTGATGAAGCAAATGCACACCTAGAGTTTAACTAGCATCCGGACGTTTTCTCATCTCACCAAATGGTGATCATGCTAAGTTTGTATTGCCATGTTGCATTGACAGTTGTTTTGCATACCACTACCTTCACATTTGTCAATGCATTGCATATTTTATCCAGAGATTCCCACTAGCACTACCTTCACATTTATTGTTCAATGGTTATTTGGCATTGTTTCCAAGGCTAATGATCACAATTTGAAATGTATCAACCCCGTCGAATCCTAACTTATTTGGCTACGCAATTATTTCATGCACAGGCAGGTAAGTCTATTACACGATAGCGACATGTTTACAAGAACAACGTGAGGGTTTTGTTGGAAGAAGGAGCTGCCTTGACATGTGTACATGCAGACCCAGTTTTACATACTCCACTGTGTGACCACAAACAAATTAAAAAAACATTAGCAATTTGCCACCTTGGTGGGTGAGGTTCATATGCCACATAGAGAGAGACATTATCGCATAAATAATGTTCTAACTGCCTCTTACCCCTCTATTAGTTTTCAATTTGATTATCGAGCTACTAATTGGCTAGGTCAACCCTTCCTTCGGTAGATAAATACTTTCGGTATGGCCAACTTCACGACCACTTTGAATGCTACGGTCAACCTTTCCTTCGGTAGATAAATACTATATCTCCGTCTTAGCTCCGAGTGATAACTTCCCTATATCTTCAGGCAAGTATAGGCTCCTTGATGGCTGCTGAGATCTAAACCATGTATCGTAAATGAAAGGAACTTCGATGGCTGCTGAGATTTAAACAAAAAGGTTTCTTGAGGCTAGAGTTTCGAATACATGGTTTGTGTGGCAGTCGATCCATAACTCGTGCCAATAAACTCCCAATACATTTTTGCAGGCTTGACGTGGAACTTCTCTTCATGCACCTTCTGATATGATGACAAGTCCTCTTCTAAAGTTGGCGTGAATCGAGGCAGTTATCTCGATGACATCTTTTGATTTTTCTCCAAGTTAACTTCTTTAATAAAATTGTAACTTGCGCACTCAAATTACTCATTTAGTATTTTATTGCAACGTTGGAAAAAAAATTGCAAATATTGTAACTTACTATTTGTTTCATTAATCAAACTTTTCAATATTATAAATTTCCTTGCTTGGCAATAAAAATAATGTAGCAAGTTTAACACGTGCCATTGTAATGGCTACGTCCTCAAACTCACCTCATCACCTAAATGGTAAGAATGCCGCAAGTTTTCCATGGAACTGCCCATGCTATCACTTTGCTTTACCCACTTTCAGTAACTATAAAGCTAGCTGATCATTTAAACTAATCAACCAAATCACCAATGCCCAACCTATGAGTATCAACTCGTTCAACTAATCCGATACTATAAAGCTAGTTGATAATTTAAACTAATCAACCAAATCGCCAACGCCCAACCTATGAGTATCAACTCATTCAACTAATCCAATACCAAGTCATGCAATTCGGCAGGTATTGTCGCTTGCGACCTTGTTTTTTTTTCTAATTGTAGCATCATGGTTGATCCGAATATCCACCTACCCATGCCAATTGTAATGCCCTACACTATGATTCCATTATATATTGGATATGATTTGAATATATAAACTAGAATGTTAAGTTTAAAAATATATGTTGATAATATGTTAATAACATATATGGATAGATGTTAATATATGTAATGAATTTTATGTGTATGATTAATCATATATCTATAATTAGTAGGTAATTGATATTACTGTGGTTAAAATGATTATGAATAGTAAATTAAGAGTAGGCTAGACAATGAGACACAACTTTAGATTGATAAGACTTCATTAATTAATTCATGTATTTATGGAGAATTGTGACTACTCTATTTAAATTGATGAATGTTGATTATATATTTAAATTGTTATTTATGAACACTTTTATTGTAAGCCATATCTAAATTTGATATAAATATGAATATATTTTATAAAATAACCTAATTTATATAAATATGAGATTTTAAATTATTTGTTTGAATGCCTAAAAATTTATAGTGATAGGTGTTTATATCTTAAAATTTGGGGTGGACTAGCATCTATGCTTTTCCTAGATTGCATTAGGGTGAGACAAGTGTACTATCCAATTGACTTTATGTCAATTATTCAAAATTCGAAATAAACAATTATAAAAGAAAGAAGAATATAAAAAACAATAGATAACTTATTACTTATAACTTATAACTTATGTGTGACACTTAACTTGTGGCCTATTGGTGTTCGTTCAAACACCTAGTCTCAAGCTCAAGTTATGTGGGCTTTCAGTTATAAGAACTTTATATTATAGCATAGCTAGCAAGAGATTCGATTAAGGCCTCTAACAAATTTCTTAACACCCAAAGTCGAACGTACTGGCTGTGGAGGCAATCCACTAGCGCTAAAGGGAATGCAGGGAAGTGGGGCTTAGGATTTTATGTTTTCCAATCCAATGATAAGTACAAAACTTCCACTTCATTAAGTATAACATTTATTCAAAATGCACATATTTTTATGCTATTGTGCAAATGAGGGTGTTATTTGTGTGGTCATTATGAATAATTCTTGCACATACACTACTAACAAGCATACTAAACCTAATACTTCTACATGATCTTTGATTATTCTTCATGAAATTTGTAATATGTAGGATGTACACACAATCATGCACCAAATCTTGTCACTTATAGTGGTTCACTATTCTTACTCGCCCCAATGATTTACCTCAATCTCCCACATTCTTCCATAAGGATATCATTTGTAGCTAACAAGTTATCACCCTTATTCTTTAAATGGTGTCATTCATTATGGCATATGTCCCTCTATTTTGACTAGTATATCAATTTATAATCATGGTATGGCACATTTTTCCATAAGGATATCATTTCGAGCAGCTTGAAGCCCTGGCCATGGAAGGGATGAATGACGCGAGGATTAATATGCCATAGTAGTAGGGATTGGCATCACAATATTATCAAGAATGTGAGAAAATTGAACGAAGAAAAGGGTTATGCAGTGGCTATTATGATAACTAATTTCCCCATTGGCATCTAATGTGGACAACAATGATATATCCTGTAGCTTCTATATAGTACCATCTGCACTAAGGGAGCCATCAACCTTGGACATCTGCAAAACCACTTAATACGGTTTTCTTTTGCTCACCAGTTCTGTCTACATCAGTTACTTTTTCCGAACTTGCCACATTAGGTATTTTCTTTGTGTTGTATGGGCACATTCTCAAATTGCAATTTTAAATGTTGAATTGGAATTATTTAAGGGGTGATTAAAGTGTGGTAGTTAGCAGATCGGTAAAGGATGTACTTGCATAAATTTGAAGAAGCAAATTGAGTCTTCCCTTCCCATGCCCTCAGAGGTTGAATTTTGGAAAAACCGCAAACAATAAAGTGAGAACGACAGACATTCTCAAATTGCAAGTTTAAAGGTTGAATTGGAATTATTTAAGGGGTGATTAAAGTGTGGTAGTTAGCAGATCGGTAAAGGATGTACTTGCATAAATCTGAAGAAGCAAATTGAGTCTTCCCTTCCCATGCCATCAGAGGTTGAATTTTGGAAAAACCACAAACAATAAAGTGAGCATGATAGACATGAAGTGAATGCCATTGGAGAAGACATCTTTGTGACATCATTTTATACCACTACTTAAGATGATTATTAGGTGGACTTGTAACATTGTTTTAGAGGCCCCATCTATTGGATGTAACTTTATTGGATCCTAAAAGTATGTGGAGTGGTAGACGATTTTGGAGCATTGGTTGAAGTTCTGAGAATAATCTTTTATTAATAAAAACCTTCGACAATCCTATGATGGCAGCAAAACATGACAAAATATGAATTATGGATCTTTCCTGATATCCTTTGAGTACGATAGTCAGATTCATGAAGACCTCAAGTCTCCCCATTCTACAGTCAACGATATCATCAAAAAATGGTTTCGAGCCTTATCTCTGGAGTCCTTATAACAAGTGGAAAAGTATTTGATAACTGGTTATGAGCAGATTTTCTTGGCAACATTTGAAGATCTTTTACAGTGCTCCTTGAGTATTAGTTGTGGCAGTAGCAAGAAGGTTATTTTCATACCCAACAAAGGTAGTTTTGTGATCATATGACCTGGAACAGGAAATGTGCATCTATAGTGTTTTCAGGACTATTTTGCAAGGTTGAAGGAGAGTTGATCTAACACTGTTTCAGGAATTCTTAAAGAGTGTTTGAAGAACATATTTTAAAGTGTTTGAAGAATTGTTTTGATCTTTAAAGTGGGCAATCTTGAGGATTGATTTGAAAAGTACTTCTTGAGCATTGATTTGGACTGACTTGATATTTGTTCAAAGATAGATTTTGTGACAATCTTAAGGATCGTGTTGAAGGACAATGACGGTGATACTAAATTGACAAGAAGAAGCAGTAGTTGAGTTATAAGATTTATTAAATTTTATGAGAGAAGGTAGGAGCTATAGTATTTTAAAAAACATAAGAATCTTTAATAGGGAAGTGGAAACTGTATCTTCCAAAATCTTCCTTATTTCTTTTTCCATTTTTAAAACATCAATCTTTGTAACTTTTGATTGGTTTCTCAAACTATTTGAATGATATATACTTTGAATCTCTTTTCCTAAAACAGTAATATGTTTATCTTCTCTTATTCATTTTTTATAATACCATTCCATAATATCTTGTTTGATCATGTTTAGATTGTATTCAAATTGTAATGTTGTTGTTTTCATTGATATTATTGCAGAAATATTTTTTCAAATTGCTTATATATTCCAGATATAGTAGTAATCTATAGTGTTGAGATTACTACTCACTGTGTTGATGAACTTAACATTATTTTTTGTTATGGGTTGAATGCCTATGTCTTTGTAATCTGATATTGTTACAAACTTTGCTCTTTTCCTACCAGTATCCTGTTAGGATATTTAGACACTTAGAAGTTAGTTAAGATCAACTTGTGTAATATATCCGTTAGGGATAGTGTGTTTCTTTCGTATGCATTAGTATGCATTTGTAAATACTTAATCCGACGGTCACGATATGTTTCCGACATAGAGTGATCCGACGGCTCAACTTCTTTTAGATCAAACCTAACCTTGATCCGTGGTTTAACACCCGATTGGTCCATGATCTCTATTTAAAGAGCATGGAGGGTCATTGTTTAGTTGATCGATTATGAGAAGCTCATTTGTAACTTTCTTTCTTTGCATAATAAATTGTCCCGTAGAAGCTATTTGGCCGGGGCCGTGGAGTGTTTCTCTCAAGAAGGTTTAAAGCACGTCAAAACATCGGTGTGTTGATCTGTGATCTGTTTGTGTGAAGTGGTTGCTTTTGGTGTTCGGTCCTTTGGTAGTACCCTGTGTACCCGAACATGGTATCAGAGCTTTTATGAAGTGCCGCTTCTAGTTATGATCTAGATCTTGAACTGCTGTTGCCAAAACTCGTAAGGGTTTCTAGTTCTGGTATTTCTGTGCATTTCTGGGCCGTGGGAGGTGTTCCATTGCGTCCAGAGCGTCGTTTCCATTGGGAAATAGTTTTTGTTTGATCGAAAACGGTTCCCGGTTGCTCCAGAAACGCGTATTTCATCAGATCTGAAGGTATAATGTTACAGTGATGCATTTTTTTATTTTGTTTTTTAAAAAGAAAAATCTCATATTTCATCTTTTTTTACGGTTAGATTTTTTTTGGGGTTCGGATTGTTGATTTCCCGTCTGCGTATGCTCTTTGCCGTGCACCTTGAGCGATCTCGGCAAATCAGAAACAGAAAGGGAAAGGGTTTTTCTCGGCTGCGTATGCTCTTTGTCGTGCACCTTGCGCGATCTCGGCAAATCATAAACAGAGAGAAAACCTAGACTTTCCGGGCAAGCTAACAAGATCTAACTCCACAGGTGTGGAAAGCATGCAAACCGAGCAAGAAGAGTTAAAAAAAAAAAAAACCCTTCCTCATTTCCATATTTTACATACCTTTTAATCTAGCTCACTTGGTTCAAAGTTGCTTTATTCCTTAATAGGTCTTGAGTTCAAGTCTTAGGAAGTTACTTTTAAAAGAAAAAGTGCATGCAATTTCTAATTTCAAGTTACTTTATTGTAAAAGTGCATCTCACTTAAATAATAAAAAATAAAAATACAAGTGAGTCACTTAAGTTTTTTTTATTGTTGCACTATTTCAAAGTAATATCATTGTAAAAGTGAAATCACTTATTTTACAAAAGTGGTTCACTTAAAACAACTTTCTTGTAAAGTGATTGTCAAAAGGTTCATCTTGGGAAGAGGGGGGTTCTTTTTTTTTGCTGGACATTCTCTAGCTGCCACGTCACTATTGGGGACATCTTCAACAGTTTCTTTGTTCAAGCATAACTTCATCATACAGAGTCAGTTTTCAGTGCCGTTTTTTTTGAAACCGCCTATTTTTTCGAGCTCTTTACATCCAGACTATTGGTTTCTGCTTTTATAGCCATTAATTTACAAATATGGCCGCCCATTGTGATATTCTACTTAACAGTTCCAACTATTTCTCATGGAAATATCGTATGGAGGATGTTCTACGAAGTAGGGGACTTTTCAGAATTACCATAGGGAAAGAAAAAGAACTCACTAATGATGATAAGAAAATAAAAATAAAATGGGCAAATAGATGTGATGAAGCTCGTGGATTGATTGGGATGTCAATCTCTACTGATTTGCGATTCCACATATCTGGAATTGATGAACCTAATGCTGCTTGGGACAAGTTGGAATCTGTGTTTGGTAAACACAATGAAATTCGAGGTCACCAACTCGAAAATGAGTTGATTTCTTTAAATCCAAGTGACTTTTCATGCATTCAAGATTATTTATCTAAGTACAAAACTCTTAAGCTCTTATGTGCAGAATGTAAGATTGAGAGGGAAGACAAATAATGCATTTATCATATTCTTTCCAAACTTGGACCTGCATATTCTATTTTTGTATCTACATTTTACTCCATGAAAGCATCCTTGAATGCAGCTAGCTATCAAGAGCCTAGTCTTGGATTCTTTTGTGATTCCTTGATTAGGGAACAAGATAAACTCATTCATCTTGGAATAATCAACAATGCAGATACATCTGGGAAAGCCTTATTGTCCCAACAGAAAGAAAAGTCCAAGCCTCCCAAGAAACAAAATTTTCACAATAATAAGTCAAACAAGGGTCCAAAACCCTCTCAGTCAATTCCTTCTTTAAAAAATGACAAAGGATCCAAGCCAAAAGGCAAGAAGACTGAGCATCATTGCAACTATTGCGGGAAAGATAATCATGATGAATCTAAGTGTTTCAAGAAGATGGCAGCCTTGGAAGCAACAATGAAGAAGCACCACATCAGCCTAGATTTGCCTTCAGAATCTGCCTCTCATGGACATGCACTTTGTGCTTCTGGTTATTCTTACAATGCATCTTCTTCTTCTTCTACTTCAAATGAATGGCTCACTGATTCTGGAGCATCTTATCATATGGCTAAGGATCAAGCCATCTTTTCTACTATGCATGAATGTAACACCAAACAAATATTTGTTGGTGATGATAGATCTCTAAGTGTTGTAGGAGCTGGAACAGTTCCAGTAGATAATGGTCATTTTAGTGATGTACTATGTGTTCCAAGAATTTCCTGCAATTTGTTATCAGTCTATCAGATCACTCATTCTGGTGAAGGTAAAACTGTGACCTTTACACCTCACCAAGTTGTAATCAAGGATTTTAAAGATCCTCAACAAGTCCTAGCTACCGGAATTGTTGATGATATTACCAGGTTGTACAAGTTTAACAACTTTGGGTCATACCAGGTTGTACAAGTTTAACAACTTTGGGTCATCACCTTTCCCTTCAGTTTTTGTTGCTCATAGTAATAACTTGAGCAAACTTTGGCATGAGCGATTTGGTCACTTAAATTATCGCTCATTGCAACAACTATGTAAAGAAAATATGGTGACAGGTCTTCCGATGGTATCTTGCAGAGATGGTGTTTGCTCCGGTTGTGTACTCGGAAAACATCATCAGGACAATTTTGACAAACGTGCCTCCTGGCACGCCTCCGTTCCCTTGGAGCTTGTGCATAGTGACTTGTGTGGTCCTCTTCCATCTGCTTCTTTTTCTGGTTTCAAATATTTCTTAACTTTCATTGATGATTACACCAGACGCACTTGGGTTTATTTCCTAAAACTTAAGAGCGAAGTATTTAACATGTTCTTGACCTACAAGGCCCTTGTTGAAAAACAATCTGGTCATCAAATTATTAAGTTAAGATCTGACAATGGAGGAGAATATGTTAAGAAACAATTCACTACTTTCTGCACTGAACAAGGCATCCAACAACAGCACACTGTTCCATATACACCACAACAAAATGGTGTAGCTGAGCGGAAGAACCACACTTTAAAAGAAATGGCTAATTGTATGATCCAATCTAAGGGACTAAGTCTTCAATTTTGGGCTGAAGCCATTAATTGTGCAAATTACATAGTTAATCGCACCCCCACTAAAGCATTACAAGGTATAACACCGGAAGAAGCATGGAGTAAAACTAAACCTGATGTAAGTCACTTCCGTGTGTTTGGTAGTGAAGCATGGGCTCACATTCTGGATGAAAAACAGAAAGCATTGCAGCCTAAAAGTGAAAAGTGGATATTTGTTGGATATTCTGAAGATGTAAAAGGTTATAGACTTCTTCAACCACATTCTCATGATATAATCATTAGAAGAGATGTTAAATTTGATGAAAATATCTTGGCCTGCGAGCCTAACTCGGCGATTGTGCCATCTTTAACCTGCGAGCCTGATTCGGCGTTTGTGCCTTCTTCTTCTTCTTCCAACTTCCTTGAAAGGTTTCCAACTCCAGTTTCTGATGATGACAGTGAGGATGAAAATCCACCTCCGCCTGCTCATGTTCTTCCAGTTGCACCAGCACAAGTGCTTCCTCGATGGGTCCGTTCAACATGTGAAGTAGCTAGTGATCTTGCCGGTGATCCTAGAGATCAATGTCGAACACGTTCTCAGTTTCAGTGAGCCTCTTCTCTTTTGGCTCAAGTTTCCAAGAATCATGATCCAGAAACTTTTGCAGAAGCTTCAGGGAATCCAGATTGGGATGCAGCCATGGATGAAGAATATCGTTCCTAATGGCGAACGATACTTGGGATCTTGTACCTCTTCCAAAAGGAAGAAAACTTGTCAGATGTAAATGGGTCTACAGAACTAAGTATTCATCAGATGGAAGTGTTGAAAGACTTAAGGCAAGGTTAGTTGCCAAAGGTTTTTCCCAAGTTGAAGGGATTGAATACAATGAAACCTTTGCTCCCATCGCAAAAATGAACTCCATCCGCCTTGTTCTTTCCCTTGCAGCCTTACACAACTGGGAAGTCCATCAAATGGATGTCAAGTCTGCCTTCTTACATGGTGATTTACAGGAGGAAATTTACATGGAACAACCTCCTGGCTATGTTCAGAATAACTCTAGCCTTGTTTGCCGCCTTAAGAAATCCTTATATGGCCTTAAGCAAGCTCCTAGAGCTTGGTATGCCAAAATGGATAACTTTCTCCTTGAAACTGGTTTTTCTAGATGCCATTATGACCCCAACGTCTATACCAAGAAAGTAGGAAACCATCTCATCATACTTGTTCTATATGTTGATGACCTTATTCTTACTGGTAGTGACCCTAAGCTTATAACTCATGTGAAATCCAGTCTTAAACAAAATTTTGAAATGTCAGACTTAGGACATTTGCATTATTTTCTTGGTCTCCAAGTCCTACAAACCAAAGAAGGAATCTTTCTTTCTCAGTCTAAGTATGCTTGTGACCTTCTTCGTTGCTTTCACATGGAAGATTGTACACCAGCCCCTTCTCCCTTCCAGTCTGGAGTCAAACTTTCTGCCACTTATACTTCACCTGAATTCGATGCCACCTTGTATCGTCAGCTTGTTGGTAGTCTCTTATACTTGACTCATTCCCGTCCTGACCTTTCCTTTGCCGTTGGTCGTGTTGCCCGTTATATGCAGACACCTCATGAAAGCCACTGGAAAGCCGCTAAAAGAATACTTCGATATATTCGAGGTACAGTTCAGTTTGGGATTCATTACAGTACAGGGGGGAAACCTTTGTTGGTTGGTTTCACTGATTCAGATTGGGCCGGCGATCCTGATGATCGAAAGTCTACTGCAGGTTATGTTTTCAGTCTGGGATCTGGACCTATTACTTGGGCTTGTAAGAAACAACAAGCTCTTGCTCTTTCTTCAGTAGAGGCAGAATATCGAGCAGCAGTTAATGCCAGTCAGGAAGCTTTATGGCTTCGACAGATCCTTTCAGAGTTTGGATTCGAGCAGCAGCAGCCTACTCCACTTTGGTGCGACAATCAAAGTGCCATCAAGCTTGCCAAAGATCCAGTTCTACATCAACACAGCAAACACATTGAGCTACATATGCACTTCATCAGAAATCTTTTCATGATCGTGTTCTTGAAGTGCTCTTTTACCCTACAGATGATCAAGTTGCAGACATCTTCACCAAGTCTCTTACAGAAACAAAGTTTTCTAAACTTCGATCTATGTTAGGAGTTCAGGAACTTGTCATTAAGGGGGGATAGGCTCTAATGCCTCCTTCCTTCTCCTAATAGTGTCACTTTTGTAAATCCTTCAATCCTATCCCAAGTTGTTCTTAAGGGGGGATGTTAGGATATTTAGACACTTAGGAGTTAGTTAAGATCAACTTGTGTAATATATCCGTTAGGGATAGTGTGTTTCTTTAGTATGTATTAGTATGCATTTGTAAATACTTAATCCGACGGTCACGATATGTTTCCGACATAGAGTGATCCGACAGCTCAACTTCTCTTAGATCAAACCTAACCTTGATCCGTGGCTTAACACGCGATTGGTCCATGATCTCTATTTAAAGAGCATGGAGGGTCATTGTTTAGTTGATCGTTTATGAGAAGCTCATTTGTAACTTTCTTTCTTTGCATAATAAATTGTCCTGTAGAAGCTATTTGGCCGGGGCCGTGGAGTGTTTCCCTCAAGAGGGTTTAAACCATGTCAAAACATCGGTGTGTTGATCTGTGATCTGTTTGTGTGAAGTGGTTGCTCTTGGTGTTCGGTCCTTTGGTAGTACCCTGTGTACCCGAACATATCCTTCGCTGCCTGTGCCTATGTTTTTGTTCCTTCTAACTTTCCTCTTTTCCTACCAACGTTCATTTTTTCCCCTCAAGGGGCAAATGCTAGTTATTAAATGTTTCACTTGAGTGATACACAAACTCATAAAGTACAAAATATCACATTTTATTTATATAAAAGTCACTTTTTACATAAATGTACAAGGAATAATTAAATCATTAATTATTAAATATTTCACTTGAGTGATACCTAAACTCATAAAGTACAAAATATCACACTTTATTTATATAAAAGTCACTTTTTACATAAATGTACAGGGAACAGACTTTCAAGTCCCCCTCATCACATCCACACCAAAAATATGAGGGAGGACCTCCAAAGTTATCTTTTCAACACACACCTCAAGTGAGCACAGAGAGTCTAGCTATACAAAGTGTATGGTCATAGGTATCAGGGGTGACTGGTCTACAGGTTACAGGTGCTTAAGGTTTAGGGACACAGTCCACAAGTTCAGGTTCTCGAGTTATAGGTTCACTAGTTCTAGTTTCCGATTCACATGGTTCACTAGTTACTAGTTCTCCAGCTACTGGTTCGCAGGTTTCTGGGTCACTAGCTATAGGTAGTATTACTCCCAAGTCTCAGTATTCAGAGGGAGATACACCGGTATGGGAGGAGTCTTCAGGGAAGAGGAAGCCCAAGTGGCTTAAGGACACACTGAAATAAGCTGTCATTTGGAGATCCCAAGAGACCTGTCCGAGAGATTAGGATGCCATACATATATGGCATGAATTTGGTGACTAGTCTTTGTGATTCAAAGCCTTTCACTTTTGAGGAGGCATCCAAACATCAGGTGTGGAGAGATGCCATGATGGAAGAGTATAATTCCATCATGAAGAATGATGTTTTGGATATTGTACCGAGACCAGAGGGGAAGTCGATTGTGACTTCTTGATGGATTTACAAGATCAATAATGTTGCAGATGGTAGTGCGGAGAAGTACAAAGCTTGGTTTGTGGCGTGAGGTTTTTCATAGGTAGAGGGAGCAGATTATGATGAGACCTTTTCATCTCCATTGCAACGGATATGGGTTGGAATATCCACCAGAGGGATGTGAATACCACATTTCTCAATGGGATTATATAGGAGGAGATGTATGTTGAGCAGCCACAGGGCTTTGAGATTCATGGGAGAGAGTCTCATGTTTGCAAGTTGAAGAAAGCCTTGTATGGACTGAAGCAAGCTCCTAGAGCTTGATACTCTAGGATGGATGCTTACTTGTTGCATATGGGATTTCAGAAGAGTGAGGCAGATCTGGACCTTTACTACATTGT
This sequence comes from Larix kaempferi, assembly GCA_027924585.1. Classification (NCBI taxonomy): domain Eukaryota; kingdom Viridiplantae; phylum Streptophyta; class Pinopsida; order Pinales; family Pinaceae; genus Larix; species Larix kaempferi. The sequence goes on from BSBM01000015.1 coordinate 6,731,143, forward strand.
GGTTGGTGATGATCCGCTCATTCTTTTTCTCTATGTGGATGACTTGTTCATGATAGGTGAGGAGAGGCTCATTGCAGCATGCAAGCGAGATCTTGCTTCAGAGTATGAGGTGAAGGACATTGGGATGATGCACTATTTTATTGGATTGGAGGTTTGGAAGGATCCTGGACATATTTTCCTAGGGTAGGGAAAGTATGCAATGTAAATCTTGAGGATATTTAGGATGGAGGATTGCAGGCCAATGGCCACATCGATGATCACCAAATGGAAGAAGATTCATGCTTCTGATGGAGAGTTGGTGGATCCGACTTTGTATTATCAAATCATTGGCTCGTTGATGTATCTGGTGAACACCAAGTCAAATCTGTGTTTTGCAGTGAACACTCTCAGTCGATACATGGTTGAGCCGGGGAGAGTGCACTAGGTAGCTCCAAAACATGTGCTTAGGTATCTTGTAGGTACGATGGATTATGGTATAAAACATGGGAGGACAGATGGCGTTAGGTTGATTGGATACATAGACTCAGATTGGGGAGGATGTGTGATAGACCTGAAGAGCACTTTCAGATGTTGTTTCTGTTTTGGCTTTAGAGCAGTGTCATGGTTCAGTCATAAGAAAAAGTCAGTTGCATCGAGTTCTACTGAGAAGAGTACATGGATTCCAATTAGGCTAGTTGTGAGGCCTTGTGGCTTCGCAAATTGCTGGTAGGATTATTTGGTTAGGAGCTGAGGCCTATGATTATCTACTATGACAATCAAAGTTGCATCAAACTCTTTGAGAATCCAATATTCCATTGCAGGTAAAAGCATATTGAGATTAAGTACCACTTCATTCGAGACTATGTCCAGAGAGGAGTTGTAGATGATCCACATCGCATTTGGCATTGTTGTCGAATGCTAACATCGACTGCGACAAGTCATCGATGTCGATACAACTTCGACAAGTTTGGACTCGACATGACTTCGACAAACTCAGCAACTCCAATAGGTTTCGATTTCGACACAAATCTGACGAGTCTCGACTTCAACATACTGCGACACACTACGCACCTTCGACATGTTCAACAACCTCATAGTTCACGACATTGACATGTAGCGTCGATATGCGAACGATGACTGTCGAGCTTCGACAGACTGTCTCTCTGTCTTTCAGTTGACTGTAACGGTTGAATTGTTGAACCATTCTAACTTCTTGTTTGTAACTGAACGTAACGGGAAGGAACCCAAGCGTCTCAAAATTCTATATAAGCATGTATAATATTGTAACATACATCAATCTATCTGTTTACATCTAATAGAGAAGAACAGTTCGCATTCCTGCATATTGTCTATGCGTATTTGTGTTTATCTGTGTTGTGTAATCCCACTTTTGCTAATTCTGTTAAGCTTCCACCATAATAGAGCCAACACATTCGGTCAAACTATTGTCCCCCTCGTGCTTACTGGACATGACCTAGATCATTGGTATCGGAGCAAAATATTTATTCGTGCTTAAGTTTTGCATATACACTTCTCTCGAAGTTACCTGACTTATGCCGATTAAAACTCACTCGCAATCAAACCAATCCAAGCAGACGCTACCTCCAGAAATGACAGAAGAAACTGACGATAGACATGCAGCCGACGAGACAGCACAACTTATTGAGAAAGCTCTGGCTCGATAACGGACTGAAATGTTTGTCCAGTTCAACGAAATTCTCATGCGATTTACTTCGACATCCGGAGTAGTTTTGACGAGAACTCACTTTGATAAAATCAACCCCTTCAAAGTGCAAATGAATTTGGACATACCGAATCTTGAAGGTAATATTGACGCGGAATCCGTTGACAATTGGGTGCAACAACTGGAATCCTATTACGCTATAAATCAACTCTCGAAACTAAAAAAGTCACCATTGCATCCTTAAAGATGTCAACATCTGTGCACTGTTGGTGGGATATCCTCTTGACAAAGATGGAAAAAAGCGGAGACCCCATCGACATATGGGATAAATTTGTCGAACATATTTGGAAGGAATTTTACCTGCCCAAATACCTCTAGCAGCAGTATAAGAAGTGGCAGTAGCTAAGGCAATGGAAAGACCAATCAGTACAGAGTTACACCGACGAGTTCTACCGACTCATGGCTAGACTTGGCATCCAAGAAGAAGAGAAATTGCTTGTTCTGAAGTACATCAACGGATTGTCCCTGTACATCCAGCAAGAGATGGAATTTCTGACTGTCACTATGCTTGCGGATGCATTCCACTATGCTAGCAAATTGGAAATCAAGCAAAAAGGGAAAGCACGCTTCATGACAAAGCTGACATCAGGACAACCACCTAACAAGAAGGCACCAGCCGACTTCGACAAGTCGAAATCTTCTTAGCCGACACCGCCAAAGTTAGAACATGACAAGAAGCTGTTTGACAAGAGGGAATGTAGAAAACACCCGCCGACCAGAAAATGGTGCGATTATCACCACTCATCTTGGCATGATACGTCTGAATGCAAAGCTTAGAAGACATTTTTGAAAAAATTGTCGACTTCCGACGCGTTCGACAAGACAGTGGAAGAATTTGATCCAGATGCAATGACCCGTTGACATCGACCACTCCAGCAGCCTTGACTATCGTCGACAAGGAGGAACGAGAACGCCTATTCCATACATGGATATGGGTCCAGAGGAACCCATTACATCTGATTGTGGACAATGGTATCTAGAAGAAATTCATTTATGAAGATATCATAAAGAAACTAGGTGTTGTTACCACTCCGCATCCTCAACCTTACAAGATCGGTTGGATGAAGGATGGACAAGAACTATGGATCACTCGACAATGCAAACTCGCCTACATCATAAATTTTTTTGAAGATGAAGTACTCTACGACGTGGCACCACTCTCCGTAGCCGACGCACTGTTTTGGAAACCTTACCTCTGGGATAGACATGGAAGTTATCAGTCACGACCTTAGAAGGTGATTGTCAGAATCTGAAATCGATGGTTCAGCATACCAGAGCGTCAACCTACACCAACGGTTTTACTGATATCTGCCAAACAGACAAAGAAGCTCATCAATCATGCTCAGAAGTTCACATTAATCATGATCAAGCCGCAACATTCTAAGAAGACTGCATCGACGAGTCGAGTCACCGACCAATGCAGCTCCCAAGAGAAGCAACAAGTCGATCATATTCTCGATGAGTACCAAAACCTCTTTCAAGCTCCTGACAGAGTACCTCAACATTGTTAGGTAAAACACTCCATTGAACTTGTTCCTGGTTCTTCTTTGCCTAATGCATCTATTTATAAAAGATCCATTCTTGAAAATGAAGAGATTCGTAGACAAATCCAATAATTAATCAACAAAGGTCATATCCACCCGAGTTCCTCTCCTTGTGGAAGTCCAGTCGTCCTAATTCTGAAGAAAGACGAGACTTGGCGCATGTGCATCGACTATAGAGCTCTCAAAAAAATTTCGGTAAAGAGTCACTACCCTCTGTCACAAATAGACGAGCTCATCGGCTGTCTGACAGGTGCTAAATTCTTTACTAAGCTCAACCTCAAGTTGGGATACCATCAGATTCCAATCGATCCCTCAGATGTGTGGAAAACTGCTTTCAAGACCAAGGAAGGATTGTTTGAATGGTTAGTCATGCCTTTCGACTTAACCAATGCACCTGCGACCTTCATGCGACATATGGATAACATTCTTTGACCTTTCATCGACAAATGAGTCATTGTCTATCTCGACGATATATTGATTTTTAGTTGGTCATGGGAAGAACATTTCGGACATCTTCGACAAGTCCTCGACACTCTCTAGCAACATCGATTCTATTTGAACATGGACAAGTGCTCTTTTGTGATGACCATCATCAAATATTTGGGGTATGCAATTGATTCTGCAGTAGAGGAAATTTTAGGTCTTAAATGGGCCTCCTAAGAAAAATAATAAAATAATAGTTAAAATAATAAAATAATATTTATTAATTTTGGAGGAAGAAAGAAAAAAAAACTATTTTTTTTGTTCATTTTTCAACATATCTCCATGTGTATTTACTCAAATTTTGAGCGGGAGCACTCGTTGGATGTGGAATTAAATTCCGCATCCAACGACTACCCACACTGCATACTTTTGACGGACCCCACTGCCCCCAAAACAAGAAATACCAGAAAACACGTGATGATGACATAACGAGTGCTCCCACTTGAAATATGAGTAAATACACATGGAGATATGTTGAAAATACGAACAAAAAAAGTAGTTTTTTTTATGACAAATATCTCAAGTCAACCATTACGGTGACTCATTTGATTGAAAATCTATTGGTTCTTGAATTTCAACTTATCAGGAATTATGGTTGGCTTATTTTCTTATAAGGCCCATTTTAGACCCCAAATTTCCTCTAATGAGGCATTCACATCGATCTAGACAAAGTACAAATCCTCAAATATTGGCCCATTCCTAGAAGCATTCAAGAACTAAGAAGTTTTCTTGGATTGGCGAATTTCTATCGATGGTTCATACTCGGCTTCAGCCACATAGCCTAGCCCTTGAATCAGTTGACGAAGGGAAATGGGAAAACTGTTTTCCAATGGACAACAACACATCAAGCAGCTTTTGAACAACTGAAACAAAGGCTCTGGACTACACCAGTACTTGTGTTACCTGATTTGCATCATCCCTTTGAGATTGAGATGGACGCATCGGACTATGCCTTGGGCGCAGTGATCACTCAGTCTGGTCACCTAGTCGCTTTTAATTCTGAGACTTTTAACGACATAGTTAGAAGATACTCAACGTATGAAAAAGAACTAGATTCCATTGTGCAAGCTCTCAAGCAATGGAGGCATTACATCCTTGGTAAGGAAACGGTCATGCTCACTGATCACAAGCCTCTACAGTTCGCTCCGACACAATCAAAGTTGCATAAAAACCGACAACTCAAGTGGATTAATTACCTACAACAATTCCAGTTGGTGATTAAGTATCAAAAAGGTAACGTTAACGCCGCCGCCGATTGCCTCAGTCGACCACCCATTACTCTCCTTTTGACAGTGATGAGTATGCAGGGATATGACACAACCACTTGGCCATAGTTGTATGAGGACGATAGCGACTTCTCAGCAGTCTACCGATAGTTACCGACTAACAATTTGTAGACCTCCAACTACTTCCTGAAAGACACCTTGCTATACAAGCTTGGACAACTTTGTGTACCGACCGGTATGCACCAACAACAGCTCATTTGGGATGCGCACTGCAACAAGACTACATGACACTTTGGAGTAGCAAAGACACTTGCTATTTTGCAGAAGTATTTCTTTTGGCCTACACTTAAATCCGACGTCAACAAGTACATTCGATAATGCGTGGTTTGTTCCATTGCTAAACCGCCTAATCGACGACAGGGATTGTACACACCTCTGCCAGTTCCTAGTCGACCATGGGAATCTATTTCTATGGACTACTTGATAGGTTATCCTACTACCAGACATCAGCATGACGCGATATTAGTAGTAGTCGACCGATTTTCCAAGATGGGTATTCTCATACCATGTAAGAAGACCACGACAGCGCAATAGAGCGCTCAACCCTTCTTTACACATGTTTGGAAACACTTTGGTTTACCCACAACCATTATTTCCGACCGAGATGCTAGATTCATGAACAACTTTTGGAAGACCCTCTGGGAACAACTGGACACACGACTCTCATTGTCGACAGCTTTCCATCCTTAGACCGACGGACAGACGAAAGTTGTTAATCGCTTGGTCGTACAACTGCTTCACATGTACAACCACAAGCATTGACACACATGGGATGAAAGTATTCCATACATACAACATAGCTACAATCATGCTCAACACAGATCTATAGGAAAGAATCCATTTGATATATGTTACGAATTTCAACCCTCAGCGCCTATCGACTTGATCAGCTCCTCGACACAGCCGAACTCTGACACTGACTACAACCAACGAGAAGTTGACAAAGCAGTCAAGTTTTTGAGAACAGATTTGTGACATCCAGCGACAAGCACAAGACATGTTGCACATAGCAAACGAGAAAGATAAGGCCCGACACGACAATCATCGTATTCCTCATTCATTCCAAATTGGGGATAAGGTCTGGCTACATCTTAAGAAGGAGCGCTTCACTGGTCCATTCAAGAAGTTAAAACCTTTGCGATATGGTCCATACAGTATTCTTCGATAGATTGACGAAAACGATTTCCAGCTTGACATTCCTGCATGCCTGAGTCTGCATCCAGTCTTCAATGTGGATCTACTTCGACCATACCATACACCCTTGATTGAACATAACAAATTACCGACAATAGAAGCCGAAGACATCCATCCATATGTTCAGGAGCCTCTTCCTTGCGACACCATCGTGGGACGACGAGTGCGCATTATAAGGATGAATACAATTCCCTTGTTTCAGGTTGCCAAAGCTGGCCAGCTCCCATCTCAAGGAAAGTGGTACTCTGTTATTGAAATAAATGACAAGTTTCCTCACCTTCGCGAGCAAACAATGGGGACCATTATTTCTTAAGGAAGGAGGTCTGATCCACATCGCAGTTGGCATTGCTGTCGAATGCTAACATCGACTGCTACAAGTCATCGATGTCGATACAAATTCGACAAGTTTCGACTTGGCATGACTTTGAGAAACTCAACAACTCCGACAGGTTTCGATTTCGACACAACTCCAATGAGTCTCGACTTCAACATACTATGACACACTCCGCACCTTCGACATGTTCAACAACCTCACAGTTTGCGACATCGACATGCAGCGTCAACATGCGACCGATGACTGTCGAGCTTCGACAGACTGTCTCTCTGTCTTTCAGTCAACTATAATGGTTGAACTGTTGAACCATTCTAACTTATTATTTGTAACTGAACGCAACGGGAAGGTACCCAAGCGTCTCAGAATTCTATATAAGCATGTATAATATTGTAACATACATCAATCTATCTGTTTACATCTAATAGAAAAGAACAGTTCCCATTCCTGTATATTGTCTGTGCATATTTTTGTTTATCTATGTTGTGTAATCTTGCTTTTGCTCATTCTGTTTCTTAAGCTTCCGCCATAATAGAGCTGACTCATTCGGTCGATCTGTTGTCCCTCGCGTGCTTCCTGGACACAACCCAGATCTATAGAGTTGCAGTACATTTCCACTGATAAGTAGGTTGCATATATTTTGACGAAATATTTGGTGAAGGGAAAGTTTGTTTTCTTCAGGAACAAGTTGGGAGTGGTGCAAAATACCTTCCTCGGTAAGAGGGAGTGTTGATTTTGTACCTAGGAAAGTGTTCCCCTAGTGACTTTGTGCCTAAGTCACTAAAAGGGGAAAACGTCATGACCCTTGCATTAATTACTTGAGATGTGTTATTAATTCACTTTAGAGTCATAAAGTGACATTTTGATACATTTTAGTGGAAGTTGAAATAAATTAATAATTTAAGGAGAGAAAGTGAATTTATCTCATCCATTGATCTTATTTCACTAGACTCAATGTGGGATCTTGATCTAGTGACCTTTCAACTATCCCCACGAGACAAACAAAAATTCAAGGTAAACCTTGAGGCATTTCATTCATTCACCAAGAGAGTTGGAGAGGTCAAGTCCTTGAGGAGAAGAAGTCAAGTTGTGGAGAGACAGAAGCAGGCTGGGATTAACATGATTACCAAGGTCGTACTAGCAACAAACATAGGCACAATTTGTAGAGATATTTTGGAACACAAATCGAGGCACTTACAATAGTTATCCAACAACATGAAAATTTATAAGGGGCACGCAGTTCAAGGAGGAACTGCTACATGATTTTCGAGGAGATTGACTACAAATTGTTGCAGTCCGTACAAGCATTTATACAATGTTTTTGAGTTGAATGGGCATGAATTTCGAGGAAGAAAAGGCACAAAATTTGAGGTTTTGTACCACTGTACCAATGGGAACATAAAACAATTTTGATGACTTTGAAAAGCACAAAATTTGAGGAGCTAAGTTATAGTTCGATCAGGCCTGAGAAGGGCACGAATTTCCATAAATTTAATGCACATATTTTGAGGCTTCTACAACATGAAAATCGAGGCTTTGAAGTTGGTATTCTACTGGTTGAGATAAGTTGTACTCATTGCGAAATATTGTTGTACATTTATCTTAAGAAGAAAATAATAAAAATCTCACTCACTCACAAGTTTTCCCCTTAGGGTTTTTCTTGGGGCATTGCCCAAAAATCAGAGTCTGAATTTTTTTTGTGTGTGATTGATTTTTATTTCTGTTCATTAAACTTGTAAATTTTCCATAGTGTTTCAAGATATAGATTTTTTTATAAGTGAAAACTTCATTTGCGACACTCATTAAATGAATGGGGTTGGGAATTAAACTTATGTTCTGAACAAACTTGAAACTGGATTGGGAAAGCGGTGAAATTTTTGCAATCTTTAGTGTGACCATCAATGTTGTAATGATTGCAGTGGTTTTTTAGATCCTCGCACTAATGTGATGTGGCTGTAAGGATTCTTATATTTTCATTTCCCTTTCTTTTTCCATCCTTGGAAGTATCTAGGTGTTATTTCTTCTTGGAACTACTTGACAACCCTTTCTTCCTAACCATATTATGTAGATACTATGCTTTCACACATGCCTCATCAACAATTATAGGCCTGAAGAGCATTACTTGCTTCCTTAAATGACTGTGGAGACCAAGATACTTGAGAAGTACATCCAGGTTATTTGAACATATACCTAATATAATGGCCATTTTTCTAAACTCAATGGTGCACCCTTGTACACTTTTCCCTTTCCTTTGTCGGAAGTAATGCCAACGGATCCATTAGTCCTCTTCATACCCAATAGGTTAAAACTGGGACTTGATGAGAGTTTTAAATTCCTCCCACTTAGTTATTGTGCGAGAGATGTCAACGACTTGTATTTCTAGCTTCATAAATCACTCTTCATATTTGTCCCTTGATTCTTCACTTGATTCATCAACCAAGGATAGGGTTTGAATACCTTTTTTTTTATTCCATCAAATCCTAGATCCTACAATTTCCTATAAAACCCCCAAGAAAATTGTTCTAGTACCAATATGCTCCATGAACTGTCATGGATATTCCACTAGAATAGTTCATCACAATAAATCTTACAACTTTACTCAAACTCTTAGTTATGTAATGTTTACTAAATATTTGAGATTCATTGTTGTTTGCTTAATCTCACATAATGCTAAAATAAACTAAAACTAAAAGGAAAATAGCTACAACAAAATAACACATCCACGCATCCACACAAATATGCAATGCAAATACAAAGAAAGTGGTACTCTATATGGCGTTACCCATGACACCGTGGCTTGTATGGATACTACAAGATATCCTACTTCCTCTATTATGCTCTAATATCTACTTCGTGGCTCTTGCTCAACTATGAAACAATACAATAACATTGTAATAATGGAACCCCTTCTTCTCCTAATAGCCCAATATTAAAAAATGTCATGATATCCATCTAGGGTTACTTTTAGGGTTTTTTCATGCCTCAAGTCTTGATTAGGGTTAGGGTTTTGTACCCTATATAATGATCTAGAAATTACACACATGAATAGATCCCCATGTGTGGGTAATGAGAGTTGACATGGAATCCACTCGATACCATGGTGATCAACAAGATATGTTAACTTGTGAGAGGCATAACTTCCTCATTACGAAGACATAACTTTTACAGTCACCAATTGATGTGATATTTGCACTGTTGGAAATCTCTAGAAGTGTAGAACAATATCGAGAGGCTATGAAATTCTTTTGTGAACTTTTGAACCCAAAAATCATCGTTTAAGTGTCATGTCCCTTCCCTAGTGGCCTTGGTCAAGACTTGGATCCTCCCATCCCTAGGGGGTCTAGGAAGAATAATTAATAGGGGTAAATTTTGGTACGAGGACTGTAGTAATTAATAAATTTTAATATTCTGAGTTTTAAATTATATTTTATAATACATGTCTTATCATTATTAATTAAATTTTTGGAAAGCATTGATGATGACATGGCTAGGAGGGCATATAAGGTCAAGGTGGACCTCACCTACCCAAGTGGAAAAGTTAGAAACATCAAGGAGTCAGTTAAAAGCAAGGTGGAAGCATAAGAAAGTGGAAACTGACAAAAGCAGGGAAAAAAAACAGGCAAAAGCACAAAGCAAGAAAGTTTAAAAGAAGGAAAGTGAAAAAAGCAACCAGTTTGGAAAAGTAGGGAACATCCAGAAAAGATGAGTAGGGCGCACTTGTTAATTCCAGTGGAAAGACACAAAGTAGGAAAGTTTTGCAAAGCAAGATAATTGCTAATTCTCTCAAGGAATGCGCCCTTCCTATCTTATATGTGTGGATGACTTGTCAATGAAGCTACCTCATATATAAAAGGAAGCTAGGGCGCACTTCTCACATCTTTTGGTTAATTAATTTTTGTCTTGAGAGCTCTTTCTACTTAGAGTTGAGTGATGTGCCTCAACCATTGCTTGGGAGATGAACCCCAATGCCTTTCATGTTCCCATCAATTCTTGATTAGATACAGAGCCATGGAATGCTGATCTAAAGCTCCACATCATCCAAGTCTTGAAGAATATTAAGCTTCTAGAGAGTGTTCCTCAGTTAGAGTTCCATTGGAGGGACTATTGGAAGAATTCATCAGCGGGAGGTGTTCCATTTTAGTGAAGGATACCAGTGTAGCTCAGGAGGTTCAACACGCTCATCATCTACAGTTATCAGCCCAGAATTCATTGTCCTATCATATCCAGTGCATAATTCCATCTCCTCCTCTTCTCCTGCTCATTCTCTCAATATTGTAAGATTCTCTAGCATTGGAGATTCATTGAAGGTCTGAATGTAATAATATTTCAAATCTATGCTCAAGAAATCCAATTTCGATTTGCTACTGTTCAATATATTATGTCAGAACCATCATTTACTCTAGAATCATGAGACAACATTAAAGCATCCCAAACCTTGTTTCAGAGAATCGAAGACACTTTGTCCTGTTTGGGAGAGTTTGGAAAACTACTAGTTGAGTAGTCCTACTTAGCGCACTTGACCCTTTGGCTCCCAAATTCACCCAGAGACTCCCAATTTCCATGAAACTCTTATCCATAGTTCAAGTGCAATTTTAATTCCTGACATACATCACTGGTTTCATTTAGGTGTAAACATCTGAGTCTAGTTTTCATATGCTGGACTGCCCAGGAAGCCTCAAAGTAGACATCAGCTCCAGCTAACTGTTGAAATGTAAATGGCCCTAGTGATTTGTGCATAGGACTTGTAAGTTGGCCCTGTTTTTTTCATATTGTATGATGCACACATATCCATACATTTTTTTGGTAGATCCTAAATATCTTAAATTAATAATCCCGGAGTTATCTAATTGTGCCCAAGACCAATTCATTTCTAACTAGTTTTTGCTTGCCAAAATTGTGTTGCTACATTTTAAATTTGGTATAAAATTAACTCCATTCTGATCAAGGATATTACATTGGTATCAGAGCATGGTCCTATGAACCTGCTATTAAAAAATTGTGATGATTCCTAAGATAGTTCCATTCCCCAAAGGAAAGAACCTTGAAGAACCTCCTGTTAAAGAAGAGGTAGAATCTACTGGAGGAAAAATACAAAAGGAAAGGACATGCATGACTTAGATGAGAAGGAAGAGTTTAGACTCTTTGTGAAAATTATGTTAAAAGGGATGCATTACATATCCTAGAACATCATTCAATCTGGGTAAGACACCATAGAATTCTTGGCTAAGCATCTAGGACATAAAGATGGAGAAGGGAGCAACAATGGCTCTCAAAATGAAGAAAGGAAGGTCCCTAGTGGATATATCTTTTCAAATACTGGGCCTCATAATAGTCCTAATGAGTTCACAGAGGAATTCAAGGATCAACCTCTACAGAACAATCCCAAATTCCCCGAGGAACACAGGGAGGATCATGAAGTACCAACTGAATCAGTTGCTTCTTGGGAGGATCATTATGTAGAATACCAAACCTTGAGTGAAGAATGCAGAAGGGCATTGCCTTTCAAGTATTTTTGTGAAACATAATATAAAAAACAACCAAGAGGAGGTCATAGGCTGCCAAAACACAATTATGAGCTGAGAAATGCCATTGGTAAGATCCAATTACCCTCCTTTGATGGGTCCTCAAAGTTTACTGCTATTTCCTTGGTGTAGAAGCTAGACACTTATTTTCAATCGAATCCCATGGCTGAGAGGGATTCCATTAGAATGTAAACTTTGCATTTTGAAGGAGAGGAAAATGACTGGTGGTTCCATGGCATGAGAACATTGGGCCATGATCAAGTGAATTCCTATGAATATTTCACTAAGAGAATAATGGAGAGGTTTGAAAGAAGAGACCCTGGAATCTCTTTCAGGGAGATGGCCCACATGTGAAGCAAACCAGAACCCTTGAAGCATACATCTCAGAGTTCCAAAATATTGCAGTGATGGTCACTAATATATCTGAGGTTCGCTTGATCCTCCTGTCCATGGAAGGATTTGCAGATCCATTGAGAGGACTGGTAAAGGCATACATACCATCCACTTTATAAGAAGCAATGAGTAGAACAAGGGATTTGCAAGATATCATCCCAAGAACAAGGTATCCTCCAAAGGTTAATATGCCTACACAATTTCAGAATCAAATACCAGATTTCAAGAATGTGGCTGCCTCGAACAAGAAGGAATACTCTTACATAGATCGAGATGAGTTAAGAAGGAAAAAACTCTGTTTTTCTTGTCAGGAACCTTGGGTTCCAGGCCACAAATGTCCTAAGGGGAAAGCACACTACATTGATGTATTTTCATAAAGTGAGGAGGAAGAAGTGGAAGAAGAAGCACAATTTGATGATGGTTATGAAACAACAGGGGAAGACCAACCCCCACAACCACAAAGTAAAATTGTAGTGTTAAGTGGAGTTCCCCGCTTCCATACCCTGAGATTCAAAGGGGTTGTGCAAGGACAAAAAGTATCAATTTTGGTCAATGAGTGTGCCACCCACAATTTTATTAATGCAACCATGGTAGAGAGGATAAAGCTACAAACATAAAAATTTGGGGGTTTCACTATCATCATTCTGGGCAACAACACTATAGAGTGTAACCGATGGATTCCAAAATTGCAAGTGACTATTCGAGATCATACCGTGACTGGAAACTTTTATGTTGTTAATGTGGCTGGTACCGATGTGGTGTTGGGAGTGCAGTGGTTGTACTCCATTTGGGAGAATTCAGTGAATTACCAGATACCCCAATTGAGCTTCAGAGATGTTGAAGGGAAGCAAGTAGTTTTGAAGGGTGTCAACACCTACCCAAAACAAGTAATTTCTACAAATAGTATGAGGTCGGTATTGAGGCATGGTGATATTGAATGGCCTGCTGAATGTTTAATTACCACTCAAGGGACTTCCATATATGTATCACACCATCCCGGGGACATCCAAAGGCTGCTACACAAACACAAGAAAGTGTTTGAAGATATTTCACATGGCAGGCCTCCTGACAGAGGTACTAACCATTGGATTGAGCTGGAAGTTGGCACACTTCCTATAAAGATCCATCCTTATATGCACCCTAAAAGATTCAAGGATGAGATTGAGAAGACCATCAAGCTGCTTTAGATGGGATTCATAAGACCAAGCTCAAGTCTCTTTGCATCATCAGTGGTCCGAGTAAAAAAGAAGGACATAACAATGCACATGTGCATTGAATATAGGGACTTGAACAAGAAGACCATCAAAAACATATATCCTATCCCAATGATTGATGAATTGATGGATGAGGTGCATGGAGCAAAATAATTTTCTAAGATTGATCTCCGCTCCGGATACCATCAAATCAGGAAGAAGGATGAAGACATCCAAAAAACTGCTTTTCGGTGCCAATATGGGCATTTTGAGTTTCTTGTCATGCCTTTTGTCTTGTACAATTCACCGACCACTTTCCAATCCTACATGAATTTTTTTTTTTTTTTAAATTCAGTAAGCAGCTACGTAAGTATGTCCTTGTGTTCTTTGATGATATTATGATTTACACCAAGAAGGGGGGCCTTTTATTGGTCAGAGGACACTGAAAAATATTTCAATAGAATGAAGGAAGTCATGAGCAACTTCCCAGTACTTGCACTTCCCAATTTCACTTTGCCCTTCATATTGGAATGTGATGCCTCGGGAGAACGCCTTGGAGCAGTTTTGATGCAGAATAAGCATCCCATTGCCTATGGGAGAATAAAGTTGCAGCCAAATGAGAGACATTATTTAATTTATGATAAAGATATGTTGGACATCATGCATGCCTTGGCCAAATTCAGACATTACCTAATAGGAGGCAAGTTCATAGTAAAGACTGATCACAACAGTTTGAGAAATTTTTTGACCCAAAGGGAGCTGAATGATAAACAACATAAATATGTAAGTAAGGTTCAGTCCTATGACTTTGATATAGAATACAAAAAAGGTAAGATGAATGTGGTAGCTGATGCCCTCTCTAGGAAACCTGCTTTTTCTTTGCTGCAAGTCCCAACTAATTGGAAAGTACAACTAGCTATGGAATATTATAAGAACCAATTTGATTTTGAAGTGTTGGATAGGTTGATTCAGGATGATGCATACCAAGTCCTAAATTATGTCATATATTACAAAGACATAATTTTTTTAGTCCCTGGATTAAAATTAAGAGAAAATATTTTGGTGGCTTCCCACAATGCACCAATAACAGGCCACCCTGGATTCCTAAAAACTTACCAAAAGGTGAGAGAGAGATTCACTTGGAAGGGCCTAAAAAATGACACGTTAAGGCATGTAAGGGAGTGTACTGCATGCCAACAAAATAAAGTTGAGCACACTCATCCTACTGGTCTCCTACAACCCCTACCAATTCAAGAACAAAAATTGGGAAAGTGTGTCCATGTATTTCATCATAGGTTTGCCCAAAACCTAGGGTAAGGATATCATTTTTGTAGTAGTTTATAGATTGATTAAATTTGCTCACTTTTTTGCTGTCACATCAACTATTACTACCAGTCAAGTTGCTGCACTTTTTTTAAAAGAAGTATTCAGATTGCATGGTTTTCCCAAGACTATAATAAGTGACCAAGATAGAAAATTTACTAGTGCTTTCTGGCAAAATTTGTTTGAACTAGTTGGAACTAGTTTGAATCTTAGCACAAGATATCACCCTCAGAATGATGGCCAAATTGAGAGGGTAAATCAATTGTTGGAGGGTTATCTTAGAAATTATGTTACCAGGAAGCAGAAAGCATGGGTCAACTGGCTACATTTGGCGGAATTATTTTATAACACAACATTCTATCTCTCCATTGGAATGACCCCATTCAAAGCTCTGTATGGGTATGAATCCCCCACATTTGTATATATGATTTTTGGGTATTGCAGTGAACAAAAAAAAAAAGATTGGCTGCAAGAAATCCAAGACATACTCAAGGCACTCAAAGAAAACTTGCAGGTTGCACAGAACCAACAAAAGGTGAATGCATATAAGAATAGAACAGACTGAACCTTCCAAGAAGGTGATTTGGTCTACTTGAGGTTGCAAACATACATGCAATCCACTCTGAAAACAAAAGGGGCTGAGAAATTGTTACCAAGATTCTATGGACCTTATAAGATCACAAGGAAAATTGGTGAAGTTTCTTATGAATTAGATCTGCCCTTGGGGAGCAAGATACACAATGTTTTCCATGTGTCATGCTTGAAGAAAGAAGTTGGCAAACAAGTAACTGTTTAAGAAGAATTGCCTCTTCTCGTTGATGAAGGAAACTTGGTATTAGAACCAGAAAATATTTTGCAGGTTAGATAAAGGAAGATGAGGAGTAGAACCATTAAATAATATCTAGTGCAGTGGAAGGGGTTTCCTAGTGAAGATGCAACCTGGGAAGGTGAACAGATTCTGCAACATCCTGGATTGCAACTGCTTAAGGACAAGCAATATTGGGGAGGGAGGACTGTCATGTCCCTTCCCTAGTGGCTTTGGTCAAGACTTGGATCCTCCCATACCTAGGGGGTCTAGGAAGAATGATTAAATGAAGAATAATTAATATGGGTAACTTTTGGCACAAGGACTATAGTAATTAATAAATTTTAATATTCTCTATTTTAAATTATCTTTTATAATAAACGTCTTATCATTATTAATTAAATTTTTGGAAAGCATTGATGATGACATGGCTAGGAGGGAGCATAAGGTCAAGGTGGACCTCACCTAACCAAGTGGAAAATTTAGAAACATCAAGGAGTTAGCTAAAAGTAAGGTGGCAACATAAGAAAGTGGAAACTAAAAAAAGCAAGGAAAAAAAACAGGTAAAAACACAAAGCATGAAATTTTAAAAGAAGGAAAGTGAAGAAAGAAACTAGTTTGGAAAAACATGCAACATTCAGAAAAGATGAGTAGGGCGCACTTGCTAATTCCAGTGGAAAGACACAAAGTAGGCAAGTTTTGCAAAGCAAGATAATTTCTAATTATCTCAAGGAATGCGCCCTTCCTCTCTCACACGTGTGGATGAATTTTCAATGAAGATACATCACATCTTTTGGTTAATTAATTTTTGTCTTGAGATCTCTTGCTACTCAGAGTTGAGTGATGTGCCTCAACCATTGCTTGGGAGATGAACCCCAATTCATTTCATGTTCTAGTCTGTTCTTGATCATATCCAGAGCCATGGAATTCTGATATACAACTCCACATCAGCCAAGTATTGAATAATCTTAAGCTTCCAGAGAGTATTCCTTAGTCAAAGTGCCATTGGAGGGAGTATTGGAAGAATTCATCAGCGGGAGGTGTTGCATTTCAGTGAAGGAGCCCAGTGCAGCTCAATAGGTTCAGTGAGCCTATCTCTACAACCATCATCCCATAATTCATCCTCCTATCAGATCCAGTGTAGAATTCCATCTCCTCCTTCTTTTCTCATGCTCATTCTCCCAATATTGTAAGATTCTCTAGCATTAGAGATTCATTGAAGGTCTGAATGTCATAATGTTTCAAATATATGCTCAAGAAATCCAATTTAAATTTTTCGTTGTTCAATATTTTATATCGGAACCATCATTTACTCTAGAAGCGAAATTTGTAAGCCTCTAAGGCAATTTGGATCAAGTAAATGGAAGACTAGCTCTTTATGCATCTTTTAATGATTAGTTTTACCATTTTTGCCAGTAAGAATTATGTGTGAGCTTATTTTCCGATTTGATGGTTGTTTGAGAATCCTAAGACAATATTAAAGCACCTCAAACCTTTTTTCTGATAATTCTAAGACACTTTGGCCTATTTGGAAGAGTTTGGAAAATTGCTAGTTGAGTAGTCCTACTTAGCACACTTGAACCTTTGGCTCCCAAATTCACCTACAGCCTCCCAATTTCCTTGAAACTCGTATCCATCATTCAAGTGGGATTTTAATTCCTGACATAAACCACTGGTTTTATTCAGGTGTAAACATTTGAGTCTAGTTTGCATATGGTGGAGTGCCCAGGAAGCCTCAGAGTAGAGATCAGCTCCAGCTGACTGTTGAAATGTAAATGGCCCCAGTGTTTTGTGCATAGGACTTGGAAGTTGGCCCTGTTTCTGTCACATTGGTTGCTTCACATATCTCCATAAATGTTTTAGATCCTAAATATCCTAAATTAATAATGCCAGAGTTATGTAATTATGCCCAAGACCAGTTCATTTCTAACTAGTTTTTGCTTGCCAAAATTGTGTTGTTACATTTTAAATTTGATATAAAATTAACTCCAACCTGATCAGGGATATTACATTAAGCCTTCAAACATGCCTTATAAGGTTTTAAATCCCAAATCTGCAAATTAAGACGTATCCCTAAAATGGGCCATACAAGCCAATTCATCCAACCTTTCCTCCCATAAAGCACCAAAATAGATGACAAATCATATATTGATCCATTTTGGATCAAGATATATCCAAACTCTTTTCCTTAGTAGGTTGCACAAGTAGTACAAGGGAATTACCCATAGATCATAACTACAAATGTGTCTAGACGATGGCATCAACAAGTCTACTGACTTTAATCATTCAAAGAAAAAACACAAAAAAACAATAGAGGATTATGGTTAGAATTTGTTATATTGTTAGATGTTTTTGATTTCTATTTTTTCAACAGAAATATATTCGTCAAATTGTGGCATTAGTTTTATGATTGTGGATTTGATTTCGTTGAGTCAATAGCCATGAATGGATTTCTTTTTATTCCTTTGTATTTTTCAAATAGTTTATTTTTACATCTTTGAAATTTTCTATTTTCCAAATCTTGATTTTCCATATTATAGTTATGCCATCCAAGACCAAAAATTTACATTTCAATACAATGTTCCTCTTTCCTCGAAAGTGGCTACTTTCCTAAATTGTTATGTTTCCATTGGCTTGGCCCTTCTTCTTGTCCACTTTGTGGAATACAACTTTGCGAGTGTTAATGCTTACAATAAAGTTAGAGGCATCAATAACGATATCTTGGTATAACTTCTACAATTATAAAAAAAACTTATCTTCTCTCTTTCTTTCTCCTCTATTTGGAAAATATGATTATTCCCATGATGTGTTTCTAAGGGTCACATTTATCTCTGTTATAACTTTTGTTCTCCAAATTCTTATTTTTTATGGTTACCTTGTATACAAATTAAAGTGGAATTTTGAATTTTTTTAATCTCATATAGCTTGAAGCATAATACATCGATCATATGAAATTATAAGTGGAAGTTTGATGATTCAATACATTGATTATTGTAATATTCCTTAAAATTTTTCTAGCAATCAATAAATAAACTAATTAGATTAAACTTTTTTCTAAATGTAAAAACTCACAACTTGAACTTATATTTTCAGATACTATCAAACCAAGTTAAATTTGGTCACAATTTTTTGGCAATGACAGTTCAATCAATCCTAAACTAATTGTAGCCCATGGGGCATAAAATAGATGGTGAATGGGTGTACTATTAAGGCACTCCTTGTGTAAGGTCACCGGTTCGAAACTCCGTGGGTACTAGCTTACAAAAAAATCCCTAAATTAATAGTACTAGGAGTGCTTAAGAGTGATAGTGGAAATTAAACCCCCATCCACCTTGAGATCAAACAACCATGATTAAAATGGGACACACCCATTGAATCCATATCGATCGTCAAATCCTCCAGTCTCTAACCATTTTTTAAACCACATATCTATGTAATTATATCTCTAGTTTTGAAAACTAGCAAGGTAAAACTTTTGGTTTAAAATAACTCATAACTAGAGATTATATTTTGAGACACCAAAACACTAATTCAAATTTGGCCACAAGTTTTTGGTAAGGATGTTTCAATCTATCCCAAATTAATTAGTATCATGCTTAGTTTTTAAAGTACCCGTAGTTGTGTTAACTTGTATATACATGTTCTTAATTATACCATGGTGAATGTTAGCTTTTAATAGTTGGTTATATGGGTTTGTGTCGCCAGTTCTTTTATATAGGGTTTTCATTGGTCTTTCATAATAAGGTTATACTAAAAATTCCAATGATGATAAATTGTGTGATCATAAAACAAAGACATTTAATGCTATCATTCATTTTAAAAGTACATATGATGTGAAGAGGATACTAGCTTTTTTTTTTGCCTCTCATTTATGCACTTCACTTTTTCACATGCTCACATCTCACTAATTAACGACTACCATTTCAAGCTAAGGTTCTTGCATTTTAGGAGGCATAACCCTATATGGTGAATACCCATGATTATGGAAAGAATGTGTTGTTGGTTTTGAGGATAATAATGTTGAATACATAAGGAATTTCTTCTTGAAGGTATATTAAGAGGTAAAGAATATGGCTTTAACTTTTAGATTATGATTGTTATAGATGTTAATTTAAAAAAAATATAATGTTGTTCTCTGAAATATTTTCCTAGTTCTTCGTTATTTGTAAGGTGTTTTTTTTTTTTTTTTAACCGTGGGAACCTCTCCAAACTGTCTAGTGAGCGCTGTCACTGAACCACCTGGATATCAAACCCACGGGCCGGGACCAGCCTTAATCTTGAACAGGGCTTCCAGCGAGAATACGGCCACCATAGCAGTCGTACGAGCTTTTTCGGGGGTGCAGTTTTCTGAAGGAGCTTATGCCCGCCGCACCTCCCCTGCAGGAATCGAAACTGGACTTCTATCGAGACAACCATCAGACCTCACCGCTGGCTCCTACCCTCAGCCCCAAAAGGTGGGCAAGTATGGCTAGCAGGACTATCTCGCGACGAACTGCGGCCTCGCTCGAGTTCGAACACGAGGCATAGCCGTCTTTACGAGGTCGACTTACCATTACGCCGCACATGCCAACCTTATTTGTAAGGAGTGTTATAGTGAAAATATGATTAGGGACCATGTTAGGGATTCCAAAATCTTACTAAATTGCTTTTCCGTTCACCTTTTAAATCATAATGTGTACGATTTTGTTTTCGTAGAGTTGGCCTTTTTGTTGGCGACTCTGTTGAAATGCATTCAAATTTTATATAGCTTTGAATGTTTCTGTAGTATCTAGCCAAACCCTTAAAATACTTTGTTTTTCACAGGCTTGAAAAGATTTATAAACCTAGGTCAAATCAAAGAATCTCTTTCTAGGTTGGTTTATCAAAGGCCTTGAAAGAGTACACCTTACAAGTGGATGATAAATCCTTTTGTTAACATATGCAATGTATCATTATTCAAAACGTTCACTTTAGATGTGAGAGCGCCGATCATAAATTCATTAATAATACGTTGGCCCTAAGCTATCGTGTATGCCCCCTATTAATGCACGCACCTTTATGTATAACTTCATCTATATCACTAATTGCTAAGCATCTTTTTTATGTTGAAGTTGGTTCTCCTATTAGGAGGTATAGGCCTATATGGAACATACCCATCATTGTAGTGGAAATATTGTAACTTCTAAGGATAATTTAACTCCATAAATGAGTACGAAAGTTCATCAAGGTATACCAAGGGTGAAGGAAAATGGTTCTAATCTTGGTTATGATTGTTATAGATGTTAATGAATATAATGTTTTTTTTCTATAATATTTCTCAATATATGCTTTTCTAGGCTATTTTGTAAGGAGGATTTGATTGAAAACATGATTAGGGTCTAGGTTAGGGGATATTGGGTGCCTTATTGCCATTCTATTAAGGGTTCCAAAAATTTACTAAATTCCTTTTATGTTCACCTTTTGGAATTCTATCAGGTGTATGAAAATCCTTGAGTGCAATCCATAGGTTTTTTTAAATATAATTATTTGCTAAATTTTCCATGGGTTGAAAATCCTTGAGTGCAATCCATAGGTAGAGTTGAAGGCCTTTTTGTTGAAAAATTGTTTGATTTGATTGTCCACTTTTGGTCAAGTTACATTGCCTACCAATATAAAATTGAATATTATGTTGTGTCTAGCTTAAATCTATGATTGGATTTTGTTTATCACAAGCTTGAAAGTATTTATAACCCTAGATTGAATTAAATAATCTAGGTCTCTATTGATTTATGAAAGGATGCTAGGGTCCTACCCTAACCCTTTTAATATATAGGATGTTATGTATTGAGGTCATTTATATTAAATAAGGCCAAGAAAATAGATATATTGTGAAAGCAATATTTGTAAAAAGACTTACTAGAAGGTTCCACCTATTAGAAAGTCTATATAGTGTGAAAGAAATATTTGTGAGAAGACTTACTAGAAGGTTCCATCTACTAGAAAGTTCCTTCACTAAGAAGGTTTACTAGAAGGTTCTGCCTACTAGAAAGTTCCTTCACTAGAAACTATATATAGGAGTATAATCGGTGAAAAAATATGTATTTTGAAGTATTTTGTAATTGGAGCTTAGATTCATTTGGAGGTTTCCCCTTCGAAGAGGTTAGTAAACACTTCTTTAATTAATAAATATGTTGCTACTGTGATATTATGTTATTTACAATTTTATATTGTTGTGGTAATTCTATATTTTCACTCTGAAATATTTACTTTATTTTGTTAATTATTCTATGAATTTCTAGTTATGCTATTAAGGTACATAACATCTAGTATTAGAGCACTTTCATGAAATGGAAATTTTAGAATTTATTTTAGGTTAGATATGTGTTCCGGTGTCAATAAATAATACAACGATCTCTCGTTTAGTGGGTAAGCTATGGTTGGTGAAGCATACTGTTAGAAAAACAGGATCACAGAGCAATAACAATAAACATAAATGCAAATATAATCACACAAACACATTACAAGAGAGACACCAATATATCGTGGTTCACCCAAGATGGGGTACGTCCACATTGAAATTGCCAGTCCTTATTATTATACCGTCCATCAAAGTGAAGGGATACAACCTGCAGCACAACCGCTGCACTTCCTCTTCACTGTCTCACAATCTCTCTTCTCGATCTCAGAGATTTTTACAAGGTATAATACCTAATACATCAACCCTATCCATATTACAATGTCTTTCTTTTATAAGGGAAATTCAATGGGAAAATACCATGGGTTACCCAAAACCATGGGCCCGTAAACTGTTGGCAAAAACAGCCCCCAGACCCCCTAGTGATCGTGCCGGGATCATAACCAAACCTGGGGTACAAACATGGCTGAATCATCATCTATGAGACTGGAAGATCAGGCTCCACAACCAACAATCTCCCACTTGGAGATTGATCACAACAACTCCACCGCTGCTGTACTTGCTGGACCTTGGACTTGGAAAATTTCTCATCTTCACCTTCACGCTAGAAGGCCAACTGAAACCGAGCAGGAACTCAATTTCTCTTTGGTCACTACCTTTGTGAACATGTCTGCAGGATTCTGGCTAGTTTGTATCTTTTCCAGCTTCAACCGTTCATCTTACAGAACATAACATATGAAATGGTACTTGAGCTTTATATGTTTAGTCCTGGAATGGAATGATGAGTTCTTTGCAAGATGAATGGCAGTATGGCTGTCACTATACAACCTGCTATCCTTCTGCTTCTTACCCAATTCCTCCATAAACCGCTGCAACCAAATCATCTCTTTACTAGCCTCTGTAACAACAACATACTCTGCTTCCGTTGTTGAAAGTGCAACAACCTTTTGCAGTTTCGAGATCCAACTTACTGCTGTTCCACCTACAGTAAACACATACCCTGTGGTGCTCCTCCTACTATCCTTATCACCTGCCATATCTGCATCAACATATCCCTGTAGAATAGTGTCTGAACCTCCAAAACATAATTCCTGAGTGGTAGTACCTTTCAAATACCTGAGAATCCATTGTACTGCCTTTTAATGTTTTTTACCTGGATTGTTAATATATCTACTCACAACTCCCACTGCATGTGCAATACCTGGTCTTGTGCACACCATGACATACATCAAGCTGCCAACTGCTGATAAATAGGGAATCTTGGACATGTAATCTGTCTCTTCATGTGTTTTGGGACACATTTCCTTACTTAGACTGAAATGGATGGCCAAAGGTGTACTAACTGGTTTTTCATTCTGCATTCTGAACCTCTCCAACACGTTTTGTATGTACTCACCCTGAGACAATGCCAATTTGCGATTTTTTCCGTCTCTTGTTATTCTCATACCAAGGATTTGCTTTGCAGCATCCAAATCCTTCATCACAAATGAATTAGCTAACTTCCTTTTGAGCACATTTATATCATGCATGTTAGACCCTGCAACAAGCATGCCATCCACATACAATAACAAGATAATATATCTTTCATTGTCTAGCCTCTTGAAATAAACATAGTGGTCAGAATGACATCTACTATAACCTTGTTCTGTCATAAACCTATCAAATTTTAAATACCACTTCCTTGGAGCTTGCTTCAAGCCATACAAGCTCTTCTTCAACTTGCATACCAAATCCTCTTTCCCTTTGACCTCATACCCTTGTGGCTACTGCATATATACCTCTTCCTCCAAATCCCCATGGAGAAAGGCTTTTTTTACATCTAACTGTTCAAGATGCAAATCTTCTACCTCCACTAGACTTAAGATAGTCCTAATTGAAGTCATCTTAACAACAGGAGAAAATATTTCATCAAAATCTATACCTTTCTTCTGTGCAAACCCCTTTACAATAAGTCTGGATTTGTACCTCTTCTTACCTCCTTCCTATTCCTTCAACTTGTAAATCCATTTGTTCTGCAATACTTTACCAGCAGGAAACTGAACCAAATCCCAAGTCTGGTTTCCTACCAATGAGTCCATCTCCTCATTCATGCCTTGCTCCCACTTCTTTCTAGTTTCCACCTGCATTGCTTCTTCATAACATTCTGGTTCACTAGCACCAGTCATCAATAAATAATACATTGAAGGAGAGTATCGTTCAAGGAGTCTACTTAATCTGGTAGATCTTCTTACACTTGCAGGAGTTTTAGGTACTTGCTGTTGTTCTTGATTTTCCGGCACCTTCGGAACTTCATTTTCTTTAATTTCATCAAGCACTGTGTACTTTGTGTTTTTCTTTTTCCTGTTTCTTTCCCTACAACTGATCTTTATACATGACCTTTTCATTGAATATCACATCTCTACTCCTGATGATTTTGTTATTTTCATAATCCCATAAACGATAACCAAATTCATCAACCCCATATCCAATAAAGGTACATTTTTTGGATTTAGCTTCAAGCTTTGTTCTATTTTCTTTATTAATATGGACAAATGCTTCACAACCAAACGTTCTCAGAAATGAGTAGTTTAATTTTTTACCTGTCCATGCCTCCTCTGGAATACCACCATCCAAAGCACTTGAAGGCCCTCTGTTTATTAAATAAACAATAGTATTTACAACATTCACCCAAAACTGTAAGGGCAACCCTGCAATGCAATCTCATACACCTTGCACACTCCATGATCGTTCTATTCATCCTTTCTGACACACCATTTTCTTATGGTGTTCCTGGGACTGTCTTCTCTCTACGAATCCCATGGTATGAAGAGTAACTATCAAACTCCTTGCCGTAATACTCATCTCCATTATAAGATCTGAGACACTTTAACTTTTTTCTTGTCTCATTCTCAACCAAAGCTTTCCACTTCTTAAAAGTAACAAACACATCAGATTTATGTCTAATGCAATAAACCCAAGTTTTCCTAGTTTCATTATCAATAAATGTAACATAATAATGAGAGCCACCAAGAGATTGTACCTGAACTGGTCCCCATACATCTGTATGCACAAGCTCTAACTTTTCATTCTTCTTCTGTTTCCCAACCCTGAGAAATCTGACTCTCTTCTGTTTTCCATAAACACAGTTTTCACAGAATTCCAAACTTACCTACTTCAAATCTGGTAGCAACTTCCTTGAGTGGAGAATTTGCATCCCCTTCTCACTCATGTGACCAAGCCTATGATGCCACAATGCTGTATTTGTTCCTTTGGAAGCTAAAGAGATAGAATGGTCAATATTATGATGACATAAATACAATGTACCTACCCTGTCTCCTTTTGCTATTACCATTGATCATTTAGTGATCTTCCACCACGTTTCTCCAAACGTAGATAGACAGCCGCCATCTCCCAACTGGCCCATTGAGATCAGATTTCTTTTCATAGTAGGAATATTCCTTACATCTTTCAGCAGTCAATCAGTTCCATTCTTAAATTTTATCCATACCTTACCCATTCCAACAATTTTACATGGCTCATCATCACCCAATAAAACATGTCCAAAATCGGCTGGAACATAATCATGAGAATATTTCCTATGGGGTGTAGCATGACATGAAGCCCCTGAATCTACTACCCAATAATCACTAGTATTATCTAATGCAAGGATCAAAGCATCTTGTAACACATCACCTGCTACATTTGCTTCCTAGGTAGTTTCCTTTTGTCCATCTCCTTTCTTCTTTAGAGATTTGCAGTCTTTCTTCAGATGTCCTTACTTTCCATAGTTCCAGCACTCTATTTTTCCTAGTTTGGACTTGGATTTGCTCATTTTAGACTTGCCACGATTACCTTGGCTCTTTCCTCTCTCCTTTTGTCTTCCTCTGCTCTCCATGGTCAACGCATTACCTGATGTCTCACCTGTGCTTTTTCTTCGCATTTCCTCGCTAAGAATAACACTAACAACATCATCAAATATCAAGCTGTTTGAACCAAAGACAGAGTTACTTACAGCCATGACCAAGCTATTCCAACTTTTTGGCAATGAACATAAGATTAGAAGAGCCCTAACCTCATCATCAAAGTTCAAACTTACAAAAGTTAGTTGATTTGTAACCGTATTAAATTCATTTAAATGATCAACAACATATCCACCTTCAGACATCTTCATATTAAATAAACGCTTCATTAGAAATACCTTGTTGGAGGCCGAGGATTTTTCATACAGCTTACCCAATGCGCTCATCAAATCCTCAGTTGCATTTTATTTTGAGATATTGAAAGCCACCGACGAAGCCAGGGACAACCGTATTGTCCCCAGTGCCTTTCTATCAAGAACCTCCCATTCTTCGTCCTTCATAGTCGTCGGCTGCTTTGCTCTTCCTCCCAACAGTAGGAATAGATCCTTTTGGTACAGATAGTCCTCCATTTTCATCTTCCATAACTGGTAGTTTTGGCCATTAAACTTCTCGACCATAAACTTTCCTTCTTCCGCCATTGCTCCCACTCAAACCAGAAACCCTAGTTTCCTGCGGGTTTACTGCCAAATAGACCTTTGGCTCTGATACCAATTGTTAAAAAAACAGGATTACAGAGCAATACCAATAAACAGAAATGCAAATATAATCACACAAACACATTACAAGAGAGACACCAATATATCGTGGTTCACCCAAGATGGGCTACGTCCACACTGAAATTGCCAGTCCTTATTATTATACCATCCAACAAAGTGAAGGGATACAACCTGCAGCACAACCGTTGCACTTCCTCTTCACTGTCTCACAGTCTCTCTTCTCGATCTCATAGATCTTGACAATGCATAATACCTAATACATAAACCCTAGCCGTATTACAATGTCTTTCTTTTATAAGGGAAATACAATGGGCAAATACCACGGGTTACCCAAAGCCATGGGCCCATAAACTGCTGGCGAAAACAACCCCCAGATCCCTTGGGGATCATGCCGGGATCATAACAAAACCTGGGGTACAAACACGGATGAATCATCATCTATGAGACCAGAAGATCAGGCTCCACAACCAACACATACACACAAATAATACATTTGGTACTTAGTTACATTTGTTGGAGACTATTGTGGACACAAATGTAAGGAGAAAAAACTCTTTATATAAGAAATTACCACCCCCAAAATGTATCCTAATCAAGAATTGGATAAAAAATTAATTAATAATTAATTAGCATTGCTAATCAACTAATAAGTCAAACCCCTAATTTTATTGGAAATATTTTTTGGTTGCATGAGAAATAATGTGCAGTTAACTTATTTTACACGTGAAACAATGTGGGGTCAACTCACAGTTTTCGAATTTCCATGAAAGCGGGTAACAATGGAAAAATATCTCAATTTTTTGTCCTTTTTTATTTACCCAAAATCTGTTCTCAAAATTAGGTAATTTTCCTTGCTTCAATGAACTCAGGGAGAGAAATTTGTCAACACACCAGGTTAGATCCCCTTATTGAGTGAACCTAAAAAGAAAAAATCTGTAAAAATGAAGTCCAATTCCCTACTTGAATGATCACTACAAAGACAGTGAGAGAACAATTTTAAAAAACTTGCGGGTGGTATGTGCTACATAAGAAAAACCTTGATCAAATCATATAAGATGTAATCTATGATGAAACCATATCAAATTGCATGGAAATATTCCGAACAAAAATAATGGTGATGGTGATCCACTAGTAAGATTATTATTTTTTTAATATTTTTTTTTGTTCCCAAGTCTATATATTTTGGAAGATGTAATTTATTTTAAGACCTAATTGTATTTTTGTTTGTGTTCCATTAGCTATTAAATGCACATGATATAAGCAGTTTCTTATAGGACATAGATTCGAGTTATTGTGGAAAATCATTACTTGCTTAAAAATGATTCAAAGCTCGATGCATTTCTTGAAGTTTAATTGATGTAAGAGCTAAGAACCCCTATATTTTCATGTCATATTCTTATAAGATCCGTTAATTTGCTTTCCTAATTTATGTTGTGTGTTTTTGTCTATAATCAGGCTATAAAGTTATTGATCAGATATTGTATATGCAAAGTAATAAATTTTACCATTAATTATTTGATGTAGAAGCGTGTTTGGACCATTTGGATACAAATATAAAACCATGGTTGGAAGGAGAAAAGAAATCAAAGATTCTCACCAAAGGTTAGTTATTATGTAGTATTTATATTATGCCTATAGAAATACTTTGTTTTATTCTCTCCTTCTTTCCAATTAAGAGATATCATGTGTAACTTGTGTAGGCAATTTGGGAATCTTGTCATGATTGCAAATTTTTACTTTTTATAAATTTAATCATGTTCAATACAACCCCTAATCCATTTCCACATAAATAATGAAATTCATTGCCGCCATAATTTGTGGAAGAATCTTTCCAAATACTTGCTAAAGAGGACGCTAAATGAGAAAATAGACTACAAATGAAGCAACAATTATCTAGAATTGCAAAAACTAAATGTTGGAGTGATAATGATGCAACTAGTGGTAATAATGTTTAGGTCCATCTTAATGATAGGGAAATATCTTATCAACTCCTATCTCGTTCAACTATGTAGTGTGATAGGGGCAATGCTCCAAACATTGATACAAATTTTCTTCTTAAAGGATAAAATAGTTTAGAAGACATCAATATCTGCAAAGTTATAGGTGAGTTCCATATACGAAACCTAGAATTGACATGCTTAGATCCTTGTGGTGATGATCCAATTCTTTACATTGTTGGTACTAATGACACATGGACACATACTATGGATGATGTTATGCTTGTTCAAATGATGTATGTAGCTGAAAGTTGCAAGCTTATTCTACACCATCCTTCACTATCTCAAATAAAATCATAGTTATCTTGTTGGTGTAAAACTCAGGTGCTAGGTTCTAAATCAAGAACCAACAATACCCTATGAGAATTGACATTTTCATTACCTAAAGAGGAAAAAGTCTCACCCGATACTCACAGGGATTATTGAGACTAAAATGAGGCTAAGGTTTGATAAGCAACAACAACAAGATAATCTCCATTATTCATAGATAACTTAACAAAGTAACGTAAACAACATCAGAATTATGTGCCGTCTATCAACATACATCATTACGTCAAGAACAAATAACCATTCATTCATATCGAAGCAATACATTTTATCATATCGTCTCTCATATATTCACATTGTATACTCAAAAATATTAGTCACACCAAGGAACATACCCGAAACAGTTCCATCCTTTTTGTTTTTATGCAAAATATCAGACAATTTTAAGTTTCCTAACATTCTTTTAACTAATAATAACGACTTATGCATTAAATTAACTTAACCTTAACTTATATTTCTACTACGCAAGTCACTTTACACACTACTATGCAAGCTATTACAAAATACTACGCGACCTATTACAAATTATATCTTCCATTCACAAAAATTAAGACAATAGAACTACCATCGTGCCAATAGGCCCCCAACACTTATATGTTTACCTCTCCCTCAAGCCAATATTCATCCTTGAATAACAACCTGTTGGAATGAAGGAAAAACTTGCTTGATCTACTCTGTAAACTTAGACAACTGTTTATCCAACTGCTCCATTGACTGTAACAATAACTCAAAATTATTCTGAAACTTAACAATTTTTTTCAAAATGGAAGACTGCGGTTGTGGTTGCACGGTCTCTCCCAACTCAATAGATTGCTTTGATTTATCTTGAACTTCATCAATATTCAAATACTATTTCTCTTCTTTTTCCTAAAACTGCATAACTTGATTGGTAATTTTATACTTTGAGCAAGTCAAAACAATCTTCTTAGTCAAAGCTAAAATCTCTATCATAGATTCCAATTGAGTAGACATTGGCAAATTCGTTGAATAGTGCTTTTCACTCTTCACTTTCTCTTCCCAAGAATTTATTTTAATTTCCCTCTCACAAATTTCTAGTTCTTTTTACAGATGATTCCACAACAAAAAAATAGTATCTACCAATTTTGATAGACCTTGTACTTGTTGTTTAGATTTTTAAAATGTCTCTTCTATTCGGGTTATCTGAATCTTTAACTCAATTTTCTCTAGGGTTTCTGTTTTATCCAACTGATCCTTCGATATCATATTCTGTGCTTTCAATCCTTGAACCGTCTTTATTTCAACACATAGTGTTTCTGCTGTAGTTTATGCAACAAATTTTGTCTCTTCTTATCATACTGCAGCATAAACATATTCCATAACTGTTGTTAGTGAACTATGCTAAAAAAGCTCTTTTGCATACTTCTGGTATATATTTCTATAGGCTTTGCTCATATCCAAATGTAGTGGTTCCATTTCATCTGTCACCACTGCAACATACTCCTACAACTCAAAAGAAACTTTTGAAAGGTCTGCTTCAAATCCATAACAACTCAATTCTAAGGATGAAGAACCCTCCATTTCCTTATACACCACCACAAGAGGATCTACACCGAGGAACCTCTTCTTAACAATTTGTTTATTTATATTTTCCATACTCGGTCCAGACTCTCGCATAGTATTATCTATATCCATATAAGAACTCTGTTGACTTGAACCTCCCAATTGCAATTTAGATTTTAACTTTGATAGTTGTTGAGCAGAGTCCAACTGGAGTACCTACTACGAGTCAAGGTTAATTTCAATTGTACTGATACTATCTTGTAGCGTTGTCATCTCTGTCAATTCTCCTTTCATCTTTGAAAACAACTAATTCTTAACTCTCTAGCCTCTTTATAACAATGTAGGGTCCCATGACTCAGACTTTGGTCCTAAGTTGCTTCTTCGACTTTTCTTGTTCTGATGTAGAAGAGGGAAACATTGTTGTATGCTTGTTCTTCTGTAATTTTAGCACTTCTTCAGGTGGCTCATGCTCCTTTTTATTTGCACTTAGCCTTGGATATCCTTGCACTGTCAAACGTGTTGAACCTTTAACTTCTAGTGTTTTCTTCATCTTTATTTTTGGAGTATTTAAGATTTCTACATCGGAATCAGGTTGTACTTGAAATTTTGCACGCTTATCTTCCATATATTTTTTAATATTTTCCTCAATACAATATGGAAAAAATTTGATTCTATTTGTAGGATCTATGCCCGGTGAAATAAATACACCATGAGAATCCATAGAAAAAAACAAAATAGAATTGTGCTTATCTACTAAGGATGGTGGAAAATGGTATGACTTAGTTATTGCTTGAATCATTTTTGTGTACCAACATTGAAACACCAAATTAGTACTTTTCTGCACTTCCTTATCCATGTTGTGCTTCGAAACATTGAATTTCGGTGTTGAAAATGTCTTCATCACCTTAGTCTCATATTCGCTCCCCTGAGGCGCTTTCGATTCTATCATTGCTATTAAAAAAACACCCAACTCAAATGAAACTCCTTGATTAAATTTTGAGTGTCAAGGAAATGTTTAATAACCTCCTTAATAAATACTTTTCCCATTTCATTTTAATACCCTGGGTACACCTTTCAGATGCAAACAACACCCCCACAGAGCAATTGTCGTTCTGACACTTACGAACCACCTTACCTACCAAAATATGGGTAGAAAATCACACTTCTAGATTAGAGATAATATAAATTACTACTCCTCTCGTTCCTCTGTGTGTGACATATTTTTGGTAAACTTATTCAAAGTGTAGATCACGTGCTTCTATGGCCCCCGCAAGATATTAACCTTTACACGACAAACTAGATACCTTGTGGATTACATCAATGTCCATAGGATAAGGTTTGTCCAACCATAAACAACCTCCCTACATTCTACTTAGAAGAAAACATATACA
Organism: Larix kaempferi; assembly: GCA_027924585.1. Lineage (NCBI taxonomy): Eukaryota > Viridiplantae > Streptophyta > Pinopsida > Pinales > Pinaceae > Larix > Larix kaempferi. The sequence goes on from BSBM01000015.1 coordinate 6,763,104, forward strand.
GTGCGTAATACTCGGTCTATTCCCAAAGTATGGAACATCTAATAAAGACATAATAGATGATTGAAACAATTTCCGTGCCCACTCCTTATGAATAAACCAGTCAACACCATCAAATACCCCAATCCGAACTTAGCATAATTTGAAAACTGCAAACTTGGAAAACTATCAAAGTCTTGTTAATTAAAATCAAGAAACTTCATAGAAGGTACATTTCCAAGCAATGGCTCTTTGATGTCAACTCTGGTATAAATTTACACAACAGAAATTTTGACGTCCTTAACCGCCTTGGATTTGGGGCACATTTTAGGTACTGCAGACATCGACATTTTAGCTCAATTCTCTACAACACTTCAACACTTTTTTACTACAACTTTGAGCTGTACTATCTCACCTTATTCACTGCTACACAAATCTTCAACAAAACTAAATCACTTACATCTATACTTCGCTAGTTTCAAACAACATCTCCCATTCAATTATTACCTCTCGATCTCATCAATGCACCTTTCTTCTATCATAATTCTGGACACGACTAATGCAATATTTCTAATATCCCTTTTCAATATGTGATCTGTCCTTCCAATCTATCAATAATTACCTGAACTATCCACATTCTAATCTTCCACTATGATTACTATTCTTTCCATTAATGTGAAAACCCATTACAAACTATACTTTATTCAAAATTCAAATTTAACTACTTTCATGTGCTTTTTAAATAATCGACACAATCACCCATAAATAGAAATAACACATGTACTTTCCACTACCAGCCACTACTATCTACTAAACCTACTATGTACATCATTACAATTTAGACTTAACTGTCACTCTTACGACCCCTGTGGGCCATAATATACTTTAAGTCTGTTTCCATTTACCATACCTTTCAATGGATCTTCCCATAACATTTGTAACTTAGCTGTGACTTCTTCAGTAATGTATGTAATTCGAAATGGTCCCATCCATCTCATGTGTAACTTACTAGGATGTTTAATGTACCTATTGTCTGATACAACAGTACTAGCGATCCAGGTTCCAATTCCCTCTTTCTAATGTTTTGATCATGCCAAGACTTCTACTTTCGCTTCTCTTCTTGTTGACTGAATCCTACAAGCATTGATCCTCCTCCAATTTCATCAATTCATTCAAACTATTCTGAAGTGATTCATCATTAGTCATATTTGTAGCCAACGCAATGCACAAGTTAGTTACAACAAACTCAACAGGAATCATTGCTTCCTTACATAAACCAATAAAAAATATGTGAACTTGGTCAACTTCTTACAAGAGGTATGCTAAGTCCATAGTACTGATGGTATCGTTTGATATCAATCATCCCTCTCTACATTGCCGAACTTTGTTAATGTATGCTCCAACACTTTGTTGAAGGCTTCCACTATTACATTTGCTTGAGGATGATATGGTGTACTTTTTTGGTGATTTATCATGAATTCCTCCATCAATTCCCTTATCGTTGCATTCAAAACATGATATCCTTGATCACTCATTAGTACTTTGGGATAGCCAAACCTTGTAACAATATTCTCAAAAATAAATCACGCAAAAATATATACTGTAAAAGGCCTTCACTGACGATGCTTCTTCCCAATGTGTTAAATACTTAGTGGTTGTGATTTTATATCTAGATCTTGTTCTCTTTGCTGGTGGACTAATGTTCCCCAAAAAATCAATCACCCACTTTTCAAATGGTTCCAATGCAATAAATAGAAATAATGGCATTTCATCCTTGGCTAATGGCTTCCCTATGTGCTGACACACATCACAATGCTTGCAATATTCCTTTGCTTCTTGAAATATGATGCCCATCATTACCCTATGCATAGTTCATTTATTACACTTTCCTTTCCCACATTGTGTCCACCTATTATTCCTTCATGTGCTTCATACAACACTACATCATGATTGTGCTCCATAACACACCTACGCAATATCCAATCAACTCCAAGTCTGTATAGATGACTAGCAATAAATTGATAGTTCGTGCTCCTTGTTACTAGTTTTATTTGTTGATCCAGTGTATAATCCTCCGACTCTTTACCTTTCATTAAAAATTCTATGATCTCTAAGAATTGGTCAGGTAGTACATCCACTCGAAGCAACTATGCATCAGGTAATTAACATCAATACTGCCCTCAACTTCTCCATATTCCACCCTTGATAAATGATCTGGTCCCACATTGAGCTTACCTGGTTTAACCACCACTTCAAAATCGAATTCCTAAAACAGTAATAACCAATGTCAAATCCTCCCCCCCAACACTGGCTTATTGACTAAATTGTTTAAAGTAGAGTTATCAATAAATAATTTGAAAAAACTTCCCAGCATGTAATGCTTGAATTTTTGTAGCACATACACCATTGCTAGGCCTTGTCGTATTGTAGTAGTATAATCCCTCTATACATCTGAAAACTTCCTGCTTGCAAATGAAATGGGGTGATCAATAATTCCCTCACCAAGCTATGCAAGTACAACAGTGCTATAGAAGAAACATCCACTTGCACATGAAAAATATTAAACCAATATGGAAAATTAAGAATTGGCGTCGTAACTCGTTTTTATTTCAACATATCAAATGCATCCTGACATTTAGAATTCCATTCGTATTTACTTTCCTTCTTCAACAAATTCTCTAACAGTGTAGTAATATTTGCATAATTCCTTATGAATTTCCTATAATATCCTATGTGACCCGGTGTTGTGCGCAATGCTTTCATTGATGTGGGAGTTGGTAGATTTACTATGATACAACCTTAGCTAGATCAACCAATAATCCCTCCTTGCATACTACGTGAACTAACATGATTTCCACTGGTGTAACTAAAATTCTGGAAAACACCATAGGAGCAATATTCAAATGAAAAGGCATCACTATGTATGCAAATTACCCCCACTATGTTGCAAATGTGGTTTTTGTTCTATCTTCTTCTACTATCTTTACCTGATGATATCACAAGAATCCATCTATGAAGGAATGTGATTCTCTTCCTCCCACAATTTCTAACACTTCATCTGTGAATGGAGTAGGGAATGGGTTGTGTCAGCATGGTTCGTTCAAATCTCTCAAATATACACAAATAATTATCCCTCATGTCTTCTTTTCCTGAACAACCATGGAAATTACCAATCAGACTCTTCCACTGGTACAATGATCCTTTCTTCCAACATTCTATTGAATTCCTGGCGTACCTTTTCTTTATACTTTGGATTCAATTTGTATGGTCTCTTCTTCATAGGATTTAAATTAGTCTTTAACTGAATTTTCATTTCCACTATTGAGTTTGCAATTATTTTCATATCAGAAAAGATCCTAGGAATAGATATTCATACTCCTTCAATACATCTACCACCTACCTTACTATTTCTTGATCCCAATAGCCTCTGATTACAACCATATTTGGGTGTGCTTTTGTACCAATATTGTGTTTACTTGTTTTGAGCAATTTCAAATGTTCTGACACAATATGAGTTGTGCTTATATCCTATACTATGTGTTCCCCTTTAGTTTCCTAAATTTTTATCTTCCTAGGATCTTCCTCTTTTCCAGGTCCTTCTTCACCAATATTCCAACAATGAGCTGGCTAGTTCAACTATACCATTTTTCTACGTGTGGTGTGTTTTTTTTCACTTGTTTATCATAATAACATTAAACAATTTAATCACTAAAAGAAAGAAAAGCACAACAAACACAAATAACACAATATTTTTCTTGGGGAAACCACAAGGGAGAAAACCCCGACAAAACTTCCTCAATATAGAATTCACAAGTACAAGATAAAGCCCTAAGACAAAATCAATTCCTCTCCTTCACTTGTGCGAACTTCTTTCTCTCCTATGCAAACTTGAGTGAGTGAGATGAGTGTTGAAAATGAGAAACTAAATCCCCTATTTATACTTAACAAGTGACTTGAACTTTTTACTAATTAGGTCGGATTTAACTCACCTAACTGGGCCGACCTGTACACTTTACAACAAAATATTATTTTCTAGTTATTTCCAGGTCGACTTAACAATTAGGGTTTACATTGACTCTTTCAATGACTCTTACATTATCAATTACATCAATGACATATCCTGAAGGAGGAGTACAATAATAAAATACAAGTACATTTATAATATCTTCTGTGGTTACATTTATTTAACACTCCCTCTTAACTAGGAAGGTATTCCGCGGGAAACATCAACAACAATAACAGTTGTCCAACTGACTTGTGAATCTCTATATGTCGTAGGAAGTTTTTGGAACATCATCATATTTCTGGGGTATCGTCAACATCATCTGGTCGAACATCAACATCATCATCATCATCATCATCGTCTGCTGGAATATCACCATCAACATCATCATCACTGTCTGTTGGAATATCACCATCAGCATCATCATCATCGTTTTCTAGAATATCATCATCAACATCATCATCATCGTCTTCTGGAATATCACCATCATCATCATAATCATCATTTGTTGGAATATCACCATCAAAATCATCATCATCGTCTACTGGAATATCACCATCAACATCATCATCATCGTCTGCTGGAATATCACCATTAGCATCATCATCATCGTCTGCTCGAACATCACCATCAACATCATCATCATCATCGTTTGTTGGAATATCACCATCAACATCATCATCAACGTTTGCTAGAATATCACCAATAATGTATAAACAATGGAACAACATCAATCATCAGTCAGCAAGTACTGGAACAACAATCATAAGTAAGTAAATAATGGAACAACAACAACAATCATCAGTAAACAAGTACTGGAACAATAACATCATTAGTCGGAAAGTATTGAGATAACACCACCAGTCGGAAAGTACTAGGATAACACTATAAGTTGGGAAGTACTGATATTCAGTCAGAAAGGAATGGAATCACTATCAGTCGGCAAGGACTGGAATCACTATCATTCAAAAAGTACTGATATTCAGTCGCAAGGAGGAATCACTATTAGTTGATAAGTATTGATCTTCAGTCGAAAGGGACTGGAATCACTATCAGTTGAAAAGTACTGATCTTCAGTCGGAAAGTACTGGAATCACTGTCAGTCGAAAAGTACTGATCTTCAGTCGGCAAGGACTGGAATCACTATCAGACGGCAAGTACTGATCTTAAGTCGGCAAGGAATGGAATCACTATCAGTCGGAAAGTATTGATCTTCAGTCGGCAAGGAATGGAATCGCTATTAGTAGGAAAGTACTGATCTTCAGTCGGCAAGGACTAGAATCACTATAAGTAGGAAAGTACTAATCTTCAGTCGAAAAGGACTGGAATCACTATCAATCGGCAAGTACTGATATTCAGTCGACGAGGACTGGAATCACTATAAGTCAGCAAGTACTGATATTCAGTTGAAGGACTGGAATCACTATCACTCCCTCTTTTGAGGGAGGTCCTTTCAGACCACACCAATATTGTCTCGAAAGGATTCAAAATTTATGCGAGAAAGAGGCTTATTCAACACATCAACAACTTGTTCCTATGTTGAAACATACTTGAGATTTATATCTCCCTTCTGCACCATATCTTGGATATAGTGAAACTTGATCTCGATATGATTTGATCTATCACAGAACACTGGATTATCTGTCATCTTGATACAACTTTGATTGTCACAGAGAATATCAGTCACATCTATCTCTGAATCGAACAATCCTGCCAACATATTGTGAATCCACACTGCTTCGCTACAAGCTGAACATGCTGCTACGTATTCACCTTCTGCTGTACTATGAGAAACACAAGGCTTCTTTCTACTGAGCCATGATATCATATTTGATCCCAAACTAAAGCAACATCTTGAAGTACTTTTTCTATCTTCAGCACTTCCAGCCCAATATAGGTCTATATATCCATACAGTCTGAACTCACTATCTGAAGCATATATGAGTCCATAGTCCAACGTACCTTTTAGGTACCTCATCACATGTTTTGCTGCAATTAGGTGAACATGTACGGGCTCTAGCATATACTGGATCAATGTGTGCACAAAAAAACATATGTCTGGTCTAGTATTGGTCAAATACACCAATGACCCAATAATCTATTTGTATATCGTGACATCTATTGTCTCCGATGAAGCATCATTCAGGAGCTTCAAGTTTGTCACCATCGGGGTGGTCATGGCCTTGCAATCCAACATCCCAAATATTTTTAGGATCTCAACAATATATTTTCCTTGACTTACGAAAATCTCATTTGGGAACTGCCATACTTCAAGGCCTAGAAAATAGTGCATCATCCCAAGGTCTTTCATCTCAAATTCTGCAGCAAGCTTCTTCTTACAATTAGTGATGGGATTTTATTCTCTTATCACGAATAAATCATCCACATATAATAGCAATATCATAGGTTCATTATCTATGACCTTATAATAAAGATTAGAATATGCTTTACTCTTGGTAAAGCCCAAGTTCATCAGTAAACCATCAATTCTTCCATACCATGCTCTGGGTGATTGGTTCAACCCATATAATGCTTTCTTCAGTTTACATACATGTGTTTTTTTGTTATCCGTTTCAAATCCTTCTGGTTGCTCGATGTATACTTCTTCTATTTTTCCATTCAGGAAGGTTGTCTTTACATCCATCTGATGTAACTTCCATTTCATCTTAGCTGCCAAGGCAAGGATGGTTCTAATTGAGGTATATCTGGCCACAGGAGCAAAGGCCTCCTCATAATCAATTCCTTCCTTATGAGAGAACCCCAGGGATACAAACCTTGCCTTGTACTTTTCAATGCTTATGTATGCTGAGTGTTTTTTTTTGAATATCCATTTTGACGAAACAACTTATGTGTTCTTCGGTCTTGGTACCACCTCCCAAACATCATTCTTAATGATGGATTGGTATTCTTCGTTCATGGAATCCAACCAATCCTTCTTATTTACTGCATCTTCAAAACATGTAGGTTCTCCTTCAACAAGATTACACATCAAGGCTACATAACTCGAATATGGCCTTGGTCTCTTGCTTTCTCTACTGGTTCCTTCTGGTGCACCATATCTTCTTGCATCTTGTATTATTTCTCTTTCCCAAGCTGTTCTTCTCTTCCATGGATTTTCCTCATGAGGTGTGTCCTCAGGTCTCTGAGGTTCTATCATGTCATGATCCTTTGGAGTAGGTTCCTCTTCAATATTTCTGTCTCGTACATCATTGGTTTTGGTAACTCTAGGAGCTTCATGCTCCTCTTCATCCTAATGAGTCTTCTTAGACTTGTTGAAAGCTGTGTCTTCATCAAGTGTAACATCCATGCTAAGATCAATCTGGAGGTATCCTGGGATGTAGATACGATAAGCCTTTGATTACTCACTGTAACCCACAAATATTCCCTTCTTTCCTAAAGGCTCCAACTTTGATGTCTTCTATTTTGGAATGTGAATAAATACTGGACATCCAAATTTCTTTAGATAACTGACTTCATGATTCACACAGGTAAACATCTCTTTTAGGGTCTTGTTTCCAAGGGAACTGTGAGAGATTCTATTTTGTACATAGACTGCGGTTCTAGTTGCTTTATCCCATATATGCATGGGTAGGTCTTGATCATGGATCATGGCCTTCACTGCTTCAATAATAGTTATGTTCTTCCTTTCAGCTACACCCTTATGTTGTGGATTATAGGGAATAGTAAGCTATCTCTTAATCCCTACTTGTTTACCTAAATCCTTGAAATCACCTAAAGTGTATTCCCCTCCATTATTTGTCATTAGTATCTTGATATTATTTTCAGAGAGGTTTTCTACAAGAGCCTTAAACTCTTTAAACTTTTCAAAATTTTCATTCTTATTCTTTAGAAAATAAATCCATGTTTTGTGGGAGTAATCATCAATAAAAGAAGCATAATAAACATACTTGATTAGTGAAGTGGTAGACATAGGTCCACAAATGTTGGAATGAATAATGTCCAATATGCCTTTAGCTTTGCTACCACTACTTGGAAATGGATTCTTCGTACTTTTTCCTTGTGCACATCCTTTGCACACTCCATGAACAACTTGGGTTTTTGGTAGTCCAGTCACCACCTTACTCGCTATTGGTAAGGATTTGTAATGTACATGAGCTAGTATTCTATGCCATAGTTCACAAGGGCTCATGGTACTAGCCATCAATGCTAAATATGCATGACCCTTAAGTTTATAGAGTCCTCTTTCTTCTATTCCAATGATGATTGCATCATTGATAGTATTCCCCTTTGGCCACATAAGAAATTCACCATCTATGAATGCAATTCTAAGAACTTTCTTATCTAATGCTAAAATAGAAAGAAGGTTCTTTTTCAAACATGTGACAAATAGCACTTCCTTCATGTTCATGGACTTTCCAAAGTCCAATTTGTAAGTAGCCTCTCCCATTCCTTTGATAGGACATTGGTAGTCATCTCCAAGATATACTTTGTGTGGAGAATATTTTTGAATGAGATGTGAAAGTGAGTCCTTGTATCCCATCATGTGTTTTGAGGCTCCACTATCCACTAGCCAAGTATCACTTCCATGAGATATTGAACCAGTGAGGGCTGAGATTAGTACATATTCTTCATTGGAATCTTCATCTTCTTTGGTTTTGACTTCGTCATCATATTCACTATCTTCAGCTGCATGAGCATGAAATATTTTTCTTTTTCTTCTTAGGTTGTCCATATTTGAATGGAAAATTTCTTGCAATGTGTCTTCTCTTGTGACAAGAGTAACATTCAATTGAGGATAGGTATTTCTTGAACCTCTTGCTCCTTTGATATATTTGATATCTTCTGAGAGAGTGGTCACGAGTACGTACATCACTCTTTATTTTCCTTCCACCTTTGGCATGAGTTTCCAAAGCTTGATGTTCATTTCCATTTAATTTATTCTCTTTTACTTCTATTCTTTCTTCCTCTTGCACACACCGTTCCCATAGTTGTCTGAACTAGACTAATTTGTTACTAGCGCATATGCCACGAACAAAGGGTTCCCAATATCTGGGAAGACCATTTAGAGTGGTCATCACAACTTCAACGTCTCCTACCATGTATCCAATAGCTTCTAATTTTTATTTGATCTGGGACACTCTGGAGAAGTATATATGAGTGCATTGTCTCAGATTTCAGGATCTTCACACCCTTAAATTGATTTCTCAAGGTCATCTTCCTATTGATGTTCTTTCCTTCAAACAGGATGGTCAAGGCATTGGACATCTCTTTTGGAGTCTTCTTTGAGGACACTTGAGGAATCAAGTGATCTTTGATAGAATCAAATATGATCCTCTTAGACTTGATCATATTATTCTTGTGTCTTTCTTTGGCCTCATCTCCTTCTGGTTCTATAATTCCCTCTTTTATAAAACCTTCTAGGTCACGTTCTTCATGAATGAGCATGAATTTGTATTTCCATGCCTTGAATTTCTCATCTCCTTCAAGCTTCTCATCAAGCTTGGTATTTTTTTTCATTTTTATAAAATGAGAACCTCAAATGGAAATAGAATAGATGTAAGGCTTACCAGTAAAGTTTTCCTTTTGAAAACTGCTTCTTCCTTGACCTAGGGTTTGACAGAGAAACCCTAATTTTCCAACTTCAGGAATTTGTAAAACTAATTGGATGAACAGATGCGCCTCCTCAAGGAGAGGTTAGAAAAGTACTCCTTCTCCTGATTTTTTCAGCAAATGTTCCAAAAAATTGATGCCCTAGTTGTTCGGGCTGTAGTGGGGGACCCAAAAATGAAAATTCTTAGAATTCATTCTGCTTCGATAGAAAGATGCGCCCTAGTGAGGCGAGTTATATGCACCCTCTTTTTCAACTGATCTATGGAGAGAGATCCCGGAATAAGAATCCCTAGTTTTTGCAGTTGCGGAGGCTACATAATGTTTTCTTTCAGGCTTGATCTAATACCATGTTAGTTTTTCACTTGTTTAGCATAATAACATTAAACAATTTAATCACTGAAAGAAATACAACCAAAACAAACACAAAGAACACAATATTTCTCTCGTGGAAACCACAAGGGCTAAAAAAACGACAAAACTTCCTCAATATAGAATTCACAAGTACAAGATAAAACCCTAGGACAAAAATCAACTCCTCTCCTTCACTTGTGAGAACTTATCTCTCTCATATGCGAACTTGAGTGAGTGATATAAGTGTTTCAAATGAGCAACTCAATCCCCTATTTATAATTAACAAGTGACTTGAACTTTTACTAATTAGGTCAGCTTTAACTCACCTAATTGGGCCGACCTGTACACTTTACAATAAAATATTATTTTCTAGTTATTTCGAGGCCGACCTAATAGTTAGGGTTTACATTGAATCTTTCAATGACTCTTACATTATCAATTACATCAATGACATCTCCCGAAGGGGGAGTACAATAATACAATAAACAACTACATTTAGAATATCTTCCGTAGTTACATTTCTTTAACACGTTGCAAACTACTTTATGTGAAATGTAAAGATATTTTTCTAAAAAAATCAAAATTTCGATCCTGCACAATATATCCTTCAATTCTATGTTACTTGATGAAAACTAAAAATATCACAAAACTGGTCTCCTATCTCTTTCCAATCAATTTTCTCCCTCCTTATTTATCCCTCGACATACCAAATCCTTGGTAATCTATCCAGTGTATGAATGGACTGATAAACCACTACTCTACAGAAACATTTCTCTCCATCCACCTCTTCTCACAGAACCACAAATGTTCTCCCTGTTGCTTGGTTTTGCAACCAAGCATGTGCTAAAGAGCACCTTCTAACTTGTAGCAGCAGTCTCAATATAAAAGTAAAAACAAATGTAAATTTGATCTAACATGTGCAAGGAAATAAAAAAACTAGATTTAAGAACAATAAACAATGAGATCTATGATAGAAACAAGAAATAAAAAATTTGATCTTTTGTATTACCTCAAATGGTGAGGATGGTGAGTTTGAACAGCTCCAAGCTTGAGGTGCTCCAATGTCCAATGGTCTCTTCCTCTCCAATGCTCTAATGGGGATCTTCAAACTCGAAAAGGGAGGCAAGGGCTCTCAAAGGGAATTTGGCAGCATAAGGATAGGATGAAATGTGGATGAATAGTGAGAAGCCCCTATCACCTTTTTATAGTTTTTTGGTGATGGGGAATACCATTATGGTTTAAGGAAACCAATGGTATTGACCAAAATGGTTTAGGTTTCTTTTTCCCTCTTTTTCCTTTTTTGAATATATTTTATATTTTTATTCCCTTTTAATATTTTTTGGGAATTTTGGACCCCTTTTGAGGTTTTTTTGTATTTTTTGAGGAAAATTACATATTTTGAGTGGAAAAAGATGGGTTTTGGTCTTTTTGGTGACCTTTTGAAGGTTTTAGAGGCTCAAATGGTGGAAAAAGTGGACAAATGGGTCATGTGAATAAGGGAATGAGCTAGTGAGCACTTTTTGGGTGTTAACAGATTGCCCCCTGATGTGTGAGGGTAGGAGCTCCTCGTATGGCCGATAGACATCATATTTCTTTTGTCTTTTTCTTGGGGTTTGGAGGAGAGAAGAGATTGATTGGAGACTGGAACACCGGACCTTTGCAAACTGCACAAACTGAAAATACATGTCCTCAAAATGAATGAGGAATAATATTTGATAATGGACGAGGCGGGCATACCCATGCTCGTATCAAGACATATACATAACAATTAGGCATAAGAAGGGGGACCTGAATAATACATAAAAATATGCTGGTACATCATAATGATCCAGAGGGGACACAATGCTGGGATATACCATGACTGATACACTGAAAAAGAGCAACAACCATTCTGAATAAGGTGTCAGAAGGGTTGATGAACTGCTGAATATGAAGGTGTCCAACATTTGTAGGGACTCAATGATTGTGAGCCAACTTTTGAGGAGTATATGTAACTGTATACTCGAGGGAGTATAAAACTGGGGTACATTTGAATACTAACACCAAGCGCAACCCGGATATCCATAGGAATATGTAACTGGTTGTTTCCTCAATTAGACTCTCAAATGTGGTAGAGTCAGTTGATATCCCGGGTCTTCAACAAATAGCTAAAAGGAGCGATACCCTGTACGAGTCTCAACGATGCGATCAAGGTGTTGACGTCGAGCATGTGAGAAACAATCATTTGGAGAGGCACTGAGGACTCCTTTAAAAATGATCCATAGGCACTCATCACTAATGGTGATGAGTCCAAGGCACAGGGACCTCTGGGTATATCCTCTGGAATAGATTTGGTTGGCGTCGACAGAGGGAGATCGGCAACTACCAAGGCAATGATGTTTCCTTGATAGGAGCACGAGGTGTACAACTGAAGTGTGATAGTACTGATGGTAGGACTGACATACTGTGGGGATGGGGCATAACTAGGGTCATAGAGTGGGTGGACTCAAACTTCCTTTGTTAAGAGCATGATGACATGGTTGACCTGGCAGCATATGAAATTGAATTTTGGGTGTGGGGATCATAGCTTAAGGGATCAAGGGTATGTATTGCAGACTGGAGTGACTATGGGGGACAAGCTGATGGATGCTATTGGGAGACTCTCGGGGTGACATACTGCAGAATACTCTGAACAAAGGTGACCATAATAGGGAAGCTGCCATATGAGTGGACATGATCTGTTGTGGCGCCGAAAAGCACCGTTGGGGCCTTCTTCGTGGTTTCAATGAGCTCCAAGAAGGGATAAAAGTGTGCTAAAAAATGGTACTGTCCTGTGGATTTATGAGAGCCCAGGATTGTTCATGCTCGTGAGTGCTTTCATTTTTAAGGAGTCTGAAAACGATAAGAAGACTCTGAATTGGTGGAGGAGAACCGTCCTGTGGATTTATACGAGCCCAAGATGGTGATTGCTTGTATTTGCTTTCAATTTTAGAGGATCTGAAAGCGGTAAGTAGACTCCATTGGTGTTCTTTTTCGTATGTTAGTCTCCAAGGCCCGAAAAAACATAAAACGATGCAAATGGAGAACTCTTCTAGCCGATGTGACTAGAGTATTCCTTTTTCGTAATTAGTCTACAAGGTCCAAAAAAGGGGTAAAATTATACTAGGTAGACGCCCTTTCAGATACTTTTAGCGAGCATGAAAGGAAGCAAGATTGATCGGCGATCTTTTCATTGTTTTAGGAGTCAGAAAAGAGCTTAACAGAAACTCCCTAAGTGCCTTTTTCGTAAAAGAATTGCTTGGCCAGAAAAAGGGATAAAATTATACTGAACAAAACGGTGTTTGTGAGAGCAATAAATCATCTCAAGCATCGTCACGAGCGCGGAAAACTGAATCCGGCGATATAAAAAATGTTTAAAACGGGTAATGATCGATGTGGCATGCAAACCGATGGAATGAGGGGCATGGAAAAATGTCTTAAAAATATGGTGGTGAGAGCGAGAAATGATCTCAAGAATCATCATGAGCACGGAAAACTAAATCTAGAGATATAAGATTCGTAAAAAATGGACAATGACCGATGTGGCATGCAAACCGAGGCGATGAGTGTGTGTGAAAAAATGTCCGAAAATGTGACTGGTGGATTCGAGAAATGGAGTGGAATATCGTGAAGTTCTCGCCATGTTGATTCTAACGGTACCAACGGTTTAAAAAACGGATGTCGTATGATGCCGAAATGGTTGATTGAAAATTGGTCAAATTCCTATAAATAGCAAGTGGGCCCAATGTGACATGTGTCATTTTCATGGTTGAGTTTCACAGAGTAATTTGATTTGGTTAGAGAATTTTCTTCATTTGTGGGAGATTCGACCGTCGGTTTTTTATTTTGCGAGTTTCAGGTAAGCCTATTTGCTTTAGCTTTTCAATTTATTTTCTTTTGGGGGGTCTCGGGGTCTCAGAAGTGGCAAATACTCCATGTTGGCTTGCCAATGTGGAATATCATGGGTTTTGAGGCTTTTTGTGCGATTCACATCACGGCTATGGGCTTCACAGCTGCGATGTGCATCGTGGATGTTGGTGCGTATAGACGCAATGTGCATCGTGGTTGTGGATGCTTACATCCGCGATGGGCATCACGACTGTGAGTGCTTACAACCGCAATGTGCATCGCGACTGTGGGTGCTTACAGTCACGATGTGGATTGCTGGCTTGGAAATTTTTTTATTGCATATTTCTAAATTTTTTTGTGTTTGGCTTGGCAGGATGCTCAAGTGGCCGCAAGCATCGTGGCGGGAGAGAGAGATCGATGAGGAGTTGATGGAGACTATTCAGGTGATCCCACATGTGCGGGTGTCGTTGGCTTTGGGCGGACTACTGAAGTTCGCACAAATTCCTCTTATGCGTTCGGTCAGAGACTTGCTAAACAAGTTGATTGATTTTTGGGACCTAGAGCTACTAGCTTTTATGGTACAAGGTGAGCGACTGGATCTCACCTTGACTGATGTGTATTTCCTTACTGGCTTGCCTCGTTTGGGTGAGATAGGGGACACCCAGCCCAGGATTCCAGCTGGTATGGATATAGAGGATCTCCTTGAGAGATTTTTCCGTTGAGGGGCCTGTGTGCAGAATAATGCATTGAATGTTTCGGATTTGATAGAGCCGGAGATGCAGGCAGTGGCGGCTTGTGTTTTGCGGGTGCTTGGTGCACAGGAGCCCCACCGTTTGTCGGGGGGGGGGGGGGGCAGATGATGATGGTTCATCGTGTCATGACTGGGAATTTTTTTGCTTGGGGTCAGATGTTCCTTGCTTGTGTCTAGCGAGAGCTGAGCAAGGTGAGGCATTAGGGAGGAGAGTTCAATTATGCCTCTTTCCTGTGTTGCTTCTTTTTCAAGTGGTTACCTACCTTGTGGCCACGTGTGCCGGTTCGGGATGGTTGGAGGAGTGAGCCGTGGATGGTGCAGTGGGGGGAGATGATGCCCCGAGGTGGTGGTGGTATTCGACGGTTCCTCACGACGGAGATGTACGAGCAGTGGGAGCAGATGCCAGTCATGATTGATGATTATTCGTACCAGGGTATGGACTTTCGGGGAGACATCGAGAAGGCTCGAGCTCAGGGACAGGCTTGGGGGTTGGATGGTACATCTTTGGTTTTTTTGTTCTATCGTATCATGTTTGTATGGTTTGTTTATTTATGATATATAGAGATGTTTATGTGATATTGACGTATTTTTGTGTGGGTTATTGCAGATGTGGGTCCGTTGCCACCACCCGGATCATCAGGGCCATATGGGACGATTGGTGGTGGTGGTACCTCCACCGATAGTGGCACCCCCACCTCGTGCACGAGGAGTTGTGCGTCACCGAGATGATGGCCTAGAGGATGTACGTGATACCTTAGAGGCGCTGTTGGATGATGTACCAGATGATGGTTGGAGAGACCTAGATCAGCGCGTGTTAGACCGTTGTTTCGATGCTCTGCGTGAGTGGAGATCGATTATGCGGAGGGTAGCTGAGAGGAGAGCTCAGGATCAATATGATCCGGAGGAGGAGGATGACCATTATGATGAGGATTAGGTTATCTTGTACCTGCCCCCAAATGCTGATGAGTTTATGGGGAGTTTTTTGCGGATACACATTTTGTACGACTGATGTACTTTTTGTATATTTGGGTGCTGAGGGCACTCTTGAAATTATGACTATATGATGATATATATATATATATATATATATATTTATGAATATGGATGAGTTTTTTATTATACAGTCGTGTATGCACATCTTATCATTGCTTTTATGTCTTGTTGCATGTGGATGCAATTGCATGTATTTGTTTGCCCATGGAGGCACATTCTATGCACGTGGATGAAATACTATGGTTTTTGTATGCCCGTGAAGGCACATTCGATGCACGTGGATGAAATACTATGATGGTTTCTTTTGTTTGTTTATTTGATTTTTTGATGCCTATGTGACGCATGTTGTGATGTCCTACATGTTTTGGTTGACATGCCAATCTAGAATGTTATTAGCCATTTGGTCTGCTACACTGTTTAGATTTCTTGGGACATGAGTGAATGAAATGGATTCAAAGTGTTGAATCATTTGTTTAGTGTATAGGAATTTTCTAAATAGACAGGGATCGCATACTTGGTAACAGTTGTTGAGCTGGGAAACAAGGAGTTGAGAGTCCATGAAGACGGTAAAGTGACTTATTCCCATCTGGAGAGCAGCAGCCAGTAGACCGGTCACGACATCGTACTCAACTTGATTATTTGTGGCAGAACCTATGCACACTTCATCGAGGTGGATCAACTCTTGTGAAGGGGAATAAAGTACCCAAGCTACAGAGGCGAGATTTGGAGACCAGGGACTTGCATCGTCGACAAAGCCGATATGGTAGAGTGGAACAGGATCCATCTTTGTTTATGCAGGAAAAATGAAAATGTATGGCTTTGAAAGTTTACAGTGAAAAGACGAATTAAAAATTGTACAATATGGACTGTGGTGTCCAAAATATTTTTATGGATAGAATCGTTTGAGGTACAACCCGTTACGCGGGTTGCGCATGGGTTTGCCTTATGAGTCGGTCAAAATGTATGCCCCATGTCCAAGGGAAGTGTGTATGATGTATGGGCCTTGCCACATGGATTCGAACTTTCCTTTGCTCATTTTGTCATGGGCTTGATCGTAAACGAGTACAAGGTCTCCTTCACTAAATGCTTGTGGGTGAACATATTTATCATAAATGACTTTGGATCGGTTCTTTGTGGCTTCGATTGTTTGGAGAGATGCGCGGCGATCTTCGTTGGCTTGCTCTACAAGAAGTAAGTGTTGTTCAATTGGTGACGTATCCAGGAGGAGTTCGATGGCGATGTGCAATGTCGGGATCTGACACTCGATTGGGAGGACAGATTCTACGCCATCTACTAAATGAAAAAGGGTGAAACTGGTGGCGGATTTAGTGGATATGCAGTAAGCCCATAAAGCGGGAAAAAGCATGTGATGCCAATTGGACTTATGTCGGTCGACAGTGCGCTGGAGGATGGTCTTCAAAATTTTGTTAACAACTTCGACTTGGCCATTCCCTTAGGGGTAGTAGGTGGAAGAGAAATGATGTTCAAACTTAAGGAGGGTTG
This sequence comes from Larix kaempferi, assembly GCA_027924585.1. Lineage (NCBI taxonomy): Eukaryota > Viridiplantae > Streptophyta > Pinopsida > Pinales > Pinaceae > Larix > Larix kaempferi. The sequence goes on from BSBM01000015.1 coordinate 6,780,119, forward strand.
GAAATTCTCACCAAACAGAGTCCTCAAAGTGAGAACCATGGTCTGAGACGAGTTGATTTGGTACTCCAAAACGAGCAATAACATGGTTGAGGAAAAAACGGGCTGCAGTGTCGGATTTGCAGTTGTAAGTAGGCATGGATTCTTCCCATTTGGTAAAGTAATCGACGACCACAATGATATGTTTATGGCCGCCAACCGACACGGGATTTCAATTCATGAAGTCAATGGCCCATTTGCAAAATGGTCCAACGGTGACGACTGGATGAAGGGGGGCGGAGGGGGTTCTTTCCTTGGGGGCAAAGAGATGGCAGTTTTGGCAATGTTTGACTGCTGTGATGCAATCAGTGAATAATGATGTCCAAAAGTAATCCGCGTGGATTACCTTTTGGGTGGTGGCCATTCCAGAGAAATGGCTGCCACAGGCACTGCTATGACAGTCATTAAGGACTTGTTCTGCTTCTTCCCAAGAAAGGAAACATCGTAGGATGGTGTCGACACCGTGTCGATAGAGGACATTGCCTATGAGGAGATAATGGGGGGCATGGTGGAAAATGCAACGGCGTCGATGTTGGGTCGAAACTTCTATGTGCGGAGGTAAACCAAAATGTCGCCGTACCAAGGGTCGTTTGACGAGATGACGAATAAATGGTAATCTATTAGATCAATATTGATAGCTGGTGATGATGATGAGGGTGGTAGGTCTATAATGAGTTGAGCGAGTGCTAAAGATTTGGTGCTATTCGGGGTTTTAAAAGCCAGGTCATATTAATGTAGGATAATCACCCATTTGGCCACACTACCTTGCAGAAGGTGGCGATTCAAGAGATAGACCATTGGGTTGGAATTTGCGACAACCGTGGTATGGTTGAGGAGAATGTAATGGCACAATTTCTGTACTGAAAAGACGACAGCGAGGGCCATTTTCTCTTCATGTGGGTAGCGGAGTGGCGGGCCAGATAAAGTTTGGATTACATAGTAAATGACATGCTCTTGACGAGCAGAGTCTTCTTGGATGAGTACTCCAGAAACGGCATAATCGAATGCCTAAACGTAAAGGATGAAGTCTCTTGTGAAATCCAGAGGAGAAATCAAGGGGGAATTAGTGAGTGCTTTTTTAAGGTCTGTGAAAGTTGTTTCCGCTTGGTCGTCCCACACGAAGTGGGTATGAAGGCATTGTAAATAGAGAAAACTATGAACTGTAGTGGCATAATCGGGGACAAAGCGGCGGAGGAAGTTGGACCTCCCCTGAAGGATTTGTAGCTGTCTTAGTGTATGAGGCGATGGTAGATCCACGATGGTTTGGACCTTTAATGGGTCTACGGTGATCCCTTTTTCTGAAATGATGAAACCCAACAGACGGCCTGCTGGGATGCAAAAAACACACTTGAGTGGGTCGGATCGTTTCTTGCAAAAAACACAATGCAAGAAGACTTGTCGAAGGTCGTCTAGATGGTCGAATCGTTTCTTAGATCGAGCCATGAGGTCATATAGATACACCAATATGATGTTAATCATGTCATGGAAACAATAAGTCATGGCCCGCTGGAATGTGGCTCCAACATTTTTGAGACCGAAAGGCATGATGCGATAAGCAAAAGTGCCCCATGGGGTGGTGAAAGCGGTTTTGTAATGGTCTTCCTTGCGGATATGGATTTGGTTATACCCGTAGAAACCATCCATGAAAGATAGTATCTCGTGTCCCGCACATGCATCGATTAGTTGGTGGATCAATGGTGTTGGGAAGTTGTCTTTGGGACAAGCTAGATTGAGGTCGCGGAAATCAGTACAAACACGAATGGTGCCCACTTTCTTGTTGACTGGGACTGGGTTGGAAACCCAGGTGGTATAAGAAATAGGGTATATGAACCCTGCTGCTCGAAGCTTCTCAATCTTGGCCTTAACGGCTTGAAGTTTGGATGGGTGAATGGGGCATTGTTTCTGGCGGACAGGAGGTATGTTAGGCCAAGTGTCTATGTGATGTTCTACAATGGTAGGATCGAGACCAGGCATCTTAGTGTAAGACCAGGCAAAGACATCTTGAAACTCTTGGAAGAGTTTCTTATAGGCTTTAACTTCCTCTTCAGTGCATGATGCTCCTAAGGAGATAAGTTCAGGTTTTCCAGATGTGGTGGAGATGTCAATTTTTATGATAGGAGAAATGTTGGCCATGTTACCTTCTTCGAAGGAATTTGGAGCTGGGATAGGATCTTTGAACCAATCGACCTTGGTTGGTAAGAAATATTTGGATTCAACGGACAGTTGGTTCGCCGTGGTGGAGGTAGATGCCTCACGAATGAAGTATGAGAGATGGTGCATATCATCCCATGGGTAGTTAGGTGCAGTAAGTGTTTCTAGTATTTCCTCGTCTCTACGGAAGTAGTGTGTCATTAAATAAATTGGTTGGGGCGCGTAGGTGGATGAAATAATATAAATGGTATTGGTTTCTTCCGAAGAGGACAACTTTGGGAAGTGTATTTCCTCAAAGAGAGGGGGGGATATTTCCAGGTCGGCGTTATTCAATTCATATAGAGCTGCTCTATAATCTACGAGATCGAGGTAGTGATGTGAATAATTCCAATAAATGCCGCATCTCGCACAAGGGTGGTTGGTACATAGGGATTTATCACGAGGCCGAGGGGGTAGCTGAAGTTTAACAACTGGAATGTTCGTGTCGTCGTCCAACATTTGCATGTGTTCTTGGAGTGCTGGTAATTGTGGACATAGATGGGTAGCATGGCATATATAGTTGCACAAGGAGCACTTGGGGGGAATGCGAATTGTTGGGGGATTCTTCGCCAACTTGGGAGTCGTTGGGGGGGTGTGAGTTGTGGGTCTAGTGGTGTAGGTCTGTGGACCTCTGCCCCCATTGTAGCGGGATTGAGGGGGAACATAACTAGATGTTGATGTAGTGGCCCCTGTTGGAGGTGGTTGATTTTGGGGGTTCGGTACGCCAGGTGGTGGACGGTTCGAATTATTGATGGGTTATACCGATTGTAAAACAACGATCGGTGTCAGGGGAGGGGTTGGGGTAGGTAGGTACCACACAGGTAAACCTAACATTAACCCTGGAAGATTTAGCGTAGCCATTACTGGTGTGCTAACAACTCCTGAAAACGGAAATACGAATGGGATAGTGTGAATTGGTGTTGCTCCGATATCAGTAGGCACTGTGGGTGGTTGTGGCAGTGATGGAGGTTATTGAGTATGTTGCTGTGTGTTATGCGAAAGGGTGCACAAATCAGATATTTCAGTTATTCGCAAAGGGGGTGGGATAGATTGGAATGTGGAGGTCATGGGAGTATCAGAATATATCTCGGGTCCAACTGAGGAGACGAATGATATGGGTGCACTCTGAACAGGTTGTTCGATCATAGGTAGAACATTTTCAGGTGCTGCGGGGGAATTAGGATCATTGTATGTTATCTGGTCGATTTTGACTACGCGTCCTTTGTGGGGAAACATCATGAGGCGGAAGACGGAAGAAGCGACAACTTTCATTTTATACATGTAGCTTCGTCCCAATTAAAGGGGGTTATAATCAAGCTGGGCATTGATGACCTCTATATCTATGAGAACCGGTTTTCCCCTAAGCTGTACGGGCACGTTAACTAATAGACCCTGCGGTTGAGCTGCATGACCATCATAAGCTCGTAATGCGGTAGTGGATGGTTGTAGTGTTGGGGATCCAAGTTTTTGCTAGACAAAAGTTGACATAACACAGGTGGAGGCACCTTCATCGATGATGCATTGATGAATGACAAGGTTTCGAATGGACATAGAAACCTGAAAAGCTAGTGACGAAGGCAGACGTGATTCAGCTTGGTCTAAGTCAAAAGCCATCATATGGGAGTCGTTAGGGTATATGGAACCAATGGTGGACAACAACAATTTTCTCTGTGCAGGGCAAGTTTTTAGGACGTCTAGAGTGGACATAGCAGCAGGGGACTGGGCTAAGTCTTCTACAATGTTATAGTTCGAAGCTGCACAAGTGTTAAGGTTGTTGTTGATTCATATTAGGGGGCTGCGAGGGACTTTTGGAACTCCGTCCATTGGCATATTAGGTATGCATAACGTTTGATTAGTTGGGAGGGTGCTTGAGGATGGATCAGTAGGCATGGTTTCAGGGGCTAAGCCATATTGGTTTCAGCGAGTTTGAAGGTTGACATCATTAGATGACATCATGAGCAAATGGTGAGTGTTTGACTCTGTATGCTGGTAATCGATTGCAGCATAGGTAATTTGCTGTTGTGGTGCAGCGGATCCTTGTGGGGGATCCATTGGATGGGTGTTTACTACTCCTTGGTTGGGTAAAGGATTTTTTAAAATCATGGGTTGCGGCTGAGGAGGTGGTGCTGGCTGTGTAGCATGTCCTTGTCGTTCGGCATCATCGGCCCAAAGTTGATGTTCTTTCTTCAAGTGGGGACAATTATGTGTGTAATGGCCATATACTGAACAAAAAGAACATGGATGGTTTGTTCTTAAGTTGGGGTTTTTTCATTGTTTTGGTGGACGATCAGGGTTTTGATTGGGAGGAGCAACGTTATTGTTATTGGGAGGATTAGGTGGTTTCCCGCCTTGGTTTTGTTGTTGGTTGTTTCCACGGTTGTGTCCTCTTCCACGGTTTTGTTGAACTCCTTGGTTATGCTGGTTATTTTGGTTTTGGGGTTGGTTTTGTTGTGCGTATACTTGCCCTTGGGAAGTAGGTGGGTTTTGAGGTCATGCAGGCACTGGAGCAGGCTGCGGTGGATGGTAAGCAGGAGGGTTCTGAGGTGGACCTGGTGCTTTTTGTGGTTGTTGGTAACCTTGAGCTATTGGAAGTGTTGGAGCAAGAAGTGCTGCCTATTGAGGGTAATAAGCCGATTGGGCTCTTGGGTGAACCAGATTCTGATTGGCCTACTGGTTTTAATATGGAGGAGGTGCGTAAGATAATGGTGCTTTCCCATAACAATGTGGTGGACATGAGGGTCCATGAGTGTGGTGGGTGTGCATCATTGGAGCATACGAAGTTGTAGCTCCAGAATGAGATGTAGCCCTAGAAAGGTCTGGGGCATTGTTGGTACTCATCATGGTGAAAGGTTTGTTATGTGCCATAACCTGTCCAATGATACCATCGGCGGCATGGGATGCCCTTGACACGTCATTCCGGGATGGATCGCCGCGTGGGGCGTCAGGTAATATGGTGTATAAATATCTAGACTGGGCATATATCAAGTCGAACTGCTGGGATTTTAAAATGGCTTCTTCTTCCGACTGGGGTCGTTCATAAGCTACATCCTTGGCTATGAGAGGAAGGAGGGATTTCAGGAACCAATCCAAGAAGATACGGTCATCTAGCTTGATCTTGCATAGACTACGACGCTTATGCCACTCATGGATATGATCTGTGATATGGGTGGCCGTATTTTGTCTACAAGACAGTAGGATTTCTGCTCCTGCATCATAGCGGACGGGTAGTTGAAAGAACTGTAGGAAAGTTGAGGCTAGGGATGTAAATGTAGGGTGTGTCCGTTGGGGCTGCTCAATATACCATTTGGTTGCCGAGCCAGTGAAATTTCTTTGTAAAAGTCGGAGTCGAATAGAATCATCAACTATGGAGTTTGAGGAACACCATAGCTGAAAAGACATAACATGGTTCTGTGGGTCTTCTCCAGCCTTCCCTTCAAACTTTGGGATGTCTGACGGGATCTTTGTGGGCATGGGGGGCCAAGTAGGGTCATTTTTTAACCTTACCAGGTCTAGTAAGTTAAGACTAGCCATAAATGACAGACTGGCAGAGGGGTGTGACATGGTTGGTGGGGCAGAAGTGCTAGTGGTAGAATTATGAATTAGCCACTGCCCCCAAGGGGGATATTAGTTGTAAAAGGGATGTGCCCTCCACCTAAAGATGTGTGAGAGGGGCCAGCGCCCCCAAGTGCAACATGAGCCACAGTTGGGTTTGGAATGGTTCCAGTAATTGGTGGGATTTGAGTAGTGGCGGTGATGATAGGGGTGGCTCCCATATTGGGCATACCTAAGGTAGGTGTGGGTCCCATGTTGGGCATACCGAAGGGAGGTGTAGTAGTTGTGGCTACCTAGGTGGTAATTGTAGTGGCATGGATGCTTGATGTTCAGCCAACAGTCCCTCCAAAAACATGGTCTAAAGTTGTACCAGCCATGTGGCTAGTAGGTGCGGTGTAGATGGGATTTTCGGATTCTTCCTTAGAGTCAGATGTGAAATTAGGTGCGTTAGAATCAGATGATGGGGATCTATGTCGATGACATGTAGAGTCAAGTGACAAGGCTCTTCATCTATGACGAGTGGTTTCAAGTGAACCATATTGTGGGGGTTCACCCCAGAAACGTCGAGAACGTTTCGGGGACTCAATGGTGACAGTTGTCTATTAAAATTAAAGGGTGGTGGTGAGTGGAAAGCTCGAAATCCCTAATGCAACAGTGTGTGCAAGAGGGGAGCGTAAAAAACAATGGCACTCAGGCCAACAACCAAAACTCAAAACACTTACTATAACAATTGTTCTATAGTAAGTGGAGTAATAAAAAAATGTGGTTAGAAAACCAACATGCAAACGGCTCCTAAAAATAGAAAATGGTGGACTCACTGACCAAGGGGAGGTAATAGAGCATGAAAACATCTCACTAAAAAGTATTATTATTAAACCAGGCATATCCTCTGAAAGGTGATGAAATCCAAGTCAGACAATATGAATTGTAGAACCAAAGGCTAGATATCACCCTACCGGGAGGGACACCGGGTAGTCAATCCTAGAAGATGGGCCACTAAGATACCCTGTTCATGACACGTCCAACAAGGTGAATCTGTATCTCTTGTTCTATCACGGTTGTACTCCCACAAGGGTGGTACAACGAGAACATCGAGAAGGTATCCTTCGGTGACTGAATGGATTGCGGTATTCCACTCAGGCCTCTAGAACCAGTCTGGCTACTTCAACCGTCCTAAGGGAGAGGCCTTTCCGACAAATTGGTTTTAAACTGTGCCAACAAATAATAAGGGATTTTGGTACCCTAAATTTCAACCACTATGTGTCAAAATGCAAGTGAGTGAGGGGTGTTATTTGGATACTTATCTCCTCAGTCCTACCTAACTACAATATTCTTCTGGTGTTCCCCAAATGGGGTTAGAATGTTGGTTGAGTTAAGAGAATTTTAAGGCTCACTTGGATTTATTGTGACAGATTGTGTGATGGTGTGGTTATGTACTTAAAACAAAGATGCCTCGCTTGGGCAAAAAATTCACAAATTAAAATAAGGATTTCAACTTGCAAAATAGACAGCAATGTAAATATCGAAAACGATTTAAATGTAAATGCTTTTAAAAACTTTTCAAAAAATATGAGGAATTCTTTAAAAAATTATGTTAAAGCAAATAGCATAAAAAATGAAGTCGCTTGGGAGAAATATAGAACAAATTGGAATTATGGTTCTAATTTGTAAAACTTGAAATTTCTAACTGAAAAATGCTTCACTCTTTTTCTTTCACTAAACTAAATTTTTTTAAAAATGATGTAGCAAAGCGAAAAAAAGTAAGTAAATATGAGTTTTTAAAGCTGCAAAAAATAAAACAGTGGGGTGTCCAAAAAATGTAGGGAAGATGGCTGGAAAAAATGGGTTGAAATGAGAAAAAATCAGAAAAATGGGCCGGACGAAACAGGTGATATCGCGACTGTCTGTGGCAAAACCACAATGCAGATCGCGGCTGCGGGGCTTAAAGCCGTGATGTGAATCACAACGATATAGATAAAACCTGTGCAGCGGATCACGGGTATCAGGCTACAACTCGCGATGTGACCCGCGGAAACGAGGCTAACAACCACGATGTGGAGCACGGTAAACAGGCTGAAAGCCGCGATGTGAATCGCGACTGTCGGGCCGAAAGCCGCGATACGGCGAATGGAAAAATGAACCCAAAAATTGAAAATTTGGGCTGCAGAACAGGCCAATGGATAGGGAAGCAAGCAAGGGGCTGACTAATATGGCAGATCTACAACATTAAAAGGAAAAAACAACTAAAATATAGATCTTAATCAAAGATTCAAAGTTCAAAAACCAGCGGAGTCGCCAAAAACTATTGCTTGGTTTTGCAACCAAGCATGTGCTAAAGAGCACCTACTAACTTGTAGCAACAGTCTCAATGCAAAAGTAAAAACAAATGTAAATCTGATCTAACATGTGCAAGGAAATAAAAAACTAGATTTAAGAACAATAAACAATGAGATCTATGAGAGAAACAAGAAATAAAAAATTTGATCTTTTGTATTACCTCAAATGGTGAGGATGATGAGTTTGAACAACTCCAAGGTTGAGGTGCTCCAATGTCCAATGGTCTCTTCTTCTCCAATGCTCTAATGGGTATTTTCAAACTCGAAAATGGAGGCAAGGGCTCTTAAAGGGAATTTGGCAGCATAAGGATATGATGAAATGTGGATGAATAGTGAGGATCCCCTATCACCTTTTTATAGTTTTTTGGTGATGGGGAATACCATTATGGTTTAAGGAAACCAATGGTATTGACCAAAATGGTTTAGGTTTCTTTTTCCCTCTTTTTCCCTTTTTGAATATATTTTATATTTTTATTCCCTTTTAATATTTTTTGGGGAATTTTGGACCCCTTTTGAGGTTTTTTTGTATTTTTTTAGGAAAGTTACATATTTTGAGTGGAAAAAGATGGGTTTTGGTATTTTTGGTGACCTTTTGAAGGTTTTAGAGGCTCAAATGGTGGAAAAAGTGGACAAATGGGTCATGTGAATAAGGGAATGAGCTAGTGAGCACTTTTTGGGTGTTAACACTCCCCGATCATGAGTTTCTTTGTACCTATTTTGCAATTCTTTTTCGATTATTGGATGAAATATAATACCAATGTTCTGCACTATTTTCCCCAAATATGCAATTTATGCTTATGAGCATCCCACCAATGCACATGTGTTTCTTTTAATAATGTGCCCATCACTTGAATCCTCATAGGTTCTGGCACTTTTTCTTCCATTTATTTTACAATTTCCTTTACCAATCCCATCCCATCAAAATGTAGAGTATCACACAGTTCTATTCCTATCCAATGCACAAATTTAATGTCCTTGCACATCTTCGACTTGAAACTTGATACAATCTGTTCTACCATCTCTCCATCGCTTCTTCTGAATATCTATCAAACAAACAGATAATGTACCGGCTTATTTCACCATCATCTTCTGGATTTACATAATCCTCCTTCCTCCTTGTAATATTATAAATTTCTTCTATTTCTCCATCCTCCATAACATCCCTTACTGGCTCTGAGTATCTTTCTCCTTCCTTTGGATCCATGGGAGAAATAACCACATTTATTTTTATTCTAAGGACATAGTCCTATGCTTTAAATTCAAAATCACATTATTTTCAAAGGCCCAGTTAATACACAACAATTATGGGTAAATATATGACCCATTTAATATTTCAATCACTTCGAAGTCTGATTTGGTTTTGATTCCATCAATGTCAACTTTGACATCTTCCACTCAGCCTACTGGATATACTCTGTATTGATTAGCCAATCTCAATTTAATCAGGGACCATACCAACTAATTAGGTTTCCCCATCACTTCCCAAGATTCTTTGGCAATATGTTCACATAAGATCCCATATCTAAGATGACATCCTACATCTCATATCCCCCCAATTTTAATTTCATCTTAAATTCCCTTCATGTTCTTCTTCTTTTCCCAACATGATACACTTTCCTATCTGGTAGTGGTCAGCATCTGTGTTAATTTCTTAGCTACAAAAGAATCACTAAGCACCTTAATACAACAGCAAAGGAATTCACCAACTCTACTTTCTGAATCACTCTCTGTATTAACATCATACTGTAATTATTCCGTGTGCCTTTGAGCTTCTTCCATTTCTTCTTGTCCCTCATGCAAAACATGTATGTTCTTCACATCATCAAACTTTGGAAATGATTTTACTTCTTTCTTTATCTTGTCTTCTAGCATTTTCTCAACATACCTTCTTACCACAGCCTTACCTTGTTCTTGTGCCCCCTCTAATCACAATATGTACTTTTATAGGCTCCTTTAGTATCTGATCATCGTGCAGTTATGTTGTTACCATATTACAACGTTGTCTTTTCTCTTCCCATCTACCTATCAAATATTTACAGTCTTCTGTATTATGTTCTGCAATGCGACAATATCCACATAGAGATTTAGGATTTGTACATAGTCGTGCTATGTGCCCAGGTTCTCCATGGTTGAAGCAAATGGGTTTTCTTCCAGCTCTTCCAAATCCTCGTTGTCTGCTTCGGAAACCTCCCTGAAAAAAACCACCTCTACATGCTCCAGTGTTCTCTTCACTCCCTTGTACTCTATAAGCATTGGATGAATGTTCCTTCATCAACTGTAAGGAGCAGCATCTATTCACATCATGTCCAAAGATTTACAAAAATCATAGAAAAGGGTATTAGTTGTGGCTTGATACTTCTGTAACATTGGACACCCTGACCCCATTTCTTATAGATTTCACACCAATCCGCCTGAGGTTTTGTGTAGAACGAATTTGGGGGCACTAGTAGAAACATAATTCCCCATCATGGGACACTCATTTCAGTGGTGTCTTTCCGCACGGCATAGCATACTCCAAACACTTTCACGAACTACTTCCCCCTTTTCTATCTCTTGCAGCTACACTGTCAATGTGGCAAGTTGAGATTGTACCTGCGCCATTCCTGCTGAAGATTATCCCCTTAGAGTAGACACCAACCACATTGCAATTTCTAATGCATAAGATTGCATGAGAACCTTTTGTTGTTTTAACAGAGCCTATATATGCAACAACAATCCTACAATAAACCACTCTCGATGTTGCACGTATCGAATCTCAAATGACAACCTATCCAACAAAATTTTGAATCTCTAATCATAATCCCAGACTGTTTCTCCAGGATGTTGTTTTATCACCTTTATTTATGTTATACACTAAGAATCTAATTTTGGTTTGTGAAACTCTTTTAATATTTCCTTCTTAATTTCATCTAATGTTCGAACAATTCCTTGTGCAAATTTACTCTTATACTTCATATACCACGTTAGCACACGATCCATCAATGTCATTTCCATCTGCGCTATCTTTGATTTCTCAGCAGTTACTCGCTTCACAACCCACACTGCATCACAAGTGAACCAATGTTGTTTTGAATCATCCCTTCTAGTCCCATGAAAGAATGGAAGTCTCAGAATCAAATCAGTTGTAACTTCTTCCATGTTCAACTTTTTTACCACTCTTCCACTTCCGCTCTAATTTCCTGCTCCTTGCAATATTTGTTGTAAAATATTCCTAACTTCTGCTTCGACCGAAATATGTACTTCTCTTTGAAAAACACACAAGGGGGAGGGGTTCAAGAGGGGGGTTATACAACTCCATTGTTCCATACTCTTCTCTACTGAATCTGGATGAATACTCAAGCCTCAATTTATTAAATACTTCTACCATTCCAAAAATATCCTCATCATCTGTTGATTATTATACAGAAGGACTCCCCACAATCTCATTTCCCATATATTCTCTATCACATTCCTTTTATTACTTTACCTTATAGCCTCTCCATTGGGTTTCAACATCACTAACCCTTTATTCTTCCACATCTTCCTCTAATGTGTTTTCTTCTATGTTGTGCCTTTTTGTTGGCTTATCTCCTTCTTCCTCCATTACCTCTACAGATTCCCCTGGCGCTCCACTCTCTTCATCATTTTCCTCTTGCATGTCCCTCTTCCTATTTTCCATTATATCACCTTCTTCAAAATATTCTTTATCACTCCCTATATTATCCATCCTAACCTTCCATACAACTTCTTTCAACGTATTCATTCTCTTGTATTGCTCTTCTCTTCTTCTTCTTTGTTCATCTGGGTGCATCTCTACTTCTTTTCTTCTTTCCTACTTCAACGCTTCTCTTGTATTCTCTCTGTAGCAATGGAAAAGATGATATAACAAATTTTTTATGTAATGAATATAATATTTATTGAAAAATGAGTGATGATTACAATGAGATAATAGCTTGGCCTTTATAGGTTATTAAGGTCACATTTCGTAATAGATTGTGTATTTACATAGGCACCTTTTTATAATAATAATATTCTAAGCTAATTATTAATTATATATAGCATTATTTGTATTTATGTTTGTTACACTCTCCCTCACCTCCCCTGACGTAGGGGGTTTTACTCTTCCATCCTATCTGGTTCCATGCACATAATCCCATTTTTAGAAAACAACATTTTTGTCTAGGTAGGGATTTCTGCTAAGAATCTCTTTCTAGGTTTCATCTCAAATTTCTCCTTCACGTAGTCAAAGGTTTCATTATACTCAATAGAAAACTCTATTATATAACATTCTTTGATTGTATCAAACCAAAAGTTTATAACCCTCATCCACATATTATCTAAACTCTTCAACCTATATTTGGTTTCTTGGTCCCATACAATCACTTCTTGAATCCTCCACACCACATTAAGTTCTACTAGTATTTTTACCCATTCAAACAATAAATAGGGAAATTTGACAAAGAAAATTGCATATGCGTCTGAATATATGTACCTTTGTAACCAACACTAAGGATCGATTTTCAGGATTTGAGTCTCCTTTTGTGCAAATTCCTCTTCTTTGTTGGTCAACCAACTCTGTAGCTCCTCCCTTGTAGGTTTCCAACTCATACTTAATCAAACCCTAACCTTTTCAAGTCCCAGAAATGAAACCAATTGTTGGTGTAAGCTCATACCCTAGTTTCTAAACCAGGAACCGGCAATACCCCTATGAGAATCGACATTTTCATTACCAAAAGAGGGAAAAGTCTCACCCGAGACTCTCACAGGGATTACTGAGATTGAAATAAGGGTAATGTTTGATAATCATTCAACATCAATATATTCTCCATTATTCAGAGATAATTTAACAAAGTAACATAAACAACATCATAATCATGTGCAGTCTATGAACATACATCATTAAGTTAAGAACAAAGAAACATTCATTAATTCATTCATATTGAAGCAATACATTTGATCATACAGTCTCTCATATATTCACATTACATACTATAAATATCACTTGCACCAAGGAACAAACCCAAAACGGTCCCATCCTTTCTATATTTATACAAAATATCAAATAGTTATCGGTTTCCCAACTTTCTTTTAACTAATACCAATGAATTATGCATTAACTTAACTTATATTTCTACTGACCAAGTTGTTAGACACAATACTATGTGACATATTACAAAGTATATCTTTCATTCACAAAACTTAAGACAATAGAAATACCATCGTGCCAACATATCTTCAAGTGGGTTAGGGAATATCGTGAAAAACATTCCACTGCAATAATCAAACGAGGTTTTTATATGCGATCTTGTTAAGATGTGACTTCCTTATTTATAAATTGTCATTTTGTGAATATTAGTAGAAGGAAATTCATTCAAATGGATGGGATTTTGGTGTCAACAAAAAATCATTTTATTTTACCACAAAGGTAGGCATGCATGTACGTATTTATTATGAAAATGTGCCTGGTATATTTGAAAACGAGTCATCGAAAATTCCATATCATGTAGAAGTGTTCGATTGCTTAGTAGAGGTTTCCACTATTGGAACATTTTGTTGGGTATGGATATTTGAAAATAATCTAGATGTTATTGGTATAGGCCACCATATTCCTAAAGGTGTGAATTTGCATGCACATGAGATTTTTTATACAAAATACGGTTTGTTGATACCAACTAAAATAAATGATGGTGAGTATACATGTGTATCTTTTACTATATATTTTTCAACTGATATTTGGAAAATTTATTTGTCTAAGTATCTAATGTTATATTCCCCTAGATGTGGGTGAGGAAGGGGAAATATGCAAACACACATCACCAGAAAATGCCTACGTGCCAGAGGTCGGAGGAGGTGTGTGTCATAATAATAATCACAACCTCATTTAGAATCCCAATTAAGATGATGGTGATTGCGGGAGTTGGTGGTTTCGGCTCTTAGACCGACTTGAAGGAGATGAGGCTATAGGGGACTGGTGATAGTACGCGTCTCATGTTTCAGAAATGATGGTGAAGAGTGTGGAAGGATTGAGCATAGGTCTGAACTCCAGTGAAACTTGTGGGATAATTTTAACAGTAGTTATGAGAAGGGTGGTGGTGAGGGTTCTTATTTAGGAAATGGCTTGAGGTTTGGGTATGAGAAATTCTACCTAGAAGAACTGTGTGTTGTCATCCAAGTCAAAGGAGAGTGGGGTGTATGATCCTTGATGTGTTTTAACCATGGAAGGGGTCAATGGAGACTAGGGGGAAGTAGGCTAAGCGATAGGTGAAGGGGAAAGGGGTTGTTGTGGATCCTCAGGCCACCATAGAAAATAAAAGAGCCAACCAAGCAACCTAATTATTCAAGAAATCGAATGTGGTCTGCGGGAACAAGTTAGAGAGAAGAATCTAGGAGAAAAGTTCAACGATCTCGTGGATTGGGTGCAGGAACCTAGTTCGACTCACAGGAGGTTCGTAGCTTATGACAGAATAATTGTGACTTATTGGGTGATGAAGGGAATCCTCTCCCATGCCCCGATGGAAAAAAATACTAAGGAAGAAGGGGATGTGGAGCCGATACACGCTTTGAAAGAGCACAATTTAGATTTCCGTCTGATGCATCCCAAGGTGGACATCATCGCCATCAAGATGGGGATTAGGTTCCTCCCTCATCTAGGTCAGAGGGATGGTCTTGGTGATGCATACCCAGAGACAGATCAACCTGCTCTTTTGCTGGATGGAATAGTAGCTAACCCACCTTATCATGTTCGTTATGCTTCGGGTGTTGATGTAGGGAACCTTCAGGTTTCATAATATTTGTGCTTTTGCTATATATTGTCTAGATGTATTTATGGTAGATTCAATAGTATTGTGTATGATAGGATAGTCGATGGTTTGATCTGGTGGAAGTATATGGTAAATGTATATCAAGTTTTTTGTTAGTAGCTACCCTCACAGTAATGAGATGGTTTCGAGTCTAGTATATAAGGATGGGAAGTTCATCAAAGTAGTTTCAGATGTCTGTTTTCATGGATCTGAAAGTGGAATTGTAATGCTAGACATGTAATCGTTTTTGAAGTAATGTATTATAACCTTACAAAAAAACAATATCTAATGTTATATTTTGTTTTGTTTTAGGAACTTTTGATGTTTTCTTTACTGCAAGATCTATTAAAAAGTGTGGCAAGAGCACTCAAAATGTAGATTTGTTTTTGTCATTTTATTGCTACCAATGATGATAAGCAAACCACTTTACAACATCTTGCAACAAAAGGTATCGATGAAGTTGTGACTTCTAGGTTAGCTACCTCTACAAAATATGGAACACACAATGCATTGCCATCATAACTTGGAGAATTGTAGCCACATCGAATATATAATCACAATATCCATCTTCTTTCCTACAAATTTTTCAATCACATAATGTCTCAAAACATTAGACACAATGAATGTTATGTGGAAATCCCTTCTTTAGATGAAAATTTGATGGTTACTTTTTGTAATACCCAGTTCCAGATTACACTAGAAAACTATCCAAAAGAACAAACCAATAGAGAATAATTCCATATCGGAAAGATAAATAATATTTGAATATGAATTGATGATTTACATTTACAATATATTGGATTTTATATAGCCATCATGCCTTTTCAATTATAAAGGATACATCTCTTCATTAATAAATAATAATTACAATTGCTATTTATGATTATGATTTATTTAATATTTTTTATGTACATAACATTTCCTTCCTCTTAGAAAGGATTTGTCCTCAAAGAAATTTGAATGGTCTCTATGTCTTTGTTCTATAATGTCATCACATCATTGTATATTTGGTCGTAGTTGATGACACATGACGATATGAGTTCTTGAATGTTGAACTGAACTTCCGAAATGTAGAAGGATCAATCCAACCTAAATCGATTCAATGCTGAATGTTGTGCTTCATGACGTCTTGGGATTTGAGCGCAATGGTGTCTGTATATTTCATTAGTTGTTCGTGATTTTTAGGACATATGATTTTATGATTTGGATGTCGATAGGGGAATATTATAACATTATTTCCCTTGATCATGTGTCTAGTGTTTTCTTCTTTTAACTGCCATGCATGCTTTTCTTCAACTAGGTTGAGATCTTGAGCGGTGATCTGAACTATATCAATAATGGTGTCTTTTTCTACAGATTGTATTTTTGAATATTTTGATGTCCCGTTATGTAATTCTTCTAATTTGTTTTCTAACAACTTATTATCATTTTGTATAATCATTTCTTCTTGTGACTTTTCTTCATCCTTGGACTTCTTAAGTCGTTCCTTAAGATCTTCATTATGATTTCTGAGATGGTGAATTTCTTCTTATTGTTCAAGAAATTTTCCTTTGATGTCTTCATTAGAGTATTCTGTCTTTCGAATGTTTTTCAATTTCTTGATTTTTGTAACTAATATCTTGTTATGGCTTTTTAGCCGAAATATTTCTTCAGTATTGCTTGATAACGTGTTATTGATCTTTGTGATCTCTAACTTGTGTTCCTTTTTGGTGTCATCATTTTTAGGTTGAAGTTCTTTTATTTATTGCTGATGTCAACATATCTCTGATTCTTGGCCTTCTAATTTTCCTTGGATTTTCACAATTTCTTCATCCTTGTCATTCATGATTTTGTTTAAGTGCATTATTTCTACTTTATTATTGTCAAATTCTTTCTTTATGTCTTGGTTTTGAAATTTCTGATTGAAATATTTTTAATCCTTTAATTCGTTAATTTGCGAAGAAATTTTTTCTATCTGAATTTTTTGGTCGGCAATTTTCTCTTCTCTGTATTCTATTTGATATTTTTGTAATTTAATAATCATTTCCAAATTTCCATTCATGTTTTGGCAGCGCCTTAATTTAGCTTCTAATTTTTCTATTTGTAACTGCAAACTGGTTTCCATAGTCTTCAACTTTTTCAGCGATAAATGGTCACGAACAAAGTGCTTAGGTAAGCCTTCCTTTGAATTTGACTTTTGTCTTATTTCCTTCAATACTAGCTAGACACAAAAGGTGTAATAACCCCAAGGTGGTTCTTTTTGTACCTAGGACCTTTCTGTACCTAGAAAGTTTTAATAAATTTTTTTCTTTGACTTACAAAATCTCTTTTATAAAATGTTTTACTTCTAAACTTTTCAAACCTTCAACATATTTAAATGTAATTCATTTTGACTTTACTAATAACACAACTCCTTGTTAGGATATTAGTCTCTTAATTTGGAAACTGTGAGTCTAGAAACCTTGTGTGGTTTCATAAAACCAAGGGTTGGTTTTATAAAACCCTATACCATGCATGGTTTTATAAACCCAAGGGTTGGTTTTATAAAACCTTATCTGGTGTTTTTTTTTCATTTTTGTTTATTCTTTCCCTTTTTTTATGGGTTCTTCTTCCTTCTTCTCTATTTTTTTAAAAACTTTTTTTTTCTTCTACAATAAAGATGGCTAAAAGTGTAATGTGAGGTTAAAAACCCGAATCCCTAAGAAAACTTGGATAATTTGGCAACAAGTCCGAATTAGCTGCTTTGATACCACTGTAATACCCAGTTCCATATTACACTAGAAAACTGTCCAAAAGAACAAACCAATAGAGAATAATTCCATATCGAAAATATAAATAATATTTGAATATGAATTGATGATTTACATTTACAATATATTGGCTTTTATATAGCTATCGTGCATTTTCAATTATAAAGGACACATCTCTTCATTAATAACTAATAATTACATTTATTATTTATTATTATTTTATGTTCATAACACTTTTGAACTAATTGCAATGCATTATGTAGATCTTAGAATGTATAGAAGAATAATTCACTAGAGTTCATCATAGAAGGCTACAAGTGCTACGAATATAAAATAAGATAATAATTAAATAATTAATAATTAGGTTAACTAAAGTTAGGTTATGAAATGAGGCGTCTCCTCAACATCAAATGCCCGAGCCATATTTAAAGCGGGGCCATCATTGTAACATATCATCTTTTATCATCATCTAATATATTATCTATTTTATCAAATGGAGTTATTTTCCATTTGAGGATTATTCGCTTGAATAATCACCGAGTATATCCGGACACGGATATAGCATTGGTATCAGAGCCCCTTCCTTGGGCATCCGATTCAGGTTTTTAACCATCCAAGTAGAGTTTCTCTACATCGTTGGTCTTTGACCAAGAATACAGGCCCTTGGCCTCTCATCCACATATCCATCTTCCACAGTGCTGCATCATTCCTTTCACCACGATCTGAGCTCACTTACCTTTCACGCTCTGCCTCTCCCCTCACTTTCCCTCATTTCCCACACTGCTAACACACCACCACTCCTTCCTACGTCTGCCTTCATCTCTCCACACAGTCAACTCCCTACATCTCCGCTTCACCCATTCATCTCCTACCACGCATTCCTCACCCCTTCAACTCCTTCATTACACTCCTCTCCCCACCTCTCAGATCCACGCGCTCACTCCAACCTCCATCATCTCTTCACAGTTCCACCGCCGCCAGCACCACCTTGCTACAGCCTCTCCATTACTTCACCATGCACCTCACCTCTCCGTCACCTTCCCCTGTCAGCTCTCCCTCTATGCCTCCCCTCTTATCTTCTACGCCATCACGCTACCTCTCTCCATCTCCACACCGCCACACCTGCAAATCACAGCACCCCGCTCCTCTCAACCAACCACGCCCCCATATTTCCATGCCCTCCCACCTGCTCACCGGCTTGGTCGCCCCCCCAGCCTACAACCTCCAACCTTGCCACCACTGCTACTCCCTCATCCATTGCGCCTCCTCCCTGCGCGCCATCTCTGCCTCCCTTTCCAGCCTCGTGCTCCAGCTCCAATATCTACCTCCTTGCGCTGCTACAAACCCCGTTCATCACTTCACTCCCACCACCACATCTCCTTCGCCATCCCTCCATACTCCCCTCCTGCTGTAACCACTGCACACGCCACACCTCCACCATCCCGTGCGCAGCACCCACATCGCCTTCCTCACCATACCATACCACGGTTAAAAACCTAATTCAGTCCAAGTTTCTATAATAATATTATTATTATAGTTTAAAAAAAAATCGCAAACTCTTTATATTACCATCTTCAATTCAAATTAATATTATATTATTATATTTAATAATATAATAATTATTTGTTACATTATTACTATTATTAAATTAATAATAAGTGCACATTATAGGAGAATTGCATTTATTGCAATTATTACCTTATTAAAAGGAAAGGAAACAAAAGTCTAACCAAAAGGAAAAATAATTCTTTTAAAAAAAAGAAGACCACTTCAAGGTTATTACACCTTTTCGTTGCTTATCGTTGAAGGATAGAATCGAAAAAGACGAAACCATTGCCAAAGGAACATTCATCAAGTCAGAAGAAGGCCCTTATCATCAAGAAATCAAGTTAAAGAAAGAGATTATCTATCATTTAAGAAGTCAAGTCAAAGAAAGAATCCCACGTCAAAAAAGTCGAAGACTATCTATTGCTGAAGAAATCAAAGAAAGATAATCTATCACCAAAGAAGTCAAGACAATGGAAGCCGGTTTGTGACTAGAAATAGAGAAATTAGAAGCCAAGTTAAAGCGCTATCGAAAAGACAATGAAGAATTACGAGACATTAATACACAATCAGAAATAAAGATTGAACTACATAAGATACAAGAACGGTTCAATGAAAAAACAATGTCCAACCAGAAAAATCACATAGAAAAATTATG
Organism: Larix kaempferi; assembly: GCA_027924585.1. NCBI lineage: Eukaryota > Viridiplantae > Streptophyta > Pinopsida > Pinales > Pinaceae > Larix > Larix kaempferi. The sequence continues at coordinate 6,799,944 of BSBM01000015.1, forward strand.
TACGCAAATCAAGGAATTAAAAGATGAAAGTGATTTCAATCAGAGATTGAAAAATCAAGATATAAAAAAGGAAATAAATACTTACGAAGCAGAAATAATACGCTTGAACAAAATCATTAGCGACAAAGATGAAGAACTAATGCAGTTACGACATAAATTAGAAAGTCAAGAATCAGAGGTCGGCCAGTGTCGACAACAGATAAAAGTTCTTCAACAACAAAATGACGACTCTAAAAAGACACATAAGTCAGAGATCGCGAAGAGTAATAAAGCATTATCTAACAATGCTGAAGAAATTTTTAGACTAAGAAATCATAACAAGATACTAGTCACAAAAATTAAGAAGTTGAAAAATAGTCGAAAGATAGAACAATCTATGGACGACATTGAAGGGAAACTTCTAGACAAACAGGAAGAAAATAGTTGTATCAGAAGTCATAATGAATATCTTAAGGAACACCTTAAGATATTTGAAGATGACAGAAAATCGCAAGTCGAATTGATTAAGAAGTTTCAAAATGATAATAGGCAGTTAGAAAACAAGTTGGAAAAAATACAAAACAAAAACTTAAATCCTCAAGAGACGAAAATACAACTTCCAACTCAGATCAATGCTCTAAAGGCGACATTCCTAAACGAAAAATGACATCGTGAAAGTTTCTTATCGACACCCCAACCATAAAAACCGATATTTGAAAAAGTGGGAAATGTCGAAAGATAATGGTACTAATGTGATCAAATCTCCTGGCGACACATAAGTAGGGAATCCCTTCAGTCCACAACAAATCAATTTGGGATGGATTCATCCGTCGACGTATCGGAAGTTATGCTCTACACTTAGCAGTTCGTATCGACATGTTTCATCAGCCATGACATCGCAAAGAACAATGCGACAAAATTATAAGGCTTTGAGGACAAATCCTTTCTAAGAGAGTGGCAATGCTATGAATATAAAATAAGATAATAATTAAATAATTAATAATTAGGTTAACTAAAGTTAGGTTATGAAATGAGGCGTCTCCTCAACATCAAATGCCCGAGCCATATTTAAAGCAGGGCCATCATTGTAACATATCATCTTTTATCATCATCTAATATATTATCTATTTTATCAAATGGAGTTATTTTCCATTGGAGGATTATTCACTTGAATAATCACTGAGTATATCCGGACACAAATATAGCAACAAGAGTCTTAAGTAAGTTGTTTTCTATACATAGCCAACCTTTCCTCATAGATAGAAACCAATTCCAGGCTCAAGTGGTCAGACTAAACCTCCTGGTAAATGGAGAGTAGGACCAACAATTAGATTTTTCTATTTGTATAATAGGCTACAACCTCATGTGTAAGTACACGTTTCATGGGATCCTATCCATCATTGTTATGGATTAGGGATAAATACTAGTGTGCTCCATTTGGAGTTGTAAACATTATACCTTTCATGAATATATTTTTATATTGTTTGGTGTAATATATATGGTGAATTCTATTATTTAATATATATGAATATTTTATTTGTTACATTCAATTATTTTTCTCATGGTATGTTAATGTTGTGTTATAAATTATTTTTCATTTCCAAGAAAATTTTCTTTATATATGAAATTTGAAAGTTTGAAATGAAAATAAACATTTTATAGCCTATGGGTTGTTGAGAAGATACTTCTTTACTATCTTAAAACTTTCCTAAAAACTACTTATTATAGTCTTCTAGAACCAACAAAACATGCCTTGTGAGGATTTGCACTTACAACAAACACAAAGTAAAACATTGAAAACACAAAAACCTTGCAGCATTGGTACATTCTTCATTTTTTAATGACAAAAAGCATCTAAATTAAAAATTAGTTGCATTATCAATGGTTGTTTATACCTATAAAATCCTGCTAGCATGGTTGGCTTCGACGAGCCTCGTTCGACATTGCGACCCGATTTCAAACCCCGCACGGTAGTTGGGAGGAGACACTTAAAATCCAACCATGCTAAGGGTAGGTGTGGCCTAGGTCGGGTGTGATCCTCAGGTTATTTTGATGGCTTCGATGCCCCTGGGTCATGGTTCTTAGATCACATGATAGTCCTCCAAGTCACATAAAAACTAGAAAAAATATGGTTGTTTATGCCTTTTTTTCCAAGAACAAAAGTCACATTTTTTAATACAATATAATGAAAAAAACCTTCTTCATGTGCTTGTAAGCATGTTACATAGTCAACGAGTATGGCCCTATTTTGGAATCAAATAGTTAATGAAAAAAATGATTTCTACATTCTAAACATCCATTCTTTATTGTTAGCATATTTTCCCAAAAAGAAGCTAGAGCTACACACTTCAAACATATAGCATATCAAAATTCTAATAATAAAAAATACAAATTACAATGTAATATATGTACTGCAAAAATATAAGAATAGATATATTTCAAGTAAAAAAAAATTGCAGATCGATCATTATAGTGACTCATGATATGCCACACATTACTATTAGCTTGGATACTTGGAAATGATAACTCATCATATGCCATACCTTTCTATTAGCTTGGACACCAACTCTTGGTGCATGCTAAGGTGCCAAATGATACATGAATGATGATGTAGGAGCATCACTACCTTAGTTAGATATAAAACATGGATACATAGGTATAGTATAGTTTATTAAGGATCCATAAAGTTTTACAAAAACATTTGTGCCTTGGGAGTGATTGTTTTTGTGAATTTTGACTTGCATCTACCCTATTTTTGGTTAGTGAAGTTGACATTTAATGTTAAGCCCTAAATATGGGCACATTTACCCCTATATTGTGTTACATTATATTATTTTTGATGTTGGATTTGGTCCATTAGTTTTAATTGTCATTAGTATGGTTATATTAGTTATGTCGGCTTGGGTCAGTGAGTTGTAATTGTACCTCTTAATCTCCTATATATAGGAAGGGGATATTTTCATTTGAGCATATTGTCTTGTCTTGTATTGTGTATTTAGTGCATTGTATAAGGAGGTTTCACCCTCAAAGAGAATTTCTATTCATATATTTTATTCATTAAATGCTTGGAGTACTCTTTTTGGTCTATTTCTACACTTTTCATGCTCTTTTTGGAAATTTGTTGCTTAACATTTGGTATCAGACCTTGGACGCTTCCAAAACACGTCATCTTGGAATTTTCGCTATAGATTTTTTCTACAGTTTTTATGATAGTGAAAATCATAACCCATATCAAGAACACGCCGAAGTATTTGTGGTAAAATTTTCAGATCCTGAATTACAGGTTTGGATTTATACACTAGGGAAGTTAGGGTTTCTGACTATCCCAAAAGCTAGTCTCAAACATGTGTTCTAGGTAAAATTGTGATATATGGAGCATTCAAGATACAAATTGAGTGAGATAAGTTGCATTGGAACGAATCCAGACCAAGGTATATGTAGTAGCAATTTCATAATCATATTAAAAAAAATGGACACGTGGCAGGCCATACACTCTCACTCTTCTAAAAAGGCAAAAAAAACAAGTGTTGGGAAAATTATCACAATTGTTGGCACATCCAAATTCAACAAGACCTACGGAATTGGAAAGAGGGCATATCAGGATACCAAAAGACAATATTTCAAAATCAGAAGGGCCAAAATTTTAGGATTTTCTTAGTTGGTAGTCAGTATTCAAATTAGAGTTGGGAAAAGGTATGCCATTTTAAATTTTGCAATAGCTTTTAGTAGAAGGATCTATTTAAGGTGAACCAAAGGTGTGATATCTATTTTTATTGTTCAAAATTCCACCAAAATGTAGTGGAAAAAATCACTCCACTCAAACCACTAGAGGATTCATCGCTAACCTACGATGAAAGTGAAGACATATCTTTTAGGGTGTCCAAGTTGGAAGATATGATGAAAAGGACTGTGAAAATGGTTAATTTAGTTAACTTGGAAAATAATATGGCTAGTAAAGAGGATCTCAAGGGGATGGCTAGTAAAGAGGATCTCAATGGGATGGTTAGAAAAGAGGATCTAGAATATTTGAAGATACTACTAAATGATATAAGACTTAGCTTTCCTACACATTCGTCTAATCAAGAAGAGGACAAGGAGGAAAAGGGGGAATTATTCCAATCACATATTGAGAAAATTGAAAAACCCTTAGAAACTAAGAGGTTTGAATCCCCAAAATCTAATGATATGCTCCATTAGCATGAGTTTAACTCAGGTACAAAGAACTACTTTATTCCCAAGATTGATATGAGAATTTTTGATGGCAATGATCCAATAACATGGATATTCCAGATGGAGCAATTATTTGATCCACACCAAGTGCCAACTTTGAAAAAGGTAACTATTGCATAATTATATTTAGATCCTCATCAATTTGTGTGGTACCAATGGATTTGTGACCATAAAAACAACTCTATTATCTCTTGGTCTATATTCATGAAATAATTGATTGCACATTATGGCGATATAAATAACAACACTTTCTTTAGTCAGTTTATAAATATCAAACAAAAAGGTCTAGTTACACAACATATCAAGCATTTTCAGAAGTTAAGTCTTAGAGTGAAGAATATTTTAGAAGATAATTTGCTGGATCTCCTTATGGGCACTTTAAAGGAGAAACCCCAAAATACCTTCTCCTAGATGCAGATGCGAATCTCTCTCCAAGTGGTGTGAACTTGCTTGGTTTATTGAGTGTGCAAATGAGGTGAAATTTCCTTCTATTTATACAAGTGCCAAACTGAATTTTTCCTCAACAAGGCCGACTTGTCAAAACTATCTAGGCCGACTTAACTTGGGGATCAATAAATAAAGTTTTATTTTAATCTTTTCTTTGGGTAATTTATCACCAAGGTTTACATTGATTCTTTCAAGGGTTTACATAATTAATTACATCAAATTAATCTCTCATGGGGGGTACATATCAATACAAAAAATATAATAATAATATCTTCTGCAGTTGCACAAATTCCAATAATCCCTCGCAACAAGGAAGGTATTCTTCAAATGCGTTCATCATCAACATCATGATCATCTGGGTTTCATCTATGCATATATACTGTCTCGATCATATCTATACATAATGAAGGTTTTCAAAACGATTCCAGTCCTTTGAGAAGTGTCATCATGCATCAACTCCACCATTCCTTCAGTGAGCCCAAGAGTAGTCTCTCCATCCTACCTAGATATCCGAAAGATAATATTTACTATCTGCTTTACCATATGATACCCGTCCATCTCATCTTCCGATATGATCCTCCCATACATGGTTGAGAACCTAGACGAGAAGAGGTGCATGACCATCTACTACCTGTTCATCTCATTTGTCGATGGGATACTCCCATAACTAGACGAGAACCTGAATGAGTAGAGGTACTTGTGCAAACATCACATGACCATATACTACATGTCCATCTCATCTGTCAATGGGATTAATCCCATACCTGGCTAAGAACTTGGACGAGTAGAGGTACCTGTGTGGAACCCGACCATCTACTACCTGTCTATCTCATCTGCCGATGGGATTACTCCCATACTTAGTTGAGAACCTGGACGAGTAGAGGTCCCTGGGTGAAAGCATGATAACCATCTCTATGTCATCTTTCCCTCTCAAGGAGGGACACGTTCTCTTCTACTCCAAGTTTTCCACGAATGTATTCAAACTTTATCCTGGGAAGAGGCTTGGTGAGAACATCTGTAGTTTGGTCATCTGTCGAAACATACTGTAACTCGACCGCACCTTTCTGTACCATATCAAAAATGAAGTGATGCCAAATATCTATATGCTTCGACTTGTCATGGAATACAAGATCACTGATATCTGCACACAGCTCTGGTTATCAAATTGAATCACAGTTGGATATGGAATCTAGCCAAACAATCCCGCAAGGAGTTTCCGAATCCATACAACTTCTCAAGATACTGTACTAGAAGCCATATAATCAGCCTCTGAAGTACTAAGTGTTGATGAGGTCATCTTCCTGCTACACCAGGAAATTATTGCAGAACCTATATTGAAGAAACATCCAAAAGTACTCTTCCTATCTATAGCACATCCATCCCAATTTGAGTCTGAAAACCCCTACAATATCAAGTCACACTCTGAAGCATATCTCAGGCCTTATCCCACAGTGCCACGCAAGTAACTGAGCACATGTTTTGTAGCAATCCAGTGAATCTTCCTCGGTTCACACATGAAATGACTGAGAGCATTCATAGCAAAACATATATTTGGTCTGGTGCTCGTCAGATACATCAAGGATCCAACTTACTAGCGATACATAGTGGGATCAATCGAATTTGAATATGAAACAGAATCCCTCAGCTCCTTCAAATTTTCATCCATCAAAGTGGCCATGGACTTGCAATCCAACATTCTGAATCTCTTCAGAATATCTATGGTTTATTTTCCTTGAGCTAGGAAAATCTACTTCTTCCTCTTCCATACTTCTAATCCCAAGAAGTAATGCATCAATCGAAGATACTTCATTTCAAACTCAGAGGAAAGTTTCTTTTTATTCCAGTGCGAAACAGGTCATCAACATAAAGGACAAAAATAAATGGCTCAACATCCACAAGCTTGTAGTAATGGTTGGGATATGCATCACCCTTGGTGAATCCTAGTCTCACCAAATATCTGTCTATCCATCCATACCAAGCACGTGGTGCTTGCTTGAGTCCATACATGGCCTTTTTCATCCTACATACATGATAATCCTTTCCATGGACAACAAACCCTTATGGTTGTTTGATATATACTTTTTCCTCAATAACACCATTGAGAAAGGATGTCTTGAAATCCATTTGATGCAACTTCTGTCCCACAGATGAAGCAATGGCAATGATCGATATGATGGAAGTATATCAAGCCACAAGAGAAAATGTCTCATCATAATCAACTCCCTCTTTCTGAGAGAATCCTCTGGCAACAAATCTATCCTTGTGTTTTTCAACACTGCCATCTGCTCCATGCTTGATTTTTTATAACCACTTGGAAGTCACTATTGAGTTCCCCTTAGGTCTCGACACAACCTTCCACACATCATTCTTCATGATGGATTGGGATTCTTCCACCATGGCATCCTTCCAAATTTGGTGTCTGGATGCTTCTTCGTAAGTGGTAGGTTCTAAGTCAATGATGTGACTCATCAATGCTACATAATTGGAGAACCTCTGATTTATTTTAATTTCTCAGAAAGTAACATGTGGAGCTTCATGCCCCTCTGCATCGTACAAAGTCTATTGTGCCAATATAGTCCTTTTCAGGCCTACTGGAATATCTCTGGGAACATCAACTATTTCAACTGGATCAATGAGATCGATGGGTTCATCCTTCTCTACTAACTCCCTTTGATATGGAGAGGGATATGATCTCATCTCTTTTTATTCTAGCATATCCTCATCATCAATATCCATGTCTGATCCTTTTCCTTTCCTGACAGCCATCTCTACTTCAAAGGACACATCCCTGTTGACTTTGATCTATTTGGATACTGGGATATAAATCCCATAGGCCTTTGAAGATTCAATGTATCTCATTAAATTTCCCTTCTTACTTGAATTTTCTAACTTCATCCTCTTCTCCTTGGGAACACTTATGTAGACTGGATAGCTAAAGATCCGGAGGTGGCCCACTTATGGTTTCACTCCTATGAAAGCTTCTTCCTGAGTCATGTTCTTCACAATCTTATATGGGCATCTGTTGTGTACATAGGCAATTGTTCTGGATGCTTCTACGCACAAGAACACCGGTATGCTCTGGTAATGTATCATGGCTTTGTCTGCCTCCACAATTGTTCTATTCTTCCTTTCTGCAACCCCATTTTGTTGGGGGTTGTAGGGAATTGTGAGATCCCTCTTAATTCCTGCTTTCTTCCAGACATTATTGAAATCAGTAGAGGTATATTCTCCACCATTATCAGATCTCAAAATCTTGATCCTCTTTCCTGTCAGATTATCGACTTGTGCTTTGAACTCTTTGAATTTTTTGAGAACTTCCTCAGATTCCTTGGTCTTGAGAAAATATATTCAAGTCTTCCATGAGTAGTCATCAATAAATTTCATATAATAATTATAGCCGCCCAGTGAAGCTACATTCATGGGCTCGCACAAGTCAAAGTGCATTAGATCCAAAATTCCTTTAGATCTGCTTTCACTATCTGGGAAAGATCTCTTGGAATTATTTCCAAGTGCACATCCTCTACACGTTCCATCATGGTCTACCTGAAGCATTGGTAAACTTATCACTATATTCTTCAATGTTGGGAGAGATTTATAATTTAGATGAGCTAGTATTTTGTGCCATAGTTCACCCATGCTTGTAGAGTCATGAACTAGGGCTTGAGCTGGTGGAGTGATCAACTAGTACAAGCTCTACTATCTCACACTAGTTACTTTTGTTGTATCCATGCTTGAGTTCTTGCACCAAGCAAGCACTTTCCCATCTAAAAATGCAACTTTACATCTCTTTTCCTCCAAGGATGAGATGGAGACAAGATTTATTTTCATACCAGGTACATAAAGCACATCACTCAAGTGAATTGTATCACTAGACTCTAGCTGAAGGGAGGTAGCCCCAGATCCATTCATAGTGTAGTTAGCATCATCTCCAAGTACATCACACAGATGGAATTCTTTCTCAACTACTTCTGAAATATTTTCTTTATAACCTGTCATATGTCTAGAAGCACCACTATCTATGAGCCATGTATCACTAAAGGTGGGAAAAGTACCTGATAATGCTGATACGAAGAAGAATTATGTACGATCTTCATTCCTTTGCTTCTTATGATGGTGGTACTATTCTACATCAACAATTGAGGCTTCATTCTTCCTTTTGTTTGAAATTTGGCAATTACTGGTGTAATGGCCATATGTCTTGCACTTGTAGCATTGTATCTGAGATAAATCCTTCTTCTTCTTCTTCTGATCTGGAGGAGGACTTGGTCTCCTACCTTGGTGCTTTTGTTTGCAAAACTTTCTTCCCTTTCCCTTTCCTTTCTTGGCATGGGACATGCATGCTTGATTCTCCTCAGGTTGAGTTCCTTGAAGTCTCTACCTTGCTGCTATCATTGATTCTTCCTAAGTGCAATCTTTCCATAACTTGTCAAATTTGGGAATCTTGGTTTGAGCACTTATAATTTGAATGAATGACTCCCAAGATGGTGGGAGAAATTTTAGAGTAGTAATGACAAGCTCCTTATCATCAATGGGGTCTCCACTAGTACTAAGCTTGTACCTTAGTTCTGTGATCCTCATGAAATATGAGGCAATAGATTATGACTTGGACATATTCATGTTTGATAGTTGGTTCCTCAATGTAAGGTTTGCATTGATAATACTATGTTCAAACAAATTATTTAGGGTTTTGAACACCCTTCCACGGGGGGTTCACTTAGTGAATTTGTTACATAGCATGATCGTTCACATGATATTAAAGAATATCCCTAATTTCACTAAATATTGGGAAATTCCTCTTAAAATTTTATTGTTGAACCCCCCTCCCAATATGCCTTTCTAATTAAGAAAACCCCTAGTTTCACCATATATTATATGTATCCATTTTTATCAACCCATTTTTAAGACCCCCTTTATATCATATTATCAAGTTGTAACAAATAGGATCCCTAACACATGTTAGTATAAGCAAACACGATGCTAAATAAAATAATGGTATAATTCTAATAATGATCCAACTAGGATTGCAGGGGTGACTAATCAATTTGTAGCGTTGGGGATGGTGGAAGACCCAATGAAATAGTATTGGGAAGGAAAATGCATAAAAGGAAACCCAGTCAAGAGATCAACATAACAAATAATATAAAAGGTTGATCGTTTAATAGTTAGTGCAATGCTTATAAAAGAGAAGAATTGCAAATGTTTCACACCAAAGTCTGCCAATATACCAATTTTATATCATGTAAATATAAGTATAGACATAAAGAGCTCATGTTTTCTATAATCTTAATAAATTAAACTCCATAAAAATTCAAAATTGAAACCCTTTCGTGGATGGACTCCCCATGCTATAGGAACTGCATCGTACTCTAGTACAGAGACAAATTAAGTAGGATAGATCAAGATAGGCTTTTAGCCATGTGAATGAGAAGATGAAAACAATGTATTTTCCTAAGTTATTGTTTACTGTTAATTTCCTGTGATTATATGTATCAGTGCTTTCTTTATAAATTCTGCAGACATTTACTTCCAAAAAATTACAGTGGTGTTTTCTACATTTTATAAATATCAGTTTGTTTAGAAATAATTAATTTTCATTTCTGAAAATCATATGAATTATTTTCTATATCATATGGTTGTAGAGTAGATCCCAACATACAGCATATCGATATCAATTTCTTTTAGAAATAATGCATAGTAATAAATGAAATTCATTCACTATCATATAGAAAAAGAAATGCATTCTTTTCTTGACGAATGAAGTTATGTTTTTCATCTTACAACATATAGTAAAACAAACCCTAAACCCTAATACAGATCATTATTTCATTTCTTCATCTACGATAATATTTGATTTACAGTCATCGTTGTGATCTTTCTAGTCAAGAGGCAAAGAGTAAAACCCTTTTTATAAAATATTTCACATTTCATTCAAGTGTCGTTTCATAGCATTATCGTTTTGTTTTTCGTCGAATATACAGAAATAGAATTACACTTCATCTTCTAAATTTTCGACACATCACAATACAGATAATTACTATTGATCTGAAGTTTAAATTTTCTTCTAAACGAAGCGACAGTCAAGAATTATTCCATATTTTTCACTTATATTTTCTTTGAAACGAAGAAGACGATAACAGAGAACTTTCATATTTATTTCATGCATAGGTTTTTAACTATTTTAGTCACAAACTCTAATCTGGGTCGAAACCCCATTAAGAACGCACATCAACCATTTGTTTTCCAGAAGTCGTATTACTATTTCCAAACCCGACTAAGGATTAAACTCTCTTCGGCAAAATCGCATTGCCCAGAACAAATCAAGATTCGAAATCAAGACATCAAAAGTGAAACATAAACATTGTTTTGGAAGCTTGGAAGAACAGTGACATTTCATTTCCAAAAAACTCATCTGAGAGCTGAAACCCTCGACGGAGCCACCTTGCCAGTTTTAACACAAAACTAAAAACAAGACCACAAACATTTCAAACACAACTGTTAAACAGGTAGCCAAAGGCACCTTTATACAGACTCAAGAATAGACGCATGTCTCCTAAGAGACCAACTACCGAACCGAAAAACTACTTAGTCATAACTTCTTCGTTGTCTGCAAATGACAAAGGTCCTACGAAGGGTCTTCCACAGGGCTTACCGATTAAACGCATGCTATCCATCGACAGTAAGTTAAACTCGCATCGCGTGGATGGATACCTGCCAAGACATGGAAAACGAGGTTAAAACTCGATCATTAGAAACATTTTTTTTAAAAGTAAATCAGAACACAATGTGATAGGGAAATGTGGGTTACAAAGGCTTACCTTCGAATGAAAGATGGTGTCACCACACAAGACCAGTCGTAACCACATCTTCATTTCTGGCACGAAGCAAAAGGGTCAATCTCACAACGTAGAGCTCATCATCGTCAACACTCGAATCTGAGCAACCCTCATAAGAACTCAAGGATTACTATCTTCAATGCTCAAATCGAATGGTATCCAAACACAGAGCAGTAAAACCTTACAACGACGAACCCTGCTACCCCCTTCACGCAGGTTTTTCACCATTAAAATAACAAAGCCGAGTCGCAGAGGTACCAACGGCCAAACCCTACTTTGCAGCGGCCTGTCGGCCTTTCCCTTCGAAGAACCAGGCTCCAAATGAGTGTAAAGACAAAGGATGAATGGTAGTATAGCAAAAACCCTTAGGGTTGGTTTCATCGGAAGATCAACATCGAAGATTGTGCCAAACAATCAACACAACTACCAAAGCGGGGTGTAGAACAACGACTACATTAATTGCTTATCCAACTACAAAAACCTGTTGGAGGCCACGTCAATAGAAACATGCTACAGTTCGGCAGTATTCTTACACCTTCAACCAATGGCCATCACGTGGAGTCAACCATGAAGGAGCCAGCGGAGCAATCCATTAATAGTTGCAGCTACACATAAATGCAAAGGGATTTCGTATCACTTCGACAGCATTCACCTGCAGGAGCATTTATAACATGTCAATGTCGCATTTATATATATATAAGCCCGAGGCTCAAAACTTCAATCAATTGTTGGTTATAATAGTTAGCGTCATATTTCATTAATCACATAGTTATATAGTTATGTTAAACGTCGTATTGTATTACATTCACATGGATAACATAGACCTTGGTTATGTTTTAATATTATTACTTTATATTCCAACGTGTATTATAGAACATGGTCGTGTTTTGTATGCTTAGGGTAATCCAAGGTTTGTTAAACCTCTAGGTACACGAAGAATTGATAATTATTTTATATAATTTGAGGACATTAGAATTTACTATGTTCATAATAATTATATTATGTAAAGATTTTAGTTTGTATTTCGATTAATGCTATTTAAATAATACATTGTGAACTATATGACATCAACATTCAATTGTTGAAGTAGTATGTTTAAATTGCATAGCGTTATGCTAATATTTAATCATTTTTAAATTTAATTGTGTTCAAACACAGTATAGGTAGGGTCTGACATGGTCTCACTTATCTTTGGATTTTGACATATTATCGCTAAGATTACATGGAATATTTTTAATTGCAAAGGGTCTAATGGTAGTATAGGATGCATCGACTCTTGTCACCTAGGCTTAGAAGATCACCAATTTTTGCATTATAGAAGTAACACAATGCTAGCATGACTTGGTACTTGTCTTACATAGTACCTCTTATCTTTACAAGAATACTATTATTTGTATTGCGCTAACAAGATGAGATAGGATGAGATTCTTTAAAACCACTAAAGCTATATTTTTTTATTAATCATGTCACCTCATCAATGATTATGACATGCTCGATAATATTTTATCTTAAAAGCTCGTCTATACTCTTTATGTTTCCAGCTATCACCAACTTGTGCAGACAAGAGAACTATCATGTATTTATATCATTTCAAATGTTGTTTTTAGAGAGTAGGAAGTGCTTTTACTATTTCAATTCATTTACAATTAAGCATATGTACTAAGTACCTTCATCCTTACTTTCTTATAGCAGAATAAAAATAACTGAGTTGTTAAAAACAAAACTGGAAATCTTACCGGCATCACCTTCATGCATGGTTTTACACAAATCTGTTCTATTTGAAAGACGACTAGCTGAAGCATATATAGTTCTTGAATGACTAGAAATATTTTTAACTCTTACCTGCAGATCTGCGAAAGAAAGAACAGTTCCAATGCTTTAGTTATTAAGCTAAGTAAACCAAGGGCACTCGATAGGAACCCCTTCAGAAAAAATAAAACGAAGTCGTCAGCATTTAGTTATCCAATCATAAAACATGACAAAGCATTTATCTTTTATCTATGTCAATTTGTAATCTGCAGTCCGCACATGTTAATTTATACATTTTGTTTTATGTGTAATACCAGGTTCAGTAGTTGTCAATGTTCATTAATTCCGCAAGCAGTGTTTATAGCATTAAATGCCATTTCTAAAAACTTTTAAATTTTAGTGATTTTTGGGGTGTTACATAACTCGCAATGTGAATATGTTAAAGAAGAATACAAAAAGTTGAAAGAAATAATTGGTCAAGAAAGATTGATCTAACTTTTCTTGGTTCGAGTGAGCCAAGAAAGATTGATCTCACTTTTCTTAGTTGTCATGGAGAAAGGTTTGATTGAATCTCAATACCCACCTAAACCCCAACCTAGAAAATGAAGAGTTAGATATTTTACTCGAATGCCTACAAAAAATAAAATACAATTGTTCAACTATGAAACTCCCAATTAGCTACATCTCTTAACTTAAAGACGAAAAACAATATAATGTATCAATTCAAACCAATCCTAAATAAGTTATTAAATGAGTGTGGATCATGGCCAGTAATCTGAAGAGACTTCCATCGATATTATCATTGGTACAATATTATCAGATTTATGTAAAACTTAGGATCATAAGCAATATCAAATAAAAATGGAGGGTCCTTAAGTTTTAGGTGGGTATGAATTGAGCCCATGATTTGGAGATATGAATCCATCCCATGACTTGGAGGTTATTCCTCAGCCCACCCAAATAAAATAACTCCCAATATTTATATTACTATGTCAAATTAAAAACCCCCCTTGACCCCTTAATACGGGGAAATATATTTTTGAGGTTTTTAAGAGTATTCAAGCCCCCAATATGAATGGACGTGATATGATATTGCCTCACTAGTGAACCCCCCGTGCACCTTTCTAGCATTCTTCTTTCCTGATATTTGAGGTACCAAATGGTATCTAACTGTGTCCACCAAAATCCTTCTTTCTCTGGCATCATTCTTCCTCCAACGAGATTTATCTTCTTCGGATTTTGGTTATGGGACCTTCTCATTGACAAATTGGGAGAGATCATTTTATCATATTAAGATAAGAACCCTAGACTTCCAAGAGATGAACTTGGAAGCCCCTTCCAGATGATCTTCAACCTTCATTCCAATCATCATGATTGTAGATCCGAAGCAGAAACCCTAGCAAGAGCTAGTTCAGAAATAAAAGTTGTATTCTTGAGAAAATAACTCCATAGGAGGATGTTCCCTAGCAAGGCGAGTTGAGGAAAGGCAGGGTCGAACTAATTCTGTGGAGGGAGTAGGTCAAAAATTGAAACCCTAATTTCTGCAGTAACTGCTGCTGCAGAATTAGGTCAAAAATGAAAATTCTGAGAATTGGATTTTTCCTTTACCAAAATATGCACCCTTCCTAGAGAGAAATTCCCAAGGAACTTTTCCACCAAAATGATGAGTGAAGGCCTTAAAAGATGAAACCCTAGTTCCGACAATGGCTTCTTCTAGTACTTCTCTGAAACCATGTTAGTTTTTCATACAATTATAGCATTATAATTCAATTAAATAAGATCAATAGGATCACTAGAAGAAAGAAAAAGCACATAAACAAAGAACATGAGAATAAAACCCAACAACCTTAGTACATAGATGAATAATTCTGAGAACATAGTACAATGACGAGAGAGAAAAGTGGAAAAACTTTCCATGTAGAAACCCAAAAATATCTTCTCCTAGTTGTAGATGCAAATATCTCTCCAAGTGGTGCAAATTTGCTTGGTTGAGTGAGTGTGCAAATGAGGTGAACTTTCCTTTTATTTATACAAGTGCCAAACTGGATTTTTCCTCAACAGGTCCGACTTGTCAAAACTGTCTGGGCCGATTTGACTTGAGGATCAATAAATAAAGTTATATTTTAACCCTTTCTTTGGGTAATTTATCCCCAAGGTTTCCATTTATTATTTCAAGGGTTTACATAATTAATTACATCAAATTCATCTCCCGTAGGAGGTACAGATCAATACAATAAAATATAATAAGAATATCTTCAGAAGCTGCACAAATTCCAACAAGAAGAGCAAGAGGTCTATAATTTAATTGTGACAGCAAGTATAGTAAGGGACATAAGTGTGGCGAGAAGAAATTATTCTACATATATTGTGAAGAGGAAGAAGCAAAAGAACGAGACTCTTCTCAAGCTAAACAAATATAAGAGATTATTTTCGAAGAGATTAATCCCACCATATCCTGTCATGCATTGGCTGGAATTAGCACCCCTAAAACTCTCAAGATTGAAGGATATATCAAAAAGAAAAAGGTAACAGTGTTGATTGATTTTGGTAATACTCATAATTTCATTCACTGTAAATTAACCAAAGTTCTCAATTACTTTGTATATCCAACACCAGAGTTTCAAGAAATGATTGCAGATGGAGGAACTATCAATTGCTCAGGGAAATGTCATAATATAAATCTTACTATGGGGGAATATGTATTGAATAGTACAATGATTTCTATTCCAATGGGTGGTGCTGATGTTCTCTTAGGATTTTAATGGTTACAATAATTGGGAACGTGGACTTTAATTTTTAGAATCTTTTCATGAAATTTTTATGGGAAGGAAATGCATACGATTTAAATGGTATCGCAGGAAAACTAAGCAAGGTTATAATCTCTAATGGTTTGAAAAAATTGATGAAAAGGGGACATCAAGGTGTAATGGCACAATTATGATCATTAGATCTTCAAAAATCTAAGCCTCCTATTTCCCCAGATCTCCAAAGGGTCATTAATAAGCATTCCAATGTATTTGAAGATATTCCAAAAGGTATTCCAACTGTTTGAGATTTTGATCATTCAATCCACTTAATTCCAAGAAGTGTTCCTCCTAACATTTGACCTTACAGATACCCTTATGGCCAGAAGAGTGAAATTAAGCGTATGGGTGAAGAAATGTTAGAGGATGGCATAATTAGGCCTAGCTAAAGTTCTTACTCTGCACTAGTGGTAATGGTACACAAGCCGGATGGATCGTGGTGTATGTGTCCATATTATAGATAGCTCAACAAGATCACCATTAAAGATAAGTTTCCCATTCCTACCATTGATGAATTACATGGAGCTGTTTTCTTCACAAAGTTAGATCTTTGTTCCGGGTATCATCAGATTAGAATGAAGGATGAAGACAACCCAAAAACAACATTTAGAAATCATGAAGGTCATTATGAATTTCTAGTCATGACATTTGGTCTCATGAATGCACCTTCCACATTTCAAGGCTTGATGAATTCCATTTTCAATCCTTTTCTTAGAAAATTTGTGCTAAGATTCTTTGATGATATACTAATCTATAACAAGTTTTGGGAAGACTTCGAGGATTCTTAGGTTAAAAAAGGGTACTACCGCAAGTTTTTTCGGAACTATAGAAGAATAACAACGCCTCTAACAACATTGTTGAAGAAAGATGCGATTTCCTGGAATCTAGAGGAAACTCAAGATTTTGAACAAATTAAATAGGCAATGTGAAAATCTCCTATTTTGGACACACCGGACTTCACAAAAACCTTTATTGTGGAATGTGATGCTTCAGGAAGTGGCATTGGTGTTGTTCTAATGAAAGAAGGAGATGCACTTGCTTTCACAAGTCATACAATCAAAGGAAATAACTTAAAGAAGCCCATTTATGAGAAGGAAATGTTGGAAATACTACATGCTCTTAAGAAATGGGGTCCTTACCTAAAAGGTAGGCACTTCAAGGTAAAAACAGATCATCATAGTCTTAAATACTTCCTGGAACAGAGATTATCTTCGGAAGAGAAACAAAAATGGGTAACCAAGATGTTGGGGTGCGAATTTGAAATAATATATTGAAAAAGGGAAACAAAATGTGGTCACATATGGGCTCTCCATAAAATATGAATATGTTGGGGCATTACTTTCTGCAATTTCTATTCTACAACCAAATTGGATAGCAGCAACAAGGGAATAATGGAAAAATGACCTATCTGTGTGGATGCTAAATCAAAAGCTACATAATGATCCTAGTTTATTAGATAATTTTGTGTGGAAAAATGATTCACTATGGTATAAGGATCGCTTATATTTATTGAAAAAATACCAACTCAAACAAAAGGTCCTCTCGGAATTACACACCTCTCCTATAGGTGGGCACTCTGGATTCCTGAAAACTTACCACAAGGTCAAGAAGGAATTTTTTTGGGAAGGTCTTCAATATGATGTTCAAAGGTTCATGGCCAAATGTTTGGTTTTCCAACAAAATAAGGGTGAAAAATTTAAGACCATGGGACTTCTACAACCATTAGACATACCTTGCCAGCGTTGGGAGGAAGTATCAATGGATTTTATCAGAGGTCTACCAAAGTCAGAAGGAAATAATTGTATTATGGTGGTTGTTGATAGAATCACGAAGTATGCACATTTTTGTGAACTCTCTCACACTTTTAATGCAAGAACAATAGCTGTAACCATTATGGAAACTATTAAGAAGTTACATGGAAATCTGAAGATTATTGTAAGATATAGAGATCCAATTTTCATTGAAAAATTTTGGACTGAATTATTTTCTTTTTTGGGTACCCAATTGGCTCGCAATTCATCTTATCATCCTCAATATGATGGGAAAATTGAGATAGTGAACAAATGTTTGGAAGGCTATTTTCGTTGCTTTGCATCTGATAAAAAACATAGTGGTTGAAATGGTTGTCTTTGGAATAATGGTGGTACAATACTTCCTTCCATACATCATAAAAAATGTCTCTATTTATGGCACTTTATGGGTACCAACCTCCATCTATCACATCTCCCTTAAAATGAAAATTTAAAGTTCAAGCTGTGGAAGATCACATAGAGAACCAACAAGAAGTTCTACAGATACTTAAGAACAACCTGGCTATGTCAAAAAATAAGATGAAACAACAAGCTAATCAACATCACAGTGAAATGAGTTTCAAAGAAGGGGATTGGGTATTTATGAGGCTACAACCTTACAATCATATGTCCCTCAAGAAACTAAATAAGGACAATAAATTACCACCCAAGTATTATGGTCCTTATAAAGTGTTGCAAAATATTCATAGTATGTCTTACAAATTCGATCTCCCTTCATCTTCAAGAGTACATCCAATTTTCCATGTTTCTTTCTTAAATAAGGTAATAGGAGACAAGATCCCAATTCAAAAAATCTTGCCGGAGCTTTGTGAAGAAGGAAAAGTCATATTGGAACCTAAAAAAATCACTAAAACAAGGACCAAACACATACAGAATTGAACTATTACTGAATACCTCATCAAGTGGAAGAACTTACTAGTTGAAGATTCAACATGGGAAGCTGAGTCCTTCATATAGAATCAACTGTAACTAATCAAGCGTTGAATACAACACTTCTTTGAAGGGGAGGGGCATGTTAATCCCTAAATATGGGAATGTTTCCCCCTATATTGTGGTGCATTATATTAGTTTTGATGTTGGATTTGGTCCATTAGTTGTAATTTTCTTTAGTATGGTTATATTAGTTAAGTCATCTTGGGTCAGTGAGTTGTAATTGTACCTCTTAATCTCCTATATATAGGAAGGAGATATTTTCATTTGAGTATCTTGTCTTGTCTTTTCTTGTGTACTTAGTACATTGTATAAGGAGGTTTACCCCTCATAGAGGATTTATATTAATCTGTTTTCTTCATTAAATTCTTGGAGTACTCTTTCTGGTCTATTTATGCTCTTTTCATGCTCTTTTTGGAAATTTGTTGCTTAACATTTAAATGTGTAGAATATTTAGGATTGGGACATGAAATACAAACATCTATCACAATGTGGTATATCGTGAGGAATTAATAACAACTTCCATACCATCATTTGAGACCATATGCAGACATTGGCATGCATTTTAGTGACATTTGCTTGCATTTATTGAAAAGAGCAAAATCTTTTAAAAAATAGCTACAAAACAAGCTATAAAACTACGTGAGTGGGTTTTTAAAAATGCACACCAAGGTTGGTATAAGTTTTCTCTACAAAAAGTGATATTTGATGTCTATCAAATATTAGTTTTTTGACAAAGCCCATATATCATAATTTCCAAATTCATCTCAATTTGTCGCCATATAATCTACCAAGTCAACAACTTTTGGTGTTTTCAGTAAAATTGACAAAAATTCCCTTGCTTGACTAAAATAAAGCCTAGTGTTTAATTATTGGTCAAATTGATTGATTTCAATTTTACAATGTGTATTTTTCATTCCCCACCTTACTAAATTTCCATATTTTCAATTTGAGTCTTAAATTTTGTTGTTGTGTAAAGCTATTCAAATTATGCTATCCTTTTTTACAAAATGTGCAAAGTTTGTGAATTAGAATAATAATGCATGCCAATTCTTCCACATGCATGATATAAGGACACCCTCCTCATTTTCAGTGATTTTCCATTCTTTTCACAAAAACCATGTCTTAGATTTCCTCGATTGATATCCAAGTGCATGTAGTTTGCCTTGAAAAGTGCCCTCACTATTACATGTAAATTCTGACAGTTTTTTCTACAATGACAATGGAAATCGTATGTGTTGTCAGAAATTCCTTCCAATTTTTAAATTTAACCCTGATATACATCACAATTCTAACGAGACATTCCTCATGACGGTATACTGATGTCAATACATCGGTACAATGACAACTCCACATGATCACTTTTAATTGAAATAGTCAAATGACGCCCTTGTTGACCTAGTCAACGGATGTTGGAATTCCAATGGCAGTGCACATAAAAATGTTGGGAAACCTCTTAACCTTGAACCATAAAGCAGAAAAGATAGAACAGAAGGGAACAATATTCCAAGAAGAGAGGTGGTGTCTAAAGACACCGTTGCAGCACTTAAGCACATAGCATTATGATAATAAAATTATAATAAATATTGAGCATGAAAGACATCTCGAAAATCATATATGACACAACCCATAGGGTTTTCCTTTTATAGCTTCCATATTTAACAAAATCCCTGAAAGTGAGGAAGATATAGTCCACAAATAAGGGTTGTTGTTCCTGACCGTTACCACAAAATACACAACTTCCCAAAGATTAGTCGGTTGTTGTAGTCATGTCGACCATGGTTTTTCCAACTATCCAGTTGTCTGTTAAACCGACTGTACAATTGCTCCGTTGAATTTCCTAGTCGCGACTCTATTTGACTGCTTCGTTAGTCACTTGTATTTTAATGACTGATTGTCTCCAGAAGATCCAGAGTTGTGATGACCCATAAATACCTTAGGTTCCAACACCCCCCCATCAACACAACACTTTGGAGATTCAGGAGATGTAATTACTTTCTTTGAACACCCCCCCATAATTGCAACTTCTCGAAGCCCAATCATAGTCGAAAAGTTTCACAAACTTAGATTCTGGTAAAGGCTTCATAAATATATTAACAACTTAAGCATTTGTCTTGCAATAAAGAAGTGATACAACATTCTCCTGTACCAACTGTCTTAAATAATGAACATGAAGTTCAACATGCTTCATCTTGCTATGAGCAATAAGATTATCAGCAACTTGAATAGCACCCTAATTATTACAATAAATAATAGTGGAGGCATGAACAAGAAACCCAAGGTCATTGAAAAGATGACGAATAGAAACTGCCTCTGTATCTGCATTGGCAGTGCCACGATACTTGGATTTTGTAGTTGAAAGAGAAAATACCTTTTGTTTCTTACACCACCAGATTAAGGGTCCAAAATTTAGTCGAAACACATAGCCATAAGTAGACTTGCGGTTATCAATGTCGCCGCCCTAGTCAGAATCAGTGGATCTGACTAGTGGTGTTGTACTGTCACAATACCCGATACCATACTGTTGCCCCCCAACAAATTCCCCTTGATTTTGCAAAATCAAGGGGTCCCCATGTAAATTTTGTAAATATTTAGCTTTTGATTTCATAGGTGATTTCTTGGTTATATTTCATCGATCCCTCACTCTTTGCCACTCTGTTGACTTGGCTTTCTTGAGATAAAGATTTGGTGGTTTGATGTATGCATGTCATTTGGGTCTTCTCACTTCTTGGATGATCTTTAACATTTTCATTCCTTTATCTGATCTTGTTTGAGCCATTTTCATGGCTATGTTTTCTTTCATCTAATCAACATGTGTCTTTGACAATCTCGCCAATTCTATGATTTTCAAAACATCAATGAATTAATGGGTATCTTGGTGGATCTTGATAAATTAATTGATTACAAATTTTTCTAATGATTATCTACATCTTGAAAGATTGCATAAAGATGGGTAACGTCATTTTTTTTTATGAATTTATTTTTGGATTTTCTTTGAGATAAAGTTCATTATTCTTTTCCATTAAAAATAAAATAAATTATCCTTATAAAACTTTTGATTCATAATTTAATATAGAAATAATATAATTATGAATCTAATTTAAAAAGTCTTAAATTTATTTAAAGGATATTGTTTATAATTATTAAAGGAAATCTAAGTTATCATTCATTTTTAAAAAGATGGGAGGTTAGAAATTTCATATATGGCAAAACTAAAGTGATTATTTTAAAATATCATCGAAAACTTTCCTTTCACATGAACATTAATAAACTGCCATCTTTTTATGGTTGAATTTCTTTCTTTTGAAAATTAGGTATGTTGATACATGTTGGCATATTTGAGATTATGAATCCACGAGTAAATCTCAAAATTTGAAAATTTGGTTCAACCTCATTATCATTATTTATGTGATAACTCAATCAAGAAAAATCCCATAAGAAAAAGATATTTGATATTTGTCACGTTATCAATGGAGTAAGAACAAGAGGGCACAAACAAAGCTAGTAACCATGAATTAAAAGGACAGATCACGTGAAAGAAAACATTTGGTATATTTTATTGAAATGAAATCTATTAAATGTGTTTTTTTAATAGATTTTCACGTTTTTACTAATGGATGGTTAATGGATTGTGTAGGCTCTATGGCAAGGTTATTAATTATTGCATAATTGCCATATACGAATTAAAAGGAAAGGAATTCACACAAGTTATTTGTTGTCACCCTAGAGAAGTTTACAAAATCTTCGTAGGCATCCGAGCTGTAGAATCTAAGTTTACAAGTTATTTTTCATTTTACTCTTGTCACTCATTTACGTTGATAAGAGCCCGAAGATCGTAAAAGCTATGCGATGTTGCTAAGAGTTTATTTTGAAAGAGATAACTACAGATGTTGATGTTTACAAAGTTACTGCCAGATCATTTACAAAATAGTTCATAGATTAGTTAATCAATCTTTAGTTATAGTTAGTAGCTGTTAATTTATTAGGTTTGTTTTAAAGATAGTTTACCTAGTAGTCAGCTAGTAGTAATTGTCATTTGTAGTACCTTAAAACATAAAATGATATAAAACTGAAGACTCTCTTTTGAGAGCAAAATCAAGGTAGCAGGACCTCGAAACTGCAAGAATCAACTGATTCAAACACACCGGAAGCTGTATTAAGTGACTTGTGTGCACTGATTCTCCTAAGTTGGCCTATGACAGCAAATCCGGCCAACACATACTTATAAGTGCCCTTAATGTAGCGAACAATTATCTTTGCATCCTTCCAGTGGCTTTCTCGAGGATCCTGCATGAACTAGGAAACCACACTAATAGCAAAAGAAATATCCAGTTGACTATGCATCAAATAAATCAGGCTGCCAACCAACTGTCGATAAAGAGTGGTGTCGACTCATGGAGATTTACAATATTTCAACAACATCACGCCCAACTGCTAAGGTGTATCACATGACTTGCATTCATCCATCTTGAATCATTTTGAAAGATCCAAGGAATATTTAGGTTGATAAAGAAAGATACCGTCATCCATTTGCAAAATTTGAAGGCCAAGAAAGAAATGTAAAAGACCAGGGTTAGTCATTTCAAAGGTATTTGCAAGTTGTTTCTTTAAACCCAAAATTAGATTGACATTATTTCCAGTTATGATTAACTCATCAATATACAATGCCACAATTAAAGTATCACTGTGAACATGTAATACATCAATGTTGTGAATCTGTGATCAAGTTCATAACGTTTGAAGCCGAGATTGACAAAGAAACGAACAATCTTTGCATACCAAGGACGAGGCACCTATTTCAAACCATACAACAAATTCTTCAGTCGGAAAACACAACCAGAATATGTCACAAAACTAGGAGGTTGCTCCATATAGATTTATTTAGTTCGATCACCATGAAGAAAAACACTTTTAACATCCATTTGATGAATATCCCACTCAAAATGAGTAGCATGGGAAGGGACCAGTCGAACATAATTCATCTTTGTGACAAGGGAAAAGGTTTCGGTGTAGTCAATTCCTTCTTGTTGAGAGAATCCATTGACAATCAAACGAGACTTGTGGCGTTCAACAACACCATCAGAGGTAAACTTGGTCTTATATACCCATCAACATTTCACGACATTCTTTCCTTTTGGTTTGGGAACAAGGTCCCACGTTTGATTCTTCTTCAAGGAGTTAATTTCAACAATCATATCATTCTCCCATTCTGGCGCCACTGCAACAAATCCTGGAATTAGCATCCCATTTAGCGTCCCTTTTTAGTGTATTTTTTTTATCATTGAGTGGTCGAAGTAGATGCTAAATGGGACGCGTCATGGACAAAACTTAAAGAGTCTAAAATAACGTCTTTTTTTGCTTCCTAAATAGCATCCTTTCTGATGTCTAAAATAACGCCCATTTTTTAGCTTCCAAAATAGCGTCCAATTTTGCTTCCTAAACGACGTCGATGTTTTCTTCCTAAATAACATCATATTTTGCTTCCTAGAGATCGTCCTCTTTTACTTCCTAAATGACGTCCCCATTAGCGCCCTATTTGCATCCTTAAAAGCGTCATGTTAGCATTTATGTTTGCATCTACATTCGCGCCATATTTGCATCCAAAGTAACATCCAATATTGCATCCATATGTGCTACCACTTTAGCATCCCATTTTGCACCACGTTTTACTTCCAATATGCACCAATTTTCGCTTCTAATTTTGCACCAATTTTTGCATCGTGTTTTGCTACCAAAATGGTGCCAATTTTTTCTTCTATTGTTGCACCATATTTTGCTTCCTATGTATTGCCATGTTTTGCTTCCAAAGTAACATCTTATTTTGCTACCATATCAATGCCGTGTTTGGCTTCCTCATTTGCGTCAAGTGTTGCATCATTTTTAACGCCTAGTTTTGCATCTCTATTTATGTCAACATTAGCACCATGTTTTGCTACCAATTTAGCGTCCATTTTTACTCCCACACTAGCGCCACATTTTGCTTCTTGTTTAGCTCCTTGAATTTCTTCTTGTTTTGCTTCCTCATGAAAATTGCATTTAGCTTCCCATTAAGCATCTAATTTTGCTTCTTTGTTGGCCACTAGTTTAGCTTCTAGTTTGGCTTCTACTTTAGCATCTAAAATAGCATAAAAAATGACTTCCAACTTAGCGCTAGGTATAATGGTATTGCATCCAATGTTGCTTCTAGATCTATGACATAGTGGGATTCCATTTTAGCTCATAGTTTTTCTTCCTATTTTGCTTCCTTATTAGCACCACATTAGGCTTTCTATTTAACACCTACAACTATATCCAATTGTGTGAATAGATAATTGCCAAAAATTTATTGGAAGATTTTTGGTCTATATTAGGCACCTGGGAATTTCTACCATACTCCGATTCTTCCTCTTTGCAATGCCATTCTATTGAGGGGTGTGAGGGGCATATCTCTCCCAAGAAATACTATTTTTCAATAGATACTCTTCAAACTATCAGCTCACATATTCACCACCATTGTCTGTTCTCAAACATTTAAGGGGTCGATCACATTATTTCTTAGCCATTGCTGTAAATCCTTTGAATATTTCGAAGACTTGAATCTTATTCTTTAAGAAATATTTCCATGTAAATCTAGAGAAATCATCAATAAAGGTCAAAATATATTTCAAACCTACTAATGAGGGTTTGTTCATGCAACATAGATGACTGTGAACAAGCTCCAGTCGATTTTGTGCTCGCCATGCTTTCCCCGAACCAAAGGGCTCCTGATGATGCTTTCCAAGCATACATCTTATGCAAATTCCATCAGGTGGAACAGTCTTTGGGAGACCAGTAACCATATTGTGTTTTACCATCATATTCAAACTTCAAAAGTTTAGATGTCCAAGTCATTCATGCCAAATTCAACTTCCATCGTCAGTTTGAGCGATGAGTGTATTCAGTCCAGTCATCCGAGAAGCATTCATGGGAGGATCATAGAACTTATAATTTCCATATTTGGGATCCAAATACCCTGAAGAAACAATCCCCCCCTAAGCATCGGATCCTTTAGATAAAGTGATCCGACCAAAACTCAACAGTCTTCTTTGTCTTTGTCAGTTGAGAAATAGACAACAAGTTTGCACTCCAACTATGTACATGACAGACATTGGATATGTGACCATGCTTAAATCCAACATCACCATTTCCAGCAACAGTGAGAGCGTAATCATCAACGACATATATCTTTTGTTCAAGAGCTCCACTTAAGGATGAGAACAGAGAAGAATCCTTGGCCATGTGATGAGTACATTTAGAGTCAACTATCCATTTGGTGTTATTACTGCGGGCATGTATGCCTAGGAAGTGGTAATAGAGAAGGTATAATTTTCAGCAGGTCGATTGATCGATTGTCCAATCAATGCACTATCCTCAAGGTGCTTGATATTACCTTCTAAATCCTTCATCCTCTTCTAGCAATTCTTTTCGACATGTTCCACCATATCGACAAGTCTTCTTCTTTCGATCATTCTTCGTTGATGACAACTCTTCAGTATTCCCCTTAGTAGGTTGGTCAATACATTCTAGTTGGTGATCATGTTGACCAAACACTTTAATATTTAGCTTGATCTTGATTTTCAACAAGTGAGCTTGGTGCTTGCTACCAAGATTCCCTTCTTCAAGCAAATTTTGTTGGCTCTTGATCAACAAATCACAGAAAGTATCAAAGGAAAAATACTTACCATCTTGTTTGTGTGACATCCAATTGGCATGAAAGGAGGAACAAAAGACATCATAAGGTGTCTTCAAATTCATCAGAACTAGCTCAATGAGTTGTCCATCCATCTTCAAAAAATCCTTACCACATTTTCCTAATTTTAGCTGTTGCTCCTTGATGTGAGCCAAATAGTCCTTGATCCGATCAATTAAGGAAAGAGTTTCCAGAGAGATCAACTCTTTCTCTATCTACATAAATTCATCTTCATTTTTCTTGTTGAACATAGTCTTTAGATTATTCTAGATAGCATGAGGACAATCGATCTCGCTTATATGAAAGTGAATCTGTCTCGAAATGCAGGTCGTGATAACACCCATAACTTCGTCCTTTTTAACATCAATGGTAAACTTAGCATCAACATTCGTTGGGTCAATGCTATTAGTCTTTGTGAATTTCCATAGTCTCTTACTCCTCAACAAGGTCTCCATATCTGTCACCTAAATTGCATAATTGTGTCCATTAAGAACAACAGGTTCTATCCTGGAAGTCATCCTTCTAATCAAACATATTTGATCAAAGTTCAGAAGAGGTATCACTCAACAAATATTCATCCCAGAGTCGATCAACCCTAGATCCAGCCTAGAACGATTTGTAGACAATAGGGATAGGTCAAAACCAACTGCTCTGATACCATGTTGGGAAACCTCTTAACCTTGAAGCATAGAGCAGAAAATATAGAACAAAAGGGAACAATATTCCAATAAGAGAGGTGGTGTCTAAAGACACTATTGCAATGCATATTGAGCATGAAAGACTTCTCGAAAATCATATATGACACAACCCATAGGGTTGTCATTTTATTTCTTCCAGATCTAACAAACGCCCTGAAAGTGAGGAAAATATGGTCCACAAATAGGGGTCGTTGATCCTAACCGTTTCCACAAAATCTGCAATGTCCCATAGTTTAGTCGACTATTGTAGTCACGTTGACCATGGTTTTTCCAACCATCCCATCATCTTATCAATCGACCGTATAGTCGCTCCACCAACTTTCCTATTCAGGACTCCTGTCCACTGCTCTGCTAGTTGCTTGTCGTTTAGCGATTGATTGTCTCTAGAAGATCCGGAGGTGTGATGAACTATCAAAACCTTGGGTCCAACAAAAAAATTTTATATATAAACTCTTCATATTAAGGTGACAATTATGTGATTCTCTCGACATCTACAATAGATTGTTTCATAGTTTCGACAATTATAAAATCGTTACAATAGTTTCCTATCTACGTATAGTTCATTGATTAAATTATATAGTTAACAATGCCAATATCAAACGAGGAAAGTCGAGGACTATTGCTAATTAAGGAAGCAACTTGGTGATGGTAACTGTTGGTTCCCTTGCAAAAATTGCAGGGGGATGAATAGAAGAATTTTAAGGTCTACAACTATAAAACATTATTTGGGAATATGGTCACTTTGAAGGGGGCATGATTTTCATCTAATTGTAAGACGTAATAGATGGATTTCTTTGTTACATGTTTAATTTTTATTCTTATTAATTTAATTTAGAAGTTTTAATTTATTGTTTAAATATTTGATTTATATATACTAAAAATATTTGATTGTAATTTGTAATCACAAAGACAAAGTGTCCTAGGATTGGATCGAACAACGAGCAGGATGTACCCAATTGTAGTAGAAATATTAGTAAACAAGATGATGAAGATCATCATGGAGCGGATAATGTTAATCCTATGGCTGAGGAAAATGATGATATTGACATAATTCATAATGATGGGATACATAGATTGATCAACAACATCTTTCATGCTTTGTCGATGGATGATAACTTTGATGGATATGAAGATGTACCTCTCTTTGAGAAGGCAGAAAAACCCTTCTATGAAGGATCCAAGACAAATATTCTCTCTGTGATTTTATTGTTGGTGAACTTGAAATTATTGAATGGTTTATCTAACAATTGCATCACATAGATCCTAAGGTATGCAATATAATTCTCCATACATATTGAATAACATTCATTTTCTTCTATTTTTATAAGTGTTAATTATATTGAAAAAATGATGATGCAAAATTGATGAGCAATATTCATTACTTTAAATTTTTGTTTGAATGTTGTAGATTGTTAGGTGATATTCTCCTACCATAACAAAACCATTTACCTCACACATATAACGAATTGTCTCTCATTATGAAAGATTTAAGAATGGAGTATGAATCCATTGATGCATGTCCTAATGATCATATTATATATTATGAACAACATGGAAAAAATCCCGAATTCCCTCAATGTGGAATTAGTAGATATCGAACTGATCAAGTAACACACAAGGTGCCCCACAAGGTTCTTCATCATATTTCCATAATTCTGTTAAATTTTGAGCATTAATTCACAATACTCTAGGATATTTACTGAGAGAATAACATGTATAGTATATCAATGCATAACAATCATATCAAGCATGTCAAGCATCACAAGAATCAAAAGCATGAGAGACAAGAGACACAGAGTTTCCGTGGGGAAAACCCTAAGGTGAAAAACCCCACAACTTCCTCAGAGATAGAGAGCAATGGCTCAACCAAAGTACAACCAAAATACACTTGAAATAATCTCCTAGTAGCAGATGATCCTCCTCCTCACTAGTGCGCCACTTTCTGAGTGAGAGAAGTGTGACTTTCCGAATGATCAAAATAGAGATCTATCGATCTTTATTTATACTAACCTGTTTTCCCAATTACACTATGGGGCCGACTTGTCTATCTAGATACATCCACAATAATATATATATTTCATTGCCAACCCCACACATGGTGGTCTAATAACCCATCGGCAAGTACACACACTTGCGACACTTGTCAATCCACATGACGACACTTCATTATAGAGGAATAACACATCTCTTATAAGGGTACAATAAATATATATGAAATACATAGATGAAATACATTCCAAAGTTACATATACATCAACACTCCCTTTTAATTAGGAAGGTATTTCTCGACACAGTTCTGCTAGACAAGTCTTCTTCTCGGGATCATCGTCATCGATGCATTGTCATCATCATCGTCACTGCTCCTGCTATCTCAACCAATCTCTGACTCTACTCGTCATATGAAGTTCTACAGAGCTAGTATTTTTTCATACTGGATGTAGGCCCACCACTTGCAGGTCTTCATCATCACTGGCCATACTGTGGAATCCTCAGGACTTATTACGTGCGTCACAAAACCTGGCTGCAGCATCCCAGGCTATTACGAGCACTCAGCTCTACTTGTCGGATCTCCCAGGAGCACATTACATGTGACCCATCACAAAACCTGGCTGAAGCATCCCGGGCTGTTACGAGCACACAGCTCTACCTGTCAGATCTCCCAGAAGCACATTACATGTGATCTCACCACAAAACCTGGCTGAATCATTTGAGGCCTTTTTCATCCTGTCCAGATCTCCTAGGAGAAAATTACATGTGGTCCACTACAAAACCTGGCTGAAGCATCCGAGGCCTTTTTCATCCTGTCCAGATATCCCAGGAGCAAATTACATGTGGTCATGGCAAAACGTGGCTGAAGCATCTGAGGCCTTTTTCATCCTGTCCAGATCTCCCAGGAGAAAATTACATGCCATAGGACAAAACCTCGCAAGAGCATCTCAGGATGTTACAGGTACACAACTCCGACCTGAAATCTCCCAGGGCACAAATTACATGTCCTCCCAGAGCAATGTCTCTAAAGAGCATCCTAGGCTGTTATGGGTACATAACTCCGACCTATAGGATCTCCCAGACATGCTCATCTACACAACCTAATCCACGGCCACAAAGTATCATCCTGATACTCACCATACGTCATCTTGATGTACACATGATCATCATGATCATCATCACTGCAACATCTTGATGCATGTCATCTGGAGAAACTCGTCATCCACGATCATCTTGATCATACAATGCATCTACGTGATGCATACCAAGTATCTACCTGATACATATCATCATACACAGTGTTTTCACCTGATACATAGATACATGATCCACACAATGTATCCATCAACATACATGATCTACCTGATCATACCTAATACATATCAACATACATGATCTACCTAATCATACAATGTATCCACCTGATACATATACAGATACATGGTCCAAGCATCAAACATGATGCATATACAAAATACATACAAATGATCCAACTGATCATATCCAACATCCAACATGATGCGTACATACATATAAATGATCCAACTGATCATACAAAGCATAAACTAGAACATCATCCTGATGCTCATCATCCAACACTTACATCCACAGCCATGTGAAGGATCCTCCTTCCAACATGCTTGGAATGGCTTCAGAAAATGTGTCCATCACTTACTCCTCGAAGTGTCCTCGATCTAAAGAACACCAAGCCTCTCCCTGAAGTACTCAAACTTCACCCTGGCTAGTGGCTTCATCAGCACATCTGCAATCTGCTCATCCGTCGCAACACATAGGAGCTTCATAGCTCTTCTTTGCACCATATCCCTGATATAGTGATATTTGATCTCTATGTGTTTCAACCTGTCATGAAACACTGGGTTCTCAGACAACTTCACACAACTCTGGTTATCGCAGAAAATACCAGTAGCATCCAATGGGAGATCAAATAACTCAGACAGTAGCTTCCGTAGCCATACTTCCTCACAACTAGCTGAACAGGTTGCAACATACTCTACCTCAGCTGTACTTAGTTCTATGTAGGACTGCTTCCTGCTAAACCAAGAGATCACACCTGATCCCATACTGAAGCAACACCCAGATGTGTTCTTCCTATCTGTAGCATTGCCAGCCCAATCTAAATCAACATAACCCTGCAAGTTAAACTTTTGATTCGCTTCATACTTGAGCCCATAATCCACAGTACCCTTCAGGTACCTCAGAACATGCTTTACCACAATCAGATGAACACTCCTCGGATCTGTCAGGAACTGACTTAATGTGTTCACAGCAAAGCAAATATCTGGTCTTGTGTTCGTCGGGTACATAAAGGACCCAATCATCTGACGATACATAGAGACATCAACCGACTCAGATGAAGCATCACAAAGAAGCTTCAGAATTGATGCCATAGGTGTGGCCATGGCCTTGCATTCCATCATCCCGAACCTCTTCAGGATATCTACAGTATACTTCCCTTGACCAAGGAAGATCCCATCTGCACTCTGCCACACCTCCATACCTAGAAAATAATGCATCATTCCCAAATCTTTCATATCAAACTCAGCAGCAAGCTTCCTCTTAGTATCTGCAATCAATATGTCATCTCCTGTTACAAATAAGTCATCCACGTACATAAGTAGAATCACAAGATTCCCTTCCTCAACCTTGTAGTAAAGGTTGGAATCTTCTTTACTCTTGGTAAAGCCCAAACTAGATAGGAAACTGTCCATCCTACCATACCAAGTTTTGGGAGCTTGCTTCAAGCCATACAAGGCTTTCTTCAATTTGCACACATATGAATCCCTGTCATGTATTTCAAAACCGAGTGGTTGCTCCACATATACTTCATCTTCAACTACACCATTCAAGAAAGCAGTCTTGAAATCCATCTGGTGTATCTTCTATTTCATCACTTTTATATTTCTCTATGCTGCCATCTGTAGCATGCTTGATCTGATAGATCCATATGGAAGTCATTATAGACTCCGCTTCAGGGTACAATAAATATATATGAAATACATTCCGAAGTTACATATATATGAAATAATATTAAGCATGTATAGTCATGATCATTTCAAACAGAAATAATAAGCATAAGTATTCAAGGTTTATATAGGACTCTTATGGTTAGTCATATCATAAGACACATAATATGCCTAAACCTGTGATTACTCAAACCTATGACTCTTCTGATTAGTCATATCATCAATTAATGTAAGAAACATAATATGCATGCACCCATGATTATTCAAACCTATGACTTCATGAATAATCATTATCAATCATGCCATGTATACTTATATAAGAGATCCTATGATGTAAGAAAACATACCTGGTCATCATATTTGCTAGTTATGTTTTCTTGTTCTCTTCAATGACCTGCATAGCTCATAAGTTAATCTTTGCAAAAACCAAATTATACATACCTCCATGTGATCCATGACTATGGATGAATCTTTGTCTTCCTGTTACCATAGCATGTTCAGGTTGTCCCTTCAATTTATACAGTCCTCCCTCTTGCTCTCCAATCACTACTGCATCATTTATGGTCTTTCCCTTTTGCCACATGAGTACTTGGCCATCTACAAATGCAACCCTCATGATTTTTGTATCCGGTGCAGATATGGAGAGTAGATTCTTCTTGAGCCCAGGTACATAAAGGACTTCTTTCATCTTCAATGATTTTCCAGAATCTAGGTTGTAGGAGGCTTCACCACTTCCTTTGATGGGGTATTGATAATCATCCCCAAGTTTCACTTTATGGGGTGATTCATGTTCAGATAGATTTACAAAAGATTCTTTAAACCCAGTCATGTGTTTGGAAGCCCCACTGTCAATTAACCAATCATTACAACCATGTGAAGTAGTACCTATGAGAGCAGAGATAAGAACATACTCTTCTTCACTTAATGAGTCATCATCACTTTCTGCCCTAGCTTTCTTCTTTGGAGGTTCATCATCTTCAGCAGCATGAGCATGGAAATTTCTCTTGCTGCCCTTCTTCTTCTTGATGGAGATGTTGTTGTAATCCCTTTTGTTCTTGGGACATTCTGAAGCAAAGTGACCTTTCTCATTGCAATTGAAACACCTTAGATCTTTCTTATTGCATGAGAAGATTTATTCTTGTGATGGGATGGCTCCCACTTGAACTTGCCTTTCTTGGTGTGTACTGTGAGGGCTCGATCTTCATTCCCCATATTTTCTTCTCTTGCCATAAGCCTTGCTTCTTCTTGGGAACATTCCTCCCACAGTCTACTGAAGGAGATTAATTTCTTCCTTGCACAGATCCCTTGGATAAATGAGTCCCATGACCTAGGTAGGCCATTCATAGTGGTCATGACAACTTCACCATTCTCCACCATTTCATCCACTACTTCTAGTTGTTCCTTGATCTGGGAGACCCTTGAAAAATAAGATTGAATGGTTTCTCCATTCTGAAACTTTACTCCTTTCAATTGGTTCCGCATGGTCATCTTCCGATTTATGTTCTTCCCTTCAAATAGCTTGGTCAAAGAGTCAAACATCTCCTTGGGTGTCTTTAGAGAAGACACATGGGGTATGAGATGGTCTTTGATAGAATCAACAATGATTCTCTTTGCCTTGACCAATTTCTTCTTATACAATACTTTAGCCTCTTCATCCTCTGGGATAGGGATGTCTTCTTTTATATATGAGTCATACTCATTCTCTTCCAAGATTAACCCAATACTATACTTTCAAGCTCGGAAGTTATCATCCCCTTCAAGCTTATCCTCAAGATTGGTGTGGTGAGACATCTTAAAGAGTACTTCAAATGGAAATAGAAAAGATTTAGGTCTTACCACTTGAAATGCTGAAAACTGGATCTGGTCCTGGATTAGGGTTTGTCGAAAAACCCTAAAAATTCAAAATGTGAATTTCAACTTTTTGAAAGGACAGAAAGATGCGCCTTGATGAGCTGATCATCCTGATGTATTCAGAAATTGAGATCAGAAAATCTTTACCTTTCAGATTTGCCTTTTTGTCCTCCCGGGTTCACTAGGGAGAGCCCTGAATTAGGGTTTGACTTTCCCAGATATCTACCCAGGCAAAAATCTCGATCCAAAGCTCTAAACTTCAATTTTTGCAAGGAGCTTCCAGCTATTCTTCAGATTTCAGAAATGCCTATTTTGTGGAAACCCTAATTTTTAGGGCCAAATATGAAAATGCTCAGAATTGAATTCTGATTGGACAGATAGATTCTTCTTGATGAGTAGAGTCAATCTACTATACTACTTTTCCAAAATCTATGGAGAGAAACCCAATAAACAAGAAACTCAAGTTTCCGTCACTGCAAAATGTCTTCTTCTTAGGTTAGATTTGATACCATGTTCAATTTTGAGCATTAATTCACAATACTCTAGGATCTTTACTGAGAGAATAACATGTATAGTATATCAATGCATAACAATCATATCAAGCATGTCAAACATCACAAGAATCAAAATCATGAGAGACAAGAGACACAGAGTTTCCGTGGGGAAAACCCTAAGGTGAAAAACCCCACAACTTCCTCAGAGATAGAGAGAGCAATGGCTCAACTAAAGTACAACTGAAATACACTTGAGATAGTCTCCTAGTAGCAGATGATCCTCCTCCTCACTAGTGCGCCACTTTCTGAGTGAGAGAAGTGTGACTTTCCGAATGATCAAAATAGAGATCTCCTAATCTCTATTTATACTAACCTGTTTGCCTAGTTACACTATGGGGTCGACTTGTCTATCTAGATACATCCACAATAATATATATATTTCAGGGCCGACCCCACACATGGTGGTCTAATAACCCATCGGCAAGTACACACACTTGCGACACTTGTCAATCCACATGACGACACTTCCTTATAGAGGAATAACACATCTCTTATAAGGGTACAATAAATATATATGAAATACATTCTGAAGTTACATATACATCAACAAATTCCACGTTTCCACAATTGCTTAGATGCGAAAACATGGCACAATTTATGGATTACCATGCATAAAATTGTAGTGAAGATGGTGTTATGTGAATTCCTAGATGGTACCGCATTTAGGGACATTGAAGAAGATGGCCAGTTTTTAAAGAAGAACCTGATAATGCCATGATTTCATTGGAAGTTGATGGTGTCAATCCATTTGGGGAGGTGAGATCTATTTACTTGGTGTGGCATATTTTTGTTATAAACAATAACCTTCCTCCTTGGATGTCAATAAAGAGGGAGCGCACAATGTTGGCAATGATTATTCTAGGCATTTGTTCAAATTAATAATATTGTTTTCAAATACATATCATTTCAATTGTACTTTAGTTGTTTGTTAGATATAATAATTTATTATATGTTTAATGT
This sequence comes from Larix kaempferi, assembly GCA_027924585.1. Classification (NCBI taxonomy): domain Eukaryota; kingdom Viridiplantae; phylum Streptophyta; class Pinopsida; order Pinales; family Pinaceae; genus Larix; species Larix kaempferi. Next base: position 6,835,471 of record BSBM01000015.1, read on the forward strand.
AATAAATGTGTGTATTTTCAAATAATTAGGTAAGTACCAAGTTAATGATATGGATGTATTTATTGAGCCTCTTATTGATGAACTTCTAAATCTATGGGTTGGCATCACTATGTATGTCATCTCCAAACCAATAGGTCAAAGACCATTTCAATTCCATGGAATGATTACATGGGAAATTCATGATTCCTCGAGGCTAAGAAATGTTTTTGGTAATTAGTATTAAATTATTGCACTCTAATAGTTAATTTTATCAATGATTCAAGCATTTTTTCAATAATTGCTTTGTATAATACTAGTATTAACATAATTTCACATCTTGTAGGTCTTCAAACAAAGGGTAAATTTTCATTTCCAGTGTGTGGTCCCAGAGTGATATCTCGATGCTCCAAAATATTAGGAAAGGATGTGTTTGATGAGTATAGGAGCTTCCTCCCTAAGAACCATCGTTATCGAACTACCGAGAAATATCTTTTTTAAGGGAAGCAAGAGACTAGTAAAAAACCCCGAAGAGTGACACCTCAACTATGGAAATTGGAGTATAATAAGAATCATCGTTGAGGTAAGCAATTTGATTCCATATCACGTGTAATAGAGTTATACATATTCTAATATTTATGATATTCCATTGTTTCTATGGTATATAGTATTTAATTTTGTTCATTTATGTTCCATAAAAGTCACAACGCATTAGTGGCCTTCCTGCATGAGGAATGAGATGATACTCCATCAAGGATAATTTTAGGGGCGAAATTTAGCCCATGGGCTATTTTTCCATGTTTTTTTTCCGAAAAAAGATTCGCCAATTTGCATTTTTTGAAGCTCCATTTCGCCCAATTTTGATGGGGTAAACTTTTTTCACTCTAAAAATCGCCAAATTATTATATAAACTATATAAAATCCTTAGAAATTGAAATAATTTTAGAAAAATATTGAGAAATATTTTATAGTTGACAAATTAAAGTATTGGTAAGATTCGCCAAGGTTTATACACTTTTAAATAAGTATGGGTCGTTAAAATTATCCCTGTACTCCATCCAATTCAATAGGTTGCCCTACTATGAGCACCTATAAGTTGCACGTTTTTTTGATACAATGCATATTGGGAAGAACGTTACAGAAACATTATGGAGAATCTTATATGGAAGGAGTAACAAAGATAAAATCAACAAGTTTGTAGCGACATTCTGGAATCCAATCACGTAATGGGAAAATTGATTCATTATTTCAATGATGGACAACTAGACAATATTCCATGGTTATTTATAGAGCAGGAAAGAAACGCTATAAAAGACATCATTGAACATATTAAACTTCCCATTGGTTTTTCTTCGAACATAAAGAATATATTAACGAAGAAAGGAGAATTTGGTGGGGTAAAAAATCATGATTGGCATACATTTATTAAGGTAATTTGGTAAATTAATCTTCCATTTTTTTAGAAATTGGTTGTTGTTTTGAATTTATGAACAAAATAATGAGTATGTGTCCTTCTATGTTTCAATTTGTTCTACCTCTTTCTCTCCCAGGTAGCTTTGCCAACAACCTAAAACAAGTTATATATGATCTCGGAAAATATATGAGGTAAGCTCTCACAATTTATAATCGCATGGTTAACTACACAAATGGATTAAATGTGATTTACTTGTATGGTATGCATATATGTATTATTGCATTCGGTATTCCTTCATATCTAAGTTGCATCAACATGTCTAGGTGGTTGTCGTCCAAAGAGATCCATAAAAAATATATAAGGTATTGGAAAAGCTAAATTCCTCCGCTAATATGTGAATTTCAAAAGTACCTTCCTCCGGTCTTTTTCAATGCACAAGAAGATACAACTCCAACCATATATTCTCATGTGTTGGCTAGAATTATCACTCAAATTCTCAAGATAGAAGGATATATCCAAAAGGAAAAAGGTAACAATGTTGATTGATTTGAGTAGTACCATAACTTCATTCATTTCAAATTAGCCAAAATTCTCAATTGCTTTATATATCCAACACCAGAGTTTCAAGTAATGATTGTAGATGGACGTATAATAATTTTTTCAAGGACGTGCCGTAGTATTAAGCTTACTATGGGGGAGTATTTATTGGATAGACCAATGATTTCAATCCAAATGGGTGGTGTTGATGTAGTATTCGGGGTCCAATGGTTACAATCATTGGGAAAAATGGCTCTTAATTTTCAAGAACTCTTCATAAGATTCTCCTCATAAGGGAAGGAAATTGTACGTAGAGGTATTCCATGGAAATCCTCTAAAGTGATAAGCTTTAACAACATGAAAAAATTGGTAAAAAGGGACACCATGGTGTAATTTCACAATTTTGCTCATTAGATGTTCAAGCATCTATACCCTATATTGAAATGAATCTCTAAATATTTATTGACAGTCATTCCAAGGTATTTGGAGAGATTCCTAAATGTCTCCCACTTGCTCAAGATCATAAATATGCTATTCATTTGCAATTGATAAGTGTACCACCTAACATTATACCTTACAGACACCCATATGCATAAAAGAGTGAAATTAAGAATATGGTTCAAGAAATGTTATATTCTAGCATCATTCGACCTAGCCAAAGTGATTTCTCTACATCAATGGTGATGGTTCGTAAAAAGGAAGGTTTGTGGAAAAAGGAAGTCCTAGACAAGTTGGATATTTGTTTAGGATATCATCAAATCAAAATGAGGCAATACGATATTCCAAAAATATCATTTAGAACAAATGGAGGTCATTATGATTTTTTGGCACGATTCCTTTTGGCAATACCAATGCACCCTCCACATATAAAATATTGAGGAATTATATTTTTAAACCCTTCCTCATGAAATCTGTGTTATTATTTTTTCATGATATACTAATAATTAGAAAATATTGGGAAGAGAATGTACAACATGTTGACATGGTCTTAAAAATATTAGAGGAGCAACAACTATATATCAAGCCTTCTAAGTGTGCTTTTGGGGTTCAAGAAAAGTGGAATGTTTGGGTCATATTATATCTAATGAAGGTGTCAAAGTGGACCCTAAAACAATTAAAGCTATAACGCAATGTCCAATTCCCCAAACCTTGAATAATCTTAGAGTATTCTTAGGATTGAAAAGCTATTACCACAACTTCGTTAATAATTTTGGTCAAATAGAAGCACATCTAAAAATCCTATTAAAAAATGAGTCATTTTATTGGGCTCAAGAAGAAACCAAATATTTTTGAAAACTTAAAGTCCATATGTCTATGACACTTGTATTAGCCACACTTGACTTCACAAAAACCTTTATTCTGGAATGTGATGCCTTAGCGAATGAAATTGATGTAGTTTTAATTCAAGAAGGAAGGCCCCTTGCATTCAAAAGTTTCCAACTTAAAGGGAAAAAACTTGCACAAACTAATTCATGGAAAGGAAATGTTGGTCATACTACATGTAATTAATAAATGACGCCCTTATCTAATAGGAAGACACTTCAAGGTAAGAATACTTCATGATATTCTTAAGTAATTGGAGCAAGGATTATCTTAAGAAGAGAAACATAAATTGGTTAGAAAGATGTTGGTCTATGAATTTAAGATTATCTACAAAAAAGGAAAACAAATTGTGGTGGTAGATGCACTTCAAGGAAATAAGAAGACATCGAGGGCTTACTATGTTCTATTTCCATTATGAAACTTGATTGGGTGGAAGAAGATGTTGATGTTATCCATGGTTCGAGCATCGGGAAAACATTATGTACATCATTCTCTTAGATGGGTTCGCAACCAAGGGGGAGAATGGACCCGTTGTAGCCCTTGATTGTGTGTATTATTGTTCAGATGCTTAGCCTCGTCCAGTCATGTGTTGACTATATGGTAGTAGGATAGAGGTCACATTTCGTACTCCATGTGGGAATGATCCATAGAGGGAATGATATATTCTTATAGAGTGAGATGACTTGTATATGTTACAAGGATATCTTATCTCTTTGTATATTAGATAAAGTCTAATCTAATGTTGAATTTGACAATTGGCTCTAAGAAGTGTCCGAGACTTCCTAGAGTATGGTCAAATCAACATTAGATATCTAGTGAAGAATGTGACCACATGTGAGGAGATATCAACGAGGAGAACTTTTATATGATGAATAAATAACCAAGGAGTCAAGAAAATCCATTGAAGGAGTCCCAATGAAAGTGGAAGGAAAGAAAGAGCACAACTGCCCCAACAAAAGGGGTAAATTGACCCTACAAGATAAATATTAAATAAAAGATGAAATATTAAACTAGCCAGTCAGCCCCAGTGGAGAAAAGAAAATATGTCCCTATTGAGGAAGTTTCTAGTCAATTGAAGAATATAAATATAAGTGTTCTCACACTTCATTTGACACATTCAAGCAAGCTCATCTCTCTCAATTGGTGCGTACTTCTCAAGGAGGACAAGTGAAGATCACTAGAAATAATTTTGGGGTTATCTTATCATATCTCAATCTCTCCGAAAGGTTCATTAGGGTTTCTTGTGGAAGAAGAGCACACTCTTGTGCTAGGGATTAATCTTCATGTTTGGTATTGTTCTTGTATTGGATTAATTTCTTCTGAGAAAAGTTTGTTGTTTTTTCTCCTATTTTGGGTTTCCCAGGATAATTATTTGTGTCTCTTGCGCATGGTTATATTTCAATGATCCTTGTTTTATTTTTTGCTGCAAATGAATGATGTTATAATTGTTAATGTAATAATTGGTGATCATTGGTGATCAATGATCCTTGTTTTATTGGTGATCATTCTATCTCTGAGGAAGTTGCATGCTATGAATATTTAATTAATATTATTAATTATAAATTAATAGTTTATTAGGTTACTAAGTGAAAGGGCGTAACCCTTCACTATGCTTCCTCAAGCCCTATAAAAGGCGATCTTATTGTAATTTATCAACATCATGAAATATATTATTCTTATCTATTATTCAATATGAGAGTCGGATTTGACTATTAATTTGGTGAACGGATACGCTCACTGCATTTGGTATCAGAGCGTTCTGATTCTCGGACACTTATTGATTCTGGCCCTTGGCCATATTTTTGGCTTGTAGCCAAACTTTCAAGGATTCCTTGAACCCAGATATGTGATCTAGGATTTTAGCCATCCATACTCAGATTTTCTGAACTCTGCTCAACTCTGCAAGCTTCCGCTCTCCTCGTCCATAGCCTCCACCTCATCGCCCACGTCACCCCCGTTCCTCCCCCATGCTCTGAAATTTTCCTCCACTCTCGGCTTCCCATCTCCGCCTTCCCTCCTCCTCTACATGACCTGCAACCCACCCTCCTTCCTTCACCTCATCCACGTCGTCTCTTCCCTGCCAACCTTCGACCCTCCTCCCACCTGAATAACCCCCTTCCACTTCTCCTTTCCCCCAACAGCTCCCCCATCCTGCCTTCCATGACCTCCTGCACGAGCTGCGTCTCCACATGTTGCTCCTGTTCCCGCACACTCCACCCTCCCACTCCTGCGTCCACCATCACCGTCCCCCCACTGTGCTGCGCCCACCTTCCTCTCGTCCACCTCTCGTCCATCCCCCGCTCACACTCCACCTGTCCACCTTCCATCCGCTCGTGTCCCATCTGCTCACGCTCTTCCGCCCACGCCGTCGTCCACCGTCTCACCGCTTGCTCATGCCGCCGACCTTCTCCCTCTTCGTGTTCCTTACCTCCTTCCCTTCTCCCTCACGACCTCCACCAGCTGCTTCCCCCACAGCTTCCTACAGTCGTCCACCACCACTTCCGCCCCCATTCCCCGCCATCCATATTCCATCATCCAAACCCTAATTTTTTTTGTTTTTGAAATCAAATATTAAACCTTATAATAGTATCATTATATTGTTTAATATTTTTTATTTGGAAAATATATATATATATATATATAGTTTATAAAATATTAATAATATTATTATTAATTAATAATTATTATTATTTAAAAAAAGAAAGAAATAATAATAATTATTAATTTTGGAAAAAAAAAGAGATCAATTATCATTGAAGGAAGCCAAGGACCAGTTGTCATCGTCAAGAAGACATTAAGACAAAGCCAAGAAAAACAAAAACCAGAAGTCCAAGCAAGACTCCTTATTGTCAAAGAAGTCGAAGAACACTTATCACCGAAGAAATCAAAGTCAAGGACAGTTATTTATCATTGAAAAAGTCAAAGTAAAGGAAGGCTTATCAAGAAGTCGAGACGTGTTAACGACAAGGATGACCAAGTTTAAGAAAGACTCATCAAAGAAATCAAAGAAGATCATTCCACCGTCGAAGAAGACAGAAACCATGGAAGCCGATTTGCGAGAGAAACTAGAAGCCAAGTTAAAGCGCTATCGAAAAGAAAATGAAGAATTACGAGACATTAATACACAATCAGAAGTAAGGATTGAACTACATAAGATACAAGAACGGTTCAATGAACAAACAATGTCCAACCAGAAAAATCACATAGAAAAACTATGTGCGCAAATCAAGGAATTAAAAGACGAGAGTGATTTCAATCAGAGGTTGAAAAATCAAGATATAAAGAAGGAAATAAATAATTACGAAGCAGAAATAATATGCTTGAACAAAATCGTTAGCGACAAAGATGAAAAACTAATGCAGTTACGACATAAATTAGAAATTCAAGAATCAAAGGTTGGCCAGTGTCGACAACAGATTAAAGTTCTTCAACAACAAAATGAGGACTCTAAAAAGACACATAAGTCAGAGATCACGAAGAGTAATAAAGCATTATCTAACAATGCTGAAGAAATTTTTAGACTAAGAAATCATAACCAGATACTAGTCACAAAAATTAAGAAGTTGAAAAATAGCCGAAAGATAGAACAATCTATGGACGGCATTGAAGGGAAACTTCTAGACAAGCAGGAAGAAAATAGTTGTATCAGAAGTCATAATGAAGATCTTAAGGAACAACTTAAGACATCTGAAGATGACAGAAAATCGCAAGTGTAATTGATTAAGAAGTTTCAAAATGATAATAGGCAGTTAGAAAACAAGTTGGAAAAGATACAGAACAAAAACTTAAATCCTCAAGAGACGAAAATACAGCTTCCAAAGCAGATCAATGCTCTAAAGACGACATTCGTAAACGAAAATGACATCGTGAAAGTTCCTTATCGACACCCCAACCATAAAAATCGATATTTGAAAAAGTGGGAAATGTCGAAAGATAATGGTACTAATGTGATCAAATCTCCCGACGACACATCAGTAGGGAATCCCATCAGTCCACAACAAATCAATTTGGGATGGATTGATCTGTCGACGTATCAGAAGTTATGCTCTACACTTAGCAGTTCGTATCAACATGTTTCGGCGGCCACGACACGCAAAGAACAATGCGACAAAATTATAAGGCTTTGAGGACAAATCCTTTCTAAGAGAGTGGCAATGCTACGAATATAAAATAAGATAATAGTTAAATAATTAATAGTTAGGTTAACTAAAGATAGGTTATGAAAGGAGGTGTCTCCTCAACATCAAAATGACCAAGCTATATTTAAGGCAGGGCCATTATTGTAATATATTATCCATCAACTAATATATTATCTATTTTTACTCCATATTTATGGCTTATCGTATATACCAGATCTTCTAGTAAAGTTATTTGTGTGAAGAAAATAATTATTTGCTGCATTACAGGGTTTTCTCCTTTATGGAGATTTCCCCGAGGAAATCCTTTATGTCTCTTGTGTCTCTTGTGTTTATGCTGTGCTTGTTATTCTCTCAGTAATATCCTAGATAACTATTGATTTAAAGTTGAAAATCTAACATGGTATCAGAGCTAACCCGAGAAGAAGACACTGTACAGATGCGAAAGCTAGGGATTCTTATTTTTTGGACTTATCTCCATAGATCATCAACAAAAATAGGCTAGGATAACTCGCCTTAGGAAGGCGCATCTTTATGTCGAAGCAGAAGTTGATTCTGAGCATTTTCAATTTTTGGTCTGTCACTGCTGCGGGAAATTAGGGATTTTCACAGAAGCATAATTTTGGAGTGCAATCAGCATAGGGAAGTGCTCCTCCACAAAATAGAAATTTAGAGACCAATATTGAAATTTTTGAGTGGGTGAAAATCTAGGAAAGTCAAACCCTAGTTTGACTTTGGACCAGAAAAACCAGAAAAAGCCAAAAACTGCAGATCCAAAATTCGCAAGTCAATTTCAAGGGTGAATTTTTGGAATCTTCAGAAACCAAGTATACCAGCATACTCACCTCATCCAAATGCATATTCATGTGAAACATAATTAAATTCTGAGAATTTTCATTTTTCGGCCCGTCATTGCTGTCGGAGGAAAACTAGGGCATCATATATTTTGGGTTTTGTTCACTGATTGAGGGAAGTGAGTACATTGTACATATCACATTGAGGAGGCGCAGCTATTTTTCTAATCAGAAGTTCCAAATTCCAAATTTGGAAAATTAGGGTTTCTCTAACAAACCTTACAGCTCTAGATCCAGCCCGGGCATCTCAAATTGGCAAGATCTAAATATTTTGTATTTCCATTTGAGGTTATCATTAAATATGTCTCACCACATGAATATTGAGGATAAGCTTGAAGGGGCTGATAAATTTAGAGCATGGGAGTATAAGATTACACTAGTCCTTGAAGAGAATGAATTGGACACATATGTAAATGAAGAAGATCTAGTTCCAGAGGGAGATGAGGCTAAAGACTTACACAAGAAGAAATTGGTGAAGGCCAAGAGGATCATTGCTAATTTTATTAAGGATCACCTCATCCCACATGTGTCATCCTTAAATACACCTAAAGAGATGTTTGATTCCTTGACCAAGCTATTTGAAGGAAAGAATATAAATCTGCAGATGACCTTGTGAAACCAGTTGAAGAATGTGAAGATACAAAATGCAGAGACCATGCAGTCCTATTTTACAAGGGTCTGTCAAATCAAGGAGAAAATTGAAGCTGTGGGAGAAGATGTAGAAAATGGATAAATTGTGATGACCACCTTGAATGGTCTCCCTAGATCACGGGACTCTTTCATTCAAGGGATTTGTGCTAGAAGGAAGTTAATCACATTCAATAAGCTGTGGGAGGAATGCTCACAAGAAGAAGCTCAACTTGTATCTCGAGAAGAGAAGATGGGAGCAAACAACGATCAATCTCTCACAACACACTCCAGGAGGAATAACAATAAGAGGGAGAACCATCATCATAGTAAGAAAGAGAAACACCACCACCAAACTCAGAGGGAGCAATTTAGAAGATCCAAAAAAGATCTATCTAACATTAGATGCTATACATGAGATGAGAAGGGACAATACTCTAGAGATTGTACTAGAAATAGAAGTGGCTCCAACAAGAAGAAGACCAACAAGAAAAGACACCATGCTCACACCACGGAAGATGATGAACCTACAAGAAAGAGAACCAAAGAAGAAGGCGAAGAATATTCAAGTGATGAAGAATATGTATTGTAATGAAGCATTTGTTAAGGAACCAAAATATCAAGAGGGAGTACACTCCAGTAGTCCTGCAAGGAAGCAAATATCAAGAGGGAGCACACTCCAGTAGTTCCTGCAAGGAAGCAAAGATTGAGAGGGAGTCCACCCAACAACCAAACAAAGATAAGTATTTGAATTGTCATTTCTTGTATATCTAATTACTTAAATAATATTGTTCATTCATGTACATACTTATGCTCCTAGATTTAGGATGTATATCATGCATGTTAGAAAAGTTGCATTAATGAACAAGATACTACTAAAATGCAAGTAATGGGTAAGTGGCCTATGGTACTGTACAACATCCCATTTCTACTTATCTAGAATGAAACCTCTTTGCTGACATGTTGGGAGTAGTGCACACTCTTAACAATGTTCTGGTAGAGATGGAAGGAATCTAGGAAGTTACCATATGAATACGTGATATGGATGAATGTTGTGTTGAATCATTGGCTAAGATTGTTGCATGACTGTGTGACCTATGTCTTTATGCAAAAGAATTTGTTTTGAAAAATTATGAAAATTTTCTAATCACGCAACTAAATTGACTTGTAGGAAAGATAATGTACTACAAGAGAGACTTGTTTCGAAGAACAAGTGACGATGATTCAACTATAACATTCAAGAAGATTTATGAAGTCAAGATGAAGAAATTGAAGAACCAAAAGTTCCTAGGATCAGAGATACAACAATGGAAGAGGCGATTCCAGAAGATAATGAAGAGATCACGAGATGGAAGAACCACAAGAACTTGTAGATCCACCCCATGAGAAGAAATATCACAAGAGGAATTCAGCGTGGGTACGAGAGGCAATTCAAGATGCAGAGAAGTATGGCGCTCCAGAGGGAATGCACAGAGAAAGCAAGAGACCTAGGCCATAATCCAGTTATGTATCCCTTCTATGTGACAGCATTGACAAAGAACCTTCCAAATATGAGGAAGCATCAGAGAAGAAATAATGGAAGGATGCCATGATTGAGGAGTACCAGTTGATCATGAAGAATGATGTCTGGGATGTAGTTCCGAGACCAGAAGGGAAGTTTGTTGTGACTACCAAGTGGATCTACAAGATAAAGCATGCTGCATATGGCAACATAGAGAAACACAAGGCAATATTTGTGGCGTGTGGATTATCCCAAAAGGAAGACATAGATTACGAGGAGACATTTGCACCTATAGCCAAATACACTTCCATCAGATCAGTACTTGCATTGGATGTAGTGATGAAATGGAAGGTACACCAGATGGATGCCAAGACAGTGTTCTTGAATGGTGTAGTGGAAGAGGAAGTGTATGTGGAGAAACCACTCGGATTTTAGACACATGACAGATAAACTCATGTGTGCAAATTGAAGAAGGCCTTGTACAGATTGAAACAGGCACCCAGGACATGGTACGACAGGATAGATAGCTTCCTGACTAGTTTGGGATTTACCAAGAGTAAAGCGGATTCCAACCTTTACTACAAGGTTGAGGAAGGGAACCCAGTGATACTTCTACTTTATGTAGATGACCTATTTTGATAGGTGAGGATGGGATTATTGTAGATACAAAGAGGAAGCTTTCTGCAGAGCTCGAGATGAATGACCTGGGCATGATGCATTATTTTCTAGGCATGGAGGTGTGGCAGAATGCAGATGGAATCTTCTTTGTACAAAGGGAAGTATGTAATAGAGATCCTGAAGAGGTTTGGGATTATGGATTGCAAGGCCACGGCCACACCTATGGCATCAAACCTGAAGCTATTGAGTGATGCTTCATCAGAGTCGGTTGATGCCACGATGTATCTTCAGATGATTGGATCTTTGATGTACCTAACGAATACGAGACCAGATATTTGCTTTGTTGTGAACACATTGAGCCAGATCCGAGACATGTTCACTTGATTACTGCAAATCATATTCTTAGGTACCTGAAGGGTACAGTTGAATATGGTCTCAAGTATGATGTGAATCAGAAGATTAACCTAGAGGGTTATGTTGATTCAAATTGGGCAGGCAGTGCCACTGATAGGAAGAGCACTTCGGGGTGCTGCTTCAGTATGGGATCAGGTGTGATCTCTTGGTTTAGCAGGAAGCAGTCCTGCATGGCACTGAGTACAGTCGAAGCAGAGTATGTCACATCTTGTTCGGCTATTTGTGAGGCTGTATGGCTTAGGAAGCTACTGTCTGATTTGTTTGATCTCTAGTTGGATGTGACTTGTATATTTTGTGACAACCAGAGTTGTGTGAAGTTGTCTGAGAACTCGGTGTTCCATGACAAGTCGAAGCACATTGAGATCAAGTACCACTATATCAGGGATATGGTGCAGAGAGGAGAAGTGAAGCTCCAGTATGTTGTGACGGACGAGCAGATAGCCGATGTGTTGACCAAGCCGCTAGCCGGAGTGAAGTTTGAGTACTTCGGAGAGAAGTTTGGTGTACTCCAGACCAAGGTTCCTTCCAAGGGGAAGTGATGAGTCTGGAAGAGGCAGATGCATATGAGCCATTATCACATGGTGGTAGGTGTGTCCTCCCATGGTGAAGATGTAAGGGTTGGGGCCATTCCGACATGGTTGTAGGTTTTCCTTCCCATGGTCGCTGATATAAGTGTCCACCATTCTGACATGGCTGTAGGTTTGTCTTCCCATGATCATTGATATAAGTGTCGATCCATTCCAACATGGTTGAGTTTTGTCTTCCTATGGTTGTTGATTTAAGGGCTGAGCCATTCTAGCATGGTTGAGGTTTGTCTTCCCATGACTATTGTTGTAAGGGATGAACCATTCCGGAATGGTTGAGGTTTGTCTTCCCATGGTCGTTGATGTAAGGGCTGTGCCATTCTCGCATGGTTGAGGTTTGTCTTCCCATGGCGTAGATGTAAGGGAAGTGCCATTATCGCATGGTTTAGGTTTTTCTTCCCATGGCGTAGATGTAAGAGCTGGGTCTCTCATGGTTGTAGGTGTGTCTTCCCATGCTGGTAGAAGTGTGATGTGCATCTGGGATGTGCTCCGTTGACATTGAGATGATCTCGATGTGATGAGGCGACAGTAGGAGATGAAGGTTTTTGCAAAGGAAATATAATAAGTCCTGGGATGTACCTACTTAATGTATTTCTCGCAGAGATGATGAAGACCTACATGGAGGCTAGGCCTACATCCAACATGAAAAAGGGTTGGCTCTGTAGAACTTCCTATGACGAGTAGAATCGAGAGATAGCAACAATCTATGGTCAAGATGATGAGGATTGCAGCAACAGTGAGGACGACGATCCAATGTTGATAATGATGTTCCAACATTGTTGATCCAATGGCGAAGACTTGTGTTGATGACTGTGTCAAGAGAATACCTTCCTAGTTAAGAGGGAGTGTTAATGTAATTATAACTTCGGAAGATATTCACTTGTATATTTTATATTGTATTTGTATTTTATTATTGTACCTCCGACATAGATGTTTATTCCTATGGTCAGGAAAGTCATTATTGTATTTGGGTCATGTAGTCATTGAGTTTAACCCTCCATTGTAAGTCGGGGCATTAGACCCCAAAGTTAAGTTGTAAATGGGTTATTAGACTCTCCTAGAGAAGTCGGCCTAGTTAGGTACAACTATGGGCTGACATAGTTGGGGTAAAGGTCAAGTGAAAGTTAAAGTATAAATTGAGAGGGTGCCTCTGTCATTTGGATCATTCACTCACTCACTCAATTCGCATTAGTGAGAAGAAGGACAAGTTCTCACAAGTGGAGAAGAGAGAAGATGCTAAAGACCATTTCTATTTTGGCTTTTACTTTTGTGACACTGTATTGGTGATCATTCTATATTTGAGGAAGTTGCGGGGTTTTATTCTTTATGGTTTCCTCGAGGAAAATCTTTGTGTCTCTTGTTTTTATGCCATGCTTATTATTCTCTCAGTAAGATCCTAGATAATTATTGATTAAAAGTTGAAAATATAACAATAATTGTGGGATGAATGAATTATGAAATTAAAGTTGAAAAAGATGAAAATGATCCTACTAAGTTAAAATCAACATGGTATCATAGCAGTATTGAATAGAAGCCATTTCTAGAGATTGTGTATTCCCTAAACTATAAACTAGGCTTCCAAGTTTGGACACTTCTCTCCATAATTTGGATTTGAAAATAACACAATGGAACTCACCCTAGGAGGGTGCACCTATCTATGGAACTAGATCTCAGTTTCGTGAAGATTCAGTTTTGACCTAATTTCTACTGGAATCAAGAAATTAAAGATTTCAATTTCTAACCTTTGTGACCACAGATTGGGTTTGATATTATCATTTTGGAGCTATCCGTAGGAGGGTGCACCTACCCATGGACTCAATTTTCACATTTTCCAAACTTTAGTTTTGACCTAGCTCCTACTAGGGTTTCATAATGAGATTTTTAGATTTTTTCAAGATGGTGTCCAGAGATGAAGATAGGTTGGATGATGTTGATATTATAGATGAACTCCAGTGTTCCTTTGTCTCCGCTCTTAATGGAACTATTTTAGAAAAAAATTATATATCGTTAATGGATTGTGGTGTTTCTAGGGACATGATAACCCAAGAAAAGAAGAAGGATATTTCAAAGGTCGAATGCTTATGTTGTCATGAATATGGACACAATGCTTTCAAGTGTCATCAAAAGAAAGGAAGAAGAAGAATAAGAAGAAATACAAGTGAAAATCAACCCCATTTCAAGAGGATATTTCAAAAGTAAGATCTTACAAGTTTCATAAATTTGGTCACTATGCTTACCAGTGTACTCAAGGGAAAAGGAAGGAATGGCTACATGCAAATAACGTTGAATATCTTTCACCTCAGAAGAAAAGAATACTGATTTGATGAATATTGAAAGAGTACATCCAAGCATTCCAAAAGCTTCAAGTAGCACGTGAACATATCTGCATGGATTATATACTTGGCGAGAATGCCAAGGGATCTTATATGAACAATGATAGTAGATCTAAGAGGATCTTGGATCTAGTACATTCAAACACATGCATACTGTTATAGTGGCATCCTTGGTTGTCTCCTTGTACTATGTATCGTTCCTTCCATGGAGACTTCAACAAGTTCCAGAAGTTAAGAACTTGATGAAGAAGAAGATAGAGGTCTTCAGATCAGACAATGAAGTAGAGTACCCTTCCAGAAATTCCTATGATTTAGGCAAGGAGGCAAATATCAAGAGGGAGTCAACAAAACAAGAAAAGATAAGTATTTTATATTTTGTATGATAAGTTTTATTTGTTTAAACTAAATTGTTATTTTATTGATGAATTGTTTAAATTAGTGTTGGTTAACCCTTGTGGACATTTTTGTCATGTGTTATAGAATAGGTCCATTGTAAATATTATGGAGATGAATATCCATGATGGAAAGATGCATCCAACATGAGATTTATGCTTAGATCAATTGCACTCACCATATATTAGATGACAAGACTCCTGAAGAAGCATTCGCAGAAATGGATCCTTGGTTGTCATGCATACAAGTATTAAGGAAGAAGAGGACGAAGACAATATCCTTCAGGATATCTATAAGGTTTCATATGGAGTTTGATAGTGAGAAGCATGATGATCTGAAGGATGAGGGTCCCTCTAGTATGATGATCATCAGAGTAATTTTTAGGGGCAAAATTTCGCCAATTGGCTATTTTTTCAAAAAATAAATTCGCTATTTGGTCATTTTCAGTCTCTAATATCGCCTATATTTACATAAAATATGTTTTTTTATCATAATATTCGCCAAAATTTACAATTTTCAGTAGTAAATTGTATGTTTCATATCTAATATTCGCCTACCTATCTATATATATGTTTTTTTCAATCCAAAATAATCGCCTAGAATACTACACTTAAGTTTATTATTAGAATCCTTAAAAAATACCCTGATGATCATCCTTCTATTAGGACAAGTCAGTAGAGCCAACATAACTAGTGGATCTTCCAAGAGATGATGCGGTGATAAGGAAACAGGAATCCATAACGGAAGAATATTAGTCCATCATGAAGAATGATGTGTGATAGTGCCAAGACCTAAAGGGAAATTAATGGCAATTTCCAAGTAGATCTATAAGATCTATTATACATTCCATATTAGCATCTGAGATGGCACATTATGTAAGCTATGGAGTTAGAAATTTTGCAGACCTTGAGAAAGTCTTAGATGGTATCCAATAGACCCACTTGAAAGGAAGTGACACAAATGGATACACGGGGGCAAACAATCTTCCATTATCTTGAACTATATGGTATAGGGAGATAAAAGAAGAGCGTCCATATACAATGAGTGCAGGATACTCAAATACAGAGAGAGTAGAGTGTCTAGATGCAGATGGAGCAAGATACTTAGGTGCAAAGAGAGAAATATACTCCCACATAGAGTGATTAGTTATAGCACAACTTGTTGATGATGGAGAATACTTTGTACAAACTCAAGTAGGCACCCATGATGTGGTATGGCAGAATAGACATGTACATGATGAGCTTGGACTTCACCAAGAATGATGCGGATTCCAACCTTTACTACAAGGTTGGTGATGGTGACCATTTGATCTTGGTACTATATGATTGATGATTTTTTCCTTTGGGGAAACATAGAAGCTCAGTGTGGAGTGTAAGAGGGGTAACATCCCAAAATTTCATAAAAATTTAAAATTTTTCTAAGCATTAGATTCAACATTAGATGATATGCGGAAGTAATAAATGTCTGTTAAATACCTATACTTAATATTTAATAATTACGACATGTAATTATCTTTAAAAACTTTTAATTGTCTTATCGACAATTTAATGCATGAGTACCCCTATGTCTATTTTAAATATCGTAATTATTATTTGAGTCGTCATTTTATGCCCACGCATACTATTTCACGGGACACAAGTATTACGATGCTATATCTATAATTATGAAGAAAATTGTCTTTTGGTATAATGCGTGATATTAGTGTTATAAACCTACATACAGTTGCGATCATGTTATGAATTTGTTGTACTCCGTGTTAAGGTCTAATAGATGGTACTTATGATATTATTTATTTAATGGTAAACTCTTATTTATAATTAACTTCTTGTTGGCAGTTGGATTCTGGTGTACAACTGGAGGCTTACTTAGCTTAAAGCTAATGCATCATCTCTTAAACTGTCTAGGTTACAGGTTGCTGTTACAATGTAATTTTCCACCTTGTGAGCATCATCATTCTTTGGCCTTCAGGATCCATTTCATTGACTCAGATTCACTTATGTCCTTCAGAAACACCTTTTCCCTATTTTTATTCCTGTACGCTTGTTGTCCCATTATAGCTAGCGTACACGCGAGTTGTTCCACTATAGCCCGCGGGTGCCAAGTAAAATGGTAAAAATCATTAGAAATTTACTTTTTACTCCCAAAAAGCGATCTTAGGGTGACATTTGGCCCTTCATTTGCACCGAAACGCCTCGATGTGTCCTTTCACTTACCTTTGGAAGGCTATATATTGAGCTCTTATGGCATATGGAAGGGAGGAGAAAGAGAGAGCAAGATAACTCTAGTGGATTTTTGCCGTGACTTGAGCCTACACTCATTGATCCTTGTTGTTGTGAACTCCTTATGTTCACCTACCAAAATCCTATCCTAGTTTGAGTTTTCCATTACATGGAGGATTGAAGTGGTGGAGGCAGAAGTGGAGAGACCCAGTTCTTGGTTCAGATTAGTTGCCGGCAAGAGGTCGTATATTGTACTTCTTGTTATTCATTAATGGAAATACTCATTTTCTCGTACAATTGATATTGTGAATATTGTTTAATTACATTGGGTTATATTTGCTTATCATATCATGGATCATGCTATTGATTATGCTAATTTCTTTCACATATTATATGCACTTGCTTGTACTTGTTGTTGAGGCTAATCTGCAAGTCCAAGTGTAGAAGTTGAAATCTCAATGGGGATCTACATCGAACATCCGGTAGAAGGTAGGTCTTTTCTCTTTTATCTTGGCATTGCCATTTATATAGCATTGTATTGGGAATTGAGTCATTTTCTGGTAGTCAACTGTCTGTTGTGGTCTGCCCCAAGCCATAGGAAGTTTTCTCCGTAACAGAAATGGCGACTTCACTGGGGAGAACATCCATTTTTGGGTATTTTTAGGCATTTGTCTTTATTTAGAGTTGTTGTGTGTCGAGCTTCTGTGTCATTGATTGGCCGTTGGGATATACTATAGAAAACAAGATTTTTCTGGGTGATTGGACTCTTTGTTTGCTCATTTGCCTTTCCCTGTACGCGGGTCAAGCTAGTTATGCCCGCATCTACCCGCCTCTGTCTGCACTGTTTCCCGCGTCTACCCGCGTTTTTTCCTTCGACAGTAGTGTACAAATTCGGCTTTGATTGATTTATGGACTTGGACTGCTGCTGGGTTGGTTTTGAGTATTCCTGAGTCTTAATTGGCCTCATTCCTGACTGTTCTATGCCTTGTTTGTGACCATAAACTCTTCTTTCTCTTTGTTTTGAGACTTGTTATTTTATCACCATTTTTTTTTATTTTTTTAGCTCATTACATTGGCTGAGTCTCATTGTTTGGGATTTGCTGGGTTGTCTTAGTGATCTACTCTGCATTTATTTAACTGAATAGGTAGATTTCGCTTGCATTTTTCATTCCATTATATTGAAAAATACAAAAACATAGTTTTGCATTTTCCTTTCCATTATAAGAGAAAATACAATTTTTTTTTTACTTTCCGTACTTCATTCTGCATTTGAGTGCTTGTGATTTCATTTAGGATCTGCTTGTGCATTGGAAATTTAAAAGAATTGCATTTTATTTCGAACCATTGGATTGATTGTCATTTTAGTGGCATTATTTTTATCGAGTAGATGAGTCTAGAGTTTGACGATTGTGCATACTATTGAGTAAAATACATCATTAGTTTAATGAACACATCCTTTGAGTAATCACAACCATTTAAAATCAATGCTTAATCTTAAAATTGATTAGAGCGATTTTTATTTTATAGGGTGCACCAACTAGTATAGGTTTAGAGTCTTGGAATAGATCATTATGAGTTAACAATCCAAGACTACTAGATGAAACATTATGTGTCTGACCAGGGAGTGGTGAATTCCATAATATACATCAGTGTTTTCAAGAAGATCTACTTAGAACAGAGTTAAGCATGAGGTCACGGGAGGTTGGTTGCGGAGATAGCCCTCCAATACTGGATGAACATGGGAGATATTTCCAGGATTTGTTCGTATCTGGGGACTCTTGAGGGATCTGTACCTCTTGAGTTTCGGGCTTAACTACCCTTCCCATACGACGGATCCCACCTACGACTATTCTCCTGACCATTGGTTATATTGTGGTGACCTTAGTTTCCTTACCTAGGTATCGCATAGGGTATTTGCAGTGGTTATACTGTACATATCCTGAGTCAGATAGAGGTTGGACAACACAATTGTTGTTGTATAGGGACTTGACCCTATGCACGTAGTGAAGCCTGGGAACCTTTATAACTGATTCTGTTACCTCCGGCTATAGTTTGGGAGTCTCAAGCCTCTCCTAGGCAAGAAATATCGACTGTAGTGTCGGGAGCTCCTTGAGCCAGTCATGTTTGTGTGCATTTGGATGTAGTTTCTTTAGGTGTGTGCTCTTTGATTCTTTGATTGCTAGTTTGGCCGCTAGGGGACGCTTTGATTTTATTGACTTTCCAGAGATATCATGGCACAAGGTCCTACTCTCTGCCAGTATCGTCGCTTGGATGGTTTACCGGCCAATGAAGTTACATGTCGTGTTCAGAGAGGACCCCAGAAGGCTCCCTTCGAGTCTTCGGATTCATTTGAGGTGATTCGCGCTGATATTTACACTGGTTTTGGCATGGGAGAAATACATGTGACTCCGTCAGGTAGAGTCGAAGACGTTTCTAACCCTCCTAATCCTAGAGAGGAATGGGGGGGCGATCCATTGATACCAGAGACTCGACCTCTTTTATTTGGATCCACTCCACCCAAGGACAACCCATTCGATCCTTCGAATCCATGGAATTTCCTACATGGGATGCCGAATTTTCATGTTGACATAGACCTTCCGACCACTACGGACGCTACACCATTCTCTTTTGGTATGCCTAGTTACAACATAGTTGACCCATCCACTATGTTTGTTAGTCATGCTAGCACTAGTCATGGTGTTGGAAACACTGCACCCACTAGGGGCAATACCCTCACTGGGGGCACCACTTTTTCCACTCACAGACATACTACAGGGACCAGCCATATCCCTTCAAACACTGAAAATTTTGGAGGAAGGCTGCCTCCTAGGACTACCCATTTTGGTAGGAACACTGTTCGCAATACGAATCACAATCTACAGTACAATACACATGCCCATACACGTCAACCCAGGACCACGTTCGCTCATGTTAACAATCCTCCTAATAACGGGGGTGGACACATACCATATACTTTTACATCTGCTACCGCTACTAGTAATGCTAATGTAGGGGGTGGGAATATCCCTTATACTTATGGTCACACCACGATTGCTCCTGCTACTAGCAATGATTATGTGGGGGTGGGAACATACCTTACAATTATGGTCATTACAATATGATTCCCTCTACGAGTAATACTTACATGCCCCATAATTATGATGGTAATCCTTACAATAATACAATCGGCGCTGGCCCTCATTACAACCCACCTCACTACGGTGCTCATAATGCACATATACCTGCTTACTCTCACACGGGTCAGGTTGGGGGAAGTTATCAACCTTATGGCCATGGTCAAGCTTATGGTCCGTATAATCAACATTTTAATGGTCATGGTCAAGCTTATGGTCCATCTTATCCTTTAGGTCCGTATAATCAACCTTTTATGGGAGCTTATAATCAAGCTTTTCAGCTGCAGCTTCCTTTCCTTGCTCGATTGAATCTTCTGGATCTTTCGAAGCTCACAAATGATCCGGTGTGTCACAATCCTAGTTGGCCTACGGTCTCTACCAAGCTCCCTTCAGACATTCCCAAGTTTGAGGGGAAGGGTGGTGAGGATCTGGGTGATCACATCACAACTTTTCACCTTTGGTGCTCATCAAACTCGTTAAATCATGATTCCGTTCGATTGAGACTATTTCAACGCACCCTCACGGGGGTAGCTGTGAAGTGGTATGTTGAGTTTCCTGGGGGCACGTACAGGTGTTTCAATGAAATAGCCTTGGTTTTCCTGGACCATTTCCAGTTGCCGGTTCGTTACAATACTGGCACTGAATTGTTGTCTACCTTTGTCCAGAATAAGGCCACACATATATCTGACCACGTTCAAGAGTGGTGTCGACGGAAGAGGTTAGTGAAAGCCAACATTCCTCCAGAGTTTCTATTGGAATGGTTTCTCAAGTATTTGATTCCATATATTGCTAAGGATGTTTCTATGTCCAGCATTGTGACTGAGGAACAAGCTATACTTAAAGTCCAGCAGTTAGATTTGCTATATTCTCAGTCTGGCATCTTGTATGACATTATTCCTGACACACCGTGATCATGACATGAGCCCAAGTTAGTTCCTGGACCACATGCCGATGGCATTGTTGGATCCGCAAGTACTCAACCCGCAAATTTGGTTGCTAATCAAATGCAAAATTTGTCGCTTAACCAATCTACTCCCTGACAAGTTCACACTTTGTCCACTTCCACCCCATCGTCCGATGTACATGCTATGCAATCGACGAACCCATCGTGTAACCAACAGTCTGGTGGTAAGAAGAAGGGGAGAAATAACCGTAAGGGTGGAAATAATGGGAACAATGGTAGTAATCATAATACTCCTCAGAAAGAGAACGCCAACCCTCCTTTGGAAGGCGGAAATGCTAGTGGGGACCGTAAACCTAGGTGTAAAGTGAAATTTCCTTGCAAGCTTTGTGGGGAAGATCATCTTACTCACTTGTGTCCTCGGATTGAAGAAGCATCGAAGCATCTTGCACAGACCCCAACTCTGTTGAATGATCCCCTTCCACATCATCAGAATATGGCTTCGAATGCTCCCACTACTGGTTATGGGACCCACGAAAATTCCACGTCTGCTTCCCATCCTAGTGGCTTTGGATGCGTGATTATGGTTAAATCAGAGGTTAGTGTTGCTACTCGCCAACGTGATTATGATGCACCAGAACTGAATATGGGGAATGAGCCTCCTCCTCCTCTTGATACCTCTTTGCATATCGAGAAGCCCACTACTATGCCGCGGATACCGAAAGGTGTTCTCAAGCGCTCTATGCATAATCCCAATGCTCGAGCTGCCCAGAACTACTCTATTGTAGAAGACTTGGGTCAAACTCCGTGTGCCATGTCAGATCTCGAGGTTTTACAGGTATGTCCTTCTCAAAGGCATGCCCTTTTATGTGCTTTAGGTGTTTAGAATGGGGGAAGTCCTAATGTTATCAAGTTTGATACTACTGACGTTCAACCTCGCTTACCTTATCATGTGGCTTTTCAATTCTATGTGGAGTGCCTACAGAATATTGTCAAAAGAGCGGTGGTTGATGAAGGTGCTTCTACATCAGTGATGTCTTTATCTTGTTGGAAAGCTCTTGGATCTCCTCCCTTATCCAAGTCTCTGACCATGCTCACTTCATTTGATGGTAGGTTGTTTAAACCACATGTGATTCTCCCTTCCCTTGTTGTCCGCTTGGGTGGGAAAACTGTGCCTATTGAAGTCGAGGTGGTTGATGCTCCCTTCGACTACAACCTTCTCCTGTGTAGGAATTGGATGTACGCTATGAAAGTGGTTGCGTCTACTGTATTCAGAATTATTTGCTTTCCACATGAAGGCAAGATTGTGACGGTCGACCAGCTAGGTTTTGTTAGTCCTTATTCCACAGCATCCACAGGATCAGTGGTCCCCCAAGTTACAGATTATCAGCCGGCAACTGGGAACATGGGTGTCCGATTGTACCCCTCATTGACGGGATCTTATGATTTCCCTTCACCCATTTCTTTTATTGGAACCATTTTCGATAATGCACTTCCTCCATTGAATAATGTATTGTTCTGGACTTCATATTTTGATGATCCATGGGCCTTACCGTCCACGAGTTCCACCTCTGGAGACATTGCACATATTGGAATGGCTATGCCATTGTCTACTGCTGAGCTTGCATATCAAGATATTCAACAAGCCACTGCAGAGCCGGATCTCTCCTCTTCATGAACAGAGGAGGAAGATCTCATTATGCTGTCGGAATGGGCAGTCGACTCATCTTGTTCACACGATTGCCTTGATAGTACTTTACCTCCAGATGAAGCTATTGTTGAGGCCATGTATGGTAGTGAGAGACCTTGGGAAGACATGCATCATCTCTCTCATTTTCTTCCCAATCAAGATCTTATGGAACAAGACGAGTTTAGGACGACTCTTGCCGATATTGTTGGTCACCCTGTGGTTCCTTGGAATTCGCATGGGATTTTTCGCGGAGGGGAACATGGCTAATATTTCCCCTACCACACCGATCAGCATTTCTCGTACTCCCAGAAAGGTTGAGAACATTTACATCGGTGTTGATTTCTCTCTTGAAGAGGTCCACATTTACACCGAATTGTTTAAGGAACTCTGGGAAGATTTTGCCTGGTCATATGAGGAGATGCCAAGAATAGACCCCAGCATTTTCGAACACGAGATTAGAACATATCCCAATGCTAAATCGGTTCGACAACGCCTTCGTGCTGTGAATCCTAGAAAGAATCCGCGATCAAGGCAGAGGTGGAAAAACTGCTTAAGGCTAGTTTTATCTACCTAGTTCCCCTTACCGAATGGGTGTCGGATCCTGTTCTTGTGGATAAAAATCATGGAACTATCCGTGTATGCACTGAATTTAGAGACCAGAACTGTGCATGTCCAAAATACTATTTCCCTACTCCATTCATAGATCAGATCTTTGATGCTTGTGCGGGAAGCGAAGTTTTTTCATTTATGGACGGCTTTTCAGGGTATAACCAGATACAGATCAAACCTGAGGACCAACATAAGATGGCTTTTATTTGTCCTTGGGGTACGTTTGCATACCGGAATATGCCCTTCGGCCTTCAAAACGCTGGAGCCACTTTTTAGCGCACTATGACCTACGCCTTTCATGACCTTAAATGCATAGTGGAGGCATACTTGGATGATCTTGCTGGCCATTCTAGTAAGAGAGTGTACCACCCCAAGCACCTCCATTTAATTCTCAAAAGATGCATATGCTACAAGATTCAGTTAAATCCCAATAAGTGCATTTTTGTTGTGAAAACGGGTCGCCTTCTAGGATTCATAGTTTCGAAAGAGGGTATCAGAGTCGATCCTCTTAAAGTTAAGGCAATACTTTGGTTGCCTCCTCCGCGCAACTTGTTTCAACTTCAGAGCCTCCAAGGGAGAGCCACTTTTCTACGTCGTTTTGTAATGAATTAAGCTAATCTTACCAAAGGTTTTGCGCGCTTATTGAAGAAGGACACATCGTTTATCTGGGATGAGCGAGCCCAGTAGTCTTTCGATGCCCTTAAGAAAGCTTTGGTATCGGCCCCTTTTCTTAGTCCACCCGACTTTGCAAGATATTTTATACTTTATGTTGCAGCGTCTCAAGAGACGATTGGCATGGTCTTAGTTCAAGTTGATGATGTGCTTGTGGAGCATGTGATCTATTACCTTAGTCAAAATCTAGTAGACCCTGAGTTGAGATACACTCAAGTAGAAAAGTTGGCACTTGCGATTGTTCATGTT
The DNA here is from genome assembly GCA_027924585.1 of Larix kaempferi. Taxonomy (NCBI): domain Eukaryota; kingdom Viridiplantae; phylum Streptophyta; class Pinopsida; order Pinales; family Pinaceae; genus Larix; species Larix kaempferi. Next base: position 6,859,655 of record BSBM01000015.1, read on the forward strand.
GTCCAACGGTTACGACACTACATCATGCTTAGGAAAACCACAGTCATAGCGCATATCAATCCGTTTTAGTTCATGCTATCACGACATCTTATAGGGGGGAATTACAATAAATGGATTGTGATTCTTCAGGAGTTTGATCTTGATTTTGCTTCGGCGAAGTCGGTGAAATCCTTGGTTTTTGCTAAGCTCATGTCTGACCTTCTGCGACTTGATGAGGATATTTTCCATGAAGATTCCTTTGTGGATGAGCACTTATTTCTTATCTTGTCTAAGGACCCTTGGTATGGGGATATTATCATATATCTTCAAACTTTGAAGTTTCCTTCACACTATTCACGAGACGAATGACGCGTGTGAAACATCACGCTAAATATTATACCATCGTCGGCGACACTTTTTATCGTCGGGGAAAGGATTCTATCCTCCATCGTTGTTTGACTCACGAAGAAGCGGAGCGTGTGCTTAATGATTTCCATGCTGGGGCGTGTGGCGGTCACTTATCCGGGCTTGCAACAGCCCAACGCATTATGCGAGCATGTTACTTTTGGCCTTCAATTTTCAAGGATTGTATAAACTTTGTAAAGAGATGTCACCCTTGCCAGGTGTTTTCTCGGAATATACACTCGCATCCAGTGCCCCTTCATCCAGTCGTCACCGTCGGTACCTTCACCACGTGGGGGGTGGATTTCATGGATTGCAAACTAGCTTCGGCTGGGGGGCATCACCATATCATAGTGGCCATGGAATACTTCTCCAAATGGGCTTAGGCCATGCCTGCCATAAAATACGATGGTGCTACAATAGCCCATTTCGTATTCAATCATATTATTACTCGATTCGATATTCCGAGAGAGATTGTCATTGACCATGGAAGTCACTTTCAGAACAAAATGATGTGGATTTGTCACTCAAGCTTGGGTTTCATCAAGAACATTCATCTTCTTACTATCCCCAAGCAAATGGTCAAGTTGAGTCGATCAATAAGTCCTTAAAGTCCATTCTCCAACGTACCATCCAACAGAGCAAAAACAACTGGCATATTATGTTATATCCTGCTTTGTGGGCATATTGAACCGCAGTCAAGAATGCCATCGGGTTCTCACCGTTTCAGCTAGTACACGGTGTGTATTTTATCGATTGAATGTGAAATCCCTTCGTTAAAACTATTCATAGAGCTCCTCCCTGATATGTCGAGTGTTGAGCAACGTTTGATCCACCTTGAGCAGCTTGATGAGCAGCGTTGAGATTCTGCCGTGGCTATCGATGCCAATAAGCATCATGTCAAGGTTCAATACGATAGGTCTGTCCATCCCCGGCAATATGCCGAAGATGACTTGGTCCTCTTGTACGACCAAGCTAAGGAACCAATGGGGGCAAGAAAGTTTAACTCCATGTGGCACGATCCTTACATTGTGAGGCATGTCGTGGAAAAAGGAGCCTACAAATTGGAATATTACGAGGGGAATGTATTGAAGGAGCCTAGAAATGGGCTCTACCTCAAGCGGTATTACGCTTGAAATTCTAGTTCGAGCTAATACTTTTGTATACTATTGTATAGTTTCTTTTGTACATAGTTTAGATTTATTTTGGCTTTTCGGTCTATTGATTTGCTTCTGTTTGGTTGAAAGATGTCAGCAGAATCTCCAACGTTCTTAGGATTCATGGATGGTGCTAGCCGTCATTATATGCAGGAGCTTGCTTCTGTTTCTTGGGTTATTTATTCACCTGACCATCTAGTTGTGTCTTCGGGAGGTGCTTGTCTTGGTCCTACATCCAACAATGTGGCTGAGTACAGTGTCATGGTTGAGCTACTTAGATATGCCATTTCACATGTTATCCAGTCTTTAGAAGTCTGCCTGGATTCACAACTGGTTGTGTCTCAGTTGAATGGTCAGTACCGTGTGAGAGATCCTACTTTACTATAGATATTCTTAAGGGTAAGACTCTTGGAACTTCATTTTGTTTCCATTACATACATTCATGTTTCGAGAAGTTTTAATGATGTATCTGATGCATATGCTAACAATGTCCTAGATTGGAATTTGTCACATTCATAATAAAGCACACAAATGAACATATATTCATACATTTGTACATACACATATAGTAGAACCGGAGAACCATAGTTTTTTATAAATAACATGTCCAAAATGGTAGTGTCATAATACAAAACTGGAGCTCGTAGCTCTCAAAAATATACATATTGATACAAAATATGGGACTTTGAGATTTCTAAGCCCCACGAGGAGGCCTAGATGCCTCGACAGGATGTGTCTGATAGTAATAGTGTACTGCGTTGGCGATCCGCTGCAGTAGTCGCACCCAGGGCCTCGGTACTCCTACAACATGATGCTGCATGTCCTCTGGCAGCTGCGCTACCTCAATCATAGGTACCCTGGTGGTCATGCGGGATAGGTTGACCCGCACGGTCTCTAATGTGCGCTCTGCTGCAGCGCCGACTAACTCCCCACCCCTGCCCCATCGACGATGTCTCGGGAAACCCTCAGGTCTTTGTGGACCGGTGTCTGCGAGCAAACAATAGAATGTTAATAGGTGATACTACACCAAAAATATTTTTTCATTTTCATATATAATCCAAAAATCCCAAAAAAATTTAATACACAAAAAAAACATAAAAAGAGTAACTTACCGATGTCTCCTAACGCTGCCCCTGGAGGGAGCGGCATGTCACAATCACCACAGAAGTCTATCCCTGCATAGGGGTAGTCGTCAATGGCTATGACCTGTCGGTCCCACTAGTGGAAGAACTCAACTGAGTACGGGGATGCCTGTCGGCCACCACCCTGTCGTGTCAAGACCTTTGCCCACTGGGTTAGGGCTGGGTCACGGATACTGTGAGGAGGGACTTCAAGCCTCAGTTTGAGCCCCAGAACCCTCTCAAAGAAGAAGCTGCATAGAATACTGCCGTATCCAAAGTTTTTTGCCTCCCCACGCTTGCACTCCATTAACTGGGTCTTCATGGACCCTAGTAACGTTGTGCACCAGTCATATACCATGGGCCGCATGCACTGTGAGGCATAGAACATCACCGGCCTTAAAGCCTGGTGTAGAGATACCGAACCTGTAATCCACACAAGGGTAGCCACTATAATATTCATGCTCAGAATGACTATGGCTCCAATGGGTACCTGACTCCCCACTTTCTGGGTGTTGGGAAGACAGTACCGCTCTATGTAGTCAGGAATGGTGATCCCACCACCCACAGTACAAGATCGAAGACTTGCCACTTCACCTCGACGGGACAATCCAGTAATAAATTAAATGTCATCTACCTCCAAGGAGATTATTTGATCGTCTAGGTTGAAGTTTTGTGCATCTACATCCCAGTAGTCTATCAAGCGACGAAGCAATTGGTTTTGGGCCCTCAAACCCCCAATGTTCCAAAATTTGAAAATCCCACATGCTTGTAATGCTTGTTGGGTGGGAAAATCATTGCGGATGACCTCATCCACAAGGTCATGCTCTCTTTCTCTCCATTCTAGAACCATCTTGGAGGAATAGAAACAAAGAGTTTAGTCATTTTGATTTAAAAAACCAACCTTATGGCCATACCAACGAGCTAATTAGCTTACAGAGGTGGGTACCCGTGGTCAACGCATGCGTTGACCGCAGGTACTAGGCCCTATCCGTGACTCGTATGCTTGTAGCTCGCGGGTAGCGCCGTAACCAAATAGGGCTTCCCCATTAAAAAATTTTGACCAATGAAAATTGAAATAAAAACTATTAAATTAAAGAGGAGGATGAGATAGCTTGCCTACTCTAGACGGCTCGACGAACGAATTCCCGTAGCTCCCAAAATCAACAACTGAAATCTAAGGTGAAAACTAACCAAAAACTCCAAATTGGGTAAAAAGTGAAAATGAATAGCAAATTGTAATTTTTTATTACTATTTATAGTTTTGGAAACCCACTTGTCTATAGTTTTTGTCATTTTAAGTTGTTTTGGACTAATGTAATGTCTTGGAGTAGCATTTTGAACATATTTATTCGACGAGAGTTGATTTTTGACCATTTCGTGCTTACGACAGGTATATTTCACATCTGGCATATAGGTTAGGTGTCATTTTCACATGCACTATGCATTTGACCTGTTGACCATTTTCATTAACCCTAGTTGCGACCCCGCTTCTTAACCGACACAGAACCTTCACACTGTTATAGAAGTGTCATTATTTGGTGGTAGGGCCTTTTCGAACATGGGTTCCCTAGTTAGAGCCCGTTTTTTCCTTTTGGCGCCCATGCTGTTGTTTCTCTTTAGGATCGGGAGTCCTTCATAGTTACGCCATGACTTTGCGATAAAGACTCATACTCTACTTTGTCTTATGCTGGCCATCTCCCATAAGGACTCCCCCCATTTGTATCAAGTTGTGATTGCATTGCATCATCCTGCTTGCCGCTTGAGCCTTGTGTCAGCTCCCGCTTACTCAGTTGTTAGCCTGGTGCCTGAGCACTTTCCTTGTCAAGCCCTACAGAGCTTCTATTTTCCTTTCACATTTTGATGACCTTTTGACCCTGAGGGAACACCCCCCCGAGTGTCCACATCCTGCACATGCTTCCTTGCATTGATCATAGGTATGTTCCACTGCTTGGGACTAGTTTGCTCACCATTTGACACTCGTTCCCTCGTTGTACTATAAGCAATTTTATTCTTTTTCAAGATTTCCAAATATGAAAAAGACCAATATATATCTATATATATATATATATATTCCAAAAATCGGGACGGGAGAATATTTACTTCTTTTTTGTTGGCAGCTATTGTGTTGCCTTTGAACAGAGCATTCATTCCACTCCATACATTATGAGTTGGGCCTATAGTCAGACCTTAGAAGATGTACTCGTTTCTCAGTTACTCCACCGATTGATTAAGATTCCAGTCAGCATGGAGCCCTTTGTTGATGCCTCCTGCATCGCACAGTATTATATCGAGTCTGCCTGAGTCTATCCATATGCTCATGCTCTTGTTCAAAGGAAGTCCTGAAACTAGTGTCAGCCACTCCTCAGATCTCTTGACTATTGCATGCCGACCATCCTTATTGAGTCAGTCCGTTCCATCTGAGTTCTTCCAAATCTTTCAGCATAGCTGTTACCTCGTGCTGGTTGATGGGGGATGCCTTAATTCCCTCCTTCTAGCGAGTTTCGTTCCATCAACTTCAACCCATTTATTCCAGAATTGAGAATTAGAGTCGATTGAATACCTTGAGGCTTGCAGTCATTAATGGTAGGTTTTCTCACCATCGACAGTTTTGGGAATACATCAATGTCCCCTAATCGATGGATTCATCTTAGTGTTCGACTTCAACACATCTATTCACACTTTGATGATTGTACTATGTGCCTTGATGCCCATTTTCATTATTGGTGGGTTATCTCGTGTATGTTAACGGTATACCTCATTGACCGGTAATCAAATGATGTCACATCAGGTTCGACCTCAACACCTTCATTCACTTGATGGGACTTGCACCGTAGATGATTTGTGTAGAAGACCCTAGACGTTAGTGGCATTCAGTATGCTACTTATGATTGTGACTTTACATCTGAGATATCACCTCTCAGACATTAGCAGTTTGTACCTCCAGTTTGCACCAGTTGTTTCCTTTCAGCAGGAGACCGTCTCTTACTGTAGATGGTTATGGAAATGATCACCTATGACATGTATTCATTATGTACTGCCTATTCATGTCCATTGTATCATATTGTTGTACTATACCGACATGTATTTAGAGATATTATTGTATTATGACGAGTGAGTTGTTCCTTCCACTTGTGTCTCCATCACTCCACTTCTGAGATTTATAATGTATTTCAGCCATCGTAGCAGCATTCTCTGACCTCACACATTAGGGGGAATCTGTTACAACGTAATTTTCCACCTTGTAAGCATCATCATTCTTTGTCCTTCGTGATCCATTTCATTGACTCAGATTCACTTATGTCCTTCAGAAACACTTTTTCCCTATTTTTCTTCCTGTACGCTTGCTGTCCCATTATAGCCAGCGTACACGCGAGATGTTCCACTATAGCCGGCGGGTGCCAAGTAAAATGGTAAAAATCATTAGAAAATTACTTTTTACTCCCAAAAAGTGGTCTTAGGGTGACCTTTGGCCCTCCATTTGCCCCGAAACTCCTCGATGTGTCCTTTCACTTACCTTTGGAAGGCTATATATTGAGCTCTTATGGCATATGGAAGGGAGGAGAAAGAGACAGCAAGATAAATCTAGTGGATTTTTGTTGTGACTTGAGTCTACACTCATTGATCCTTGTTGTTGTGAACTCCTTATGTTCACCTACAAAACTCCTATCCTAGTTTGAGTTTGCCATTACATGGAGGATTGAAGTGGTGGATGCAGAAGTGGAGAGACCCAGTTCTTGGTTCAGATTGCTTCCCGACAAGAGGTCGTATATTGTACTTCTTGTTATTCATTAATGGAAATACTCATTTTCTCGTACAATTGATATTGTGAATATTGTTTAATTACATTGGGTTATATTTGATTATCATATCATGGATCATGCTATTGATTATGCTAATGTCTTTCACATATTATATGCACTTGCTTGTACTTCTTGTTGAGGCTAATATGCAGGTCCAAGTGTAGAAGTTGAAAGCTCAATGGGGATCTACATCGAACATCCGGTAGAAGGTTGGTCTTTTCTCCTTTATCTTAGCATTGTCACTTATAAAGCATTGTATTGGGAATTGAGTCATTTTCTGGTAGTCAGTTGTCTGTTGTGGTTTGCCCTAAGCCATAGGAATTTTTCTCCGTAACAGTTGCATACTTTCGATGTTTGATGAGATAGTGCGATGATTTCTATTAAGCCTTATGTTAGAATAGTAAAGACCCTAGCCTTATTAAAGTGGTGACTTGTAAGTTCAAACACCAAGGTTATAATTACATAGCTATTCACAATTAATGTGTGATGTTAAAATCATGAGAAGACTATGGTGATCAATATTACCCTTCGTCATTCTAGTTTATCAAATTCAACCTAGTGTGGGAGTCTCCATACTTTTCAAAGGATGGTGAATGAGCTCTTGAGTTGATAATCGACATAATAACTTCATGGCAAAGGAAAAATTTGGTTTTTCTAAGTATAAATTCAGGGTATTGATATTTGTTATGGTCTAAGCTATGTAATAGTGGCTTACTAGTTCTCATCCGACGCCATATTAAAATATGTGATGGGGAATATGTTGAAACTATATTAATATTTGTTTTTGGTATAACCAACAACGTTGGTGGTAGCTGGCACAATAAATGTGATCACATGAAGATTGTAAATGCCTCTCGAAAGTAACAAAACCCTACTGCGAAGTTTGGGGTTTTGGTCCTCAATTCATTGTTATGCTTCATTGTGGAGGAGGAGGTTGAGCCTGCTCGACCGCCATAGTTTGTTGGAATTCATGCTCCACTCGTCAAGTTGGTTTGAAGAAGGATGAGTGCTAGTTCGTGGGGAGTTAAGGGTTGGCATCGTGCACAGGGTTCCAATGCCTGGTTCTTCCCTTGGCTTCTAGTTGGTTACTGTCATGGTAAGCTATAATAAAGTATACAAACCCTCGTTTGATTTTCAGTGTTGTGTTGAGATTTGTATTAGTGTTTAACCTGGTTTATATGTTCATGGCAGGGTAATATATTTTATCCCAAGTGAAGTCGTTAAGACAAAGGGACAATCCTACAATGGTGTACACTCATCGGTAAGCCTCGGTCAGACCAGGTTTCCTATGTCAACAAGGATGTAATATTTTGTTGCTCTTTGTCAATACAAACTCCATTTGTCAAAAGGGTTTTCGAGACTACGTTACTACAGTAGTTGATTTTCTAGGCATTGACCCGAGTTGGTTTTCGCCTGTAGTGTTGGTAGGATGTTGTTTTTAAAGGAGTATCGTTGGTCCTCCTGGCAATTCAACTGCAATGTAATACTATACTTTATGAATAAGAATGTTGTGTTCTTTCCTTTTGGCAATGTAATTTAACTCTGCGTAAAAAATGGTTTGGATTTTCTTTTTGGTTATTGATGGACGGGATAAACCCTAACTTCGATTTACGAAAATGTATGAAGAAAGCTACAGGGTTTAAATCCCCAAGCCCGTCTATGAAGTTTAAATTATAACTTATAAGTTTTATTATTTTAAAGGATAAAAGCCTGGGCGAGTTGAAACTCGAGCCCGTAACCTTTGTTGACTCTAGAATAGTTATTTTGAAATATTTTGATGTCTGTCTTATGAATGTGCTTACAAGATATTCAATCTGAGAGTTGGCTCTACGTAATAATGGTTGAAATGTTTTAAGCTGTGACTTACAACTTGGGCGAGCTCGTATTGAGACTCGAACTGATTCACTTGTGTAATGGGCTTTGTTTCGTCAATTACTTTGATAATGTATTAAGTTGGGGTTTTGATTTATTGTCTAACCCAATTTCTCTACAACGTATAGGATTGAGCCTAACACCGTATAAATTTAAACTTGTTAATTTATTGAACCTTACGCTCAACGTAAGGGTGGGTTATCCAATGGAGACTCGAACCCTTGTCTCTTACTCTGTAATAATGTTAAACGTAGGTAACTAGAATTTATTTAAGTTTTGTTATTGTTTTTAAAACGTGGGTTAAACCCTTGGATGATCCTATATAGGTCTCGATCCTGAAATGTTGCTTATGTTAAGTTATTCTTGTGTTAATGGTTACAGGTATTATATTCCTACTATATATTTAGATGTTTTTACAGTAGTAATGTACAGGGATTTGATACTTGTATAATCGACTTAGTATAATTTATTCGATTGACATTAATAGTTGATATATGTGTATATACATATATACACTAGGTGGAAATACTGTTTTAATTATATACGTTGATTCTTGCTATATTTTATAAAGTTTTAAATCTAGTTTGATATATCGTCCTATATGCAATATAAGACATTTTTAGATATGAATGTTGTTTATTATTTATTTAGTACAATAACTATTTGGATGCTTTTCTAGTAGGGATAATCTGAGTATAAACTGTCTATAAATTGAGCATCTGAAGACCTAGGGTTTTTATGATTATAACAAGTGGATTGAGCTGAATGTAATGTAACCCTACAGGTCTTGATTTAATGATGCCAAAGTTTATTTTTGAGTTCTGTTTGTACTATTTAATATTTTAACTTATGATCAAAGTAGTAAGTGCATAACTCTGCTCTTATATATATATATATATATATATATGAATACTCTATATTGTTGTTGATAACTCTTAAGATTTGAAGCTTTCGATTTCTGTTTTAAACATGTATTTAATTTCTAAAATGGTCTCTAATTCAACAGAGAACAAAAGATGATAAAGAAATCAAATCTGAAACAATCATTCATTCTGCAATCATATCTATTCTAAGTTAATTAAATACTTCCTATACTAGAGTTCATCACCTTATGGTGAAAGGAAAAATACATGAAGACATCTGTTTTCAATCATTTACCTTTCTCAATCTGATAATTCATTTTCGTACTCAGAAATAGTCTAACAATACAGAAATCTATCATTTTCTAACCTGACGATATATATATGAGTTACTCATGGAAAACTTATAAAACATTCAAACAGTTTCAGAAATAGATAAACAATTTACAGAGATGAAATGAAATAAACAAGTAGAACCTAATAATTTTGCTAGGGTGGACAAACACCCAAAGAGGCCTGTTCCTCCCAACCTTCTCCAGAAGAAGCAATCAAATCACTTGCTCCCTTGGACCCTCGAGCCTGTTTACTGAAACACTAGGAAGAAGACTCTGTGTAGAATCAAGGCACTCAGGTTGTACTTCAGCAATCAATGAAAACTTGCATACACCTCACCTATGTACTTCAGCAATCAATGGATTCTTGCATACATATCAAAACCTCTACACTCAACAGGAAACTCTGCACTTAGCAGAAATCAGATAGACTTACACTACAACTCAAAACATAGCTTCCCCTCATCAAATCTCTTGTGTGCATAGAGCATAACCACAAGGTAAATTTTCTCTTCAGAAAAAGTGTGAGCCTCTGCTCAAATTCGATGGCTTATAAAAGATGCCTAGGTCTTTTAGTGGTTAGTTTCAATAAATGAGCCTCAAGCTCTAGTTCCACATTCCAGGGAACTTGACCACAATTTAAGGGAGTTGTCCCATAACAACATCTAGTTACTGAGTTCATGATGCTTCCACTTGTCCATTTCCTTCTACCCTAGATTCCATTCCTCCTAGTGGGTCAGTAAACACTCTTTCAACAGTCTCTTTGGGTGAGTGTATCCTATTTTATTTTAATAAATAATAATATTATGCATTTGCAGTATCCTTGACCACTTGGTCAAATATAAAACTTTACAATAAAAGTTAAGACAATGTTTTTCCACAAACATAAAATGTCTCAAGTATTGGGTATGTTACAAACACCCCCAATTAAGCTCAACATTGTCCTCGATGTTTATTATTCTTCATCTAAGCCTCCTTGGAATAGAATTGGATATGTTGCCCGCATATTACTTTCCAATTCCCAGGTAGCTTCATCTGGGCTAAGGTACTTCCATTGCACTTTTACTTGCCCTATGGTACGATTCTGGAGCATAATTTACCTCCTGTTGAGGATACAGTCCGGTTCCACCTGAAAATCTCCTTCGGGTTCCACCTGTATGTCATTCCAATTTAGCACATGATTATCATCGTGCACATATTTTTTCAAAACAGAAATATGGAAAACGTTATGTATTCTCAAATTAGATGGTAAAGCCAAATAATATGCAACTGGTCCAATCCTTGTCAGAATTTCGAATGGTCCACAATACCTGGGTGCTAGTCTAGCACAAATCCCAAGCTTAAAAGAACTTTTCTTGGGTTTTATCTTTACAAAAAAATGATCTCCTACATGAAATTCCTTTTCAGTTCATTTCAGATCTGCATAACTTTTTTGTCTATCTTGTGCAATTTTTAAATTGCCTTGTACTTGTTTCACGGTTAGCTCCATTTCTTTTAACAAATCTGGTCCTAACATCAATCTGTCAACATGATTACTCCAAGAAATAGGAGTATTGCATTTCCTTCCATATAAAATCTCAAATGGACTAAGTCTAGCAGAAGTTTGATAGTGATTATTGTAATCAAACTCAACTAAATGTAAATAGTCTTCCCATCTAGTTGGTTGATCTTGTACATACATTCTTAACATGTCTTCTAAAATCTGATTCACCCTTTCAGTTTCTCTGTCGGTTTGAGGGTGAAAAGATGTACTGAAATTTAACTTAGTATCTAAACCTTTAAACAATGTTGTCCAAAAATTTCCAGTAAACTTAGAATCATGATCATAAATTATTACCTTAGGAATTTCTGTGTAAATGAAAGATTTGCTTCATAAACACATCAACAATGTTAGCAGCTTTAAAAGTAGTTTTAACCGGAATAAAATGAGCTGCTTTACTAAGCTTATCCACAACTACCATTATGGAGTCATTCTGTTTTTTATTCTTAGGAAAACCAATTATAAAATCAATACTTATAATTTCCCACTTCCATTCTGGAATTGGCAATGGCTATAATAGGCTAGCTGGGTGTTGATGACCAGCTTTAATTTGCTGACATTCAAAGCACCTAGCTATGTATTCAGTTACTTCTTTTTTCATGTTTGGCCAAAAATAATCATTTCTTAGCATAGTGATAATTTTCTAATAACCAGGGTGTCCCGAATAAGGACTTTTATGAATTTCATCTAAAATCAGCAACTTGACTTTTGACACATTAGGCACATAAAGTCTGTTTTTATAAGTCATTAACCCTTTTTCGTTAATGTTGTAATCTGTTATTAAATTTTCAAATAATTTTTCAACAATTTTATCATGTAATTTCTGATAATTTTCATCTTGTTTAATTCCTTCTTCGATTTGATTTTCCAAATCTGTTTTATAAGTGTTGATTGCTGCCACAAAATTTAATTTAGCATTTCTGCTTAAGGCATCAACAACTTTGTTTTCTTTACCCTTAATGTTCTGAATCTCGAAATCGTATTCACTAAGGAAAGCTAGCCACCTAGCTTGCCTTGCGTTCAGATTTGTTTGATCCAACAAAAATTTTAAACCTTTATTATCCGTCATCAGTGAAAACTTCCTTCCAATCAAGTGATGGCGCCACATTTTTAATGCATTTATCACGACTGCCGGCTCTGGATCATAGGTTGCGTAGTTCTTTTCATGAATCTTTAACTTCCTTGACTCGTAGGCTATTACATGACCTTATTGAGTTAAGACCCCACCAAGTCCATCGTTGCATGCATCAGTGCATACAACAAAGTCCTTATTTGGATCTGCAATTTTTAATATAGGTGTTGTTGTTAATAATTCTTTTAATTTATTAAAACTCTTTTCACACTTTTGATCCCATGCGAATTTATTTCCCTTCTTCTGCAAAGAGGTTATGGGATTCGCAATTCTGGAGAATCCTTCAATAAATTTTCTGTAGTAGCCTGTGATTCCCATAAAAGAACGTATATCTGTTACATCTTTCGGGATGGGCCACTCATGAATTGCTCTTATTTTATCTGGATCAATTGCGATCCCATATTTAGATATTATGTGACGTAAGTATTGTATTTTATCTTTGTAAAAGTCACATTTACTGAACTTAGCATAAAGCTGATGTTCTCTTAACACTTGCAGAATTATTTTTAAGTGTTCGTCGTGTTCTTCTCTAGTCTTAGAATAAATTAAAATATCATCAATGAACACAATTACAAACTTATCTAGATATTTATGTAGAACATTATTCATTAGACACATAAAGACTGCTGGAGCGTTAGTTAGCCCAAAACGCATAACTGCGAACTCGTAATGACCATAACGGGTCCTGAAAGCATTTTTAAAAATGTCTTCATCTTTTATCCTGACTTGATGGTATCCCGAACTCAAGTCTATTTTATAAAATATCAATGCTCCGCCTACTTGATCAAATAGATCATCGATTCGGGGCAGAGGATATTGATTTTCAATGGTCATTTTATTTAGTTGACGATAGTCTATGCATAAGCGCAAAGTACCGTCCTTCTTTTTAACAAAGATAACCGATGCTCCCCAAGGAGACACACTTGGACTTATGTAGTTTTTATCGATTAGGTCCTTCAACTGTGATTTTAGTTCATTAAGTTCCAAAATTTTCATTATGTAAGGAGCCTTTGAGTTCGGCACCGCACCCGGTACTAACTCAATGGTGAAATCTAGTTCCCTTTTCGGAGGTAGTCCTGGAATTTCTTCTGGGAATACATCAAAAAAGTCCTTAAGAATATGTATGTCTTCCAATTTTAACTTATCTTCTTTATATGAATGTTTGTCATTAATTACATTTACTGCAAACATTTTACACCCTTTCCTTACAACCTTTTTAACTTGTAAAGCAGAAATTTGTCTAACAGAAGTTCTTCTAGGAATTCCCTTTACTGTTTCAGTTTCTCCATCATTATTTAAACAATTAAAAGTCTTTTCAAAACAGTTAAGCACTACTCTATGCCTTTCAAGCCAGTCCATGCCTATTAATACGTCATAAGACCCCAAAGTTAAAACATTCAATTTAACTTGCGTCTTTAACTGACTCATAAGCAAATCACAACTTTTAACAAATTCTACAACTTTTTTTTGGTTCTTGTTGTTAACTGAACCAACCATGATTTATCAAATTTTTCTACTTTTAACTTGCAACTCTTCACTAAATCAGGTGATATGTAACTCAAACTTGCACCTGGATCAATTAGAATAGAGATAGGTGTGTTTTGTATCATACCTTCGATCTCAACCATGGAAGTTTGATGGTTTGCATGTCTGTTTTCCAGCGTTGCATTGATTCTGGGCATCTCCCTTGCTACATCACCGACTGTTGGTTCTGTCTGCATTGTATGAATGTTGATGACCATCTTTCTTTTGAGTGGGAAGTTGACTCTAGTATGCCATCCATTACAGTCATAGCATTTTAAAGGTGGTCTTTGTTCATTAATCTTGGCATTATTATTATGATTATTATTGTTATTAGACATATTCCTTGCAGCTGTGTAATTCTATGGTGCATTACCTCTGTAATTATTACTTGGAAAATTTATGTTATTAAAATTTTTCTTAATATTTCCAAAATTTTGATTAAAACTTTTCCTTTTATGCTCGAAATTACTAGATTTGTTATTCCTTCAGCCAAATATTCCTTCTCTTTTTCTGTTTTCTTCAAAAAAAAAGTTAGCCTTTCTCATGGCTTCTTCAAGAGTTGAAGGGTTGTCATACTCAATTCTATCCTTCATGTTGAAAGGTAGACAAATTAGAAACCTTTGTACCTTAGGTTTCTCTTCGACTAAGTAAGGTACATACCTTAACAAACTAAGAAATTTGCTACTTAACTCTTTCTTACTCATAGAACCCAATTTTAAGTCATAAAACTCTTTTGCTTTATCTTCGTAATACTGTTTGGACAATTTTTTTTTCTTAAAATGTTTCTTAAATATACTCCAAGTTATAGCCTTTTCTTTAGTGCCTTTAACCCTCTTAATATCCTGCCACCAAATATATGCCTTTCCGATTAGATTGCAAATGGCCATTTTAGCTTTTAACTGTGATGAATAATCATAAATCTGAAAATACTTCTTCATACCGGACAGCCATGCTTCGGCTGCCTCACCCTTTTCATTTTCGCCATTAAATGTTGGGGGTTTTATCTTCTTAAATTCCCCTGAAATTTGTTCATACTGCTTATGCTTTATTTTCTTAGGACCTCAATCACTATCACTGTTGTCTTGATTAGAATTATGTTTTCTTCTATAAGTTTTATCGTCAGATTCGAAAGAAGAGTCACTATCACTTTTATAGTATTTTACTTTCTTATCTTTGTGTTTATAGGACATAGTTCTAGACTCATATTTTACTTCTATTCTCTTATCTTTTTCATCATGATGATATTTTTCCAGTAAAATATGGTTCAGTTCTTTCTGTGCTCTTAAAATCCTTTCGTTTTCTTCTTTAACATTTCTTATCTCAGTTTTTAAATCTTTAACCGTACGTAAAAGTTCAAATGATTGATAATTCAATTCTACATATATTTCTTCATTAATATTCTCATGTTCATTATTATTACGTTCACTATGATGAGATCTGTCTTCAACAGATTATTCTGGTCCTTCCATACCTGCAATTTAGTATAAAAACTGTTCTGTACATAAACAAAATTAAAACAAAAGTTAGTAAATATGTTTTCTGTTTTTATTTTCTGTTTGCGCGCGTGAGCCTTTTTCAGGCCTAGAGTTTGAACTCGTGCTCTGATACCACATGTAACATCCCAAAATTTCATAAAAAAATAATTTTTTTCCAAGCATTAGATGATATGCGGAAGTAATAAATGTCTGTTAAATACCTATACCTAATATTTAATAATTACGACATGTAATTATCTTTAAAAACTTTTTATTGTCTTATCGACAATTTAATGCACGAGTACCCCTATGTCTATTTTAAATATCGTAATTATGATTTGAGTCGTCATTTTATGCCCACGCATACTATTTCATGGGACATACGTATTATGATGCTATATCTATAATTATGAAGAACATTGTCTTTTGGTATAATGCGTGATAGTAGTGTTATAAACCTACATACATTTGCGATCATGTTATGACTTTGTTGTACTCCGTGTTAAGGTCCAATAGATGGTACTTATGATATTATTTATTTAATGGTAAACTCTTATTTACAATTAACTTCTTGTTGGCAGTTGGATTCTGGTGTACAACTGGAGGCTTACTTAGCTTAAAGCTAATGCATCATCTCTTAAACTGTCCAGGTTACAGGTTGCATACTTTCGGTGTTTGATGAGATAGTGCGATGATTTCTATTAAGCCTTATGTTAGAATATTAAAGACCCTAGCCTTATTAAAGTGGTGACTTGTAAGTTCAAACACCAAGGTTATAATTACATAGCGTGTTCACAATTAATGTGTGATGTTAAAAGCATGAGAAGACTATGGTGATCAATATTACCCTTCGGCATTCTAGTTTATCAAATTCAACCTAGTGTGGGAGTCTCCATACTTTGCAAAGGATGGTAAATGAGCTCTTGAGTTGATAATCGACATAATAACTTCATGGCCAAGGTAAAATTTGGTGTTTCTAAGTATAACTTAGGGGTATTAATATTTGTTATGGTTTAAACTATGTAATAGTGGGTTACCAGTTCTCATCCGACGCCATATAATTAAAATATGTGATGGGGAATATGTTGAAACTATATTAATATTTGTTTTTGTATAACCAACGATGTTGGTGGTAGATGGCACAATAAATGTGATCACGTGAAGATTGTAAATGCCTCTCGAAAGTAACAAAACCATACTACGAATTTTGGGGTTTTGGTCCTTAGTTCATTGTTATGCTTCGTTGTGGAGGAAGAGGTTGAGCCTACTGGGCCACCATAGTTTGTTGGCATTCATGCTCCACTCGTCGAGTTCGTTTGAAGAAGGATGAGTTCTGGTTCATGGGGAGTTAAGGGTTGGCATTGTGCACAATGTTTCCAATGCCTGGTTCTTCTCTCAGCTTCGAGTTGGTTACTGTCATGGTAAGCTATAATACAGTATACAAACCCTCATTTGATTTTCAGTGTTGTATTGAGATTTGTATTAGTGTTTGACCTGGTTTATATGTTCATGGTAGGGTAATATCTTTTATCCCAAGTGAAGTCGTTAAGACGAAGGGACAATCCTGCAACGGTGTACACTCACCGGTAAGCCTTGGTCAGACCAGGTTTCCTCTGTCAACAAGGATGTAATATTTTGTTTCTCTTCGTCAATACAAACTCCATTTGTCAAAATGGTTTTCAAGGCTACGTTACTGCAGTAGTCGGTTTTCTGGGCATTGACCCGAGTTGGTTTTCTCTTGTAGTGTTGGTAGGATGTTGTTTTTAAAGGAGTATCATTAGTCCTGTTGGCAGTTCAACTGCAATGTAATACTATACTTTATGAATAAGAATGTTGTGCTCTTTCCTTTTGGCAATGTAATTTAACTCTGCGTAAAAAATGGTTTGGAGTTTCTTTTTGGTTATTGATGGATGGGATAAACCCTAACTTCGATTTACAAAAATGTATGAATGAAGCTACAGGGTTTAAATCCCCAAGCCCGTCTATGAAGTTTAAATTATAACTTATAAGTTTTATTGTTTTAAAGGATAAAATCCTGGGTGAATCGAAACTCGAGCCCGTAACCTTTGTTGACTCTAGAATAGTTATTCTGAAATATTTTGATGTTTGTCTTATGAATGTGTTTACAAGATATTAAATCTGAGAGTTGGCTATGTGTAATAATGGTTGAAATGTTTTAAGCCGTGACTTACAGCTTGGGCGAGCTCGTATTGAGACTCGAACTGGTTCACTTGTGTAATGGGCTTTTTTTTGTCAATTACTTTGATAATGTATTAAGTTGGGGTTTTGATTTATTGTGTAACCCGATTTCTCTACAGGGTATAGGCTTTAGCCTAGCACCATATAAATTTAAACTTGTTAATTTATTGAACCTTACGCTCAACGTAAGGGTGAGTTCTCCAATGGAGACTCGAACCCTTGTCTCTTACTTTGTAAAAATGTTAAACGTAGGTAACTAGAAGTTATTTAAGCTTTGTTATTGTTTTTAAAACGTGGGTTAAACCCTTGGATGAGATTATACAAGTCTTGATCCTGAAATGTTGCTTATGTTAAGTTATTCCTGTGTTAATCGTTACAGGTAATATATTCTTACTGTATATTTATATGTTTTTATAGTAGTAATGTATAGGGATTTGATACTTGTATAATCGACTTAGTATAATTTATTCGGTTGACATTAATAGTGGATATAATGTATATACATATATACACTAGGTGGAAATACTGTGTTAATTATGTATGTTGATTCTTGATATATTTTATACTGTTTTAAATCTAGTTTGTTATATCGTCCTATATGCAATATAAGACATTTTTAGATATAAATCTTGTTTATTATTTATTTAGTACAGTAACTGTTTGGATGCTTTTCTAGTAGGGATAATCTGAGTATAAACTGTCTATAAACCAAGCATCTGAAGACCTAGGGTTTTTATGATTATAACAAGTGGATTGAGCTAAATGTAATGTAACTCTATAGGTCTTGATTTAATGATGCTAAGGTTTATTTATGAGTTATGTTTGTACTATTTAATATTTTAACTTATGAGCAAAGTAGTAAGTGCATAACTCTGCTCTTGTTCTAAGCTATATATATATATATTGCTGTTGATAACTCTTAAGATTTGAAGCTTTCGATTTTTGTTTTAAACATGTATTTAAATTCTAAAATGGTCTCTAATTCAACAGAGAACAAAAGATGATAAAGAAATCAAATCTGAAACAATCATTCATTCTGCAATCATATATATTCTAAGTTAATTAAATACTTCCTGTACTAGAGTACATCACCTTAGGGTGAAAGGAAAAATATAGGAAGACATCTATTTTCAATCATTTACCTATCTCAATCTGATCATTCATTCTGGTACTCGGAAATAGTTTAACAATATAGAAATGTGTCCTTTTCTAACCTGATTGGTATATATATGAGTTACTCATGGAAAACTTATAAAACATTCAAACAGTTTCAGAAGTAGATAAACAATTTACAGAGATGAAATGAAATAAACAACTAGAACCTGATAATTTTGCTAGGGTGGACAAACACCCAAAGAGGCCTGTTCCTCCCAACCTTCTCCAGAAGAAGCAGCCAAATCATTTTCTCCCTTGGACCCCCGAACCTGTTTACTGAACCACTAAGAAGAAGACTCTTTGTAGAAGCAAGGCACTTGGGTTGTACTTCAGCAATCAATGGAGACTTGCATACACCTCACCTATGTACTTCAGCAATCAATGGAGACTTGCATACATATCAAAACCTCTACACTCAACAGGAAACTCTGCACTCAGTAGAAATCAGATAGACTTACACTACAACTTAAAACATAGCTTCCCTTCATCGAATCTCTTGTGTGCATACAACAGAACCACAAGGTAAATTTTATCATCAGAAAAAGTGTGAGCCTCTACTCAAATTCGATGGCTTATAAAATATGCCTAGGTCTTTTAACGGGCAGTTTCAATAAATGAACCTCAAGCTCCAGTTCCACATTCCAGGGAACTTGACCACAATTTAAGTGAGTTGTCCCATAACAACATCTAGTTACTGAGTTCATGATGCTGGCACTTATCTATTGCCTTCTACCTCAGATTCCATTCCTCCTAGTGGGTTAGTAAACACTCTTTCAACAGTCTCTTTGGGTGAGTGTCTCCTATTTTTATTTTATTAAATAATAATATTATGCATTTACTGTCATCCTTGACCACTTGGTCAAATACAAAACTTTACAATAAAAGTTAAGACAATGTTTTTCCACAAACATAAAATGTCTCAAGTATTGGGTATGTTACAAGAGGGAGTTGGCCTTCGAGTTCGAGATTATTGGGATTGGGGTTGTGATGATATCTTCCTCGAGAAAAGGAACTGAAACAGTCGAGATATTGCAAGATATGACATAATGGAATGTAAGTCCATGGCCACACCGACGATGAAAAATATGAAGAATCTAAGTGATATTCCGCTTCAGATTCAGATTTGGTATACCTGTTTAACACCAGACCAAATATTTTCTTTGCAGTAAACACCATAAGTGAGTTCATGGTTGAGCCAATACATGTACATTTGGTGGAAGAAAAGAATTTGTTGAGGTACCTGCATGGTACAGCTGGATATGGATGGAGATATGTCTCGAGTGATGAAGTGTTGGAGATATTTCTTGAGTGATCAAGTGAAGCTGCAAAATATATATAGATTCTGACTTAGAGGAGTGCAGTGGATAGAGAAAACATCCTTAGGTATTGATTAAGTATGAATAAGTTGATATCTTGGATTTGTTGGTTGTGGAGCCTGAACTTCTTGATTTAGAGATATTATTGTTCTGTCGTTTTTGTACCCCAGTTTTATATTATGTGAAGGTGGATAGTACACTCATCCCAGTGGGGTTTGGGGGTAGCGACCCTGAAAGAAATTTTTATTTCCTTGTAAAATGTTGTAATTTCATAGTCATGACTTGGTCAATAATGGGTGATTTACTGGCCCATGGTATTGGGTATCCCATGGTATTTTATCATGGAAATCCCTCTTTAAAAGGAAGGAATTGTAATATGGCTATGTGTTGTAGTATTATAAAGATATCTATGATTGTGTGAGAGAGAATGTGAGAGAGTGAAGAGGAAGTTGCAGCGGTTGTGCTGCGAGTTGTATCCCTTTATTTTGTTGGATGGTATAATAAAAAGGAATGGCAATTTCTCTATGGACGTAGCCCAGATTGGGTGAACCACATATATTGGTGTCTCTCTTGTATTGTGTTTATGTGTTTTATTTATGCATTTTATTTTATGCTATTTTTTTGCGATCTTGCTTTTCTAACAATTGGTATCAGATCCAAAGGCCTATTTGGTGCATAAACTCACAAGAAAGAAGGGTTCCTAGTTCGAGTGGGAGCAATGGCAGAAGAAGGAAAGTTTAAGGTCGAAAAATTTAACGACCAAAACTACCAGTTATGGAAGATGAAAATGGAGGACTATCTGTATCAGAAGGATCTATTCCTACCATTGGAAGGAAAAGAAAAATAGTCAGCGACTATGAAGGAATAATCCTATGAGAGGTTCTTAATAGAAATGCACTAGGAACAATACAGTTGTTCCTGGATTTGTCGGTGACTTTCAATATTTCAAAAGAAAATACAATGGATGGTCTGATGAGCACATTAGCTAAACTGTATGAAAAAACCTCGGCCTCCAACAAGGTATTTCTAATGAAGCGCTTATTTAATATGAATATGTCAGACGGTGGGTCTGTTGTTGACCATTTAAATGAATTTAATATGATTACTAATCATCCAAGTTTTGTAAAAGTGAACTTTGACGATGAGGTTAGGGATCTTCTAATCTTTTTCTCATTGTCAGAAAGATGGAATGGCTTTGTCATGGATGTAAGTAACTCTGTCTCTGGTTCAAACACTTTGAAATTTGATGATGTTGTTGGTGTTATTCTTAGTGAATAAATGCGAAGGAAAATCACAAGTGAGACATCAAGTAATGCGTTGACCCTAGATAACAGAGGAAGACAAAGGGAGAGAAGAAAGAGCCCAGGTAATTGTGGGAAGTCTATGAAGGGCATATCCAAGTCTAGACTGGGAAAGATACAGTGTTGGAAATGTGGAAAGAAAGCACATCTGAAGAAAGTATGTAGATCTATAAAGAAGAAAGGAGATGGACAACAAGAGACTACTTAGGAAGCAAATGTAGTAGGTGATGTGTTACAAGATGCTTTGATTTTTGCATTAGATAGTACTATTGATTACTGGGTAGTAGATTCAGGGCTTCATGTCATGCTACACCCCATAGGAAATTCTTTCATGATTATGTTCTAGGTGATTTTGGACATGTTTTATTTGGTGATAATGAACCATGTAAAATTGTTTAAATGGGTAAGGTACAAATAAATTTAAAGAATGGAGGTTAATGTTTATTGAAAGATGTAAGGCATATTCCTACTATGAAAATAAATATGATCTCAACAAAGAAGTTGAGATATGGAGGTTGTTTATCTATGTTTGGAGAAACGTGGTGGAATATCACTAAAGGATCACTGGTAATAATAAAAAGAGACAGGATAGGTACGTTGTATTTATGTCCTCATAATACTAAGTCTTCTATCTCTGTAGCTTCCAAATAAACAAATACAACATTGTGGAATCATAGGCCTGGCCACATGAGTGAGAAGGGGATGCAAATTCTCCACTCAAGGAAGTTGCTTCCAAATTTGAAGCAGGTAAGTTTGGAATTCTATGAGAACTATGTTTACAAAAAACATAAGAGAATCATACTTATCAGGGTTGGGAAGCAAAAGAAGAGTGATAATTTAGAGCTTGTGCATACAGATGTATCAAGATCAACTCAAGTACAATCTCTTGGTAGCTCTTGTTATTATATTACTTTATTGATTATGCAACTAGAAAAACTTGGGTTTATTGCATTAGATAGAAATCTGATTTTTTTGCTATTTTTAAGAAATGGACAGCTTTGGTTGAGAATGAGATGGGAAAAAGGTTAAAGTATCTCAGATATAATAATGGAGGTGAATACTGCGGCAAGGAGTTTGATATTTATTGTTCGTACCATGGGATTCGTAGAGAAAGGATTGTTCTAGGAACACCACAAGAAACTGGTGTGTCAAAAATGATGAATGGAACAATCATGTAGCGTGCAAGGTGTATGAGATTCCATGTATGGTTTCCCTTACAATTTTGGGAAGATGCTATAGATACCTTTGTTTACTTAATAAATAGAGGGCCTTCAAGCGATTTGGATGGTGGGATTACAGAGGAGGCTTGGAAAGGTAAAAAGGTAAACTACTCATTTATGAGAACTTTTGGTTGTGAAGCATTTGTCCATATTGATAAAGAAAATCAAATATTGAGGCTAAATCCAAGAAATGTACCTTTATTAGATACATGGTTGATGATTTTGGTTATCACTTATGGGATTATGAAAATAAAAAAATAATTAGGAGTACATATGTGGTATTCAATAAAAAGTTCATGTATAAAGATCAATTCCAGGGAAAGAAACAAGAAAAAGAAAACACAAAGTACACAGTGCTTGATGAAATCAAAGAAAATGAAGTTGCAAAGGTGCTAGAAAATCAAGAACAACATCAGGTACCTCAAACTCCTGTAAGTGTTAGAAGATTTACTAGGTCAAGTAGATCCCCTGAACGATACTCTCCTTCACTGCATTATTTATTGATGACCGACTCTAGTGAACCATAATGTTATGAAGAAGCAATGTAGGTGGAATCTAGAAATAAGTGGGAGCAAGGAATGAATAAGGATATGGACTCCTTGGTAAGAAACCAGACTTGGGATTTGATTCAATTACCTGCCAGTAAAAGAGAATTACAAAATAAATGAATTTACAGGTTGAAGGAAGAAGATTGAGGCACGAAGCAGTACAAGGGAAGACTTATTGTAAAGGGGTTTGCACAAAAGAAAGGTATAGATTTTGATGAAATATTTTCTCTTGTTGTTAAAATGACTTCAATTAGGACTATTTTAAGTTTAATGGCGGTAGAAAATTTGCATCTTGAACAGTTAGATGTAAAAATGACCTTTCTCCATGGGGATTTGGAGGAAGAGATTTATATGCAGTAGCCACAGGGGTATGAGGCAAGGTAATTTTTATGGGCGAAGTTTCGCCAATTGGCTATTTTGGGGTTTTTTTTCAAAAAATAAATTCACTATTTGGTCATTTTTAGTCTCTAATATCGCCCATATTTACATAAAATATGTTTTTTTATCATAATATTTGCCAAAATTTTCAAGTTTCAGTAGTAAATTATAGGTTTCATATTTAATATTCGCCTACCTATCTATATATATGTTTTTTTCCATCCAAAATAATTGCCTAGAATATTATACTTAAGTATAATATTAGAATCCTTAAAAAATACCCTGGTATGAGGTCAAAGGGAAGGAAAATTTAGTATGCAAGTTGAAGAAGAGCTTGTGTGGCCTGAAGCAAGCTCCAAGGCAGTGGTATTTGAAATTTGACAAGTTTATGACAGAACAAGGTTATAGTAGATGTTATTCTGGCCACTATGTTTATTTCAAGAGGTTAGATAATGGAAGATATATTATCTTGTTATTATATGTGGATGGCATGCTTGTTGCAGGGTATAACATGCATGATATAAATGTGCTCAAAAGTAAATTAGCTAATTCATTTGTGATGAAGGATTTGGGTGTTGCAAAGCAAATCCTCCGCATGAGAATAACAAGAGACGGGACAAACCGCAAATTGACATTGTCTTGGGGTGAGTACATAGAAAAGGTGTTGGAGAGGTTTAGAATGCAGGATGCAAAACCAATTAGTATACATTTGGGCATCCATTTCAAGATAAGTAAGGATATGTTTCCAAAGACAAAGGAGGAAATATAATACATATACAAGGTTCCCTATTCATCATTAGTTGGCAGTTTGGTGTATGCCATGGTCTACACAAGACCAAATATTGCACATGCAATGGGAGTTGTGAGCAGGTATATGAACAATCCAAGTAAAGAACATTGGAAGGTAGTAAAGTGGATTCTTAGGCATTTGAGAGGTACTACTAATCATGCATTATGTTTTGGAGGATCAGGCATTATTCTACAGGGATGTGTTGATGCAAATGTGGCAGGTGATGGAGCACCACATGGTATGTTTTTACTATAGGTGGAACAATAGTAAGTTGGATTTCGAAACTAAAAAAGGTTGTTTCACTTTCAACAATAGAATCAAAGTATGTTGCTACTACAGAGGCTAGTAAAGAGATGATTTGGCTACTGAGGTTTATGGAGGAATTTGGTAAGAAGCAGAAGAATAGAAGGTTGTACAGTGACTGCCAGAGAGCCATTCATATTGCAAAGAAAGAAACCTTCCATTCTAATACTAAACATAGACAACTCAAGTACCATTTCATACGGTCTGTTCTGGAAGATGAAATGTTGAAGTTGGAAATGATAAATACTAGCTAGAATCCTGCAAAATGTTGACAAAGGTAGTAACTACAGAGAATTGAGTTCCTTCTATGTTTCAGTTGTCCTTTAAGCATGAAGGTGAAGATGATAAAATTTATAGGTCCAAGGTTTGGAGCATAGTCCAACAGATTCATTAGCAATGGAGTTGTTGTGATCATTCTCCAAGTGGGAGATTGTTGGTTGTAGAGCCCGATCCTCATGATTCAAAGATTTTGTTTTTCATCCATGTTTGTACCCCAGTTTTATATGATTTGTATGTGGAATGTACACTCGTTCCAATGGGGGGGGACCATCCCTCCTATTTGGGGGGTCTAGGGGCCAGCGGGCCCCTGGCATGGGTTCATGGGTAGTGCCCCCCGAAATAAATTTTTATTGCCTTGTTAAATGTTGTAATTTCATAGTCATGACTTGGTCAATAATGGGTGATTTGAGAGCCCATGGTCTTGGGTATCCCATGGTAATACCTCTTTAAAAGGAATGCATTGTAATACAGCTGTGTGTTGTAGCATCGTAAATATCTCTATGATTGTGTAAGAGATACTGTGAGAGAGTGAAGAGGAAGTTGCAAAGGATGTGCTATGGGTTGTATCCCTTCATTTTGTTGGATGGTATAATAAAAGGACTGGCAATTTCTTTGTTGACGTAGCTTAGATTGGGTGAACCACGTATGTTGGTGTCTCTCTTGTATTGTGTTTATTTGTTTTATTTCTGCATCTGATTTTATGCTATTGTTCTCCAATCCTGGTTTTCTAAAAGGATTAGCGGGAAGCATGATTCTGTGGCACTTAGTACAACAAAAGTAGTCAATTGCAGCCAATATCACAAAACTATTTGATCTAGAGATCAAATACTACTACATATGAGACATGGTGCAGAAGGGAGCAATGAAGCTCAAATACATATTCACAGATGAGAAGATAGCCGACATTCTAGCCAAGTATTTGTCCATGGAAAAGTTTTTATACTTTAGGGACAAGCTTGGTGTGATTGAGAATTCCTCTTTGAGTGAGAGGGAGTTTTGATGGATGTGTGACACTAGGATGATCTTACAGATGAGCGAAAAAAATTCATATGAGACATGAATGGTATAGACACTGTGATTAGTAGGAAAACATTCATATGAGAAATGAATGGCCCAAACATCGTGATGATTCGATATATGAGTGACAAACATTCACAAAAGTGAATGGACTAGATATCAACGTAATAGTACAAATGCAGTTGTAGTATAGACATCATAGTACAGATGCAGTTGCAGTACATACATTGTAGTACATATGTAGTTGCAGTACATAGACAATATAGATCTAGTACATATGCAGATACATTACAGGTACCGTACATATGTAGTACATGTACCTTACAGATGTAGATGTAGTGCTGAAGGAAATTCTCACCAAGTAACTAGCTTGGTGTGACGTAGAATGTATCCCTCACTAAGAGGGAGTGTTGATGTTCTCCATGGTTCCAACATCAGGAATTTTTTTTGCAAATCATTCTCTTACGTGGGTTCCCAACCTAGGGAGAGAATGGCCCCATCGTATCCCTTGATTGTGTGTCTTATGGCTCGTATGCTTAGCCTCGTCCAGTCATGTGATGTTTGGAGTGGTAGTAGGATATAGGGCACATTGTGTACTCCATGTGGGAGTGATCCGTATCGGGAGTGATCTATTCTTATAAAGTGAGATGACTTGTCTATGTTACAAGGAGAATTTATCTCTTTGTATATTAGACAAATTCTAATCTAATGTTGAATTTGACAATTGGCTCTAAGAAGTGTTTGGGACTTCTTAGAGTATGGTCAAATCAAAATTATATCTCTAGTGAAGAATGTGGCCGCATGTGAGGAGATATGAACAATGAGAACTTTTCTATGATGAATAAATAACCAAGGAATCAAGACAATTCACGGAAGAAGTCCCAAAGAAAGTGGATGGAAAGAAAGAGCACATCTACCCCAACAAAAGGGGTAAATTGACCCTACAAAATAAAGATAAAATAAAAGATGAAATATTAAACTAGCAACTCGGCCCTGGTGGAGAAAATACAAGTTGTCCCTATTGAGAAAGTTTCTAGTCAACTGAAGAATATAAATAGAATTTTTCTCACACTTCATTTGACACATTCAAGCAAGCTCATCTTTCTCAATTGGTGTGCACTTCTCAAGGAGGACAATTGAAGATCACTAGAAATAATTTTGGGGTTATCTTATTATATCTATCTCTCTCAAAGGTTCGCTAGGTTTTCTTGTTGAAGAAGAGCACACTCTTGTGCTAGGGATTAATCTTAATGATTGGTATTGTTCTTGTATTCGATTAATTTCTTCCAAGAAAATTTTGTTGTGTTTTCTCTCGTTTTGGGTTTCCTAGGATAAATATTTGTGTCTCTTGTGCATGGTTATCTTTCAATGATCCTTGTTTTATTTTTTGTTACAAATGAATGATTCTATAATTGTGGAATGAATGAATTATGAAATTAAAGTTGAAAGAGATGAAAATTATACTGCTAAGTTAAAATTCATTAGAAGAAACGATGAAATGGAAGAAACATCAGAAGGCATGCAAGACATTTCAACAACCACAAGAGGAACCTAGTGCATTAGATAAATTTTTGTGGAAGAATAATTCACTATGGTACCAAGATCACCTATATTTATGTAATAATTCCCAACTCAAACAGAAGCTCTTTTTGGAATAATTTGCACACTTCTCCTGTATGAGGACATTTAGGGTTCTTGAAAAATTACCACAGGATCAAGAAGGGATTTTTCTGGCAAGGTCTTAAAACTGATGTCCAAAATTTTGTGGTAGAATGTTTGGTTTTCCAATATAATAAGGGAGAGGAAATCAAGATACTAGGTCTTCTACAACCATTAGTCATACCAAGTCGGCGTTGGGAAGAGGTCTTGATGGATTTTATCAATGTCTACAAAAGTATGAAGAAAATAATGTCTTGATGGTAGTGGTGGATCCACTCACAAATTATGTTCATTTATTCTCTCTTTATCATCATTTTAAAGCAAGTACAATAGCCTCATAATTCATTGAAATAGTTTAGAAGCTACATGGAATCCATAATATTATTGTAAGTAATAAAGATCCAATTTTTACTGGTAATTTTTGAAAGGAAATATTTTCTTATTTGGGAACTCAATTGGCTCACATATCCTCTTACCATGCTCAATTCAATGGGAAAACTAAGATTGTAAATAAATGTCTAGAAGGGTATATTTGTTGCTTTGCATATGATAAACCAAAACAATGGGTCAAGTGGTTTCCCTTTGCATAATGGTGGTACAACACATCCTTCCATACTTCATAAAAAATGTCATCATTTATGGTACTTTATGGCTATCATCTTCCATCCATCACATCATCCTTGAAAGAGAAAGCTAAGGTTCAAGTAGGGGAGGATCACATAGAAAACCACCAAGAGGTTCTCCAACTATTGAAAGGCAACTTGGATATAACAGAAAACAATATGAAACAACAAATAAATCAACACCATAGTGAAAGAAAATTTTAATTGGGGGATTTGATATTTTTGAGATACAACCATACAAGCAAATGTCCTCAATAAAAAAAATAAGGACAATAAATTAGCACCCAACTACCATGGTCCCTATAAGGTGTTTCAAAGGATTGGAAGTATGGCTTGCAAATTAGATTTTCCTCCATTTTTATATTTACATCTAGTATTCCATGTTTCTTTCCTAAAAAAGGTAATTGGCAACAAGATCCTAGTTCATAATATTTTACCAAAGATTATTGAGGAAGGAAAAATCATACAAGAACCTAAAAAATCCTTGAAACATGAATCAAGAAACTGTGAAATTGAGCAATTACTATGTAACTCAAAAAATGGAAGAAATTTCCAATAGAAGTGGTGACATGGGAAGATGGGTTCTTAATGGAGAAACATACACAATTAATCAAGTGTTGAGGACACACTTGTTCAGAGGGAAGGGACATGTGAATCCTTAGATATTGTAGCATTACATTTCTATTATTATATTTGTATTGTCTTTATTGGTCATATAGGACCTTAATTGTAATTGTATGGTTAGGTAGGACCTTAATTGTAATTGTATGGTCGGCTAAGACCCTAATTTTAATTATACCAATTGTCTTCTATATATACCAAGAGACCTAGTTTTAGGGTCATCTCAACTCATATTATATTGGGCATCTGATACCTTGTAAGCGGAGGTTTCCATATCAAATAGACATATTAATCATCTCTTTATTTCATGCTCAAGGTTTGGGTTACTCTTTCTTTCTATTTTTATGCTATTTTGGGAATTTGGTGCATAAAACATACAATGTTCACAATGAGATCAGTTGGAATGAGCCTTAATAACCTTTCAATAGGTGAATAGGGACATACAATCTACTCATTCAAAGTGTGGCATGAGCCTCCATGTCTTTTTATATTGTTCTCTTCTAGTTGGTTAGGCCTCACCAATCAGTTATAGATCAAAATATTGGGACTTAGTCCTCACTATGTCTTCAATGGTTGTTGTCCACCTTGTTGACCATCATATGTAGCTATGCGACTTGGTCGTTTCCACTAGAATGAGAGCAATAGTATGGTGAACACTACACTAAACACCATCCTAGGCTCTAGTCTCTTCAATACATGGGTTTTTGAATTATCTATAGTTGGAGTACATCACCATTTCTAGGAATGAATACAAATCTTCAACTATTTAGTCTTTTGGGTGATTTGATTTTTCCAATATAGCATAATATCAATCCCTATGGTAGTAATGAACTTGATATTGTGATTGGCCTCCTTCCTCCATTTCCTCTATCCTCCTTTGTGTTCAACCAACTAGGTTAAATTGCATGGTAATCAATTGTACATCGCACTTTGAATAAACCCCCCACATAAAGGACATATAAATTGTATGAAGGATGTTTGGTTCTCCTAATAAAACATCTTAAAAATAACGGAGATATTTGAATTTGACAACACATGGACTTATATTTACTCTACCCTACTATTTCAACTATAGACTTTTGTTTTGATTTTATCAATCAAAACTCTAAAATAACTAATCTAAGCATTAAAAAAACTAAACCTTTTTAGGCTTGCATATTTCAAATATTACTATACCAATGTCGGCATCTCATTGTCATATGGCATAATCGTGCTCCTGGATGATTGATCACGAGAACATGAACTTGATCTATAAAAACATTGTCAGTGTGGGTTGCACCGCCTTTGCTAGCATTGAATCTATATTTATTGGTACCAATACACATGGATGGGTTATTGATAAGTCTAGACAAAAGGCATTGACCATCAAGATCATAAGCAAGATAAGAAGAAGCTAAAAAAGGTATAAATTATGCATGAGAGCATTGGATAACTGTCAAAATTGTTGGGTAAGATTCAATCATATATGCATGGGATCAATATTCAACAAATACACAATGATAGTTAATCTACATGTCTCATTTAAATTGGGGTACTAGAGGGATATCGTTGAAATCTTATTGTTGAGGTAGATGAAAAATGGTTACTATTTAATCTCTTTAGTAGGCCTTTGTTGAGATTGTTGGTTATTTAGTGTATATCACTCATAAATCATATCATTTCTATTAAAGATGGATTTTTTAGCTCCATATTCAAAGAAACTCTTATAGTTGTTAGAGAAAACACACGATTTTGCAAGCTCTGCATGATGGCTATGAATCAAGGAGAAACAAGCATCAATGATCCATCAAATGGCATCCATTCCAATCTATAAGAAAGGAATTCATGTGCAAGCCAATGATATCCTTTTAAGTATCCTCACAACCATCACAACTAATGTGTCGATTTAGGTGCATATCACAATTAAAGTACCTTCCACGAATCAACCACTTTGATTCCATATGAACAATAATATATGTAGCTATAAAAAGAGATATGGATGCACACAAAAAGTAGATTACATTATTAATCCATGGAGCGATATTATACAATTTTCTTTCTTCTACAATATAGGACAACGTGGCCATCTTTCCCTATTATTACTCAACTTGATCCTATTCTTACTCAACAAATCCTAATCTAAAAAACCTAAATTTAGGTGAGTTGTTATCATAACTCACATACACACACTCAATAATATATTATGACAAACATAAGAATATTACATCATTGAAATATGATGTACTAAATTACTATTTCCAACATTTCTGCCCTGAGTATAGACATAATGCCAATCCAACTAGGGTAGTTTGAACTAGGGCCTACACTAAGTTCATACACTATACATCTATAGTGGGAATGGCATCACTACATTTTAAATCAAGGGTAGGAACAAACACTTTATCCAACATATTATAATAAAATTGGATAGGGAGAAACATGCTATCCAATCTCTAGAACTATAAACAGATATACATTATTCACAATTAGGTAAGTTGGGTTGAGATTTACTAACCTTTTCAATAGTTGATTAAGGACATACACTTTACTCCTTGAAATTGTTGCATGGGCATCCATGTATTTTATGATTTGTTTCTTTGGTTGGTTGGGCCTCATTGAGAAAATATAGATCAAAATAATGGGATTGGGTCCTCATTATGTCTTTAGTGGGTGTTATCCACCTCATTGACCATTGTATGTATCCATTGCACTTGATCAGTTCCAATAGATCCTGAACAACAATATGATGAATAATACACTGAATATTATGCATAGCTATAATCTCTTTGAAACTACAACCCTTAAACTATCTTTTGGATGCTTCAATTTTTCCACTATAGCAGACTACTAATCCATGAGTTATAAGCGAACTTGAGATTGTGATTGTGCTCCTTCCTCCTTTTTCCTCCAGCCTCCTTTGTTTTCAACCAAATAGGTTAAACTACATAATCTTCCATTGGTTGTTGCACTTTCAATAAATCCCCACATAATAGACATCTACATTGTATGAGTGATGTCAGGTTTTCTTAACAATGCCTCTACACTACTATTTTGAGTATAGAATTTTATTTTTGATTTTATCAAAATACACCACTAAGGAGGATGAACACTTTCTCTGAGATCAAATTTTTTACTCTACACTACTATTTTGAATATAGAATTTTATTTTTGATTTTATCAAAATACACCACTAAGGCGGATGAACACTTTCTCCAAGATCAATAAAAACGACAGTAACAAAGCTCACTAAAAACCACTAAGCCTCCCACTTACTTTCTTCTGTCATCCAATCATAAATAATGGCGCGGGACAAAATCTTCATGCAACGTGGTTTTTAAACCTTCCAAGTTTTAATTGTTAGAATTTTTTATTTTTACTTAATTATAAAATATTTGATTAAAAAAGTGATGGTTTGATATTAATATAATTGTTTTGGTTTTGGAGTAAGATCTAAAATTATTTTATTCATCTTTATAAGTAAGGAAACATATTAATGGATTAAGATCTAGAGACGTCTAGCAAGAGAGAAATTCAACCCCTTATTCTATCCATCTTCACAAGTAAGGAAACATATTAGTGGCTTAAGATATAGAGACATCTAGCAAGAGTGAAAGTCAACCCCTTACAAACCACTAGTGGGTTATTTCAGATTGTGATTTTCCTTGAATAAAGGTGATGAGTCAGTCCACATTTATGGATAGTAGCCAATGATGATTATCCTCATCATCATTTAACAACTAAATTATGATAGGTTTCTCCACCTTGAAAACAATCCAAATTGTTTTTATCTTTTTGTATAATCATTCAAAAGGTAGTAGTTTAATGGTGTTTTGAAAATATAATGGTTAATTAATTATGAGATAGATATACTTATTTTTTTTAACACTAGGTTGAGCCTAGGCTAGGGCCAACCCTAATATTGGTTAGAAGAATGATCTACCCACAAGTAGGATGCTTCCATGAGTCTTGGGCAATCCTAGACGCCCCATGGTTAATTGTAACCCACACAAGTGTCTCCCAACCTCAACCCCTCCCCATGATATTTGAACTAGCTTAAGCCTAGAACTTGGTTGGTGGTTCCTTGGCCTGCAGAAGACATCGAGCCATCTCGACCAAAGTTCGATTCTTCCTTTCTGCGATGCCATTCTGTTGAGGTGTTTGAGGGATAGAACTTTTCCAAGCAATACCATTCTGCAAGAGGTATTCTTCAAACTGTCTACTCATACTCCCCTCTATTGTCCAACCTTACATGTTTGAAAGGTCATTGAATTGATTCTCGACTAATTTTTGAAAGGATTTAAATGCTTCAAAGACATGAATTTTATTCTTTAGAAAGGAAACTCATGTAAACTTGGATAAATATTCACTAAAGGTTAAGATCATAGTAGCATAATTCGATTACGAATACAAATATGAATACAATTCAATACTAGAAAAATATGTAATGAAAAAATCTAGTACGAATCAAATACGGAAGTAGAATCCTTACATATAATATTTTTAATCAAATGTTCACAACTGCACCATAAATGTACATAGGCATTTATATAATAAAATCAATCATTTATTTTAAAAACAAAAATATAAAATCCCAAGAGCCTGGAATATGGCAAGTGTGAGAGACCGAAAGTAGTTATTAATAATTATTTTAATAAGATAGTATTAAATTGAATGGTATTTTTGTTTTATAATGTTTAAATAATTAAAGTTTTTTTTTTAATTCAATTGTTCACAACTGCACCATAAATGTACATCGGCATTCATATAATAAAATCAATCATTTATTTTAAAAACAAAAATATAAAATCCCAAGAGCCTGGAATATGGCAAGTGTGAGAGACCGAAAGTAGTTATTAATAATTATTTTAATAAGATAGTATTAAATTGAATGGTATTTTTGTTTTATAATGTTTAAATAATTAAAGTTTTTTTTTTAAATTGGTTTTAAATTTTTACTTGTTCACTAGTAAAAAACTATATGTATATTACACCTACACCAAATATTTGACGAATTCGAATTTGTTCGTAATTTCCGTAGACGAACTACCAATACGACTGAATTATGCTACTATGGTTAATATATACTTCACACCTTCAAGTGAAGGTTTTTTCATACATAACCAATTCAAGTGAATCATGCGCTTGCCATGCCTTCCCAGAATCAAAGGTTCCTGGTAATTCTTTCCCAACACGCATCCTTGACATACTCCATCAGGTGGAAGAGCATAGAATTTTATTTTATTTTATCAAATTAAACTATAAAAGAAGTAATATAAACATTACAAAAACTAAACCTTGCTAGACTGGTAGATTTTAAAGCTTACTATACCAATGCCAGCATCTCATTGTCATATGGTAGAGTCACATTCATGGCAGATCTTTGAACAGAACATGAAGTTGGCCACTGTATCAATCGTTGTGTAATGTCCCCCAGGAATATAAAATGGACTTAGGGACATATCATTATATCTAAGAGGATAATTACAAAGTTAATCATGGTGGAGAAATAGAATAAATACTTAATTTCAATTTTCACAAATTAATTACGAAAAAATATCGATAATTGCAAATTAATTAAAATAAAATTTACATCTAAGAAAGAAACTGAACCTAGGATGGGAAATATTATCCAAAAATTTATAACATCATTATACATCCATCCCAAACCATAACACATGTTACTTGCACCTAAAAACATCATTTCCAACAATATGTCATTAACTAGTTAATTAAGGTAATTAATGCACTAATTACGACACTTAGCATAAAATAAAATTTTCAACTAATTAACGCAATTTAGAAATACCAATGGAGAATTTACACCTACTCCCATGTAAATATGTCCAAATAACCATTTTTAAATAATTAAACATAATATACACGAAAATGAGATACCAAGACTAGTCAACTAGTTTCACTACACAAACAACTAGTCTTGTGCATTTTCGACGCACCACCATACCAACTATCCAAAAAGTGATCCTATAGGAATTATGTGCATGTAAATAAGCATGCATGTACAGAAAAATAAAAGTACGTTTTCAGCTTTGATCCGAGTACATAAACGAAGAATCTTTCAAGTTTAATCAGTACAACTAGTTAATAAACATTGTCAGGAATTCAATCAAACCAATCGTACTGAGTTCCTAGGAACACATAGGTGAAGGTACAGATATGGGAAATATAATTCTACAGAAAAAATATAGTACCAAAAACAGAACATATGGATGATTACCAAAAACAAAGATTCGAATCCAAAAACTAGTTACCGATTTCATCGTTTCGAAGCTAGTTTTCATTTCTAGTTTTCAAAAGAAAATCAACAAGAAGGAAATGAAGATAGAAGGTTAGAATCATAATATTAGAGTTCATATAAATTCATATGGATGTATATTCATACTCATATACAGTCCACATTTCAAATCCCAAATCTAGCTATGGAAACCTCTCTGAAAAGAATAACATATCAAGAAATAGACTATGATCACGGTAACAAATTTTATAGACTATATTGGAATATATTTCAAAAATTTATTCAAACATGTCAGATGAAAATATCATATCTGAATCAAATAACTCATATATACATTTTAACAAACACTTCTCTTGCGAAGTCTCGAATTTAGCTAAAACTATTTTTCCGGAAAACTAGTAATTGAAAAACAATTGGATTCATTACACATGGATTACATAGAACTTTCTAAAACTCTTCCACATTCTAAAAATACATTCTACCAATATTACCAGAGATGCAAAAATCATATATGTAGCATAGGAGTCTCATAGACATTTTAACAAACATTTCTCTTGCAAAGTCCCAAAACCAACTTTCGCAATTTTTCCAAAAGAACTAGTAATGGAAAAACAACCGGAATAATAGAAAAGGACTTTTTCACATTTGATTCACACGTTCCATAAAATATTTTAGATGCATACATATATGTATCCTATCAGAAACAAATAACCCATACAAATAAAATACAACCACTTATCTTGCAAAATTTCCTATAACATAAAATCGACTGTGCCACAATCCACCTAGCCGTAGACACTGTACAAGCCAAATATTTCTTTGCACAAGTAACCCAAATACAGAACCATGATTCCATAAGAAAGAGTGCACTCAACCAAAAAACCCAACTATCATCGATCCATCCACAATTTGAATGGCAAGTGAATTCCATATCACTTCCAATCCAGGACAGTGGCTCCAAGACAGATAGTCACAAGTCTACCATCGGTCCAACTGTATTCCAACATAAAATAGATCTCACTATTTCCAATCCAGTGTATACAGATCCAAGACATATAGAATAAATAAAACACTAATATACCATTGGTCCAACTGCATCCAAAAGTGGATTCCACATCACTTCCAATCCATGACAAGTAGCTTCCAGGATAGATAGACTAGCAACAACCGAGTCTCTCTACTTGGGCACAAGCTCAACAAGGGCTCACCAACCATCCAAAAGTACCACTAGATCACAAGATCTCCAACATACCAAGGGCATCAAATCAAATTACCAAGTGCCAAAGAGAAATACACATGAGTGAGTGAACCAAGAACAAAGAGAATGAAGCCATGAACCAAGAAGCAAAAATCAAGAGAAAAATGAAGCACACACCAACCAATTCGAACTCCTCATGGGGAAATCGAGTTGGGGAGAGAGACATTCATAAAAGGGGTTACTTTCTCAGAAATGAAAAACACTAAGGAGGAGTTGCAACTTTCGTGAGGGAAACACCAAGTGGTACTCAAGCGGGTGCACTAGGAGAGAGAGTGACTCCAATTTTAATAAAAACCATCTACGAATAATAAAATAAAGGAGAAACAAAACATAAGAGGGTGCATAAGTCCAGAGGGTCCACCAACATAGACAAAAACACTTAGGAACACACTTCACCACTTCCCCTTGCTCGTAACATCATGGTTCCTCATACTCGTTTATGTAGCATCGGTCGATATCAGCTGTTTTATTTTATTAATTAATAATAATAACATAATAATAATAATGTGCAAACCATAGTACCGGCACCTCATTCCATAATGTCACAACATCAAAATAATAATAACATGTCTAGGGGCTAAACCAGAGGGTATTACACGTTGTCAATGCAATATGCTACACCTATACTAACATCGAATTTAACATTGTTGGGAATATTTCACAAGTTGTGAGAAGTCTAGATGAAGCCATGAGAAATAATAGAAGAAGATGATTACCAAAATTGTTGAATTAGATTCAGTCATAGTTGCATGGGATCAACAGTTGGCAGGTTCATTTGGATGTTTCATTCAAATTGAAATCCTAGAGGGAGGGATATCATTGAAATATGATTTTTGAGGTAGATGGCATATGGTTGCTATCTAATCTCTATACAAAATGTTTTCTAAGATCATTTGTTATTTAGTGCAGATCACTCACTAATCAGGTGGTTTCCATTCAACCTGGATAGTTTAGTTCTTGGTTGTCAGCATCTATTGGAATATTGAAATTGTAGGAGAAAACACATGATTTTACAAACTTTGCACTATGACTATGGAGAAAGGAGCAACAAGAATCAATGCTCCATCAAATATCTGTTGCAATATGCAATCTAGAAGAAAGGAAGTCATTCACAAGCTGATGATATTCTTGGTAGTATACAGTACATATCACAATTAGTGAATATAGATCGTTATGCACCAATTAAAGCACCTCCCATGAATCAACCACTATGATACCATATGATCCACATCACAGTTGAAATTATTGTCGGATGTTGACTTCGACACATCTGTGACAAGTCATCGATATCGACACAACTTCGACAAGTTCCGACTTTGACAAGTTCTGCGACCTCACAGTTTCGCGACATCGACATGCAGCGTCAATCTGTGACTTGCGACTGTCTCTTTATCTTCCAATCGACTGTAACGGTTGAAATTCCAAACCGTTCTAACTTCTCGTGTAACTAAACGTAACAGGAAAGAACCCAAGCATCTCAGCACATTCTATATAAGAATTTATAATATTGTAACATCAATCAATCGATAATCTCATATCTAGTAATAGAGAAATCAGTTCGCATTCCTACATATTGTCTGTGTACATTTGTGTTATGTCTATGTGATTTATTCCTGCTTTGTGCATTCTATTTCTTAAGCTTCCTCCATAGCAGAGCCGACTCATTCAATCAAACTGTTGTCCCCCTCGTTCTTCCTGGCCACGTGCGGATCATTGGTATCAGAGCATACTTAATCAAAGAACTCAGATTTGTTCATTCTTAAGTTTGCGTAGACACTTCTAGTGAAGTTACCGACTTATGCCTTTTCAAACACGCTCGCAATATTATCAATCTAAGCAGAATCTACCTCTATAAATGGTATAAGAAACAGACGATAGACATGCAGCCGACGAGACAACACAACTTATTGAGCAAGCATTGACTCGACAATGGACTGAAATGTTCGCCCAGTTCAATGAAATTCTCATGCGATTTGCTTCGACATCCAGAGGATTTTCTATGAGAACTCACTCCAATAAAATCATCCCCTTCAAAGTGAAAATGAATTTGGACATACCAAATCTTGAAGGAAATATTAACGTGGAATCCGTCGACAATTGGGTGCAACAATTGGAATCCTATTACTTTGTGAATCAACTCTCAGAAGCTGAGAAGATCACCATTCCAACCTTACAGATGTCAACATCTTTGCACTGCTGGTGGGAGAACCTCTCGACAAAGATGGATAAAAGTGGAGACCCCATCAACACACGGGATAAATTCGTCGAACACATCCGGAAGGAATTTTACCTATGTAGCTAGGGTTTTCACCCTAGCTTGTGCAAATTGGCACCTACTAAGGAGAAGGGACACCTTAGTAGCAGTTCAATAACAATGGTAAAATGAAACAGTAAATTTAAACTAACATGAGCATTGACATAAATAACAAAACATGAAAATATGGTGAAGATCTCTCTTTTTGTATTAAAAATTACCTCAGGTGTAGAGGTTGATGAAGCCCTTGCAGCAGTCCAAGAGGGTTGCTTCCAAGCTCTAGTGTTGTTGATTCTCCTTCTTCCAAAGATTTTTTGGAAATGGGGCCAAAAGGATTTTCAAGAATTAGCTCCAAATGGATAGCTAGGGTTTCAAGGGAATTTTTGGCAGCGTGAGGATAGGGATGATTGTGGATGTGAAATGGGGAGCCTCCATCACCTATTTATAGGTTTTTTAGTGGTGGAGTGCTGACCCATGGTTTTGGGAACCATATGGTTTAGGTCAGTTTTATAGGGTTTTTGCTTCCTTTTTTCCCTCTTTTTCCTTTTTTTTTGTAATTTTTATTCCCTTTTTAGAGGGTTTTTGCTAGTTTTGGAGGAATTTACATTATTTTGGGGGAAAAAGGGGGGTTTTGGCATTTTGGAGGCTTTTTAATGGGTTTTTAAGGTTTTGGAGGCAAATATGGTAGGAAATATGGACGAATGAGTCATGTAATGAGGGAGATGAGGTAGTGAGCACTTTTTGGGTGTTAACAGATTTCCCCTTGATGTGTGAGGGCAGGAGCTCATCGTATGGTCGATAAACATCATAGGTATTTTTATGGTTTTTTATGTGATGTGGAGAGGAGAAGAAACGAACTAGATCTCGGAACAATGGTCCCAAACAAACTGCAAAAACTGAAAATACATGACCTCAATAATGAATGAGGAATAATCTGAACATATGGATGAGGCGGGCATTCCCATGCTCGTATCAAGATATAGAACAATAACAAGGGGGTCCAAAAAATGGGGACCTGAAATATACATGGCCTCAAATAATGAATGAGGAAGAATCTCAATATATGGACGAGGCGGGCATACCCATGCTCGTGTCAAGATATATATAAAAAATAACAATGAGGCCCAATAATGGGGACCTGAAGGATACATGGAGAACCACTGTGTACATCATAAGGGTCTAGAGGAGACACAAAATTTGGGACATACTGCTGGGATGACCATGTCTAAGCTGAAGAACTGATACACTGGAATAAAAATAGTGATGTTGAGTGTGGTACCAAAGGAACTGATGAGCTACTGGATCATAGTGACTGGGGGCATAGCCTTAATGGTACACTAATCTGGAACTAAACTGGGTACTCGAGGAAGCATATAACTGGATGGTTGCCGAATAAAATTGACAACACAACCCAGACATCCACAGGAACATATAACTGGGTGTTCTGAAGTGACTCACCAATGTGCTAGAGTCGGGGGAAATCCGAGGTCTTCAACCAATAACTGAAGGGATATATACCCTATGCAATTCTCAACAATGCGATCAAGGTGTTGAAGTCGAGCATGTGAGAAACGACCACTCGGAGAGGCACTGATGACTCCTCTCAAAATGATCCGTAGGAACTCACCACAGATGGTGATGAGTCCAAGGCGCAGGGACCTCTGGGTCTATCCTTTGGAATAGATGGGCTATCGTCGATAGAGGGAGACCGGAAACTAGCAAGGAAATGATGTTTCCTTGATAGGAGCACGAGGTGGAGAACCGTAGTGTGAGAGTACTGATGGTAGGACTGACATACTGTGGGGGTGGGGGATAACTAGGCAAGTAGAGTGGGTGGACTTGTACGAGCCCAGGACAGTGCGTGCTCGTGGTTGCTTTCAATTTTAGAGAGTCTGAAAGCAATAAGAAGACTCCAGGGGGGTTCTTTTTCGTGTGTTAGTCTCCAAGGCCCGAAGAAGCATAAAATGATGCAATGAAGAACTCTTCTAGCCGGTGTGACTAAAGTATTCCTTTTTCGCAATTAGTCTACCAAGTCCGAAAAAGGGTTAAACCTATACCAGATAAACACCCTTTCAGGTACTTTAACAAGCATGAAAGGAAGCAAGATTGCTCGGTGATCTTTTCATTGTTTTAGGAGTCAGAAAAGAGCTTAATAGAAACTCCCTAAGTGCCTTTTTTGTAAAGGATTTGTCCGGCCCGAAAAAGGGATAAAATTATACCGAACAAAAGGAATGGCCAGGCAAGGAGGAAGTGCTCAATCAAGGGACATCGATGAGAACCAAGAGCGAGGGTGGGGGGGGAACATTGGTGGGCCTGCTTGCGGGATGATGAATGGTGGAAAAATAACGAAATAATTGCAGTATGAATGGAGTGAATGGCTCATGTAAAAAAGAGTAACAATCCGATGGTGGTCGATGTGTCGCGCAAATCAAGGCAGCAAGGTGTCGAGACGCAATGTGGAAAGTGTACTTGGTGAGAGTAAGAAATGATCTCAAGCATCATCACGAGCTCGGAAAACTGAATCCGGCAATATAAAAAGTGTCAGAAACAGAGAACAGCTGAGGTGGCATGCAAACCAAGGTGACGGGGGCGTTTTTGGCAAAAATACCCGAAAAATATGGGGTGAGAGCGAGAAATGATCTCAAGCATCATCACGAGCTCGAAAAAATGAATCCGATGATATAAAGTATATAAAAAATGGGCTACGGCCGATGTGGCATGCAAACCGAGGCAACAAGGGGTGTCTAGAAAAAATGCTCAAAAAATGGTGCAGAAAAAATAAGAAAACGAGTCGACCATCATGAGGGTCTCGTCGGGCTAATTCTGGTGGTGGAAATGGTTCGGAGAATGAACTCCGTATGGATTCAGAATGGACGAAACAAGAAAAAGTCAACAAGTTACAAATAGTAAGTGGGCCCAACAGGACAAGTGTCATTTGGACTTGTTGACTTTGACTAGTGTGATTACTGGACCAGAGCTTAGTTGGTGTTTCTGGATGATCCGACTGACCGATTTCAAATCTGGGAGTTGCAGGTATTCTGGTAAAGTCATACTTGCAATTTTTGTTGGGTTCGAGGGAGTAGTGGGTCCCCAGGGGGGTCTTGTACGGTCCACGAGGACGTGGATCGCGGGTTTTCGGGGTGGAATCGCAATCTGAGACCGCGAGTTTCAGATTTGGACACGCGGTCCTGGACCGCGAGTTCTGGGGGTGAACACGCGGTCCTGGACCGCGATTTTGGCTTCTACAGTTGCGGGACCAGATCACGACTCGGATCAGGAAATCTGCAGTCTACGACCGCAAATGTAGCCCTGATAGCTGCAATCTAAGATCACGGCAAGGGGGATGAAAGCCGCGAGCTGGATCGAGCTTTAGGGTTAGCCTGGGGGTGGGGGAAGGGTTATTTATTTGACGTGGGTCTGATGAGTTTGCATTGTGTGATTGACAGGATGCCAATAGTGTTATGGTGGGAGCGGGAGGTCCCGGATGACATAGTGAAGGTCATCCAAAGGGATCGGCATGTTCGGTCTACTTTGGGGTTGTGCAGGCTTCTGAAGTTTGCACAGGTTCCCATGATATGTTCAGCAGGACTACTGCTGAACAGGTTGGTGGGATTTTGGGAGCCCGACATACAGGCTTTCAGGGTATAGGGGGAGAGGGTGGATCTCACCCTTGTTGATGTATATTTTTTGACGGGGTTGCCCTTTCTGGGTAGGGTGGATGATACGCAGCCAAGAGTGTCCGCAGACGTGGACATGGAGGATATGTTGGAGCGTTACTGCGTTCCTGAGGCTACAGGGCATAGGAATGCATTGTGTATTGTGGACTTGCAGTATCCATCAGTGCGGGCGATCGCGGTGTGTGTGGTTCAGGTTTTGGGGTCCCATTCACTCAAGTGGGTGTCAGGGGGCCAGATGCAGCTGGTGGAGCGGGTGCTGGATGGCATATACTTCGCCTGGGGCCAAATGTTCCTCACCTGTGTTCAGTGGGAGCTGACCAAGGTGAAGGACGCTGGCAAGGGATTTTGCTACAGGTCTTTTCTCTGTGCCTTCTTCATGGAGCAAGTACCTACACTGCAGCCGCAAGTGCCGATCCGGGCAGGAGGACTTAGGGAGCCGCACATGGTGCAGTGGGGAGAGATGATGCGCCGACGAGGCGGTGGTGAGGTTGGGAGGTACTTCACCTAGGAGCTCTACCTACAGTGGTTGCAGATGCCACTGACACTGGATGATTATCCATACAGAGATATGGACTACACAGGAGATCCGGAGGAACCACGGCCTCCAGGGCAGGCGTCGGGACCAGATGGTATGTATTTACTTGCTTGATTGTTTTTTATGTCAGATTTTGTGTATGATAGGTTTGAGATATTGATATGCTGGTGCTGACTGATGTATGATTTGCATATGTTGGACCGAGGCCACCACCGGGACATATAGACCGCAGGGGCCATGTGGCTATACCAGCCCTGCCAGGCCGAGGGGAGGTGCATCAACGGGATGCGGAGGGGACTCTAGAGTCCGTATATGTAATTATATATCATTTGTTGGTTGGAGTGACCGATGAGGGGTGGCGAGACCTAGATTAGGAGGTGATTCAAGATTGTCTCAGGGCTCCACATGATTTCCGATCGATTGTGATTCAGGTGGCCATATTGGCGGAGAGGGGTCGGGCACATGATCTGGCAGGGGATGAGGAGCTACCAGAGGAGAAGTGGGGTGAGGACTCGTAGGTGGCCGATGTAGGCAGCGATGGAGGGTATGACTCTCAGTAGGGATTACAGAGGACTCCCCCCCCGATGTGTATGGACACTCGGGGTTTTTTGTAGCTACGGCTTGTATTCTATGAGGCTTGTCGATGTATATATATTTTTTGTATAGCTGAGTATGGGGGTGCTCAGGACATGTGTATAACATTGACGTTTATTTTTTGATATATATATGCACATGGATGCATCTTTTGTGATTATGATTTAGTGTACGCACGTGGATGCGCTTGTGGTTTGTTATATGTTTGTATTGCACGTGGATGCAAGTAGTGTAGGATGATGGGCACGTGGATGCCCCTTGTGTATTTTGTTTTATGTATTGCACATGGATGCAACATTATGTATGTAGGATAGGCACATGGATGCCCCTGTATAACTGTGTG
This sequence comes from Larix kaempferi, assembly GCA_027924585.1. Classification (NCBI taxonomy): domain Eukaryota; kingdom Viridiplantae; phylum Streptophyta; class Pinopsida; order Pinales; family Pinaceae; genus Larix; species Larix kaempferi. The sequence goes on from BSBM01000015.1 coordinate 6,903,151, forward strand.
TTTATGTTATTGCACATGGATGCAAATATTATTGGATGATAGGCACATGGATGCCCCTTGTTGTAAATGCAATCTTTTTGGGATTTTTATATGTTTTTTTATGGGATGATATGGTATGATGATGCATGATGATGGTTTACATGGTGTGATTGATATGCCATTCTAGGATGTTGTTATCCATTTGATCTACGACACTATTATGAGCTCTTGGGACATGGGTGAAGGTTATGGATTCAAACTGTCGGCTTAATTGTTTTGTGCGCAGGAACTTTCTAAAGAGGCAAGGATCACGCACTTGGTAGCAATTGTTGAGCTGGGAGACAAGTAGCTGGGAGTCAAGGAACACATGAAGGTGAAATATGCCCATTTGAATGGCAGCAGTCAGGAGACCGATCACAGCATCATACTCTGCCTGGTTATTGGTAGCAGCACCTATGAACATTCTGTCAAGGTGGATCAACTCATGTGAAGGGGAATATAAGACCCAGGCTACAGAGGCCATATTTGGAGACCAGCGGCTTGCTCCATCGGCGAAGCCAATGTAATGAGGTGGAAGATGGTCCATCTGTGATCATGCAAAAATGATGAATATAAGGTTGCGGTAGAAAAGGTGAAAAACAAAAAGAAAGCAAACTGTACAATACGGACCAATGGGGCCGCGGGTTTGTTTAAGGATAAAAGCGTTTAAGATACAACCCATTACGGGGGTTGCGCAAAGGGTGGCCTTTGGAGTCAGTTAAAATATATGCCCCATTTCCGAGGTAGGTCTACACGATGTAAGGTCCTTGCCACATGGATTCAAACTTTCCTTTACCGGTCTTGTCATGGGCTTGGTCATAGGAGAGAAAGAGGTCTCCTTCACGGAAAGTTCGAGGGTGGACATGTTTGTCGTAACCAGCTTTGGAGCGGTTCTTGGCAGCTTCAATGGTTTGGAGGGTGGCGCGACGTTCTTCATCAGCTTGTTCCAGTGATAACATACATTGCTCGAGTGGGGAGGTGTTTGGGAGAAGCTCGATGGCAATGTGTAAGGAAGGTATCTGACACTCGATGGGGAGGATAGACTCTACCCCGTGAACTAAATGAAATGGGGTAAAACCGGTGGCGGTCTTAGTTGATGTACGGTAAGCCCATAATGCAGGGAAAAGCATGTGATGCCAGTTGGACTTATGCCGGTCAACGATGCGTTGGAGGATGGTTTTTAAAATTTTATTAATGGCCTCTAATTGGCCGTTCCCTTGGGGGTAGTAAGCAGAGGAGTACTGATGTTCGAACTTTAGTAGAGTGGACAACTTGCGCCAAAAGGAGTCTTCAAAATGTGAACCATGGTCTGAGACCAGCTATGTAAGGACCCCGAATCATGTGATAACATGGTTAAAAAAGAAACGAGCAGCGGTGTTAGCTTTACAATTGAAGGTGGGCATGGCCTCAGCCCATTTGGTGAAGTAGTCGACAGCGACAATGATGTACTTATGGTCGTTGGCGGATGAGGGTTTACACTCCATGAAGTCGATGGCCCATTTACAAAAGGGACCAACGGTGACGACTAGGTGTAACGGAGCGGGTGGTGTCCGAGCCTTAGGGGCAAAAAGTTGGCAATTATGGCAATGTTTGACCGTTGTGATGCAGTCAATAAAGAGTGTGGGCTAGAAGTATCCAGCACGGATGACCTTTTGGGCGGTGTCCATTCCAGATAAATGTCCGCCACAGGCGCCGCTATGACAATCATTGAGGACTTGTTCGGCTTCCTCGTGTGTAAGACAATGATGGAGAATAGTATCAACCCCTCGCTGGTAAAGTACATCACCCAAGAAGAGATATCGAGAGGCATGGTGATGGATACGACAACGTCCATCACGATTTATGTTGGATCGAAACTTCTGCGTGCGAAGGTATAACAAAATATCACCGTACCATGGGTCATCGGACGAGATGATGAACAAGTGATTGTCGGGTAACTCATCAGATATTTGTGGGGATGACAAAAGGGATGGGAGGTCGGTTATGAGCTGGGAAAGCACGAGGGCTTTAGCGCTCTTAGGGGTTGTGAAAGTGAGGTCATATTCTTGGAGGATAATTACCCATTTAGCAATATGACCTTGCAGAAGTCGCCAGTTCAAGAGATAGACCATGGGGTTGGAGTCGGCGACGACTGTGGTATGACTGAGTAAATGTAATGTCGCAATTTTTGGACGGAAAAGACCACGACAAGGGCTAGTCTTTCCTCATACGGGTAACGTAGGGGTGGTCCAGACAAGGTTTGGATGACATAATAAATGACATGCTCCTGGCGAGCAGCGTCTTCTTGAACAAGGACCCTGGACACAGCGTGATCGGATGCCGAGACGTAAAGGATGAAGTCTTGAGAGAAATATGGGGGGGATATCAAAGGGTCTTGCGTGAGATATTTTTTAAGGGCTTCGAATGTAGCTTGGACCTGGTCATCCCAAACAAAGGGTATGTGAGTACGAAGCAGGCGTAAGAAACCATGAATTGTGGTGGCATAATCAGGAACGAAGCGACGGAGGAAATTAGATTTCCCCTGTAAACTCTGGAGCTGTCGGAGCATGCGAGGTGCAGGAAGGTCTATGATGGCTTGGACTTTGAGGGGATCAACAGCGATTCCTTTATGGGAAACAATGAAACCCAACAACCGGCATGTCGGAACGCAAAAGACACAGTTGAGTGGGTTCAAGCGGATTTGATATTTGCGACAATGCAGAAAGACTTGCCGGAGGTCGTTAAGGTGGTTTGATTGTTACCAGGAACAAGCTGTAAGATCGTTAAGATAGACTAGTAGGATATGGACCAAGTCGTGAAAACAATAGGTCATGGCCCGCTGGAAGGTGGCACCAACATTTTTAAGGCCAAAAGGCATGACACGATAGGCAAAGGTGCCCCATGGGGTAGTGAAGGCAGTCTTATATTGATCTTCTTTGCGGATCTGAATCTGGTTATATCCAAAGAAACTATCCATGAAGGATAGGACTTCATGCCCCGCACACGCATCGATGATTTGGTCAATGAATGGCGTGGGGAAGTTGTCTTTGGGACATGCTCGGTTCAAATCACGGAAGTCAGTACATACGTGGATGGTGCCTTGTTTCTTGTTAACAGGGATGGGGTTAGAAACCCAAGTGGTATATGCAATAGGATAAATGAATCCTATTGTGCGAAGTTTCTCAATATCTGCTTTAATGGCGGGGAGCTTTGATGGGTGAATGGGGCGCTGTTTCTGGCGAACGGGGGGTACATCTGGCCATGTGTCAATGTGGTGTTCTATAATAGCGGGGTCAAGACCAGGAATTTCGGTATAGGACCAGGAAAAGACATCACAGAACTCTTGGAAAAAAAATTTGTACTCTCTGATCTCATACTCACTGCAGGAGGCTCCTAAAGTAATGATTTCAGGGGCACCTCCTGGGGCAGAGATATCAATTTGGATTGTGGTTGAGATATTGGCCATGTTACCTTCCTCAAAGGCGTCGAGGGTAGGAATGGGATCTTTAAATCAATCGAATTTGGTGGGGAGGATATATTTGGACTCAACCAAAAATTGGGTGGTTGTGATGGAGGGGGAGGCCTCTGAGAGGAAATATGAACGATGGTGCATATCCTCCCAGGGGTAATCATGGGCATTAAGAGCTTCTAGAATCTCCTCATCATTGTGGAAACGTTGAGTTGTCAAATCAGTTGACGAGGGATCACTAGTAGAAGAGATCATATAAATGGTATTAATCTCTCCGGATGACGGGGATACTAGGGGGTGGATCTCCTCAATGGTGGGGGAGCCATCTCAAGGTCCAAGTTATTCAGCTCATATAGAGCTGCTCTATAATCTGGGAGATCTGGATAGTGATGTGAGTAATGGCCGTAAATACCGCATATTGCACAAGGGTGGTTGGTACGCACTGATTTATCACGAGGCTTAGGGGTTGGGTCGAGTTGGACAATCGGGATGTTGGGGTCGTCGTCAAGCATTTGCAAATGGGCACCTACTAAGGAGAAGGGACTCCTTAGTAGCAGTTCAATAACAATGGTAAAATGAAACAGTAAATTTAAACTAATATGAGCATTGACATAAATAACAAAACATGAAAATATGGTGAAGATCTCTCTTTTTGTATTAAAAATTACCTCAAGTGTAGAGGTTGATGAAGCCCTTGCAGCAGTCCAAGAGGGTTGCTTCCAAGCTCCAATGTTGTTCCTTCTCCTTCTTCCAACGATGTTTTGGAAATGGGGCCAAAAGGATTCTCAAGAATTAGCTCCAAATGGAGAGCTAGGGTTTCAAGGGAATTTTTGGCAGTGTGAGGATAGGGATGATTGTTGATGTGAAATGGGGAGCCTCCATCACCTATTTATAGGTTTTTTAGTGGTGGAGTGCTGACCCATGGTTTTGGGCACCATATGGTTTAGGTCAGTTGTATAGGGTTTGTGCTTCCTTTTTTCCCTCTTTTTCCTCTTTTTTGTATTTTTTATTCCCTTTTTAGAGGGTTTTTGCTATTTTTGGAGGAATTTAACTTATTTTGGGGGGGGAAATGGAGTTTTTGGCCTTTTGGAGGCTTTTTTAATGGTTTTTTAGCCTTTTGGAGGCTTTTTAATGGTTTTTTGGCCTTTTGGAGGCTTTTTAATGGTTTTTTGAGGTTTTGGAGGCAAATATGGTAGGAAATATGGAACGATGAGTCATGTAATGGGGTAGATGAGGTAGTGAGCACTTTTTGGGTGTTAACAGATTGCCCCTTGATATGTGAGGGCAGGAGCTCATCGTATGGCCGATAGACATCATAAGTCTTTTATGGTTTTCCTGGGATGTGGAGAGGAGAAGAAACGAACTAGAGCCCGGAACAACGGTCCCGAACAAAATACAAAAACTGAAAGTACATGACCTCAATAATGAATGAGGAATAATCTCAACATATGGACGAGGTGGGCATTCCCATGCTCGTATCAAGATATAGAATAATAACAAGGGGGTCCAAAAAATGGGGACCTGAAATATACATGGCCTCAAATAATGAATGAGGAAGAATCTCAATATATGGACGAGGCGGGCATTCCCATCCTTGTATCAATATATATATATAAAATAACAATAAGGCCCAATAATGGGGACCTAAAGGATACATGGAGAACCACTGTGTACATCATAAGGGTCCATAGGGGACACAGAATCTGGGACATACTACTGGGCTGACCATGTCCGAGCTGAAGAACTGATACACTGGAACATCAATAGTGGTGCTGAGTGTGGTACTAGAGGAACTGATGAACTGCTGGATCATAGTGACGGGGAGTCATACCCTCAATGGTACACTGAATGGGAACTAAACTGGGTACTCAAGGAAGCATATAACTGGATGGCTTCCGAGTACAATCTCCAACGCAACCCGCACATCCACGGGAACATATAACTGGGCGTTCCAAAGTGACTCACTAATGTGCTAGAGTCGGGGGAAATCTTGGGTCTTCGACCAATAATTGAAGGGATATGTACCCTATGCGATTCTCAACGATGCGATCAAGGTGTTGAAGTCGAGCATGTGAGAAACAACCACTCAGAGAGGCACTGATGACTCCTCTCAAAATGGTCCGTAGGCACTCACCAAAGATGGTGATGGGTCCAAGGCGTAGGGACCTCTGGGGCTATCCTCTGGAATAGATGGACTGGTGTCGACAGAGGGAGACCTGCAACTAGTAAGGCAATGATGTTTCCTTGATAGGAGCATGAGGTGGAGAACCGAAGTGTGAGAGTACTAATGGTAGGACTGACATACTGTGGGGGTGAGGAATAACTGGGTAAGTAGAGTGGGTGGACTCAAACTTCCTTTGTTCAGAGTATGATGGTGGGGATGATCGGGAAGCATATGAAACTGACTGGTGGGAAAGGGATCATAGCTGTGATGGATCAAGGATGGTGACTGGGATGAGTGATACTCAAGTTGGTGTAAGATGGCAGGAGACTGCAGAATACTCTAAACAAAGGCAACTTTATTGGGGGTGCTGCCAAGATGATCGATCATGGTGCTAAGAGGCACTGGGGGGACTTCTTCATGGGTTAAGGAACTAGAAGAAGTGTGTTCAAACGGTACTTTCATGTGGATTTATACGAGCCCAGGACAGTTCATGCTCGTGATTGCTTTCAATTTTAAGGAGTCTAAAAGCAATAAGAAGACTTTGAAATAATGGAATGGTAACGTCGTGTGGATTTGTACGAGCCCAGGACGGTGCGTGCTCGTGGTTGCTTTCAATTTTAGAGAGTCTGAAAGCAATAAGAAGACTCTAGGGGGGTGCTTTTTCGTGTGTTAGTCTCCAAGGCCCAAAGAAGCATAAAAGGATGCAATGAAGAACTCTTCTAGACGGTGTGACTAGAGTATTCCTTTTTCGTAATTAGTTTACCAGGTCCAGAAAATGGTTAAACTTATACTAGATAGACGCCCTTTCAGGTACTTTAACGAGCATGAAAGGAAGCAAGATTGCTCGGTGATCTTTTTGTTCTTTTAGGAGTCAGGAAAGAGCTTAACAGAAACTCCCTAAGTGCCTTTTTCGTAAAGTACTTGTCCAGCCCGAAAAAGGGATAAAATTATACCAAACAAAAGGAATGGCCAGGCAAGGAGGAAGTGCTCAATCAAGGAACATCGATGAGAACCAAGAACGAGGGTGGGGGGAACACTGGTGGGCCTCCTTGCGGGATGATGAATGGTGAAAAAATAAAGAAATAATTGCAGTATGAATGGAGTGAATGTCTCATGTAAAAAAGTGTAACAATCCGATGGCGACCGATGTGGCGTGCAAATCGAGGCAGCAAGGTGTTGGGACACAATGTTGAAATTGTACCTGGTGAGAGTGAGAAATGATCTCAAGCATCATCACGAGCTCAGAAAATTGAATCTGATGATATAAAAAGTGTCAAAAACGGATAACGGCCGAGGTGGCATGCAAACCAAGGTGACAGGGGGCGTTTTGGAAAAAATACCCGAACAATCTGGGGGTGAGAGCGAGAACTGATATCAAGCATCATCACGGTCTCGGAAAAATGAATCCGATGATATAAAGTATATAAAAAATGGGCTATGGGCGATGTGGCACGCAAACCGAGGCGACAAGAGGTGTCTAGAAAAAATACCCAAAAGTATTTGGTGAGAGCAAGAAATGATCTCAAGCATCATCACGGGCACGAAAAAATGAATCCGGCGGTGCAAATGGTGCGAAAAATGGAGGTCATAAGGACTCCAAAATGGTCAAAGGAAATAACTAGGTTAAAAAATGGTTGCAAATAAAGGTGAGCCCACCAAGCCAAGGATGCAAAGGTGGGGAGAAATGATTACCTGTGGGGGAAGAATACTAGGTGTATCGAATCAAATCATATATACCAGTGACATGTGACCTCAAAAATGGTTGAGATAATGCATGTGAAAAGGTGAGCAGGGTTAATGACCTGCCCCCATGCTATGCGCATGGGGTTTGTGATTGTGGATCACATATGTGTTGGTTTGAACAATGGGATCATTGAAACACTGAGATAGATGTGATGGGGAAGGTTCAAAATGGTTGATCATGCCCCCTATCCTAGGGTCGAGGTAATCTATTATGCCCCCTAACTCAGAGGTGTCAATGCGGTGCTCTATGATGGCGGGGTCCAGACCAGGCATTTCGGTATAGGACCAGGCAAAGACATCACGGAACTCTTGGAAAAGTTTCTTGTACTCTCCGATCTCATGCTCAGTGCAGGAGGCTCCTAACGTAATGAATTCATGAGCACCAGCTAGGGCAGAGATATCAATGTGGATTGTGGGTGAGATATTGGCCATGTTACCTTCCTCGAAGGCATTGGGAGCGGGAATGGGCTCTTTAAACCAGTCGACTCTGGTGGGGAGGAAATATTTGGACTCAATCGAGAATTGGGTGGCTGTGGTGGAGGAGGATTCTTCCGGGAGGAAATAAGAGCGATGGTGCATATCTTCCCAGGGGTAATCAGGGGCGGTAAGAGCCTCTAGAATCTCCTCATCATTGTGGAAACTTTGGGTTGTCAAATCGGTTGACGAGGGAGTGCTAGTAGAAGAGATCATATAAATGGTATTAATCTCTGCGGTTGGCAGGGATGCTGGGGGGTGGATCTCTTCAATGGTAGGGGGAGCCGTATGGAGGTCCAAGTTATTCATCTCATAGAGAGCTGCTCCGTAATATGGGAGATCTGGGCAGTGATGTGAGTAATGGTCGTAAATACCACACATTGCACAAGGATGATTGGTACGCAATGATTTATCACGAGGCTTCGAGGTAGGGTCGAGTTGGACAACCGATATGTTGGGGTCGTCGTCAAGCATTTGCATGTGTTCCTGTAATGCGGGTAATTGTGGACATTGATGGGTAGCATGGCCTAACTCATCACACAACGAGAATTTGGGAGGAGCACGAAACACGGGGGTATTCTTAACTGGTTTAGGCGGGGGTAAAGCAGTGTATGGTTGTGGGCCTCTGCCCCCAGTGTGCTTGATAAGAGGGGATGGATTAGTGGATGATGAAGGGGTAGTGACACCGGGAGGTGGTTGACTAGTAGTGGTGACGGGTTGCACCGGTTGTAGGACGACATTTGGTGTCGGAGGGGAAACGGGAGGCGTGATGTATCATACAGGTAATCCTAAAGTTAAACCAAGGAGGCTGAGGGTAGCCATAACCGGGGCGCTTACTACTCCCGAAGGGGGGAATATGAAGGGGATTGTATGGATGGGTATAACACCAACATGAATAGGTACCAATGGTGGTTGGGGTAGCAAGGGTGGTTGATGGTTGGGTGTTGGTGTATTGTGGGAAAGGGTACATAAGTCAGATATTTCGATCGCGGGTGACGGGGGTGGAATGTCTTGGAATGTTGAAGTCATCAGTGTATCTGAGTAGACTCCGGGTCCCAATGAGGTAGTTCCACCGCAAGCAGGTTGTTCAACCATGGGGAGAACATTTTCGGGTGCAGTGGGGGCATTGGGATCGTAATAGGTTATTTGGTCAACCTTGACCACACGTCCGTCATGGGGGAACATCATGGTATGAAAAACGGATGAGGCAACCACCCACATGGCGTACATGTAACTACGGCGAAGTAAGAGGTTATAATCAAGTTGGGCGTTGATGACCTCTATGTCAATGAGCACGGTTTTACCAACCAACTGGACAGGGACATTAGCTAAGAGACCTTGGGGTTGAGCCGAACGGCCGTCGTAGGCTCGCAACGCAGTGGTGGACTGCTGGAGAGTAGGGGATCCCAACTTCTGCCAAATGAATGTGGAAATAACGCATGTAGAGGCACCTTCATCGATGATGCACCGATGGATGACAAGATTCCGAACGGATACATAAACTTGGAACGCTAAAGTGGAAGGCAGGCGTGGTTTGGATTGGTCCAAATCGAAGGCCATCATTCGTGAATCATTTGGGTCAATAGCACCAATGGTTGAGAGCAAGGTCTTGCGTTGGGTAGGACAGTTTTTTAAGACCTCTAACACAGACATGGCTACGGGGGACTGAGCTAAATCATCTACAATGTTGTAATTAGACGCAGCGCGAGCATTGGGGTTATTGTTGATGCGGCGAAGGGGGAAGTGAGGGGCTTTGGAGGTGCCATCTAGTGGAGCTGAAGGTATTCATAACGACTGATCGGTGGGAAGAGCGTTCATGTTTGAAGGTTCCGATGGGTTTGAAGGTTGACATCGATGGAGGACATCATTAACAAGTGATGGGTACGTAAGTCTATCATGGGTTGATCTGGAGCGGCATAAGTGATTTGCTGTTGTGGTGGCGCAATTCCTTGAGGGGGAGCCAATGGCTGAGTGTTCACTACGCCTTGGGTGGGTAAAGGGTTTTGTAACACCAAGGGTTGATTCTGAGGTGGGGGGGGGTTGGGTGGCGCCTGAGGAGTCATGTGCCCTTGGTGGTGAGCATCATCAGTCCAGAGTTGCCGAGCCCACTCCAAATGTGGGCAAGCGTGTGTGTAATGGCCATAGACCCCGCAAATAGAACAAGGATGGTTTGTTCACAAATTAGGATTTTTGGCTTGCTTGGGCAGTCGGTCGGGGTTCTGGTTGGCAGGTGCCACATTATTATTGTTCAGAGGATTGGGAGGTTGACCGCCTTGATATGGAGGGGGGTTGTTCCCGCGGTTACGGCCTTTGCCGTGATTTTGCTGGCCTTATTGGCGTTGGTTATTTTGGTTCTGCTGTGTATTTTGTTGGGCATATACTTTCCCTTGGGTAGTAGGTGGGTTATGGGGTTGTGTAGGTGCAGTAGCAGGCTGCGGTGGATAATAAGTAGGTGGAGAGGGTGCAGGTGCTAAACCTTGTGGGGGTTGCTGATATGTCTGTGTGATGGGTTGTGGGTTTTCCGCAGGGGCTACCTATGGCGGGTAATAAGTAGGTGGGCCTTGAGAGGATACAGAAGCTTGCGCAACCTACCGGTGGTAATATGGCTGAGGTGAGACCGAGGGGGTGTAAGCGGGGGAGGCATGACCAAAGCACTGAGGTGGACATGAGGGTCTGTGGGAATGGTGATGATATGTCATGGGAGCATACGAATTGGTTGCTCCAGAGTGGGATGTGGCCCGTGAGAGGTCGGGGCCAGGGCTAGGACATGATATGGAAAATGGTTGGTTATGCGAGGCAATGCAACCAATGATTCCATCTACGGCATGGGATGCCCCTGGCGCATCGTGTCGAGAGGAATCGCCGCGAGGGGCATTAGGTATGATGGAATATAGATAACCAGACTGGGCGTAAATAAGGTCAAATTGTTGGGCTTTGAGGATGGCCTCTTCTTCAGACTGGGGTCGCTCGGATGCCACATCCTTGGCAATGACATGAAGGAGAGATTTAGAAACCAATCTAATAAGATGCGGTCATCTAACTTGATTTTGTAGAGGCTTCGGCGTCGACTCCACTCATGAATGTGGTCAGTGATTTGGGTGGTCGTGTTTTGTCTACAAGACAGTAGGATCTCAACTCCCACGTCATAGCGGATAGGTAACTGAAAGAACTGCAGGAAATTCAAGTCAAGGGAATTAAGGTGGCATGGGTTCCATGGGGCTGCTCGATGTACCACTTAGTTGCAGAGCCAGTGAGGGTGCGCTGTAACAGATGTAGGTGGACAGAGTCGTCCACTATGGAGTTGGAGGAACACCATAGATGGAAGGACATAATATGGTTCTGGGGGTCTTCACCTACCTTTCCCTCAAACTTTGGGATGTCTGATGGGAGCTTGGTGGGCATGTGAGGCCACGCAAGGTCGTGTCTGATGGGGTCGTTAGTCAGTCTGGCCAGGTCAGGAAGGTTGAGACTAGCCATGAATGGAAAACTAGTAGAAGGATGTGACATATTGGTGGTTGGGACCACGTTGGGGCCAATGCCCCCAAGTGGAGGGACTGGGTTTGGGTTGGGGATGTTGCCCCTAGGTGGAGGAACGAAGGTGGTAGGGATGGTCCTACACTGCCAAGGGTAATGTGAGTCACTAGTGGAGTTGGGAGGGGTATGCTGGCTACTGGAATGGGTACAGTGATCAGAATGGTGGACGTGGGCCCCATCGAGGGCATACCCAAAGCGGGTGTGGTATCTGGGGTGGTGGTGGATGCTCCACCAATGGTCTCTACAAAGAAAGGGTTGAAAGTCATGCCAGCCATGGGGTTGGTTAGTGCAGTATAAGTGAGGTTCTCAGACTCTGCCTCAGAATTAGAGGTAGAATAGGGGGCGTCAGTGTCGGGGGATGGAGCTTTGCGTTGTCGACGAGTGGAGTTGAGTGATGAAGCTCTACGTCTATGATGGGTGATGTCAAGCGAACTGTACTGCAGGGGCTCGCCCTGGAGGCACCGAGAATGTCTCGAGGAATCAATGGTGACAGATGGTGTCAAGTATCTGGAGGTTGTGTCAAGTGAAAAATAGCTCAAAAACCCTAATGCAACCGAGTGTGCAGAAGGAGAGCGCAAAAAATATGGCACTCAGGCCAACAACCAGCTCAAAACACTCATTGTAACATCTATGCTACAATAAGTGGAGCGTCAATAAAAATGGTCAGAATACCAACAAGCAGTAGGTTTCCTAGAAAATAAAAATAGTGGACTCGCTAGACCAAAAGGAGGTAAGGGAGCATGCAAACACCTAAGTATTCTGACACAACCAAACATATCCTCTATAAGGTGATGAAATCCAAGTCAAAAAATATGGATAGTAGAGCCAAGTGGCTAAAGATATCCCCCTATCGGGAGGGACACCAGGTAGTCAATCCTAGAAGAAAGGCAACTAAGATACCCCGTTCATGACACGTCCAGAAAAGGTGAATCTGCAGTATGGTTCTATCGTCGCTGTACCCCCATACGGGTGGTACACCGAGAACTACGAAAGGTATCCTTTGGTTACTGAATGGATTACGGTATTCCACTCAGGCCTCCGGAACCAGTCTAGCTACTTCAACCCTCCTAGGGGAGAGGCCCTCTGATAAACTGGTTATGACCGTGCCAAAAAATACTAGGGGATTTTGGTTCCCTAATGGACAACAACTATGTCTCAAGTGTAAGTGACCGAGGGGTGTTATTTGGATGCCTATCCCCCCGACCTTACCTAACTACAATATTCTTGTGTGTTCCCCAAGTGGGGTTAGAATGTTGGTTGTGTGAAGTAGTATTTTAGGGCTCACTTGAATTAGGTGACAGAGTGTGTGTGCTTGAGATAATGAACCCGAGTAAAAGTGCCACAGGGTGGGCAACTTTCTAACTAACAATAATAATGCAGAAATTAAACTTTGAATGCAAAATTTTCTTTTCTTTTTTCAATTTAAATGCTTAAACTTGAAAAACTCTGTAAATGGAACAGAAATAATACTGCAGAAAAAGGATGTAGATAAGTATGGCTACAGATAGGAAAAATGGTTGTGCATGTGCAGAAAATATTGCTGCAAAGTGTTGGGTTCAAACAGGGAAAAAGTGCAGAAAACAGATCGCGGGTCTGTGGCAAAACTGCGCAGTCGGATCGCGGGAAACAGGTCGACAGTCATGGGAGGACCACAGGAAAATGGCTGAAAGCTGTAGGCGGATCACAGGAAATAGGTTTAAAGACGCAGGAAGATCACAGGAAAATGGCTGAAAGCCGCAGGAGGATCGCAGGAAAATGGCTGAAAGTCGCAAGCGGATCGCAGGAAATTGGTTGAAGGCCGCAGGAAAATGGCTGAAAGCCACAGGCGGACCGCAGGAAAGGGATAAACAGCCTCGGTCGGATCACAGGAAACGGGCTAAGAGCCACGGTCAGATTGCAGGTAACAGTCTAAAAGCCGCGGTCGGATCGCAACTATGGGGACAAAATATGCGATTTACGACAGTAAACCCGACTGCCGAAAGGAAAAAACAGAAAACTAAAAACTTCTAAAAACTATAACTAGAAATTCAAAGGAACACTAAAGGAGTCGCCAAAACTGTAACTAGGGTTTTCACCCTAGCTTGTGCAAATGAGTACCTACTAAGGAGAAGGGACTCCTTAGTAGCAATTCAGTAAAAACAATAACAGCAAGACAGTAAATGAAAACAGTAAATTTAAACTAACATGAACATTGACATAAATAACAAAACATGAAAATATGGTGAAGATCTCTCTTTTTGTATTAAAAATTACCTCAGGTGTAGAGGTTGATGAAGCCCTTGCAGCAGTCCAAGAGGGTTGCTTCCAAGCTCCAGTGTTGTTCCTTCTCCTTCTTCCAAAGATGTTTTGGAAATGGGGCCAAAAGGATTCTCAAGAATTAGCTCCAAATAGGGAGCTAGGGTTTCAAGGGAATTTTTGGCAACGTGAGGATAGGGATGATTATTGATGTGAAATGGGGAGCCTCCATCACCTATTTATAGGTTTTTTAGTGATGGAGTGCTGACCCATGGTTTTGGGCACCATATGGTTTAGGTTAGATGTATAGGGTTTGTGCTTCCTTTTTTCCCTCTTTTTCTGTTTTTTTGTATTTTTTATTCCCTTTTTAGAGGGTTTTTGCTATTTTTGGAGGAATTTAACTTATTTTGGGGGAAAAGGGGAGTTTTTGGCCTTTTGGAGGCTTTTTTAATGGTTTTTTGGCCTTTTGGAGGCTTTTTAATGGTTTTTTGGCCTTTTGGAGGCTTTTTAATAGTTTTTTGAGGTTTTGGAGGCAAATATGGTAGGAAGTATGGACCGATGAGTCATGTAATGGGGTAGATGAGGTAGTGAGCACTTTTTGGGTGTTAACAACCTGCCCAAGTACCTTGAGTAGCAGTATAAGAATTGGCAGCAGCTAAGGCAATGGAAAGACCAATTAGTACATATTTACACTAACGATTTCTATCGACTCATGGCTAGACTTGGCATCCAAGAAGAAGATAAATTACTTATTCTGAATTAGATCAACGGATTGTCCCAGTACATTCAGTAAGAGATGAAATTTATGACTATCAATACGCTTGCAGATCCATTCCATTATTCCAGCAAACTTGAAACCAAGCAGAAAGGGAAAGCACGCTTCGCAACAAAGCCAACATCAGGACGACCCCCTGACAAGAAGACATAAGCCGACTTTGACTAGTCAAAATATTCTTAGTCGACTCCGCCAAAGCCAGATCATGGCAAATATCCTTTTCAGAAAAGGGAACATAGCAAACAACTGCCCAACGGCAAATGGTGTGATTACAACCACTCATCCTGGCATGATACGTTTGAATGCAAAGCTCGGAAGACATGTTTGGAAAAAGTGTCGACATCCGACGCATTTGACAAGATGGTGTAAGAATCTGATCCAGATGCAACAACCCTTTTGACATCGACATTGACCACTCTAGCAGCCTCAACTATCGTCGACAAGGAGGAACAAGAGCTCCTATTCCATACACGGATCTAGGTCCAGCACAACCCATTACATTTGATTGTGGACAACGGTAGCTAAAAGAATTTCATTTCTGAAGATCTTGTGAAGAAACTAGGTCTTGTTACCACTTCGCATCCTCAGCCTTATAACATCGATTGGATGAAGGATGGACAGGAACTACAGATCACCCGACAATGCAAAATATCCTACTTCATAAATCCATTTGAATATGAAGTACTCTGCGACATAGCACCACTCTTTGTAGACGACGCCCTGTTTGGGAAACCTTACCTATGGGATTGCCATGGAAGTTATCAGTCATGACCACAGAAGGTGATTGTCAGAATCCAGGATCGATGGTACAGCATTCCAGAGCGAGGACCTACACCAACGGTTTCAATGATGTCTTCTAAACAGACAAAGAAGCTCATAAATCATGCTCAAAAGTTTGCGCTAATCATGATCAAAATGCAACATTCTAGGAAGACAGCAATGACGACTCGACTCACCGACAGAAGCAGTTGATCGACAACGTTCTCAACGAGTATCGGATTTTATTCCAAGAGCCGGACGGAGTACCTCGACATTGCCAGGTAAAGCACTCCATTGATCTTTCTCCTGGTTCTTCTTTTCCTAATGCATCTATTTACAGAAGATCCATTCTAAAAAATGAAGAGATTCATAGACAAATCCAAGATTTGATCGACAAAGGTCATATCCAACCCATCTCCTCTCCTTGTGGCAGTCCAGTCGTCCTCGTTCCAAATAAATACGAGACTTGGTGCATGTGCATCAACTACAAGGCACTCACCAAAATTTCGGTAAACAATCGCTACCCTCTGCCATGGATAGACGAGCTCATTGACTATCTGAAAGGTGCTAAATTTTTTACTAAGATTGACCTCAAGTCGAGATATCATCAAATTCCAA
Source organism: Larix kaempferi (assembly GCA_027924585.1). Lineage (NCBI taxonomy): Eukaryota > Viridiplantae > Streptophyta > Pinopsida > Pinales > Pinaceae > Larix > Larix kaempferi. Next base: position 6,918,919 of record BSBM01000015.1, read on the forward strand.
TCAAGCCCTCAAATGTGTGGAAAACTGCTTTCAAGAACAAGGAAGGATTGTTTGAATGGTTAGTCATGCCTTTCGGCTTAACCAATGCACCTGCAACCTTCATGCGATACATGGACAACATTCTTCGACCTTTCATCGGAAAATGGGTCATTGTCTACCTTGACGACATACTGATTTTCGGTCGATCATGGGAAGAACATGTCGGACAACTTCGACAAGTCCTCGACACTCTCCAGCAACATCAACTTTACTTTAACATGGACAAGTGTACCTTTGCAATGAACAACATCAAATACTTGGGGTATGTGATTGACTCTGCAGGCTATCACGTCGATCCAGACAAAGTACAGATCCTCAAATATTGGTCCATTCCTAACAGCATTCAATAACTAAGATTTTTTCTTGGTTTGGTGAATTTTATCGACGGTTCATACTCGGCTTCAATCACATAGCCTGGCCCTTGAATCAGTTGACGAAAGGAAGTGGGAAAATTCTCTTTAAATGGACACTGACACAATAAGAAGCTTTTGAAAAGCTCAAGCACAAGCTCTACACTGTACTAGTACTTGTGTTACCTGATTTGCATCAACCCTTTGAGATTGAGACAGACACATTGGACTATGCCTTAGGTGCAGTGATCACTCAGTCTGTTCACCCAGTCACTTTTCATTCTGAAACTTTTAATGACACAGTTAGAAGATATTCGATGTACGAAAAAGAAATGTATGCCATTGTGCAAGCTCTCAAGCAATGGAGTCATTACATCCTTGGCAAGGAAATGGTCATCCTCATTGACCATAAGCCTCTACAGTTTTCTCCGACCCAGTCAAAACTACAGACAACCAGACAACTTAAGTGGATTAATTACCTACAACAATTCCAGTTGGTGATTAAGTATTGGAAAGGTAAAGCTAAATCCGTCGCCAATTTTATGAGTCGACCACCCATTACTCTCCTTTTCACAGTGATGAGTATGCATGGTTACGACATGACCACTTGGCCTCAATTATATCAGGATGACATTGACTTTTCACCAGTCTACCAATAGCTTCAGACTGACAATTCGTCGACCTCCGAATACTTCCTGAAAGACACCTTGCCATACAAGCTTGGACAGCTTTGTGTACTGATAGGTGAGCATCGACAGAAGCTCATTTGGGAGGCGCACTATAGCAAGACTGCAGGACACTTTGGAGTAGTGAAAAAACTTGTTATTCTCCAGAAGTATTTATTTTTTCCTACACTTAAAACTGACGTCAACAAGTACATTCGATCATGCATGGTTTGTGCCATTTCTAAACCACCTAATCGACGACAAGGATTGTACACAACTTTGCCAGTTCCTAGTTGACCATGGGAATATATTTCTATGGACTACTTGATGGGATATCCTACTACCAAACATCATCATGACATTATCTTAGTAATAGTCAACATATTTTCCAAGATGGCCATTCTCATACCATGCAAGAAGACTACGAAAATGCAACAGACTGCTCAACTCTTCTTCACACATGTTTGGAAACACTTTGGTTTACCCACAACCATTAATTCCGACCAAGATGCCAGATTCATCAGCATATTTTGGAAGACTCTCCGAAAACAACTGGACACATGACTCTCATTGTCGATAGCTTTCCATCCTCAAATTGATAGACAAACGGAAGTTTTGAATCACTTGGTCGTACAACTGCTTCGCATGTACAACCACAAGCATCGACGCACATGGGATGAAATTCTTCCATACATACAGCACAGTTACAATCGTGCTCAGCACAACTCTACAAGAAAGATTCCATTTGAGATATGTTATGTATTTCAACCCTCAGTAGCACCTATCGAATTGATCAACTCCTCGACACAGCCGAACTCTGACACCAACTATAGCAAGCGAGAAGTTGATAAAGCTTTGAAGTTTCAAGATAAAACCTGCGACATCCAGAAGAAAGCACGGGAAATGTTGCAACGATCAAACGAGAAAGCTAAGGCCCGACACAATAAGCATCATATTCCTCATTCATTCCAAATTGGGGATAAGGTTTGGTTACATCTCAATAAGGAGCACTTCACCGGTCCATTCAAGAAGCTCAAACCTTTGCGATATGGTCCATACAGTATTCTTCCACAAATTGGAGAAAACGCTTTCCAGCTTGACATTCCTGCATGCCTGGGTCTGCATCCAGTATTTAATGTGGATCTACTTCGACCATACCATGCACCACTATTGGAATAGAATGACTTGCAAACAATAGAACCCGACGACATCCATCCAGATGTTCAGGAGCCTCTTCCTTGCGACACCATTGTGGGATGACGAGTAGGCCATACAAGTACGAACACAACTCCCTTGTTTCAGGTTGCTAAATCCGGATAGATCCTAGCACAAGGAAAGTGATACTCTTCTACTGAACTGACTGACAAGTTTCCTCACCTTCACATGAAAACAATGGTGACCATTGTTTCTTAAGGAAGGAGGTCTAATCCATATCACAGTTGGCATTATTGTCATCTGCTGACTTCGACACATCTGTGACAAGTCATCGACGTCGACACAACTTCAACATGGCTTCGACAACTCCGTGACTTCAATAAGTTCGCGACCTCACAGTTTCACGAGATCGACATGCAGCGTCGATCTGCGACTTGCGACTGTCGAGCTTCGACAAATTGTTTCTCTGTCTTCCAGTCGACTGTAATGATTGAACTGTCAAACTGTTCTAACTTCTCTTGTAATTGAATGTAATGGGAAATCACCCAAGCGTCTCAGCACATTCTATATAAGCATGCATAATATTGTAACATCAATCAATTGATTATCTCATATCCAGTAATAGAGAAATCAGTTCGCATTCCTGGATATTGTCTGTGTACATTTGTGTTCTGTTTGTGTAGTGTATTCATGATTTACGCATTATGTTTCTTAATCTTTCGCCATAACAGAGTTGACTCATTCAGTCGAACTATTGTCCCCCTCACACTTCTTGGCCACGTGCAGATCGCCATATCAATAATAATAGATGAAAATATACAAAACTTAGATTGCTTTATTTATACAGAGACATATTTATACAATTTTCTTGCTCATACAATAAATAATGAATGTGGTTATCTTTTTCTATTATTCTTACTTAACTTGATCCTATTTTTATTTCACTAATCTGAATATAAATATTTTAACTTCCATAACTCATATAAATGCACTCAATAATATATTATGACAAATGTAATTATAATACATCATTATTATTAGCACAACCACGATAGGTCACAAGTCAAGTGCCATGAACAAGTTATATGTTACATGTTGTCTATGCTTCAACTACATGTTACCTTCTTTAGTTAAATGAGTTATCTGTCACTACAGGTTATCCATGCATGAGCTATGAGTCATCCATGCATGAGCTACAAGTTATCCATTCATCAACTACAAATTATTTTTTATAGTTTTTTAATAATTGTTTATTTCGAATTTTGAACGACGCCCATAAAATCAATCTGGACAGTACACTTGTCTTGTCCTCCTTCAATCTAAGAAAAACAGAGATGTTACTCAACCCCAAATTCGAATATATATACACCAATCGGTGTAATTATAATATTATGTACTAACTTATTATTTACAACAAAGATTTGTGAAATTACTCTTAAAAATAAAATAAAAAACAAACTGAGACTCTCGCTCCTTATCTACATATGTTGCCTTTAGTTTTCTCCATGTCTTTTAAATGAATTTGGATAAAATTGAAAAGAAAATACTTGGTCGAGATGCACATCCTACATTCATTTGCGTTGAGGTAAATATTATTTTGATAAATAAGGAGAATTGTTGATAAAATGCTTTCCATTACACAATGGTCACTACTACCTAGGAGGGAACTTGACATTGCCCAAGGTGCCGATGCAAAATGGTCATATTAATTCTTATATGCACATATACATTTTTCATACTACTTCTTATCTTTAAAGAGTGCTAATGGGAAATGGTCACTACTATTGAAATACACATTGGTAATATTACTTTTTATCTTTAAAGAGTCCCAATGCACAATGGTCACTACTATAGAGGAGGAAGCCCAACATTATAGAGGAGGAATCCCAACATTATCAAAGATACAATAAAACCATTAATGTGTATAATTATATATTTTTCTCCTCATAAGAACAACCAATGTTTCCACACCCCAATAAGTAAGAAAACAATTTATAGGAATCCATGTTATACAGCTATATACATTTTCCTGCTAATTGGAAACATGAAAAAATTGTAAAATGTTTTGCTAAACATATTCTTCAATAAAAGTGTATTCAAATTATTAATACATAAAAACACATTTTCCAATCAAAATAATAAAACTATTGTTATCACATCCAACAAAATGGATTCCATGACTTCAATCAATTCTTAAACATTTCAAATTGATTACATATTATCTACATAAATAAACTAGCATTTGCCCCTTGAGCAGCAAAATTGAACGCCGTTAGGAAAAGAGTAATTTTTGTAACAATGTTAGAGATTGTTTTTCTTTCCCTTTAGTATACAACGAATCAATAAACACAAAGACGTTATATATTTAATTATAAGGTAATTGTAATTTAAGTGGGTGTAACTATTAAAAGCATATGTTTTTTCCTTTAGAAATTATATATTCAATTAAAACAAAATTGTATAAATATAAAATTGACTCTAGACTTCATTAAAAGAGTCGACCATATTTGACAAAGGTGATCGATGACATTTGGTCATCGACCATATTACCACCCACCAAAGAGACCGACCATATTGAAGTTTTAACCACTTTTTACAAAACAAATACCTCCTGCGACCTCCTCTGACCTCCTCGACCTGCTCCGACCTCCTCCGACCTCCTTGACTTGCTCCGACCTCTCTGGCCTCCTCCAACCTCGTCCGACCTCTCCAGCGTCCTCTGACCTAATTTTCATTAAACACAAATTTCTTTTGATGTGTCCGGAAACCTTATCAAGTTGATGAACTTTTGCAATTGTGTTAGTGTTTAATATTTCCGACGTGGTGAGTTTGAAAACAAATAAGGATGAATGAACCCTTAATGTTTATAAAATGTCATCACTCGATATTTAAGACCTACCATAAAAAGATAATTCCTACTAGTTTTCTCAACTGGAGATAAAATGCAAACCTGTACAAGTACTTTAGTTTATTCACATTGCAGAATACTCCTATAATCAAACGCATCGAATAACTTGAAGTTTTTTCTTCAATACATTATACCGTAATGAGACAAAAAATTCCAGATAAAAAATATTTTAACTAATAAAAACAATAACTTTATACTGGGAAATGTGCAGGATAACAGAATCTAAACCCAACAATGATGCAAAAATTCGACCATATAAGATGTTGAGCTGAAACTACAAGTTCGACCATATACACTATTGACCTTATTAAAATAAAGTGACATGAAGGGTAAAACTATACATAGACAGATCTTAGTTAACCATTATATTGGCTCAACAACCTATATATAGATGTTTACATTCAGTTATACAACTGTATTGTTGGTGCAACTGACCAAAATATTTGGACTGTTCGACGGGTCTTCTCCACTTATATTGCAAAAAGTCCACCGGAGGTTCTAGTGTCTTCGAACATGTGCAAAATTACTGAACAAAAGTTGTGTATAACTGTGCTTTAAGTGATAAATGCAGCTGTTATGAATTGTCTGGAGTGGAACTGGGCGTTGTTGGTTGTTGCAGACAGACCTCGACAATTGCCTCAGCTGAAATAGACATTTGATGTTGGAAGCTCTCCCAATGGCATAGTGTGTTCTAGATGTCGATAGTAAGTGTTGTAAGGGGAGACAAGTGGGCTATCTGTTCTTGAGTAGTTTTTCCCTGTAGATGAATTAGGTTGGAACCGAAGAACTCTATTTTCTCATTTGCAGTTGAAAGCGGTGTTTGAAGACGTGGTTGGAGTTGCTCTACTTTGTCAAGGTTATGACGAGCCTGGCTCAACCACTGTGCTTCACTTTTTTCCAATTTCTCTAGTTTCCTATTTTCCATTATTAGTTGTTCCTCAATACTTTTGGCCATGGTTTCATCAGCTACTCGGTGTTCTTTATGAATACTGTCAATTGTCTCGCTTGTCTCTCGCATTTCTCTAAATACGTTGCCATAATGTTTGTACCAATTGCGTAGAACATTGTTTGTTGTCTCTTCTTCATCATTATATTGTATGAGATGATCATGTGCTGAGTTGAATGCTTCAAACTATTGCGACATCAATGATGCTGTTGCTGTGGCTTGTTCTTCTCGGTCCTTGGTGAGTTGTTCAGACAATGCTGACATGACAGATTTGAACAACCGAAATGCTTTATCAAGTGTGCTTGTCGTGTCGGAGGTGATTGGAATTGGTATGACCTGTTGTGCTAAGTCTTGACACTTTGTCAAAAATAGAGTTTGCTCTTGTTCCACCTTGTGAATCCGGTCTTCTGCGTCCAGTCATCTATGTCACTATTCTCGGTTGATTGCATCAGCCAGTAAGTCGAGCTCTTCTTGTGGTGCCTATTGTGGATGGTATGTTGAGATCGGCCCAAATTGGTCAAGATGTATATATAAGTGACTCAATTGAGATATGTGGTGCAGATGTTGTTTCTATTGCTGAATATCTTTCTCTTGGCGTCGTTTTTTGTTTTGTTCCTTTTTCTTGGATTTTCCTTTAGAATTTGCCATCACTAATTGTTGTTCTGATTCTTTTTGAGTCTCGACTATTGCTGATGGTTGTTCTGTCTGTTTTTGTGCTTCTTCAGTACAATGTTCTGCTTGTATTGAGCTACTTGATATTTCTACTGTGTTTGTCGGAAGTACTTCTTCATTTGTTACTTGTTTTGCTTGCTCTACTGTTTCGACTGTTGCGTGAGTTGTTTGCTGCTGACTCGACTGCTGCTTTCAAGGCTTTTGGAAGTGGTGTTTCCTGTTGTTGAATTTGGATTGCTTATGATGTTTTGGTCATCACGTTGGCAGGGTTGTGGAATGGTACACTAGTACCGATTTGACCTGTCGACGACACACGTGTTTCATCGACTGGAAGAGGAGGGATAGGATTTGAACTGGCAGACGGTCCCAATTGACTACAGGGGACAAGAATTCTAGTATCAGTGGTGTGTCTACATCTAAAAATTGAAATTCGGGGAAATGTTGTGGTGAATTCACGACATTTCGGGAAGGTGAATGGGCTTCCATCGACGGATTGACTGGAAAAGGAATGAACGAAGAAGTCTGTTGAGCAAAAATTGGATTGTTTGTGTCAAGATTGCACTGTAGCTGGGTATGGTGCATGCCAATTGGTTGTGGTGCTAAGGTATCTGATGGATTCAAAAGTTCGGTTGGGATGACATCAGGAGGGGAAGAATCTGTCGATGAACCAGTGTCTGTGAATACAAGTTTCTTGGTTATGATTTTTCACCAATCTGGGAACATGGCCAGGAGTTGAGTCATGAATTGGGTAATGTCGCTATCATTTTGAAATGTTTCTCGAAGGGGTGAAGGAAGAGTTTGTACAATATTCGAAACTTGAGATGGAGCTTGGAGAGTAAGTGGGGTACTTACCACAGGTGGAGAAAAAATATTATCCTCCGTGACAATGGTCGGCAATGGTGGAGCTGAGCTATCTGTCAGGTCAACAGCATCGTCGATGATAAGTTTGACTTTCTTTTTGGGTCGAGGGTGCTCAGCTTCCGAAAATTTCTTGAACTGCTTGTCAACTGGTATTTTTTTCTTAGTTGCATCTTCCAATATTCGCGTTGCACTGTTGTATAATTCATTTTCATCTTCCACTATTGTCTCATCAATGGTCATTTTTCTTTTTCCCTTGCCCCTGTATTTGTACATCTCTTTCTTGTCAAGCTATGGATAATTGGTTGGCAATCTATTGGATGTTGTCGGAGGTTAATGCGTACTCAGGATTCTCCGATAGGGTCTCTTCATCCAATTGTTCAGCTCCATCCAGTGAATCTTGGTGTGGAATGAGAGTAAGTGCTAAAGGTTCTGATCCGGCCGCGGGCTGAGGTTGAAAAGTAAAATTGTCCATATATAGGCGGCTTTCATATGCTTCTTCTTTCTCTGGATCCATTAAAGATTCGACTATGGGAATGCCGACTTGGTGTGCCATAGCAGGAATTATCAATTTTGTGTTGGATTTCCTTTTAAGCTCATTGAATATTTCCTCGATCGAAGGGTAATAGTCGAGATCTTGTGCAGGTCCGGTTTCTCCTTCCAAGTACCAAACTGATGTATGGTCCAGTGCAAGTTCAATGTGAGCGGATGGAGGCAGACTCCGTCGAACATTCTGAGATACTCTCCATCTGGTCGACCGAACTTTTAAGTCTTCCAACTAGGCTTCTAGCCAAATCTTTACTGTTGACGACCCAAGTCTGTTGCCTCCTTTCGTAAAGCAATGAAAGTTCTGCATTAACAAAGGTCCTTCTTTAGTAAAGTCTTTATTTCCTGTTGGTCTTATATGCGTCATTTCTATCTAGATGATTAGAGATGGGTAGCGAATGGCCACGCCATCCTCTTGGCACTTCATACATATTTTCTTGATAATTTTGGCAAGGTACTTAGCCCAGTTGTATATTTTTCCATATGTTTCCATGCTCAGGACAGGCTCTAGCATTTCAATTTTTAAGTTGGACCCTTGACCGGAGCTTGACAAAGCGTTCGACACAATTCGCGCAACTATTTTATAATTTTCATATTTTATCTGGCTCACCAATAACCCTCGAGAATTCCTTCCAGTTGGGTGGTCTGTAAACTACTTGATCAATTCTGGTCTCTGTCGACTAGGTACATCTGCACCTTTGTTTGATAACCCTGTAATCTTTTGGATGACCTCACCATTTATTTCGACTGGAACGTCAAAATAGAATTTTCCATTCTGATATTTGCTTACTACAAATCGAGCAATAATGTCTTTGAGTCCACCAAACTATTCCAACATAGGTGCGTTCATGTATTGCGGAATGGTAGCAGTCTGCAGTTTTTGGGCTGGCTCCCTCCAATTTCCGTTTGATTCCTTTCCCCACGCAAGAATATCTTTCCAAGTTTTTCGCCAGTGTGGCTCATGTACCTTAGCGTTTCAAACCAGTTGTAAACGGGTTTCTAGCGGTGTTTAGGCCCTCTCCAATTGACGGACTTTAGCTGTGGCTGAATGCGTTGTAGTATGACCTTTCTTGGGCGCCATCGTTTCTGTAGAACTCTCAGGTTCGCAAAAGGCTTATGTTTTCTTTGAAGCCTGGTTCTCCAGTGCTTGGCAAAAGAGTATCCAACAATCTTCTAGGTTGGGATTTATGGAGGAAGCGTTTGGCATGTGTGAATTAAAAGTAGATGACGGCATTAAATAATGATTTGACAACCTATTTAATTCCGAGTGATATCCTATCTATGCATTGTCGCTTGAATGTGGGTTTTTCCATCTATTGTTCGACAATCCCAACTGCTTGTAGAAATTGTTGACTGTGGCTAGTCGGGCGCGATTGATGAATTCGACCAACTGTTACTAGCTCTTTTCTTTGCCTATGTATTTCTGGTTGCTTTTCTTTGGTTGTAGTTTGGGTAGAAGTAGATGCAATCTTCGGATATAGTTTGTCATGTATCTCTGTCATATTGTGTACCTTTTTATATATTTGTTCTTCTTTCAGAAAGTGATTTGAGTACTCAAAAGTGATTTTATAAGAAGCACAATGTTTAGCCACCTTGCCTTTGTTGTCATTTCTTACAAATAGTTTTGTTCCAAAGTGAAAAGGTTGCAATTCTGCAATAAAGGCTTCCACTGCCTTAATCTTATTAAATTTGCATCCACCAATGTTGAATGGTACAGGTGGGTAAGAAGCTATTTTGTTGTGATGGAGATAGTTACCAATTCCATCGATGAACACTTGTCTGGTCGCTTCTTTATGCACAATGTAATCTGTAGCATATTTGGGCAATAGAGAAGGAGGTTTTGTGCCCCCATACATTCTAATGTATGTGCCTTCTGATGAGAAGTAATAGTCTCCATATTCACCTATTACATCCAAGGCATTGTCTGACATACAATTTGCTTCTTTATTCAAGACAAGTGAATAAAGGGGCATGATTAGTTCTTCACATAGTAATTTGTAGTACCCTGCATATTGGTGAGCCCAAGTTAGCTGATATGCTACATGAATGGGAGTTTCATTCTGATTCCAAGTACATCCCAAATTAGGGAAAGAGTGGTTGACTAATATGCAATCGATAAGGTAGCTAGACATGAAGAATTCTGATTTCCCTTGTGAAAGGCCAATTTGAGCTGTAGAAATGGTTGACGCCATACTTTCTGAAATAATAGTTTCCCAATTGAAGATTGTACCATGTGTGGCAACATGGTATATCAATGGAACCCAACTAAGTTTATAGTTGTTGGCGTTTGGTAGACCGAAGAGTCTTCTCAACAATAGGACTATGATTCTATAGGGGGTCCTTAAGTTTTGGGTGGCATATTTCTTGGTATGTTTGGGTCTAAGTTGTTTGTCTGGTAGCAGCATTTCCCTTGCACATTCAACATTGTCTATATTGGCACGTCTTACCCAATCATCAGTTAGAAATACATTGGAAGTAGGCAGCTTGTATGCAGCTGCAAGGTGGGCTGGTTGGAAGGATGTGATCCGTTCCCCAATTGCGTTTGAAATTATCCTTCTCATAGTATCTACATGGGGCAATATCCATGCAATAACCTCTGAGCAGTGAAATAATTATGGCCGCATAGTTGCCTTGTGAAGGTTGGACCTCTTGATGTTTTCATAAATTATGGTTTCCTCCAAGGTTGAATTAGGTATTTTTCCATCTCTGATAGCTATGTACAACTCACCCCATTTGAACTCGGCGGTGTGGCCTATGATGGGTTTAGTGTCTTTAAATAGTGTTTCCATCTATATTTTCTGAGTCTTTTCCTTTTCAAGGTCCATCTGTTCAGCCTTTCTTTTGTCGGTTTTTTGCAACATACCTGATTTGAAAACATACAGTGTGAATAATGAGGAATCTTGATTAAAATGTTTACAAGGTACCTAGTATTGAAGATAGAGGAATCTGTGTTATTTCTTTAAATGTGTAAACTTAAACATACATAAGTTGTAAACTTCTGTTGCTGTTGTAAGTAGAAGATATAGTACATTTTGTGCTTAAACAATAGTAATGAAATCTTGAATCAATATAAGTTATACAACTATAAATGGAAAGAATACAACAAAAAGCAATCACTTCAATGGAGCTCTTGTTTATTCGAGGTCCGACTAGTTGTCAGAGATCCGACTCTTTTAAAAAAAATGATCACTTTAAAAACTCTACCCAACCAACGTAAATGCTAAGCATTGACCATTAGTTTTGGGCGGTAAATGCTAAGCATTGACTGACGTGGTCGAGCCTTTAAAAATTGGTCGGCTGTTAAGTATGTGGTTCAATTAATGGACAGTTCGTTTTGGTCGGCTTGAAGTTGTTACTGTGTAAACATTAACAACATATCGAATAGTTGATATGAATATTTAATTTGTTTGTCGACAATTTTTGTAAGATATGGTCGGAAGTGAAAATGGTCGGAGTTGGTCGAGCCTTTAAATATTGGTCGACTCTTAAGTATGTCACTGTGTAAAGATGATCGACATATTGTTGCTTGAGCGGCGACCAGGATCATTGACCACCGACCAGGATGATATTCTTGATTATGTCAACTATGGAATTTGACCAGTATTAGAATTCACTAAGAGTGGTTTGTTTGAGATAAAAAGAGCGACTAGCAAAAGAAGTCGACGATTAAGTCGATAGAACTGTATTGAAATTGTCGCCAGTCGACAAGGAAGACAATTAGTCCGTTGTCGACTTGGATACAATAACCATGTGTATTTAATAGTTTTCTAAAGATAGAAAATAACGACCGAGAGTTTTAGTCAAACAGAGAACCGACTATCATTTTGATCACATTACTTCATCAGGCCATGCACACATTTTGTGGGCAGACCCTCGACAGCATAGTGACATTTTATATTTAGTGGAAAAAAGACTAAGATGGGATGAAATGTGTTGATGTGCTTGCTTTCAAAAAAGTAATGACAACACATTGAAGTAAATAAGATAGAGTAGTACAAGAAAAGTGTTGATACGAAGATTAAATTTCTTGTCTTCTTTATAGAGTAGTATTTTCTTGTCTTTCATAGGCAAATATTCAATGATGGTAGCAATAGGAATACAAGATCTGAAAAAAATGGAGCTGCAAAGGAGCGGGAATATAACTTTATGGAGCATGTGGCTGCAAAGACTTTGAAGCAAGTAAGTTCTCTTCTTGTATTCTGCACTACACATAGGGACTATCTTTCATTCGAGAATACCTACAAAAGGAAAAAGGTGGAGATATGCGAAGGCCTGATAGAGATTTTACTCTTGATATTGCAGTGAATGTAAGTCCTTGTCGGTCAGTGTTTCCAATATATATTGTTGCATTTTGCAAGGTCATCCCTTGTGCTTTATGGATTGTTAAACCCCATGCCATGCGAAGTGGTACTTGCCTTTGTGAACCCCTTGTTTTAGGAGGAATGATGACATAATTTGGATTGGAAAAATCCCATGGGGGGCCATTGTAGTGGAGAAAATCAATTAGAACATAATATGGAAATGTAGGCGGTTGATCATTGGAATTGTAGACAATTGCAATAACTTTCCCAAGTGAGCCATTCACAAGTCCTGCTAAGACACACAAGTTGGATGTCAACATCATGGCTTGTTGACCAATTGCTAGTAGAACCTTGAATGGAAGTTGTTCATCATCTATTGAGATTTTCACATGTTTCTTTTGCTCTACAAAGCAATGTGCAATTGGCATGTTGAGGAGTTTTAGCATATGTTTGTTGTGCAATGCAACAGAGCTATTAGTTGCATACAAATGAGTGCATAATTCAAATGTATGATTGTCTTCATGTGAAAGGGACAAGGTTGTTCTTGACATGAGGAGCATCCAATCTTCAAGAGTTGGTATTGCATTTCGATGATTGAGTGGGAGTTTCCGAAAGGAAACTTGAGAAGGGGTGTTTCCATGTTGTCGAAAGATGGTTGAAAGAGTGACAAAAGTGTCAAAAGTACACCAAAGAGCATTCCCTCGTGATGCACCAACATATATGGGGATGTCCTTTACAGGTGGTAGTTGTCCAAAATCACCAAGGAAGATGATGGAGCACCCACCAAACGGAGTTGTACATTGGAACGGGAATGCTTTTCGTAAGCGGTCATCCATTTGGGTTAACATTTTTGGCCCGATGAAATTCATTTCGTCAATGATTATGTATCGGATATGGAGGAATTGTTTTAGGAAGCTTGAAAGGGATTGTCCTTCAAGAGGATGTATCTCAGTAATGGGTATGCGAAGGGCACAATGTATCGTTAGCGCATGTATGTTAAAAGCAACAACACCGGTGGGAGCAAGGAGGATCAAGGGTGAAGGGTTATCGCCAGAGGCATGTTGGAGTATAGATCTAAGGCAAGAAATCAAGAAAGACTTTCCTGTTCCTGCAGTGCCTTGAATGACCATTTTGAGTGGGGGAAGGGTTGTAGCATTTGTGGAGTGTGCGATGATAAGGGAAAAGGCAATGCATTGTGTGGGAGACAAGGAGGCAGGAGAACATGAATATGAGAAGGTGTTAGGTTCTACATGTGCAGACATTCAAATGACGTCAATGAATGATATAGTTGTTGCATGGATGTGTGAAGGAATATGGTTTTCGGTCCAATTGTGCTCTTTGTCAAAGTCACGATGACCAAGCATGTCAAGGTCATCAACATAGAGGTTGTTTCCAGGGCGGAGTTGAGAAAGGAGTTCCCATTCATCCATGGAAGGGGGTAAGGGGAAGTGGTTTGAAGCAGAAGTAGAGTCATCAGAGGGAGGGGTACTGGGGGGTTCTGGAAAATGATCAACATTCCATGCAGTATATGTGTCTTTAATGCGAACCCAATTAGAAGTTATGGCAAATGTTGTGGATCCAATGTCATTGTGGAGGATGCGAAAAGGTTTGTATAGGAGGAGCTCACTCCAGCAAAGGAAACAAAGGAATCTGCAGTAATGGGTGGAATGGTAGTGAAGCAAGGAAAGACAAGAACAATTTTGGGAGGGTAGTTTGGTTTCCATTGAGATTACTTTCTACGAGGTGAGTATGACCAAGAGCGTGTAGCTTCAAGAAGGGTAAGTTGTTCGAGTGCAGCTGGGCGTTGCATGTATGCAGAAATGAAGGTGGTTGTTGTTGGGATGTCAGGAGAGTCATTGGAAATACAGAGGAAAACGCTTTGGATAACATTTAAGGATAGAAAGGAACGATTGCAAAGACAAAGAGGGAGTTTTTGGAGCATATGGAAAGTCTCTTGTGCACCAATGTCTCGCTCTGCAACAGTTTCTAATAGAAAACATCTTATTGGTAGAAGGATGGGGGCATCATGTGGAGTTGCATGTGCAAGCCGAGAAAGAAGTGCATGGTAGCTTTCTGATTTAGGCGCTGCCTTTGCTGCATATTTTAAAATATATTTGAGGACAGCATGTCTAGATAGAACAGGTTGGCAATCAACATTAGCTCACCAAATTGAGAGCATCATAGGGTTGCGAATATTTAGAAGGGCATCATTCCTTGCAGGGTTGTATGTTTTCCGGCCTTTTGCATCAATGAATAAGGAAGAGGTAGGTTGTAGATCAAAGGGGAACCCGTAACAACATTGAAGAGATGATCCTTTTGTACATAGGCAAGAAGATTCTGAACATTTTGTGTGCCTTTGGACACAATTAACAAGTTCTTCATAGTCATCCAAGTGATTAATTGCAAGTATGGAATGTGATCCAATGGTGCATGGATCATTTATAGTAGAGGCTTGTAAGGTTGGAGTTTGAAAATGGTTGACACGAGGATTCCATGTTGTAACAAACTTGTCAAAGTACAATTTGTCATCTTCAACCTTGGTAGCATCTGCCCAGTCTAACGTGTCCATATTGGGTGCATTTTCTAGCCATAAGAAGCCATGTATATGCGCATATCCCTTGTGTTGCCATTCATACCTACATGTAAAATATAAATATTAGGAACAAATATTTTAGGTTTTAAATACATTGAAATTTCATGGGAATATGAGTTGTTACCAACCTGCACCAGTAGTCTTTTGTAGAAAGGCCTTTTTTAAGAACCTATTCCAGGAATATTTTGAATCTATTGTCCATGTATTGAGATGCAATTTGTGGATTGTATATAAGGTTGCAAATTCTCCATTGGTGTTGTTGATTTGAAGTGGATGGAGCTTGTCCAGGCATCAAAGAATACAAATCTGGCCACTTTGTATCAGCTGCACTGAGTGTGAAGAAGAATGTAGGTGTCCCTTGTTGAGTGATCATGTCAGTTAGCTCACCCCTGCTTTTGTTCCAATAGGAGCGTGTCCCACGAAGCGTGGAGCTGAAGCGCATGACTTGCTCAACGATTTTAGCATCAGGCAAGTCTTGTAATTGTTGTACAAGTTCTGATATGGTTGGAGGCAATGTATCTTCAATGTTACGTTTTTCAAACATGAAAGCAATAGATTGGCTATGATGGCACATCATCAGGTTATATATGTAATAATGAAAACGAGGATGTTGGCCAAATCTATTGTCATGGTATCTAAGAAGGTGCAGTACATAATTGTCCATACCAACCTCTTGAATGTGTAGTTGTTTTAGCATTGTGACTCCTGTGGGAAATAAGGTTGGGAAGGCCATTGAGAGGAGGCCTATTGTGTTATACTCATTGATAGGGAAAATATCTATTGGGGGCCAGTCAATGCAAGGTAGAGTGGCTACATGGCTTGCTCCTAAGAAGTGTTTGATTTCATCAACCTCAGTTCTACAATTTGTTTGTGTAGATATAAAGGAGGATGATTGTTGTTCATGGGGTTCGAGGAAGCTAGGTGATTGAATAGTAGAAGTTGATGTATGTTCATCAAATGGGGTTTCAACGGGTGTGACATGATGAAGCAGGGCTGAAATGTCAGTTGTTTCAAGAGGCAAAGAAGATAATGCAGTTGAGTTAACTTGGACATCTTTGTAGTATGGATCATTTGAAAGCTTGTATTCAAGAGCAGCAAGAACACATGTTCGACTAACAAAGAATTCATAAGGTTTTTTCATAGGACTGCATTTACGAACAATAAGGATGTCAATGTCTAAGAGTAAATGAGGGAGGAAAGTGGCAATGCTAGTAATGTTTTGTGGGAAGATTATAATGTGGCCAAAATATGTATATTGTCCCCCACGAGCATGAGTGACTTGTAAAATTGGGTTAACTCGAGAAATGAGCATTTCTTCAACTTGAGTAAGGGCTGCTAGCACTGATGGTTGTATCCCAAGATCCATATTGTTTGCAATGGAATAGCGGTGGCCATTTTGCTGCATTGCACCGAGAACATGCATATGCACCAGAAAAGTGTTTTATTTTAATTCCAGGATATGACTCCATGCATATAGAGCATATTTTCATGGGATATAATTTGTCCAATCTTGTACGGAATCGTTGTTTTGCACCATCTAGGTCCATGTTTGTTGGATGCGTTGTTGTGGATGCGGATGGTGTGGAGGGTGTAAGGGGAGGTTGAGCAACGTGAAACGGAGAAGGGATATGAACAAGTTGGCGAGCAGCTCTATATAGAAGGCGTTGACGCTTGTTGTTTTCATTTTTCTTTTGAGCATACAGAAGTCTTCTGCATGCATTATGTTGATCATTGTTATCATTGGTTGACATGCCTACAAAAAAAAGTGTTTAGTGGTTGTGGAATTTGTGGTGCATTTGGTGGAAGAGGAAAATACTATATATGTAATAATTGCAAGAGTAAACAAAGTTAAATTGTATAAGATAAATGGTTATCCATGTTGCATTTATGGTGCCTTTGGTGGAAGAGAAAAATAATATATATGTAATAATTCAAAGAGTAAAAAAAGGTATATTGTAAAAGATAAATGGAACATGCATAATATATGTGAAGTTGTTGCAAGAAAGAAATAAACACACTCCTGAACAGTGTTTATAAAGAAAAAAAGTATAGACTTGACAAAGCAATCTAAATTATAACTACAAATTTAAAAATTGCAAGATAGGCTGCAAAAAAGATGTGATTTAACACAATGGTACAACAAAACTAAATAATATAATATTCAAGACTGCTCATTGTTGATTTCAAGTACCACATATGTATAAGTGTGTACACAAAAATGTGTAGTTGCTAAGAGCTAGAAAGTACAAAAGTCAGAATTGAAGAGTAGAATGATGTTGGGGAAAGTGTTTTTAAAGGTAGAGTTCAAAGCTTGCGAGCAATTGGACGTGTATTAAGCACAATGTGTTCACTTTCATCAAGAGTATCGACATGGGCCGATGATGGAGAAACCTCTTCTGACATCACAAGAAGCACCTTCAAGCGAGCATTTGAATTAAAAGTCTTTGTCTTTACTGATAAGGTTAGAAGGTACTGTCGAGCACAAACATGTTGAAAAATTTCCAAGAGAGACATTGGATCATTTGATAGACAAAAATGTTTTGCATATACCCCCATGAGTTGTTGCGCAGCATCATCAAAAGCTATGATACTGTATAGTTGTCCAGTAGCATCCGTGATGTCAAGTTTGAGTATGTATCGGTAAGCACACTCTGTAAACTCCCCATCACATTTTGCACAATGCCAAACATTGCCAACTTTGTGGGAAATTTTTTCCATGCATTGTATTCCATCAACAAATAGAGGGCATGCAAGGAAATGAAAGTCATTGATGTTAATATGGGTGATTGTAGCAATAATTGAATACCAAGTTGCCTTCTCAGAGGGTTGGAGAGATTGTAGCACAGAGATGGAAATGAGTTTACAAGAGGTAGAAGAAGACGAGTTGGATTTTCTGCTCAAAGATGGGGAGGCTGAACGAAATACATTGTCAGAAAACCATGCTTGGAGAACTTGAGCTTCCTCGATATCTGGGTTTATAATGAAGTTGGTGTTTGAGATGGTTCCAATGGTTTTTCCATTGAATTTTGTAACACTCCCACCTTTTATTGCAAGGATAGAGGGAGTAGCTAAACCTCAAAGGTTTCCAAGTTGGGCACCCTTAATTGTGCAATGCTCCCCCCAAAGTGTTATATCTATGCTATACTCGGACATGTCCCTCAACCCAACTATTCGGCGAATGGCTTCAAAGCCATCCCTTTTGCATATAGTTGATGCAGGGGAAACATAAATGACAATCCCAAGAAAGTCAACCATGGAATTGAGGGGTGTAGTTTTGATGTCATGGATAGATTTAAAGTTGAAGCAATGAAAAGGAATAAGTGGGCACTCTTCCAAGCATCATTGAATTGTTGAGGAGGAGTTAAGGAAAATATCGAAAGAACTTTTCAAATGGTTGTATGTTGGATTAACTGGTTTGATTGTGTCATTTGAGACTATGTAGACTATGCCAACTTGTATTTGGTCATATAATGAGGTAGCTAGTTCATTGAAAGCAGAGACATGAATCTCAACTCTGGTAGCACTAACAAGGTAAAACCCAAATAGTTGACCAGGGCCTTTTTGGTTGGTGTAGTTGTTCATACTTGTCTTTGCAGTAACCCGTCCTTGAATGGTCCAAGTTTTGTTGGAAGGGTTGAGCAATGTGAGTTGAAGAGTAGGTGCAATAAGGTTTGGTGTTGGAGAAGGTATTGCAAGTGAACGGTTTTCGAGGTAAAGGGAGTTGTTTTATGAAATAAATGAGCTGATGTGGGCTGTAAATCTAGGTGTGAAGTTGAAAGGGGATGGGTCTCCAATAATTGTTGTTTCTAAGGTGACAATTTTGAAGGTGCCCAATGCGATAGTACTGGAAAGAAGAATGAACATAAGTAAGTATAAGTAAAACATGTGTTACAATTATAAGGAGTGAAAACTAAAATAAGTGAAAAGGAAGATGCGGAAAGCAAATCGTACATTGCATCATGTATAGTGTTGCATGTACACTTGCTGACTTTGATGATTGAACCTTTTTGGAGTTGGTGGTTTTCCACAGCGCTATTGTAGCTAGTTGGAAGCAATGTATTGTGCTTATGAATTCCATCAGAGATAGAGATTCGAAAGCGGGCAGTTGATGAGTTAAGAGAGCTTAGTTGATTTAGAGAAACAACTTGTACAAGTGGGCATAGGTCAACATCACCATTCATCAGAAGTGAAACAGCGTTTTCGGTCAACAGAGTGTCCATGGCGTGGTAGTGCAAATAGTTGGACTACAAAAGTAAGCTGGAGAAAAAGGTGTGATATTGATATTAAGTCTAACGATAGAAGATGTAGGAGAAACATGACAAAAGATCATTTGATATTTCATGCAATACATAGCAATATTTGTGGAAAGAATGGCAACTTTGATAGGAGACAAAAATTGTTGTGGTGCAAATTATCTGCCTAATTTAGTAGGAAACAGATATTGGTAAACACAAGGAAATGAATATATACCAGTGAACTAACCCTTTGTCTGAAACTAGTAAATAAATCATGTACATGATCAAATACTTATCTCAAGATTGAACATACAAGTAATAGGAGTAAATAAATGACAGTCCATTGACAGAAACAGACTCTAGTTTCCAACAAAAAACACCAAAAAAGATAGCAGAAACTGAGTGTAGTTTTCAACAAAAAAAGCAAAAAAAACAGCATAATTTTAGATAAATTTGCTCTTAGAACCTTGTTTTTAAATATTAAACAGGAATAGTGACAATAAGATAGCATTGTACATATACCAGATGCCTAATATAAAGTTTATTTTTTGCAAGGGAAAATTTTCTAGGAGACAAAGACAGCAGAAACAGACTCTGGTTTTTAACAACAAAAAAGGCAAAAAAGGCAACATAATTTTAGGTAAATTTGCTCTTAGAACCTTGTTTTTAAATATGGAATAGGAACAGTGACAACAAGATAGAATTGTGCATATACCAGATGCCTAATATAAAGATTTATTTTTCTGGAAGGGAAACTTTTCTAGGAGACAAAGATTGTAGCAGTGCAAGTTATCTACCAAAGTTAGTAGGAAACATATATTAGCAAACACAAGGAAATTAATATATACCAGTGAAGTAACCTTTCATATGAAACCAGTAAATAAATCACGTACATGATCAAATACTTACTCTGAATATTGAACATACAAGTAATAGGAGTAAATAAATGGCAGTCCATTGACATAAACAGATTCTAGTTTCCAACAAAAAACACCAAAAAAGACAGCAAAAACAGACAAAAAAAAAGGAAGCATAATTTTAGTTAATTTGTTCTTAGAACCTTATTTTTAAATATTCAACAGGAACAGTGACAACAAGATAGCATTGTGCATATTCCAGATGCCTAATATAAAGTTTATTTTTTTGCAAGGGCAACTTTTCTAGGAGACAAAGATTGTTGCAGTGCAAATTATCTGCCAAAGTTAGTAGGAAACCACGGGGGCTTCACTCAATAAACCGCTATCATAGCACGTTCGTTCATGGCATATGATACACTACCCCTAATTTCACTAAATATTGGAAAATACCTTCCAAAATCATTTTTTAACCCCCTCCCAATATGCCTTCCCAATTTAAAAAAACCCTTATTTTCACTAAATATTGTATGTATCAATTTTTTCATTAACATTTTTTATACCCCTTTATATTTCTACCTATTATATTGATATGATACCCCTCTTATGACCCCAGATGCATTCTACAATGCACCTTGCTTCTTTCAATGTATATTGTGGATGCACATTACTTCACCCACAATACAATTACTCAACCACATATCATTATGATTTGAAACATCTAATGGTCTAATGAAGAGATAGGAGATCACTTCTTGTATGTCACTAGAGCCAATGCACATAGTATAACATTTAGATTGCATGTTGCAGTTCCCCAATCGCTGACTAAGCCTGTTGTGGGCTAGGTATCCAAGCCCCCAAGGCTTGTAACAAGCTCTATGAGGCTGACTAAACCTCCCAAGGCCTGTAATAGGCATGAGTGGTTGGGTATTCAAACCCCCAAGTCCTATCGACGGCCTATAACAGGCCCTGGAGGCTTAGAGACTCCCAAGGCTATTTGTAACAACTGGCTGAGTGTTATTGATAACAATTGGTTGTCAATGACCACTGTCTCTCGACTATGATCGAATGGAAACCCACTTCACCACGAAACCCCTAGCCTCAAGCATGCCTCAAGACACGATTTCCATGCGTATTGGTAAGCCCGAACCTTGCCTCAACCCGATTTCTCATTCAGCCGTGATCCCGCCATATCCATTTGGCAGATATTTTTCAGCCCACCCATATAAAAAAAGACCCCAAAGTATTTTTGTATTGTTACATTAAATAAAAAAACCCTTTGCCCCTTAATATATAAGCAATATAATTTTTAGGTTTTCATGAATATTTAATACCGCAATATGAATGAACGTGGTATTATATTGCCTTCTAGTGAAGCCCCCGTGTAGGAAACATATATTGGTAATCACAAGGAAATGAATATATACCAGTCAAGTAACCTTTCATCTGAAACCAGTAAATAAATCAGGTACATGATCAAATACTTACTCTCAAGATTGAACATACAAGCAATAGGATTAAATAAATGACAGTCCATTGACAGAAATAGACTCTAGTTTTGAACAAAAAACACCCAAAAAGACAACAAAAACACAAGCTACTTTCCAACAAAAAAGGGAACATAATTCTGGGTAAATTTGCTCTGAGAACCTTGCTTTTAAATATTAAACAGGAACACTGAGAACAAGATAGGATTGTCCATATACCAGATGACTAAATTAAAGATTACTTCTCTGGAAGGGCAACTTTTCTAGGTGACAAAAAAATGAATATATACCAGTCAAGTAACCTTTCATCTGAAACAAGTAAATAATTGACATAAATAGACTCTAGTTTTCAAGAAAAAACATAAAAAAAGATAGCAAAATCTTGTTTGAATATATTAAACAGAAACGGGATTTAGAACAGGATAATTATAGCAAGTGAAATGAGTTTTGGTTTGAGAGAAGAACCTTTTTTTCTAATAGAAAACAAGAATCTTTGGCTCCTTAACAGGGTTGCTGGTTTGTAAAAGAGCAACAAATTGAAAGCGATTCGAATGCTGAGAAAAAAACTGGGATTATGTCACAATAACAGTATCGAAGAACAAAAGAATGAGAGAGGATTTACCCATCGAATTTTATAAACGATCAAGAGTAAAGGCGGTGCATTGGTGTTTGAGCACATTTAACCATTGTTGCATTGAAATTTGTTCTCGTATCTCCACAACATCGAATATCCAGCAGGTCCAATCCGTCAAATCCATATATACGTTGATAGGCAGAGATCGGTACTACTGAAGCAAAGTTCATAACTTCGTCATGGATTAAACCCAAAGAAATCCATGTTCACATGGGTAACCTTATAGAAGGTTGTTCAATGTCCAATCCATCATTAAATGCTCAAGTTTCTAATCAAAAGTATAGATCTCATAAGCTTTTTCCATGCAGAGCTGCACCGCCTGTTTAGACTGTATCAACCGAAATGCTGACGAGTTTGGTCGATAGTCGAGTTGGTCGAGCCTTAAAAAATTGGTCGCTTCTTAACTATTTGGTTGAAATGATGGACACTTTGTAACATATGGTCGGAAGTCAAAATGGTCGGGTCACTTTAGTTATAAAAAAATATGGTCGATAGTCGAGTTGGTCGAGCCTTTAAAAATTGGTCGACTCTTAACTATGTTGGATAACTTTAGTTTTAAAAGAAATATGGTCGATAGTCAAGTTGGTTGGGCCTTTAAAAATTGGTCGACTGTTAACTATTTGGTCCAATTGATGGACACGCATCGATTGTTACCTGTGTAATTTTGTTTTCGATAATATTTGTAAGATATGGTCGAGAGTCAAAATGGTCGGGTCACTTTAGTTTAAAAAAAATATGGTCGATAGTCGAGTTGGTCGAGCGTTTAAAAATTGGTCGACTTTTAACTGTGTAGTGGAATTGATGGACACGGGTTGGAAGTCAAAATGGTCGGTTGACTATAGTTTTAAAAAAAATATGGTCGATAGTCGAGTTGGTCGGGCCTTTAAAAATTGTTTAACTGTTAACTGTGTGGTCCAATTGATGGACACGCGTCGACTGTGAACTATGTAATTTTGTTTTCGATAATATTTGTAAGATATTGTCAAGAGTCAAAATGGTCGGGTCACTTTTGTTATAAAAAATATGTTCGATAGTCGAGTTGGTCGAGCCTTTAAAAATTGGTCGACTTTTAACTGTGTGGTGGAATTGATGGACACGGGTCGGAAGTCAAAATGGTTGGCTGAATTTAGTTTTTTTTTTTAAATGGTCAATAGTCGAGTTGTTCGAGCCTTAAAAAATTGGTCGTCGTGAAGTTCTCACTGTGTAAACACGATCGACATATGAAACAGTTGATATGAATTTGTAATTTTGTTTTCGATAATATTTGTAAGATATGGTCGGGTCACTTTAGTTAAAAAAAATATGGTCGATAGTTCAGTTGGTACAGTTGATATGAATTTGTAATTTTGTTTTCCATAATATTTGTAAGATATGGTCAGGAGTCAAAATGGTCGGGTCACTTTAGTTTAAAAAAAATATGGTCGATATTCGAGTTGGTCGAGCCTTTAAAAATTGGTCCACTCTTAACTGTGTGGTCGATTTGATGGACACTTCGTTTTAGTCGGCGTGAAGTCTGCAAATCGCTGCGACACGGACGGGGGTTTGCGTGAAAGGGGAAAAGTAATGCAAATAAGATCAGTGTGATCTAGTCGATGTGCACGAAAGAGGAAAAACACACGGCAGGATTCAATTAGATTTATAGACAAGGAATCTATCCGAGGTGGAAGGTCACGTTTCTTGTTGGTGAACGCCTATAGAGTAATTATTGTAGTTTTTTATTCTTTATATAAATGCCTAAAAGAAAAATCCATAAATCAAAGTTCAAACACTAGAAACTAAGTTTTCTACATTTAAAGGAATTGGAGGTGTGGAATACGCTTCCTACATTTATCAATAAGAGAATAATGTGAAGAAAAATAAATAAACAAAGTTGTAGTGATAAACAACACAAGAACATACAATCATTAAAGATCATGATTTCATGAGAAACCCTTATGGGAGAAAAAACACCACACAGTAAAGCATGTTTAATGTTATATCCAACAACTAAAAAAATGTTACAATACATTACAAATTCTCCATATTTTCAATAAGAATGTTCAATACAATAAAGGTTCTAGATAAATTTTAAAAGCATAATAGTAATTTAAAAGCTCACTTACCATAAATCCAACCCAGCAACTAATCAATAGGCATAAAAAAACCATAAACCATTTATGATTTTCCGATTCTACATGCTCGAAACCACCAACAATTAATTAACCAATGATTATTACTCAAATTTCATTACCTATTTCTAATCAACATTTATTCCTTGCCACTACTCAACTTTTTTGGCCGCTACTTAGCAATCATTACCTACTTTCCTACAAGATTACAAGGTGTATGACTCACATGCCCAACATACATCATAATTTCTTATTGCATCATCATCCTAACAACTAATATATCAATATTTAATCATATATCTATATAGGTGTAGTCTAAATATTCTATGTTTTCAACATTTTCTAAGCATATTTTCCATCTTATTTTGTTCGAAGTCCAGTTGAAAATCTTTAAAAAATCTTAGAATCACATATATTATCTATGTAAATTGCATAATTTGGGTGTCATGGGGGTATTCAAGGGTGCTAAATCTATTCATGGATTCAAAAACACAACTTAAATACTTCTATATTTAGATTTTACCAAAAAAAAAAATATCGGATTCCAACCAAAGATTACCATAAAATCCAAAACATAGATAAATAGACTACTCCTATCTATATATACACCTATTCTATAAAATATCCAATTTAAAAAAACTCAACCACTAACTACAATGAGTAATCATGAAAACTCAACCAAATTAAAATTTATAACCAATAATATACCATATATAATATAACTTAAACATGTAATTTAATCATCCCTTAAAACAATTTAATTATATATTTATTACATCTACATGTTTAAACATTTAATAATATTTATTCATAACATAAACTTATTATGACTTCTTATGATCTAACCTCTCCTAATAAATAACTATGTTACCATCACTAATTATGCATCTAACTCCTTAAATATTGATTTTTACACCGTAGGCGTTCTTTCAACAAAAGACTATCCTCGGCATTGTAGCAGATTCCTCCTCTATGAGATGAATGGAATCCTGCCACGTGCATTCCGTGTCCGCCAAATTCAAAATTATGTTTCCAAATTCGTCAATGTTCTTTCTGTTCTCCTTTAGCCAGTGCTTCATTTTTGTTTGTTCTCCTTCAGCCATATATGGTTCTGACTCCCTTTACATGTAGACACGTGACGGATTGGTCCTCACTGCTTGAAACCTTACATGCAGACATGACGGCTTTGTCCTTACTTCCTGAAACCTTTATTTATAGCTTCCCAAACTGTGTCGCCTGTCAATCCAGGCAGTCCTCTGTATCAACACGTGGCTTGAGATTTAAAGCTTGAGTGTCCAGGAAGTCTGCTTCCACTGTAACTTCTAGGTATTGCCAATGCGACTACCTAAGGATTGAGTGTCTAGGAAGTTTGCTTCCACTACATACCGCCAATGCGACTACCTAACCAATTTTGAAATGCAGATGCTAAAGATCTTCTGGTGGAATGGGAAACCAGAGCCGTGAACTTCAAGGAGTTGTAGTGAAATCAGGAGGGATAGTTTTTGAAGAGCCAGAGAATGCTTAAACTTGCTGGTACCCGGTCGTATGACAAAAGAGAATGCTTATGTTGCTACTGTAATGGCTCCTCCTACTTTTGTAGCCACACAAATTGTTTATCCTGATATGTATTAAACTTGCTACTACCATTCGTATGACAAAAGAGAATGCTTATGTTGCTACTGTAATGGCTCCTCCTACTTTTGTAGCCGCACGAATTGTTTATCCTGATATGTATGATATGTGTAATTACTGTCCAAGAATATGAAATGGGCTCGGAAAGAATGTTGTATCTGAATATATTTTATTAGATTTCCTGCTTTCTAACCTTGCAATTTGCTTTGTTAAATTTGATGGACTTATTTAGCCAGGTGTTCTGATAGAAAGACTAGACCAACAACAAAAATATATTAAATAAATGAAAGATTTTACCTGATGGATTTGTTGTGGAAATCCATCGCCATGATACCTCTGGTTGATGGATATGGATGTGTTGGGGGACAACATAAATGCGTTGTAATAAAGGAGAACCAAAGAGAAGTTCATGGCTCCTCTCAAAAAGATGAAACCAGAGATGGATGTGGTGGGAGACTACAAAAATTCGTTGTAAGAAAGGAGAACCAGAGAGAAGTTCATATCCTCTCAAACCGAGGAAAAAACAAATTAATAGGTAGGGAAACCCTAGCCGAGTAGAGGACTCCATATAAAAATTTGCAGGAGGAAAAATAAATTGGGCCCAAAGCAGGAGGATTTTGAACCACGGTTTAAAAGTGTTTTCATGAAGTAGTGGGTTAATTTGGAGAACACACGTGATCCCATGCAACTGCGTGTTGATTCTGCATTTTTTAAAATACAGATAATGTTGAGTTGAGTTATGTGTTTAATTTGAAGAATCTATTTCATTTTACCTCATAAATAATATTAATTGTTTTTTTATATAAAAAAAAATCATGTTTTAAAACCTTCCAAAACAAATCACCAAAGGTTACATGTGTCAATTAAATTAAAAAACGGTGGCAGCTCAAGACCTTGTGGTTGTAGCCTAATAATTATGTCCCTCTTCAGCTACCAAGACACACAAAAAGCTGCAACAACTCAGCTGCTGCAATCTGCCGAGGGCTTAACAATGCCAACAGTAACCCCATTTCCTCCAAGAATATATTTATTATTCTCTCATTGCCAATCGACTTTTGTCTGGATCTCATATCATATATGATCTGGTATGATGTTAATTACAATATTGTTGGTCTAGGTTATTGTTTTGAATGCTAATATGAGTTGTCAAGATAGTCGCGAGAGAGTCTCCAAAATTGACAATATGTAATATCAGATTGACATGAATGAAATGATTATTAATGTTTTCTTTTGTGTAATCATTAACATCTTGGTGGTTCATATATATTACGTATTTCTTGAATTTGTTTCCAGCTTTAGTGCGCATGGTTTTTAACTCTATTGGGTTTGTTGGGGTGTGCCTTTGATGATGGGCATATTTACTGGACTATGTGGTGGACGTGAAGCAGAAGAAGGTAACTGTGAGAAGTCGTCTGGATCTCAAAAAGAGAATGCAGAGAATTAAATTGGCCAACGACAAGAAGCGAAATGCCATTGAATTTGAGAGGCTGAGAGGTGATGGATATTCTACTGATATAGAGCAGCAGTTCTGTAGAAGCTCTCCATCAAGATATAAGCAAGGGTGACTTCGATTCCTTTGTTGCAGAGGTATTTCTTGATTTGTTTCTCAATTCATTAGTCATTTACCCCGCCCGTTTGTCTATTGTTTTCTCTCTGTTCAAGCCTCTGCTTCTCCTCTACAAAGCTAATGACTGGACAAGCATGTATGATAAAGGAAATAGAGCTCACTTGCGTTGGGAATAAAGCTCACTTGTGTTCCCTCTATTCTCAGTTCAAATCCCGTTGCTATCCTATTTCCTTTATCTTCTCTACATTTTATCTACATTGAACCATGAACGCTCATGTCCTTCACAGCATAGACACAAAAATAATAATCTTCTTGTTTTTTCTTATGCATGTTTTTTCCTTCTAGGTGTTGTCTCCATGGGGGAAATATTGCTACTACTTTATTTGGGTAAATTGGTAGGAGCATCTAGCTCCTCTAATCCTTACTCACCCATTATGTCAGGCCATTGTCATAACAATGTCAGTTCCCTAGAGGAGCCTTAGAGTGGAAGCCACCATTTTCCTTTAGTTCCAGATTCACCTTGTCTCCAACCTCCGTTGCCTCTAACTTTCCCAAGTGATTCTTTGGTTCATCATTCCTCGCCATAGGGAACACCAGTATGTAAGGCTTATCCTTCACCAGTTGCCAAGCATGAACAAGTGGTTGCCAATGGATCTCTGTTCTTAGATAATCTTAGCAATTTCCATGCTACTGTTGGTATAAAATTCATGTAACTTATATTTTGCATTTGAACTTCAAGCATTATTGGCATTTAACAATGAATCTTATTTGAGTAAGGAACTCCTTTGAGTAATAGCATGGGATTGCTGTGATATTAGAGGCTTCGTTTGTTGAGTATACTAAGATAAAATTATGCTTAGAAGAGAGGTTATGCCATTCATATATATATATATATATATATATATATATATTGTGAAAGTGCTTCTTTTAAACTAAAGAGAAGCATCGCAACTTTTCCAAAGAGGTTGGATGCCACAAAACGCTTGCTAATGCGGGCGAAATATATATATATATATATATATATATATTGTGAAAGTGCTTCTTTTAAACTAAAGAGAAGCATCGCAACTTTTCCAAAGAGGTTGGATGCCACAAAACGCTTGCTAATGCGGGCGAAATGGCCCTAGAGTGGTGAGCTACTGAAATGACACTTTTCTTTCACTAAGCTGCCAAGACAAACCCATCAA
The DNA here is from genome assembly GCA_027924585.1 of Larix kaempferi. Lineage (NCBI taxonomy): Eukaryota > Viridiplantae > Streptophyta > Pinopsida > Pinales > Pinaceae > Larix > Larix kaempferi. The sequence continues at coordinate 6,947,656 of BSBM01000015.1, forward strand.
CAAGGGCATACCATATCAGGATGCCATGCATGATAATTTAGTTCTCCTTGCCTATTTGCTGTAGGACTCAATTTTCAAACCAAACATTATAACATAGTTTCACTTGTCTCTTCAGCTCCTTAATTTTTGGCCGGAGCAATATTGCGGACTCTCTTTTGGTCTTTACATTATGTCGGTTTAGTGTTTTTTTAGATTTTTCATCTTGATATTTGAATTCCAGAAAAATATACAGGTTTTAGGAGGAAGGATAAAACTGATTCCATTATGTGCTAAAAATACACCAAATAGAATTTCATTAAGAAGTGGCTACAGTATGCACTAGTGCTTGGTGAAGGCAAGCGAAGGAAGAGAATAGTCTCTTCAAAACAAGTTGTTAAACCAATATTTCATCATAAAATATTTGATACCTAATCCTGTTTGTATTTCCTCACTCCATTGATAGACGTCAGAGTAACAATTCAGTCTTTGTAATTGAAACCTGCATGCAAAAATATTCAAACCTTGCACCAATTCTGATCTTCCTAAAGTCTCCTGTTCCATTTCCTTGCTTTCCTCCTTACCTGCCTAATCACCTGAAGGATCAACAATAAGCTTGGAAGAGAAAAAGGTCTTCTTCCTTGCAGTAAACTAGAAGTTGAGGCATTCACCACCTTTGAACTCCTAAAATAACTCTTAAGTAAACATCTAAAAATTTTAAAGGGCGTGGACATGCCTCGTACCATAGCATAATTGTGTCACTGAACAACAAGGAATAGGTGAATGATCACAAATTTGAATATAAAAATGTTATTTCAATAAATCCAAATTACTTCACCATGACCACTATTGGTCTTGCATGAGAACTAGTGAGATGCCTTCTATTCCACAAACCTACAAATTGATAACACGTTTAGTTATTTCGGCAGTTGTTGCATGCCCCGAGAACTGATATTTTGGCATAGTACAATGCTGGATGACTTCTTTTGCACCTCAAATTTGCTTCCTAGTTCTATGATTTAGATTTTGTATGGTTTCCTAGCGCTTATAAATACTACACAATATTCTGATTGAGATTGTGTCAAAATGGATTGGCTGAATGATTAGTAGGTTGCATTCATCAACAATCATTATGATCCCATTTTCTTTGTAGGCTTCATGCATTCAAACAATACAGTCTCAAATGATTTATTGGGAATTAGTTAGGAGAGGAAAGCAAGATATGTCCCATGGTCAATAGAAAATGGTTATCGGTCTCAATGAAAATGAAAGAGTGAGTTGATTTGGTCAAATGATTATAAACAATACAGTCTCAAATGCTTTATTGGGCATTATTTAGGAGAGGAAACCAAGATATGTCCCATGGTCAATAGAAAATGGCTATCTGTCTCAATGAAAATGAAAGAGTGAGTTGATTTGGTCAAATGATTAGTAGGTTTCGTCCAGCAACTTTCATATAAACCCAATTGCTTTCTAGTCTTCATGCATGCAAACAATACAACCCCAAATGCTTTATTGGGCATTATTTAGGAGAGGAAACCAAGATAGGTCCCATGTCAATTGCAAATGGTTATTTGTGTCAAGGAAATCAAATTAGTTGGCCATAATTTGTATATTGTCGGTGTCATATATGTGTTTATAATGATAATTGCTATGTATAATTTCACCATTATAAACCTTTTGCTTGATTTATTTGTGTTAAGTTACGTTGCTCATGTATGCATATATGTGGATTTGAACTGCTAATTGTTTCTTAATATCAATGGTGTATGTATATATGGAGTTGAATTGTTGATTTTAATAAGACCATATGGTTTATGCAACTAAGTATAACATTTTGTGCCGATCCAGTCTAGGATACCCAAAATGTTGAATACTTATAATTAACCCAATTCTAAAAAACTAAAATGTACATAATACTTAAGAAAAAAAAAATCATTGGATAACGGAGTTTTTTTAGAAAAACATTTGTAAATCAAAGTCTAATTAGCATATATAAATTTGTAACCTTGTGTGAAAATGATCTATTAATGTACCTCCATATAAAATAAACTGAAAACAAATTTTGTCTATGAAGAAATTTAAGAAGAAATTTGTTTATATTGTTTTATAAAATATATTATACAACATATAAATAACTTTCTAAAACATGTTAAAATATATGGTTTTTAAATCATTAAAATTTATTAAATCAATATAATATATATACCAAAATTGTATATGTTGATAATCTAATTACAATTCTTATAACAAGCATAAAACAATATTTCGAATATACAACCTAAAATAAAATAAAATGAAAACAAACATATTTCTTCATTTCTTCGTTATATTGTTTTATAAAATCTATTATAAAACATATAAAGAACTTTCCAAAAAAATTAAAATATATGATTTTTTTAATTCTTTAAGAGTGATATTCATGGTGGTTGTTGAAAGAAAAATCATATATATATATATATATATATATATATAATTTTATTTTGACTATGTGTTTTTTTGTATGGTCATATGCGATGAAGTTTACACTATATCCATTTTTTTTTCAAAAAGTTTGAATAAAGTGGCAAGTTATTAACATACTTTTGAAATAATAATATTTTAATTTCATTTAGCTTAATTTTCAAAGGAAATCATGCTTATAATAACCAACTCCAATAAAATATATAGAATATAAAGTTTTAAAAACAATATTTCTAATATACAACCTAAAATAAAATGAAAACAAACTTTGTCAATGAAGAAATTTATTTTCATTGTTTTATAAAATCTATTATAAAACATGTAAATAACTTTCTAAAACATATTAAAATATATGTTTTTTTAATATTTTAAGATTCCATTAAGAAGAAAAGTGATATATATATATATATATATATATATATATATATATATATATATATATATATAATTAATTAATTTTATTTTGACGACTTGTTCTTTGTATGGTTATATAAGATGAAGTCTACATTATCTCCATTCTTTTGCAATATATATATATATATATGTGACGATGTGTTCTTTGTATGGTTATATAAGATGAAGTCTACATTATTTCCATTCTTTTTTAAAAGATGTGAATAAAATGACAAGTTATTAACGTACGTTTGAAATGATAATATTTAAATTTTGTTTAGTTTAATTTTCAAGACAACCATACTTATAATAATTCAACTTCAATAAAATACATAGAATGTAAAGTTGTAAAATCCCAAGTTTTATCACTTTGTAAATTAAGAGAGCTGAAATTTCTTATATTAACAAGGATGAATATTTCCATTATAAGTGTTCATGGGAGTTTTAAACTCTAATTTATAAAATAAACATTTAAATCATTTATCATTTATCTTATTATAATAATTTGGAATCAACTATTAAATTAATTTTATTAGGTTAGTAATGGATTTAAATCTATGATATTAGATGAGCATGTAGATAGCATGTAGATAGCATGCACATACCTCATACATATGCACAACCCAATCCATTGCATAATTAAGAGTACTAGAAATCATGTATGGAGATAGTAGAAGTTCTAGCATGGAATTCTATCAAGATTATTTCGCTTTATGCAATTAATTGTCCTTTCTTTGAAAGGGAATCAACCACTATATTATGTTCCTTAAATACATGAGAAAATGAAATGAAATCAAAATTAGAGTTTATTTATTTTAAATTGTTGGCCAATTCAATCTTACCAACCCTTTGTTAGTCAATGGTGGAGAATATAGCAACACCAGTTGCTTTGCATCATATAATTAAATAAAATGAATTGATAACATTTCAGAATTTGAGTTCTTTGATTCATGGCTCATCTTCCCCTTCCTACAGGTGTTGTCACGAGGATAATTCTAGAAGAGGTGTTTACCCTTGAATCATAACAATGTTAGTGCTTATATCACACTTCTCATAAAATGTGTGAAGGAATTCACATACATTGTAGATTCAGTGGCTTATGTAAACGTTGTTACTTTCACTCAATCGTGATTCAATATTGAGTCTTTCCTTGGGGAGGGCTCACTATTCTCCCACTTTTTACTTGACGATTCCTTACCTTCAAAGGCAAAGTTGTAACTTGATCATGTTGGACACAAATTTTGAAATGGAAAGTGTTATGTTCATAATTCGATAAGATCATGCTTGCTTTCCAACACAATTGATCATGAAGTTATTTACCAAAAAAAAAAAAAAAATCAAGCAACGGTTGTGTGTAAAATATTTTTTCCTTTGGATATAGGATAATAAATTTACCCAAGATATTACTAATAAACTTATCCAAGGCATCATTCCCAATCATTGGGAGAGATTTAGAGTATTTGTTATTTGAGAGGGAAGCTTGATCATCTTACTTAAAATGGAAACCTTTATCAATGATTCCATAGTTGAATATATTTGCAATATCAACCTAATACCTATATCAATCATGATACATTACTAAGAAAATTACCTAAGGCATTATAGAGAGATTAAGCATTGATATGATATTTGAGAAGGAAGCTTATAATCTTACTTAAAATTGAGACCTCTATTAATGATACCATAGTTGAATACATTTACAATGTCACCCTAATATATATATCATATATCGCAAACACACAAAGATAAAATGCACTTGAGCATTGGTGGATTTAAGTAGAGTGGTTTAGGTTTCATTAGCAAAAATTGTACATCTCATAGTTGTTGTACCAAATAACATCAGTAAGTGATACATCCAAAATATACACATTAAGTCAACACTATGGCACGAGGCATCTAAAAAATAACACCCCTTTTTCACAATATACAACCAAGCAATAAAACTCTTTGGATTTTTAGACTTAGGGTTAATGAGGATCAAATCTAAATAATAGTGAAAAAACTCTTATTAAATAACTTTATCAATGCTTACTTAGATTGTGTTTTCTCTTAAAATTTATAATAGAAAAAAAAATCCCACCAATTAAATGTTGGATAACTCAATAAACACTTTTTTTACATTTTATAAGCCTTGTAAATATGCTTACAAGCTCTTTTGTGGGTTCTTAAATTTGAAGTTAATGTAAATGAAGCTTAAACTAATAGTGAAAATATGACTGCTTGATGAAAGCCAAGCCTACTCTTATCTTATAATAATTGGGGGTGTAAATATGCTTACTTGTTCCATTTTCTACTTTTTTTGAATATATTGTATAGATGAATGGATTCCTAAAACAACAATAATAAGTTATCTTGTAGGGTTTTGAAAGGAGTAAGTTAATAACTTAACTAACTCAATATTCCTCCTTGGGAAGATGGTCATACATGGTGAACCACTTTCCACGATGAGGAAGTGGTGCTACTTTGACAATCCAATAGAGTTATATATTTTAATGGTAAGTACTCTTCAGCTTGGTGTTAATATCTTGGATATTTTAGTTTGTTCAATGCAAATAGGGTTTAACTCTATATTGTTCAATTTATCTACAAAAATATAACTTTCTTTTGAACTTCATCACGTTTACTTTACTTTCCATTTTTTTTTCCTTTCGGCGTTCTTTTGCACCTTCTTTTGAACTTCATCATAGTTGGGTTTCCCTGTTTTAGGGTTTATTGGTTCTCACTTGCTCAAAGAGCAATGATTAGTTGTAAAAGCATCTTAGGACATTTTTAGAAATGTACTATACTCGGGATAGAGATGATTATATTCTTTTATTCACTCTATGAATATCAAGAAATCAATGACAATCATACACTTTGTCTCAATTCTTCAAAATCTATTGGATGCACACTAATGAATATTTGATGTTGAAGTGATCACTAATCAAAGTTTACATTGTTGAAAGATTTAAAACCTTCCAAAATACTTTTCCTTCATTATCCTCTTTTTCACTCGACGTTCCTTTTGCCCCCTCCCGGGGCAATGAGGCAATGGCTAGTATAACCATTGTGTTATATGCCATCAACTTTGATCTTACATAAATGACAACTCGCTTATGGACACACTTTACATAATTATAAGAAGGTCAACTAGTAAGTGATTCGTATGATTCTTTTTCATTCACTATGATAAATATCAGTTGGCTTATAGATATCCAACACATAGAGTGATATGAAAGTCAAATAACATATTCAATCACGACGATTCCTCTCCATCCACCATAAATGTAAAATAACATATTTTATTCTTAGGATTCCTTTCTTTGCAAAATGATGTACATCTCAACATCATTAAAATATTCTATCAATGTTTGTTGCCATGGAATTTCTTCCCAATTTAACCTTCGACCACATATTGTAGAACAAAATTATTTGCCAAATCTAAAATATTTAATTAAACAATAAATTTATACATAATTTAATTTAATTAATTATGAAATTTGTATACATAATTTAATTAATATTAAATGATAATGGTAATGGTAATTTGAAGAAAAAAAATATTAAAATATTAACAAAAAACATTCTATTATTTATAATCTTAAAATTAAGGGCAATACACCCTATCTTATTATCCTCTTAGAAAAGGGACTCTCCTTCATTAGAAGTATGGTTATGGTTAGATATCTAATGCACAAACACAAATTAAATAATTTAGGACACCAACGGCTTCCTAAAATTGCTCTTAACTCCAGCCAAACCACCTTCACCTCAAGCATGGATGGCTTAAAGATGCCACGACTTGGTTAAATTATTGGGGGATTGACGAAACTGCCACTTTGCAAAACATCGATAACATTAAAAATATTATTACCTCTACATTTAAAGAAAAAATTTGGTGCAAGGAAGATTTAGAGGCTAAAAGAAAATTATGTTATTATAAAGATATCATTAATCCTAATCTCGAGGATCAAACTATCTTTCTATCTTAACGAGCTCAAAGAAAAAAATTAATATTGTCAAGATTAGACCGAACTTTCATGAGCTTCATAGTGAAATAGGGCGATGGACAACCCTTAAAATGTCGTAGGCTGAAAGGATTTTCCATCTTTGTGTGTCTATGAGCATTGAAGATGAAAATCACTTTCTCTTAGTATGCCCTACCTACACTTACATTAGATCTTAGTTCCAAAATATTTGCTCCAACAGTGACCTTTTAACATTCTAGCTCCTCAAAACTATGGCGAGCTAGGGGCCCTCCTCCTTAAGCTTTTTGAACATAGGAATAATATTTTAAAACAAATCAAATAATTATGTTTTGTCTTTTCTCTTAAGGTCCGATAGACCAAATTTGGTATTACTGGATGTTAAAGACCATCATCATCAAAATAGAGAAAAATAAATATATAATTTTTATAAATATATATTTTAATTAAATATATAAAATAACTAACTATAAATGATTATGAATTTCAACATAGTTATTAAAATATAAAAAATCAAATTAATAATATCATAACAAGTTTTATATATATAGATAGAAATTAAAGCAAAGACATAAATGGCATAAATTCAGTAATCGCCCATGGGGCGTAGAATAGACAGTGATTGGGTGTACTATTAAGGCACTCCATGTGTAAGGTCATCGGTTCGAAACTTCGTCGGTACGACGAGCCTATAAAAAAAAGACAATAAGGTCATTAATAAAATGTAGATTTTATTAACCTTAATATGTTTGATCAAAATTATTTTTCCAATATTTTTAGTTTTTAAAGAAATGAATAAATTGTCTTTTATACTAATAAAAAACACGTTGGAATAAAAAAATAACTCTATTTCCTTTTAATTTGACATGCTCTTAATGATGATGATTATGATTGTTATTAACGTCCACTAAAACCAACTTTGGCCTATCGGGACTTAAAAAGGAAAGAGTCATTTGGTTTTCTTTAGAATTTTATTTCTATGCGCAAAAAGATTTAAGAGAAGCATTTCTAAATCACCATAATTATGATGAGTTAAAAGGTTAAGAAGGTCAGTATTGTACCAAATGTTTTGAAAATGCGCTTTGATGTGGGTGTATGAAGGACATTCTATGAGAAACCAATTTTCATCTTCAACCATCTTTGTTGCACAAAGATGGTAGATTCTTTTATCCCACGAGGTTTTAGGAATTGTACAATGCCCTATTTCTTTTTTTGTAAGCTAGAGAGAAACCTTATATTGCCTTCACCAAAATATACAGTAACAGAGTGGTACCGAGCCCTCTCTTAAACAAGAAAACAGACCCCAAACTAAAGTTTGAAACGAAGTTTAAAAAAGTCATCCTAAAGAGGAAACCAAATTTTACTGAAAAAAAAAAAGTTTAATTAAACTACTGACAAGCAGGAGTGCTCTGTGACAACATATAGAAAATTCTAAATTGAGCTAAAAAAATAGATAGAGCTAATTACTGGTGTAACCCTTCTGTCCAAACTGGGTGGGCTGTGTAATCGGTTCTTTAGCTAGGGTAATCCTGAAGTGTCGAGCGAGCTGCTGCTGATTGAATAGAATCTGCTTCACAAAATCCAACATTTCATCTTGTTGGAGCAGAATATCATCCTGGGCTTCATTTCTATCTATAAGTGCCTTGTCGAGCACCATTTTCTGGGACAAGTGATAGTCAAGATTTTTTTGATACAGTGTGGTCCAACCCTGGTATTCCCAGATTTAGGAACCAAGGCTTCAACTTCATTGCAAATTTCCTCATCTGTGAGGCACCCACGGGTTATCCGGGCATCTTCCTTAGTGTCCTGGATTTCCACCTGCGCCTGCTGCGGGATTTCTTTTTGGAAATTGTGGGATTTCCCAACTACACTGCACATGAGGCACATCGGTGGACTAGAGGAGGAGCCGACTTGCTGCGCAAAGCGATGGGTGCAAGATTTTTTGGTGAGCATCATGTCCGTGTCTTCTGCCAAATGACCTGAGAGAAGAAGGAGACGAAAAATGGAGAGCCGAGGGATTCTGGAGAGCTGAGAGAGCCGAGTACCTGAGATATAAGAGCGCCAAGGAATGGAGAGCCGAGGACAGAAGAGCCCAGTGCGTTGCGAGATAGGGAGTTGAGGACCACGGGGCCAAGAGTCGGGGAGCAGAGAACCTAAGAGCCGAACTTCAAGGAGAATATAACTAGAGAGTCGAACGTCCAAGAGCCCAGCCCTATGGAACGGAGTGCCAGTGGAGCCTTTGTGCTGAACTGCTAAAATCCAGGCGTCTACAGTGCAATTGCGTCGCAGTTCGATGTGCGGGTGAGGCCAAATATCATAACTTATGCTGCCATCCATTGTCATGAAGGCGAGAGGACAACCTCGTTCATCATTCTTCATGGGATCCATAATAACCAGAACACTGAGCAGGACGGGATCCATGATAACCAGAACACTGAGCAAGACGGGAGCAGCAGACGGGACGTAGCGCACACAAGAGGGGTCAAGTAGCATGCAAGAGAAAGAGTGTTGGATGAGGCGTTCGTTAGGGGTGTTAAGAGGATGCATGGGACATGTGGAAGGGCGGGGTCAACACGTGCTCAACATCGGAGCTAGGGCAGGAAGGCAGGTGGGCATGCATGTGGGCAGGCGAGTGGCATGTCATGCTAGCAAGCGCATGGCTGGTCATGCTGGCAGGCTGGTGGTTGTTCCTACTGGCTAGCACGTGATTGGGCCTGGGACCTGTCACATCCGTCTGCACCCGCAGTGGGGGGGTACAATGCCCTATTTCACTATGGAGATTATGAGAGTTTGTTCTTATTTTAGCAATGTTGATTTTCTTCTTTACACTAGTTAAAATAGAGAAATAATTTTGATATTCTAGATTATGGTTGATTACCTTCTTATAATATCTCAGTTTTATCTTATCCTCTAACTCTTTATCGCACCACATTTTTTTTCTCAAATTTAGATGTAATAATAAGTTTTTAATATTATTGATATTCTTCAAAGTGACCTCTTTCTCGACTCCCTAATGGTTTAGCCGTCTTGGAATCTTTATGCCAATTTCGATTAAGTTGTAGGGGGTTTTGAATAGAGTATGAAGCAATCATAGGAAGCCTCTTGTCTCCCATGTATTTTATCTTGTTCTTATACATTAGGTACCTAGTCATATCCATGCTCTCAATCGAGGAGAAACTCACTTCTATGAGGAGCATATGATAGGGTGTATTGCCTTTAATTTTGATATTATATGTTATAAAGCGTTTTTTTTTTTCTCTTTCCTTCTCGAAGATTCTCTATAGATGCTACAACCCCGAACTTTACAACCATATAAGATAATAGGAGTTACCAGAGTCTCAAAGAGGATTTTCTTCCTATATCAAAGCCATAAGTCTCTAGGATTACAACTATTTTCAAGTCCATAATAAGCTTTACATCTTCCATTAATCATTTTTTCAATGCTATAGTTACAGTTAAACTTATGATGAAGATCGATTCCAAGATATTTATATGAACTTGTCACTTCCTTCAAGTTGTTGTTGTCATACATGAAATTATCATAAATGATCTTTTGGGATTTGATTATCATAACGTTTGTTTTGTCATTGTTAACAATCACACCATACTAGAAACGAAATCATTGAGAGTTTTTAATTGTCTGCTGATATTATAGAGACTTCCGCCATAAGAACAATATCATCAGCATAGAGAAGAAGGAGAACAACTATACCAACCAAATTCATACCAACACAACATGCCTATTCCACACAATATATGCAATCATTTTATTCATCATAACCTAAAATTCACTAACAAAACACGTAATGATATTCACACTTCCATTTATAGAGTATAAATAATATTTTAATAATGTTTAATCTAATTCTTTTTATTTGCCTAATAACTTTTTATCATAAAACTTGATAAACATATTCATATTAAAAAATAACACATATATATATTAAAGAGGAGAATCCAATCATTGTTAACAAATTTTAAAACTTGTAAACTCTCAAAATATTATGACTTTAATGGAACAAGTATTAAAGTGTTAATACTAGTAAATTTTAATTTAATTATTTTAATCTTTGGAATATTTTGTATGTGATGGGATTACTATAAATGTTATAGTTTAAATTATAAAAGTAATTATATAAAAAAATATAATATGTTGTTATAATATAAAAATATAGTTATATGAAAATTATAATTAATAAATAATGACGATGATGATGGGAACAAACGTCTATTTAGTCTAATTTTGGTTTATCAGACCCTAAGAAAGAAAAGTAAGGAACTACTTGGTTTGTTTTAGATTTTTATTTATGTACTCAAAAATCTTGGAGAGAAATGTTCTTAAATTACTATAATTTTGATGAGACAAAAGGTTGTGCAAGTTCGTATTGTAACAAAAAAATTGAAACTGAGATCTTATGTGGCTGTACATAGGGAAATCTAAGAGGAAGTGCTTTTCATCCTCAACACTCATAGTCTCACAAAGATAACAAATCCTTTCATCCCACAAAGTTTTAGAAAAGGTACAACATCTTGTTTCACTATGTAACTCATGAGAGTTCATTCTTATTTTAGCTATTTGGATCTTCTTCTTTACACTAGTTAAAATAGAGAGATCATTCTGATATTCAAGATCAGGTTATTGAACTCCTTGTAATATATTAATTTTTTTTGTCCTCTAAATTTTCATCACACCACAACTTTTCTTTGAACTTCAAAGTAATAATATTTTTAATATCATCTCTATTTTGCAAAGCGACATTTTCGTCCACCCTGCGTCTTTAACCAAGACATGGAATCTTTATGCCAACCTTGCTTGAGCCTTAAGTGGTTTTGACTGAAATGTAAAGCAATTTTCAGAAGTCTCTAGTAGATCCCAATTTATTTAATTGTTTTCTTGTACATTAGGTACCTAGTCATAGTTATGCTCTCAATTGGGAAAAGACCCACTTCAATTAGGAGGATAGGATTTGACATATTACTTTTAATTATAATATTGTATGTTATAAAACACTTTTGGATTTGTTCAATCCTTCTCCAATATTCTCTCGAGAGGTCGTAGCCACAAACTTCACACCCATACAAGAGAACGGAAGTTATGAGATTTTCAAAGAGGAATTTCTTTTTATCCCACATCCCAAGGTTTTCCAACTTACAATTGTTTTCAAGACTAAAATAAGCTTTCCACCCTCCATTGATCTTTTTCTTGATGTTGTAGTTCTAGTTAAGCTTGTGATGGATATCAATCCCAATATATTTGTAGGAAGTCACTTCCTCCAAGTTGCTATTATCATACAAAACATGAGCATAAGTGACCTTATTAGATTTTGTCAACATAACTTTGGTTTTGTCAGTATTAATGGTCATGCCCATACCAGAGCATAAATCCTTGAGAATTAAATTGCTTATCAAGATCAAAGGGAATTGCCAGAAGAATAATATCATCAACATAAAGGAGGATGATGACAATTCCTTCTAACGTCATGTCAATGTAGTCTACCTCTATTAAACAACCTTCAAAAAGGGTAGGGGAAAGGGGGCAACCTTCCTTAAATCCTATATTATAATTAATATCTTTCAACCAAGCCTTAATGTTCTTAAACTTGGAAATGACATTCTCATACAACCTTATTGCAACGACCCTAAAATCAAAAGGAACCTTTAACTCCTCTAATCTTTTCCACAAGTTATTTCTAGGAACTGTATCAAAAGCTTTCCTAAAGTCCACAAAGCAACAAAGGAGATTGAGCTTATTATTACGGCATTCCTCTGCAATGATCTTGAGAGTAATGAGGTGGTCTATGGTAGAATGATACCTTCTAAAACCAGTTTTCTCTTTAGCTCTTTTACTTTCTTTTTCTAGCTATATGTTGATCTTATTTACCAAAATAATACCATATAACTTGACTAAGAAAGGGCTAATCATAATGATCTTATAATTAAATGGGTTATTTTTATCGCCACTTTTAAAAATAGGTACAATAAAACTCTCAGTCCAAAGTTTATAAAAACTTTAAAATATAATTTAAAATTTATTATTTAATATATTGTGTCTTCAATTTAATTACATTATAATATAATATTATTTTTATATGTTCAATAAAAACTTTAATTTAAAAATGTAAATAAAAAATTTATGATACATTACAATTATATGAAATATTATATAAACTATGTTCTATGTTCTTTTATATATATATAATTTAAACATTTAAGCCATATGTAACTACGTTGTAACTATTTTATATTGCAAATATAAAATCATTTTGCAAATAATTTTCGATGGCTATTCACAATATAAAATCATTTTGCAAATAATTTCCAATGGCTATTCACAAAAATGGCATCCTCACATATCCTCTCTTTCTTTTATATATATAGAATCGGTATAAGAGTAACAAACGGCAACCCTCTCTCTTCCACGGAATAACAAAGAGCAAATCTTGATGATCGAAAAAACACGGAGGTTAGGGTTTTATGGCGATGGAGGCGGTGATAGTTACAGGTTAGGGTTTTATCGACTGTTGCGGTTAACTCTTGATGCTTCACGGGACTCTTGAGGTCGACTTAGCCCGCCGCAGATGGGTATTGAACGCTGCTAGCCGTTGAAACAAACGCCTCATTTGCGAGAACAATAACACGTTTCTCGTTGTAAAAAGCCCGGCTGCTCTGGTAAATCTCCGGGTAAGTAAAATTTTTTATGCAGAGATAATATTGGTAATATTCGCCGGCACTCGTTGTGGGGGTTCACAAATTTATACTGTGTGGTGCCGGTTGTGGGGCTTTTCCGTTCCGGATTGCTAGGAATTGTCAGCAAACAAACTCGGTGCGGGCTGTCTGGGGCTCTGGCATATCATTACAACCTTTTTGTCAGTTTTATTTGGGGGATACCCGCCGTTAAAGGTTCATATTTGCACCGGAATACAGGGGTAGTGAACATATTGTTGCAGAAATGGAAGATATCGGGTCGGAAACCTTTCCAAATACAGAAATAGGCATGAATGTGATGGACTCCCAACTCGAGGCGGCTGGGCTGTTCATGCCGGATGCATACTTCAAAAACTAGCTGGGGGAGGTGCGTGCGTCTTTCCCCAACGGTCGACAGGTGGCGACACATGGGAAGGCATATAAACGACACCTGGACGAGGGAATGACACATGGGGATGCTTCGAGCTCAGACCCATCGGTCGGCAATACAAGATTTCTTCCGGGTCGTAGCGGGGGTGGCAAACTTGGGTCATCTTCCCGCGCAAACGGTAGGGGGTTGGGAAAATACTTTAGCAGACCCGGGGAAGCCTGGATGACAGTCGGTAGAGACATTGGCCTTGAGGAGATTGTTGATTACAACATGACAGTTCTTGTTGGGAAATTCTCCTACCACGCCATGAATCGGCGGCATGTAGTTAAGTGGGTTGAGGAGACGTGGAACCCCTTATTAGACTACACTCCACAGGTATTTGCTATGGCTTGCGGGTGGTACGGTTTTAAATTTCGGGAGGAGGCTCACAGCACTCGCATTTTGTAGGGTTTGTGGCTATATGGTCCGGGAAGCTTGATGCTTCAAAAGTGGCAGACGAACTTTAACCCTGTAACATCTACGGTACGCATGAGACACCTTTGGGCTCTCTTGCCTGGACTTCCACTGGCCTTGTGGAACCGTGGGGCCTTCGAGGCCATTGGCAATCGCCTTGGGCGGTTCTTGCATGTGGGGGAGGATCACCTTAAGGGGTTTGACAGGCGGATGGGGCGCGTGCTGGTTGAAGTGGATATTTCTATTGGCCTTATTGATGTGTTACACATAAATTGGCGGGGTTGTCAGCTGACACAGATTGTTGACTACTGGGGCATTCCATTTCGTTGCTCAAACTGTAAAGCGGTGGGTCACCTGTGGCGACAATGCACGGCTCCGGCGTCTTCTGGCCGAAACACGGATGGGGGGCCATTGTGGTCGTCCGATGATAGCAGTGATCTCGAAATGGATGGTTCGGGTGCACTTGACGGCTTCTCCAACCGGGTACTCAATCCACTCGCTCCAGACTCGACGATATTCCGTAAGTTGAAACTACAGGACCCCATGTTTTTCCATTCTTTAAATGAACTGGATATATCTTTCATTAATTCATTAGATTTGAACAATGGAAATAATGGCAATTATATGAGTCGATTTCATAACATAGATTCCACCTCATCTGGGACGGGACAGTCATTAAATGAAAACTCTGAAAATGATGACCCGACGTCTGAGACTGAACTATTGATCAAGATGAATAACATGTGCCCTGTGAATAACTTACTGAACACTTTGGCTCCCACTTCTACTACTAGTCCTGATGACCCGGGGTTAAATGCATTCGACGACTATGAGACATCCCTCCCTACCCGGGATGCTGTAAAACTCTGTGAGGATACGGAGGAATGCTCTGATAAGAACCCATGTGCCAATGAGACCGGGGGTTCGGAGACCAATGGACAGATGCCGGTGAAGATGCCTGAGCGGGATTGCCACAATGTGGATACCAATATACATGATGAGTCAGGTGGAAAACTGGTCCACATTCCTTCATACTCAGATATGGTAAAGAAAGTGACCATCCCTACATATTTCCAGAACCGGGTGGTGATTCAAAATGAGGCATCAGTTGATGGTTTGCAGGAATCCTCAGTCGGAAAGTCCCTTGAACTGGATGTGGGGGTTGGTAACAAGGAAATTGTTACTTTGCCCGAATCTTCTGGAGACAAATGCACTCATAGGGGGGCACATAGGGGTGGCCTTGCCCAGGAATTCTCACCACTGAAAACTAGAAGTGCCAGAAAAAACAAGAAGGTCATTCTGGGGGGGAATGAGGATGACCTGAGCATGAAGCACTCCCCCAAATCATCTGACTCCCGGGCTCTTAGAGGAATGAAAGCCCTTGCGAGGGTTAGAAAATGATTTGCTTCTCACTGAATATCAGGGGGGTGGGGGGCCTACCCAAACAATTGGCCTTCAAACGAGTGTTAGAAATTGTTAAACCTGATTTGGTACTAATTCAGGAAACTATGGTTTGTGGAGAAAAAGCTCGTATTTTCTTTAACAAAATCAAGCCGGGATGGATGTGTTGTTCGATGGACGCTGATGGACGATCGGGGGGTCTGTTAGCGGCTTGGAATCCCCATGTTCTGAGGTTAACTCCATCACAGGTCACACTGGGCATTCTACTATCCGGATACATCAGGGGATCGGAGAAAAATATTAACATTATAAACTGTTATGGGCCATATGGTGACCGGGAGATTCTTTGGAACTTGGCTAGGTCGGAAAATCTGCTAAACCTAGAAAACTTGATAATTGCAGGTGACTTAAATTTTACCTGGGATGATGGGGAGATATGGGGGAGTTTGGCTAGGAGGGACCCTCTGGGGCCTTTCTTCACAAATCTATTCAGGGATTTTTCTCTGGTTGATGTGGCTCCTAGATCGTTGGCACCTACATGGACAAATGGCAGAACGGGGGATCAGCAGATTCAGAAACGTATTGACCGATTTCTAATATCGGATTCTTTACTGTCATGTTTTCAGAATTATAGATCCTGGATTCATCAAATAAAAATCAGCGATCATCTCCCTATTGTTCTGCAATTTGATGATGAACCCTGTTTCAAATCCTACCCCTTCAAGTTCAATTCCACGTGGCTCACTGAGGACGAATACATTACAGGAGTGAGGAATGCGTGGATGTAGACTGATGTGGCGGGGGAGAGATCGGCCATGGACAAGTTGGCGGTAAAACTTAAAGTATTAAAAGATTTCACAATTAAGTGGGAAAAGCACAAAAAGGCCTTGATGGGAAAGGAATTATCTGAGATTGAACAAGAAGTGGAATACCTTATGAACAGAGGTGTTGATTATGAACTTACTTTGAATGAGCTCACCAAACTCTCTACATTGGAGAGTCCGAAAATGAAAATACTCCTCACGCAAGAAGAAACCTGGCGATTGAAGAGCAGAGCAACCTGGCTCAAAGCGGGAGATATGAATACAAAATTCTTTCATCAGTTCGCTGACTCCCGTCGGATGCAAAACACAATCTAGGACTTGAATGATCATTTGGGTCGGCGGATAAGGGGGGAGGAGAACTTGATGAATGAGGCTGTATATCACTTTCAGGAGTATTTTCGTGATCCAAAAAACACTACTCTGATTGAGAAATTCAAAATTATAAAGGAATATCCACGTATGTTCAATGAGGAGGAGGGTGACAATATCTTCCTGGATGTCACGCTGGATGAAGTGGAAAAAACTCTGCGGGGGTTTGCAAAAGACAAATCCCCGGGGCCGGATGGATGGACTGTTGAGATCTTCCTTCACAATTTCGACATCATGGGCGAAGAACTTCGGATGGTTGTGGATGAATCTCGTAAAATTGGTATGGTCTCTGGAGCAATAAACTCTACATATCTGGCTCTCATTCCGAAGACTTCCCATCCAAACAACTTTGATGATTTCAGACCAATTGCGTTATGCAATCTGGTCTATAAGATTATTGCTAAGATTATTGCTGAAAGAATCAAACCTGTGCTATCTCGACACATATCCAAGGAACAATATGGCTTCCTTAGTGGGAGACAGATCCATGATGCTGTGGGGGTGACTCAGGAAATTTTTCACACCATCAAGCAGAGGCGGATTGATGCCCTAATTCTCCAATTGGACCTGGTGAAAGCTTATGATAAGGTCGATTGGACCTTTCTGAGATTAATTCTTATCCAGATCGGCCTGCCATGGAAGGTTATGAGATGGATTATGGCATGTATTAACTCTATCAACTATGCTATCCTGATCAACGGTCTTCCTACAGAGACCATCCCAGCAGCCACATCCCATGTCCATACAAGCCTGTCAGCGTCTTCAGAGAGCCTTAAATTAGATTGATACAACGGTTTAATATAGTCCTCCCATTCAAGCCCCAACGATCCCGTCAGACCCATCTGTGCAGCCGAGAGCCATCGAGGACGACCGTCACCTAGAATCCTGGCTGATGGAGGCAGCAGTTCTGTGAAAAATATAGAATCGGTATAAATGATGGACTTTTTAAGTCTCTATGGGTAGGTAAACCTGAGTTTGGTTTCTAATAATAAGTTTATAGATATGTTATGATTAGAGATTTGATTTTTACTATTATTTTGGTTTAAGTTTTTTATCAATCTTTATATGTCTTGTCACAACAAATGTGGAGAGTTGTATTAGAAAGTAACTATAGGTCTTTTTGTTGTGTCTAGAAGTATTTACCTTTTTAAAATTACATTGGCTAATGCAATAACCACTGTGCTAACACTTAGACTTGTTACGCTTCTTCGCGACTTCGCGACATTAACCTAATAAAAAGGACACAATTTTGAATAAGCATTTTTTATGTCTTCGACATATTGTTTTCGAGTTGAGGTATTAATTTGGGTTGATTTCCAATTTTTTTGAAAGGGACAAAGGTATGTGTAAAGTTTCGTTTTTATAAATTTATTTTATTTTTTATAAATTATATTTATTTTGTTTTTCATTGACACCGTGTTGGTGACACTCCCCTGGGGTCTTGTGCCCCAGGACCCGGCGGTGCATTTGCGTCATCCAGGTCTTGGCGAGCGTACCCAACATTAATAGCAATGTCATTCATCTCAGCTTAACTCCACTCTATCTTCTCAGCTCCGTGTCTATCATCTTGACGTCTATCATGACTACTGCCTAAGAAAGCTCCACGTCTACTCCGCGTTTATCATCTTGACGTCTGTCATGAGTACTGCCTAAGCAAGCTCCACGTATACTCAGTGTCTATCATCTCGAGGTCTGTCATGAGTACTGTCGGGAGTATTGTCAGGCCTGCTTCTCTACGAAACTAGCAATCCGGCTTTGGCCTTAATTAGCATGAACGAGGACTGCATTCCTGCTATTTCCTGCTAATTAATGTGAGACATGTTAATTCCTCATGTATTCTGTCATATTGAAACAAAAATGGAGTGTTATCCACTGCTATTGTGTAAATGGGCAGAGGATCGACTGTAGTACACCATCGGACACAGCGTTGCGAGCTCCCTGCTAAGGCGAGCCTTACAATAGTTTGGATCTCCCAAGAGGTTATCGTGGGCTTCTTGTTGTAGCGGGCGAGTTTCGATGCCTCACCGACTAACTTCTCAAAGATGTCATCGATGAAGCTGTTCATTATCCCCATGGCCTTGCTCGATATACCGATATTAGGATGAACTTGCCTCAGGACCTTGAAATGTGTTTCTTCTTTCCCTTCTTCTCACCAGCTTCCTTCAATAGTTCTTCCCAGCCTTGGGGCAGCAGGCTTCTTCTCAGCAGCAGGGAACTTCTCTGCCATGGGCTTCTTCTCAGCTAGTTTCTTCAATGCCCTGGGAGCCATTGCTCCTGTGTAGTACATGTTTTAAATAGAAGAATCTAACATGTAATAATCAATTTGAATTTGTGCATGTTAGAGATAATGTTTATCTCTTAAGGATGTGTTGGAGATTCTCTACCTAATGTGCTGTGTGGTTGAGATATTCTCTCAACCTCTCATGACTATATTTGGAATAAGTTAGATCTCATCACCGTACTCTCGACTCTATATATTGGAGTCTCCATGTATTGTAAAACATAGTTTATTATAATAGAATTCAGTCTTGTGTGTTACAATGTCTGCTCTCTCTAATTTCAAGTTGGTATCAGAGATGGACTGAGCATGGCTCCCTCACGGGAGTGCTCAAGACTATGAGAGAGAGGAGAACATTGTTTTAGCTGTGTGTACAAGAGTGGCTAGTTGTGTGTTGTTGCGCTGAGCTGTTGAGGCATGATATAAGAGGGTGCCGTATTTCTACTCACGGGGTTGTGAGACCCGACTTAAAGGAGATCGCAACATCTACTTGTTGGATATCATGACCTAAGATCATTGCCTGACCGAGGTGTAAAATGTGAGAGAGGATAGCCCATGTTGCGTGGGGTTGAGTGACCTATTGGTGGCACTGTTGAAGCCAAAGTTGAAAGCCAACTGAGAGGGATCTGCTGCGAGGCCGTGAAAGTTGTGGTGAGCTCTGTCTCACCTCCAGTGTAGGCCACTGCGGCCTGCTGTGTTGTTGTCTCCCTTATTTGGCTAGTGGAAGAGCTGAGGTATTCAGCCTATCCGTGAAGCATCATATCCCTGCAATATGAGCTACTACAGGTCTGTGCAGGAAACACAGAAATTGTTGTGGAAGGAAGTTGTGGCCTATAAAGAAAGCCGTTGCTGGTGGAATTGATTCCACTGTTATCTGAATGTGACGTTCTTGTTCCTCTCATCAATTTGTGAAGTTCAGTTCCTTGAATGATGCAATAGCTGCGTGAGGCATTGAGGAAGCCACTGTAGTGGGCCATTGCTGAGAAGGAGGAGAAGAACGTATCGTTCCAGATTGTTGCGAAGGAGAATATCTATCTCTAGAAGTTGAAGACCGGAGCCGCCCTGCACAGTGCAAAGTGCTGAGTCCATTTTCCATCAAATGTGAGAAGCCGTGAGTTGTATCACTCCTACCCAGAACTTCTGGTGAAGAGCGATCTTCCAGAAGAATTGTTGTTGAGGGTTAAGTGGAGACAGACCTGGGCAGAGCTGCCATCAAAGAAAGCCCCATATCAGTTTGACCCTATTAGAGGATAGCCACAAAGGGAAGTTGTCATTTGGGAGAGCGCTTCCATAAGGAGATTGCTGTGTGAAAAGGGTTGCAGATCCACAGATCATTGTTGTTCTCTTGTAGATCATCAGGTGACATTGCTAAAGGGACGAAGTTGGTAGCCACTGCATGAGGGAGAACTGTAGTGTTGTTGGAGATTTCCTGAGTTGCTGAGGTTATTCATTGTTGAAGATCGCTGCATATAGTACTGCCACGGTGTGAGATTGGAAGCCTGAAGCCGTCAAGGAGCTACCATCGCTGTTGGAGGTCCACCGTAAGAGAAATCTGTGTGTGAAGAGTGAACCACTGTGGAAGAGATACGACATGCTACTTCTGGAGATAAATCTGCAGCAACTGTGAAGAAAATCACTACTGATTGGAGGAACCGATATACAAACAGACCAGGCATCTGCTATGAATAACATCTGCTACGAAGATAGGTGACTTGCACGTAAAAGGGTTGATAGTGCAGTTGTTGAATCATTTGTGTAGAGCCACCACGATTGCTGAGGAAACCGCTGCTCATAAGTTTACAGCCATTGTTTGAAGGGTTGAGATCGTTCCTGTGTGAAGAGGAAAGCCAAGCTTCCTTGAAGGGAGCATCTCATCGCTGCCATCATTTGATCTGCGAACTAGAACCGGCGTATGTGGGGTCACTGCGAAGGAGGAATTGAAGGCGTTGATCGTTGAAAGGAGGAATTGAAGTGTTTGATCACTGCCACCAACAGGATTAAGAAGCGCCGCAGCTGTAAGGATTCATCCAACGCTCCAACACTCCGAACTGCATAAGAATCCATGTCGTATGTGTAACTCTGGTATTTTCTTGGAGTGCACAAAAGAAAGAGCGGAATGCACAAGTTTATTTGCCACCAGATTGGCAGGTTGGCATCCCGACAAGGTTCCTGCGAAGGTCACCCGCGTCTATTTCAGGAAAACGACGCAGCTCCCATGAAGCCAAATTGTGGCATTGACACAGTTCTCCTATGCAATGATCACGTCAATTAACCAACACTTGAAGGTAAAGGGACAAGCCACTGCGAAGAACGCAGAAGGTAGAGGCTGCAGTATGGAAGAGTAAAGTCGTCGCTGCTTCAGATCCTGAAAGGAGCCTCCTTGTTAGCCATGATCTGTTGTACATTAGTTGCAGCAGTAACTATAGGTGAAGCCATTTACTGGAGGTGATTCAAGCATTTCTCTGAAGGTTGTTGATTGTTGCTGTGGGAAAGTATTCTTTCTTTGGCTAGATGCTTAGTTCAATTGTGTGAAGTTTTGTGTGTGAGTTTTATTGTGTGGATTCCCTTAATGGTATGTAAAAGGTTATATTCATCTTGGTCATCAATGAAATGATGAGATGCATATGTAATGGGTTTGCAATTTTTATGAGCATTTAGTACCTGAATTATTGTAAGGGGTGCATGATCGGTTATACCCGACATCCCAGAATTTTTTGGTCAAAAATTGTAAAGCTTAGCCATTATTAGGCAAGCTGATTTCCCCATGTTGTTGTAAGACCTGTCCCAAGTGTTCAGGCATACGTGTTGTGGTGCGTAATTGCACTGGGTTATCCCTCTTATTCATAGAGTGGATGTGTTATCAAGTTGTGGAATAGACCACTGTGAGCAGTACGGGGGTGACAGGTGTACCCATAGCCCGAACTTGATGAAGGTCGAAGAAGCAAGAGTCTTCGATTCAAGGGGGAAAGTTGAGATGGAAGAATCTCAGAGTATGACGGACCAAATTATGATTAAGGGAGAATTTAACATTGATGAACCATGTAGCTGAAAAGGATTCCTAGAGAACTGGCAGTTACAGCGGCTGAGCACCCATGTATTCCGGTAGATGGATTTATTTTCATATGGACTTCAATAATCAGATGCAGGTACAAGAAAAAGTTCTTGATAAAACCCAAAGTGATGAAAGCCTCAGCAAATGCATATGGAGACCAAGACTACTCTATAAGAAGATTAGAGATAAACATTAAGGGAGGATGTTAGAGATAATGTTTATCTCTTAAGGATGTGTTGGAGATTCTCTACCTAATGTGCTGTGTGGTTGAGATATTCTCTCAACCTCTCATGACTATATTTGGAATAAGTTAGATCTCATCACAGTACACTCGACTCTATATATTGGAGTCTCCATGTATTGTAAAACATAGTTTATTATAATAGAATTCAGTCTTGTGTGTTACAATGTCTGCTCTCTCTAATTTCAAGTGTGCATCCAGGTGGAGTATTCACATCTATCCCTGCTGGTGTGAATATGCCGAAATTTTGTTTTGTCACTGTCATAAGAGTTTGAGGAGTTGTGTGCATAGTAAACCTACAGTTTTTAATTTGATGAAGCAGGTTATCCATGTGCTATATTATACGTATATATCAACATAATATTATTTATTTTTGCTTTGACATAGACAAAGAGTTGTTTTTCGGTGACCTCTCATTATTGAGAAAACAGAAATGTGGATACAGTTTTGGATTTGGTTCCATATGTAAATAATCCAAATCTGAATAGAGCAATATAAGAAGCCTAAACTCATTCATGTACCAAGAAGTTTTGATTACAAAGAGAACACAACCCTTCTTTGAGGCAATTCCTATCTCAATTGTACGTTTGGAAGAGGGATCGACATGTCACAGCGCTATTCAATTTCTGCTAAGACTAGTTTTTTTTCCTTGTTGAGTTGTAACCGCTCCTTCACATGCATGCTCACTTGGATAATGTCCATTACTTGAATCCTACGTGAATAAAATATTTTGTTTACATTTCCCAATAAAAAATTCATTTGAATTCACAAAAATTTTAAGACACATCTATTGAGGAAAGAAGGAAAATAAATATTGAGGAAATAAGGAAAATAAAGCTGTTGTCGAATCTCAAAAACTTGACAGCTTTACAGATCTAACCTGCTACCCAATTTCTATGTACATTAAAAACTGTGATGTGAAGAACATATGGCAGAAATGGTAAATAATTTCCAATAAATGGATAATTAATTCAACATAGGAAGATGAATCGTTGTCAGTTGCTATTTATTTTCATTAACGGCACACGCCATGGTTCTAAGTCAGAGTTCAATTCCAAATTTTCAATATAAGTAAATATCGCCATGAGTTGTCATTAATAATCTATTTTTTAAATTTATCAAATTTAAAATTGTAATTAATTGGTTAATGGTATGAAATCTAGACATATGTGGCAGAGTAGTTATTTAAGATGGAGTGATTTTTTGTAAATAGTGATAAAGTCGATTTTCATTTGCAGATAACAATGATTAATGAGTATCCAAACTATTTATTGACAATTAGATTTGATTAATTTGGTTACCTTCTTCAAAAAAATTATCATTTTAAATTGTTTTTTCAAAACAAAGATAAAAAATTAACTTCATTTTTTCACAAAAATGAAAATTATATTTTTCATAAAACATTTTTAACTTATATCAAAATATAATTCCATACATTCACTTCCCATGATGGCCATTCTTGCTAATTTTTTGTTTTTGGCTTCTAATTGTTTGCTTATTAGGAGTTTGATTAATATGAAATTTAAACCTATAAAACATTTTTTAAAATAATTTTTAACCAGTATTAAATTTACTTGGAACAGATTATAAATTTACATATTTATATTCCATAATCAATAATAATTATTATTGATATTAATTTTTTATGTGTTTATTTATAGAAGTTATGTAAAAGTAAGTTTTCAACATTTTTATAAGTATTTAAAAAAAATGATAATGATGATTGTTATTAATATGATCAACTTTAATCTTAAATATGAAAAAGTATTTTCAATTGCAACTCTTTTAATATCATAAAGATGACAAATTCTTTCATCTTCTATGACAAATTATTTATTCCTTTTTATTTCATTTTAACAATATCTATTTTCTTCTTTATGCTAGTTAAAATATAAAGAATATTTCCACATCTGGATTAGAGTTAGCAAATAAAACTTTTAACAATTGCAAACCATCAACCAAAGAAGATGCAATGTCGAAGACATTGCCACCTCGTGGCTCTTGTTTAAATTATATTTGCAGCATTATGTATATAGATAATACTTAACCTCACAACATATGTATATACATAATAATCATTCAATGGTACTTGGAACAATGCAATATAAATCCTTTACATTCAATTTTGTAGTTTCTCAAAACGTTTGAATTTAATGCAATCAATATAATCTTCCAAAGTGCAGTACAATATGTTCAATTATATAACTAGATAATATAAATTTCAATCAATAATGACTTAATTTAGGTTGGTCATTCAATGGCCCTTTGTTGTTTTCTTTGGCAGTATTACAAATGTTCTCAATAGGATACTAATAGTCCTTTAACCGAGGTAGTAAAATGTGTATTCAAATACCAAAACTCCCTCAAAATGTAAATAATGTGATAGACAAAAGAAATTCATCTTCGTTTAATTAAAAATCCAATTATCATGTTGGCCCTTCACAATGTTTTCTTTTCATGTAAATATCTTGGAGAAACCCCTAGGCACTTCCCCTCATTTTGAGGATGGTACCCAAGGTAAACCCTAGATTATTTAGGGCACAAGGCCAAGTCAACAACAAGGCTCAAATCCTTTACAACAGTAGACTCATTATGAGCTCAACATGTCACTTAAGGGAATATAACATGGGTGGGGAGGATAACACTCCATCCCATAACCACTCAAGCTAGACCCAATTGATAGGCCCTTCACAGTTATATGTTCAAAAACAAGAAATATACAACATTCCTAGTAAAAAACTCAACCAAGAATAGAACCCAGCAAATGCTTTCAATGCCATAAAATTTATTTTTCCATACAAGTTTTCCAAGTACAAAAACGTATGGATTTTTCTAAAAAGATACTGAATTAATTACAATGCAAGACTCAAAGACCCATAAAACCCTCTTCAAATTCCCTTGAAAATCCAAATTTTCCACCGAGAAGTGGCAGACAAGCCACTAAAGAATAGACTGCTACTTTTCTGAAGGATAGACATGGTCTAATTGCTAGTTTCTCTAAAGAAGGTCATGGTCAACTATGTTTGTACAAAAAAAATATAAAATGTTTTTGGAAATTTTAATAATTAGTCAAATGACTTAAGGTTTTCTACAGAGGTCCAGACTACTTGGGAGACCATCTTGGTGAATCTAAATAGACATTTATAATGCTTGGGAGACCTTATTAGTGACTATAAATAAAGGTTTTAACTTCTATAACAAGATAAATTTTATGGGGATTTAGAGATTCAAATCTCAAGGAAAAATTTAGAATGTTAAAAAATAAAAATACACTTAATTAAATTTGTAGACTATCATACATTTTCCTAGATGACTATAGATGTTATCACTGTCAAGTATTTATCCCCAAGATTTCACCAAGAGGATTCTTCAAAAAATTACTCCAAGCTACAAGAATTGTAAATTGCAATACGCTTACTAGCTGACCACCTGCCATATCCTCAGGGTACTCTTTTTCCCCTAGAACCCCTGGGTTGCAACAAGTTGTGTGAAGAGAGTACAGTTATTCACAAGAAGAATGTGTAGCTCCTCTATAGCATATTTGTTTCCTAAGAAACAATTTATAGGCGTGGAGGTCCGGTCAGGAAATATAGATCACCCCACTCTCAAGTGTGTAAGAAAGAATGAGGTTGCTAGTACCTTTCTGAACCCACAAAAATATCTGCAAGCAATATATTGCTTAAAAATGCACAGACCTTACCCCCCTCCAAAATCGAACTTATGATATCCAAGGAGATAACACATGTTCTTAACTGTCATGCCCACTTAGGTGATATAGTTCTCTATAGAATATGAGGCACCCCACCTCCAAGATAATGGCACAAATATTGAGACCAAACTCGCAACCACATCACCATGAAAATTTTGAGCATTAGGACAACCATCTAGCATTAGGGTGCAAAAGATGAGCTCTTAAGACCAACCCTCTCTTCTTATACAACCCTTGAGACTTATGCAAGTTTCCATTCTCATACAAAAATGCTAATTATTTAGTGACTTAATGCATAATTTTTTCATATTCCCCCACACACATCACCTCCATGTACATTTGGTAATTTTAAAAATACATAAATAAATATTATTCACCACATTCCAACTATAATTCATATTTCTACTCCTAGATGTTTCTTTGATCCTTGTCTTTTTGCTAATTGACTAGATTCACATGAAATTATTTTTTTTCTGTACAAATAAAATTCTAATTAAATTTCATTTTATTTCCAACTCCTAAGTACTTTTCCATACCAAGGTGAGTCTAATCTCACTTTTCTAATTTTACAAAAGAGGTATACATTAACAATCAAGGAATAGATACACTTTTTCATTTCATTATGCCAAAATAATTATGCAAGTCAAACGATACTTTCATCCCAAAGTATATGCATGTATGCATATACAAAACAAAGTCGATGCCAAGGATGAGATCAACTTAACTTAGAGCCTTCAAGTATCTAGCACCAAGAGCTAGGAAAGTGTTCACTAAAACTCTTCAAGTACCTTGTACCAAGAGTTAGGCATGATCACTACAACTCTTCAAGTGCATATAATTGATACCAATGGTGAGACCAAGTTAAATCGAGACCTTCAAGTGTCAATTTTTCATTCTGGGGGAAAAGTGACACAATTGAGACCTAGTTAACCCAACTCATTTACATTTGGTGAGAGACTAACGGTTATTAAGGAATAATTGTTAAAACCATACTGTATTCCCCTTAGTATATCCTTGTAAGTAATTGAATATGTAGCCTACCCTTGTGGCAATGTGTAACCTATAGGAAAAAACATGTGTTTTTCAACCTATTACATAAAAATGACTACTAGTAGGTAGGAATTGACAACCTATGTCAAGTCCCCTCCCGCGGACCCAATTCGAGGAAGGGAACATGATGCCAATCTCTGGGGATTTTACATAAACTCATCCCGAATCATTAGATTCATACGAATTAAAACCAATGTGTGCAGATGCAGTTCAATAAACATGCACAGCGAAAATAAACAAATCGTCCACACACATTTCATATGCATACGAAATATCAATATAATCATCAAATTATAACATTTCAGAAGTAAAACATATAGACAGAGAAACACTTATCTTTATGGTGAAATGGTCCCAAGCAACTAGCTATGTCACTACAACGTTCCTCCCAACCATAGGCCAGTTGTGTTCATCAATTCTCTCAACACAACTGCCACCCCCGAGCTGGGCATGATTCTTACAAGGCAAAGGGGACATTCAGCTCATACACAACCCATTAATCATTTCATCTAAGCCAAGACAGTCCATAGCTGGGTTTATCAGGCTACATTTAAACCCTAGATGCTTGCTCAAGCTCAAGCCAAAACAATGGATTTACCAACAGGACGGCCATGGGTTTTCCCCAAATTGTTTCCAACCAAAAACGAGTTGTGGGATGGGGAAAAACATTCACAGGGAGGAAAAAACGGTTTCTCCCCAACTATCTAAGCATTTAACAGCCAAAATGGTCTCTATGGAACCCCAATTCAATTCCCCCTTTTTCCCCACTGGTATACAACACAAGAACACCCTTCTCCCAGCTGAGAATGAAGGAAAACATAGGAAAACCTGGCTAGAAAATGCCCAGGTAGCTCCAAACTTGTGAGAGAGAGAAACTGGTTGATGGGTAATGACTTGGGGAGCAATTCATGGCTCTTTTCTTGCCCAGAGAGAAAAACACATTTTTCCATGCACAGTGGCTTGCCCATACTCGAATTTGGACAGCCATACCTCCCATTCCCCAAGGCATTAACTACCTCAACCAACTCTTGGTAGAAATGAATGATTGGGTACAAAATTCAACATGGGTAGTTGAGGGTTTTATGGGTTCTCTCATTGACACTTGGCTTGACTTGATTGGTTCAAGGGTTTGAATGTTTCCCTTCCAATTCCTTGTAAAATCATGCCCCCATCTCTTGTTGCATTGCATAGCTAGTTGTGGGTATTTTATTAAAATGCATATTTACATGATATTCACAATTCCATTGTGTCTGACTAGCACGTAAACCATATGAACAAAAAATCGATGGCGGGGCCTTGGCCTTGAGCTCCTCACCATGATTTTATAATAATATTACATCATTTACAATTTTAATGCAATAGAGTCAAAATCGAGACATTACAACCTATATATCCTCTACCCAATGGTAGTCATGTCATAATTATTCAATATACAACCAATTTTCCATCTATAAACTTAATTGGAAATTATTATTCATATATTTGCACACATCTAGAGACAAACACATCAAATAGTACTATCAAATAATCATGAATAAAAAAGGAAACAATATACACATGGCAATCACCAATATTTGTACCCCATCTTTGGTGCACATATTTTGACTCAATCTAGAGTCCATATGAACTCGTGGTTCTTCCTGTTAGACTTGAATAACCACTAGCAGCATAACATAATATAGAAAATTCCATCATATAAACATGTATTCATTTTCAATATTCCATGGAATTACTTATCACTAACATTTTATATCACATATATTACTCTTAGACATGCATACATCAATATCAAGATATATTCAACCTACTCATATGCCAAAATAATTCATCACATCGTATAGCATAATCTAGTCATCTTATGCCATTAGAAGGATATCAAAACATAAGCCATAATTCACAAACACAAACACATACATCAAACAATAATAAAACCAAATCAAATCAAAATTCTATATCACATCATATAAAGGTGTATCTATTAAACAACCGAATCATTCTTGAAAATAGAATACCCTCAAATAATAACAAGCTATCACTCAAATAAATTCAAAGTAGAAGAGGACACTACATACACCTCCTCTTTAGAACATTTTGTCCCAAAGTTCTAAAACAAATACGGAAATCGTTCATGCATCTCAATTGCATCCCTCCAAGCCTTTGAACTGGGACTATAGCTATCCTATTGGACCTTTATCTAGATGACCAAATGAAATTAAAGTTATCAAGTTCACCGATCAAATATGTGTATTGATTTTTCCTTCAAGGCCACCTCTCTCAACATGTGCAAATTAATCAAATATAACAGGAGAAGGATCTGGGGGACAATGGTGCAAAACATAAACATGAAAAACATCATGCATATAACCTAAATATGATCGCAATGCAAGACCATAAGAAACCAGTCCTAACCTTTCAGTAACCTTAAATAGTCCCATGTACCATGGTGACAAATTGCCTCCCTTGCAAAATTTAACAGAACTATTTTCTAGTCTAACTTGTGAAGACACTTTGTCCCCTTGTTTATAAACTCTATCAACTCTATGTGCATCCACATACATTATAAAAGAATGTGGTTATATTACCCTATTCTTAGTCAAATTGATCCTATTCTTACTTGACTAATCCTAATATAAGGGTACTAACTTTAAGTCAGTTGTTATCACAACTCAAGTAAACACACTCAATAATATATTATAACAAACATAAGGCTTATGCATCATGTAATATCCCCAATTAAAAAATAGGAATATTAACTCCAACTTTTCAACAGGGGTTCAATTGACTCTCAAATTTCTTCAACAACAATGGCTTATGAAGTGTTCTAGTTTCAACAAAGAGGAATGTATTTATAATTTAGGATTCGAATAATGATGTGAATCCCATTAAATATACTTTGAAATCGCTATAATTTACCCCAATCAGATCTGATATATAGTTTTGTTAGTTGGGTATTAAGTCTGGTTTGGAGCTTTCTTTAAACATTTTGTATGCAACCTCTTTATCATGAATATTGAAGCATGGAAAGTACAAATCACATCACCATATTCAAAGGAGGAGATCTTGACTCAATGAACAACATGAATGATGTATATTTTTCAGTTTTTGTCAAGCATGAACAACTCCATAAGCATCAATTCAAATATGAGAGGACTAGCTCGAATTTTACCACAAGGACTAACTGATTTCCAACTTGACCCAAACACTTCCTAATCAGCCCAAATATTTCCTAATAGCTCCAAATTGACCCTAAAACTCCCAAATCAAGCTAAATATCCCACCAACCAGCTTCAAGGAACTAATATGAAATTTTAATACACATTACATAAAGATTACACAACCAAAAATTTAGATCTATGCATATTTCAACCATCAACAGGGATATCATAGCATAATATGATAAAATCATTGTGAATATTTATTATGAATGGATGGGTGTAGTAAAAATATTGATATGGACAACACTCAGAGTTTAATGGTTCTTACAACAGCTCAAAATCCAAGAATTATAGAGATAGAAATGTAGAGGTGTGCCCCTCCACCAGAAGAGATGTCAAATAAAGTAGATCCATTAAAATGATGATATCTCAGGCATACATAAAAAAATGGGTGCAAAAAAAAGGTGTTCAATACTGAAAATGGTGCTCCAGACACAATGGAACGGGTCTCATAACCCATAAATGCATAGAACTACTAGAACCAAAATTCCATTCTTGGCCCATCTACACGGTTCCAAGCTCTAAATCAATAGAAAGCATCTCCAAATGATAGATTTTCCTCCCAAATCATTCCCTCAGTCATATGTACATGATATCCATCCCAAGAGATATGTATGCAATACAAATGGAATCCACTGGCGTGCCCTCCAATCTCTGAAAACAATGGCAACTAACACTATGTGAGAGCAAGTGCGCCCTCCACACCGGAAACACTAGAAAACAAACACAATGGAAACACCAGAATACTAATTAATCTTTATATATGCAATAAAACTCACAACATACTCTAGTTAATGAATCTCAGTATAAATATCTGGATGATCTTTCTCAACACCTGCAATGAATCCCAAATGAAGGGATATGTGATGATCTCTCCTCTCACACTAGCTAGGGTAGAATCTTTCACCACCGAAACTAGCCACAAATTCAAGGGAACATCTCCCAACCTTAAAATCCATAAGAGTTCTTCAATTCAAAATAACAAATGCAAAATTTTCCCAATAGGTGCCCTCACTCTTCTTTTATAACTCTCAATTCTCTTCTAGAGACTTCTCTCTCAAAAATATCAATAAATATTATTTTTATGAGATAATGATCCTTTGGGACACCATAACTATCCCTATAATGTTATTTTGGATTTATGTAGACATTGATCCTCTTTTAAATTCGAATTTGGAGATGCTTCCTTGATTTAGTGGGAGTTACAACTCCCCTTGGGCCCACTCTACCCTCGTGCGCCTTCCTTGGGCTATATTTAGTATCTACTTTTTCATAATTTGTCATAGATTCTTGTTATAGAATCTTTCATAGATTGTCATACATGCCTTCCTCATTTAGTTGGATTTTAAATCACTTGGACTCCCTCCTTCACTAATGCGCCCCTCTAGCTATTTTTAGCCAAATGCCTCTTCATGAAACTTCTTGGGAGTTACTCTTCCTTAGAATCCAAATTTGTGGATGCTCTCCTTTATTTGGGGGTGTTACAACTTCCTTTTGGACCCACTTTATCCTCCTACTCACCCTCCTTGGATGACTTGGACCATTGCCACCTCATTTATGAATATTTGGCCATTTTATTACAAACATTGTGATCCACATCACCCCTTCTAGTCTTTGAATTTAAATTTGCAAAATTACTATAGGCTGTGATATTCCAAATTTAATTATTTTTCTCAAATGGTTAATAATCAAAATTTGGGGACATTACAGTCCTCCCCACCCAAGATTTCTTGCCCTCAAGCAATTTTAAAACTGAATGTGGTAATTACCTGTTTTCTATCCCCAAATTAATGCACAAACCATTTCTTTGCCTCATTCTTTGGTGGTGATTATTTATATGGTTTTAGCTTCAAGTGGACCAAATCACCAAATCTATTCTCCACAAACTGAACCACACGAAAACTAAAAAATGATATCATGGTTCCCAACCAATTAGAAGGAGGTAAAATATCCCCTACTCAATGTATGGTTCTGCAAGGTACTAACATAGGAAGCCTTCTGATTCTGCCACCACTCGATCAGCACCTCGAAGAATTGGTATACTAAAAATACAAACATATGAAGGCCAAAACTAACTCTCACCTCTAGATTTTGTTGAACTATCCAACATTGGAATTCCAAATCCCAAGCTAATATCAAAGAGGGACCACCATGTTGCCGCTGCACCACTCTGATCATAACCATCCCATTTTCATACTATGTCTGCATCCTCCTCCCCTAGATCTCCAAGCTAAAATATATGTAAAGGTTGAACCTACCACCATGGATAGTGGCCTACATAGACATCCAAGTGAGGTCTAAAATCCTATTGTCATATTCTATCATGAATATTGGAAAATGTAGTTTGTCCTGATATCTAGTCATGATTATGGGCTTCTCATGAACTCTAATCATCCCCTCAAGAGATAGCTCGATTCCACACACTACTCTATAGTTAACCTAGATGAAACAATTGAGTCCAAGAATGATCCCAGGGTCCCAAATGAACCTACGAACTCCATAGTACCTATTGCATCCCCTGTTTCACTGCATAGTACCAAAACAAAGAACCTCCTGAAGTCTCCCAAGCCACAAAGTAGCAAAACACTGTATCCATCTCCCATAAAGTATCCCAGTAAGGACTATAATCCCCTTCTCTACCAAGATGGACTCCTGAAAGTGATGGCTAGCTCTCTCTCCTATGCTAGCTATTGATTGTTGAACCAAGCAATTCTTGGATCCCACTGTTGATGTTTCACCCCTCCAATCATAATTGTCATCTAGGACAATCTATCACTCTGAGGAATGCCAGGATCCCACCACCAAATTGGAATTTCATCACTCCCAATGTTTATTAGAACCTCTATGATCCTCTCTAATGAAATATGAAGCTCCTCTTGTGAAATTTGCACACTGGTCATGTGGCTCACATCAATGTCACCTGTCCCATCCAACTAAATTGGGTGGAAATCCCATGTCCTACTATGTATAATGAAGGCATCAAACAACAACAATAGATGACTTTGATGCTACTCACAAGACTCAACACTGACTGGTATGATCTAACCCCGATGTGTATCCATATCTGTCATACATCTATCCACCAAATCCATGGATGGGTATCCTCCTCTACTGGATGGTCCATATGGAATGTACCCATCTACCTCCTCCATGGCTAAGTCTCTCTCCCAAAGAGTAGCTCATGATCCTCCCGATTCACAACAAGTTCCTGGCCAACATACTCCATGTTAATTCTCTCCCCAATCACCTTCAATTCTGAATGCTCTCCATGCTCAATCCTCACATGAGGTTCCTCCATCAACTCATAAATGCAATCAACCATGTACAACTAATTATCTGAGTTATAGGAGGAAATATGGAATCCAACTAACTCCTCGCAAAGATGCTCAACCTCCATTGCCTTGTCTTCAACAAACTTTAGAGCAAGGTCCCTTCCCATAAACAGTTGTAAGTAATCTAATTTCATCCTTTCCAATTCCTTTTTAATGATGCACAATTGGGTACTAGTGACCCCTTCAAAAAAAACTTTATGTCTCTCCTCCAACTAATTCCTCCACATAAGGTCTTCAATAAATCTATGTGTACCATCAGTCCTTGTCAATACTTGCAACATCTTCTCCTCTATGACTAGAAGCTGGCTTGGTAAGTCATGGAATGTCATCCTATCAACATTGTGTATATTGTCACATAAAGGATCATACAACTCATGTGGATCATGGAAACTCTCATTTATTGCTTTATCCCTTTCATTGTCTTCCTCTAACCCAACATCCTTCGTATGGATATCTAAGGGCTCAACTTCTATACCTTCTTCCCCTAGAATAAATGTGGTTCCTCTTGGTTGTTTTACTTGGGTTGCCAACAATACTACCTCATTAACTCCTGGTAACCACTCATTGCTCAAGGTTTGTGTCGTGTTCACATTTTCTAATGGACTATGTACAAAATTAGAAATTTTTTGGCATGAATCCACAACACACAATTCATCTTTAACACCGACATTGTGAGTATCAGCATTCAAAGATTCTGCAATACCATCATCCTTACATCAAATGGTTTCTATATCATGCTGCTGCAAGGAAGTATGATTGCTGCAAAAATCAAAATTGTTAAGATACCTTAATGTTACTATAGTTTCAACATTCCCATGTGGTCCATCCATGGTAGCATGCTCCTCCACTTTGTGTTCAACCTGTAGACTCACAGTTGCAATATTTGATTCCTTTTGATCCAAACTCTCGTATGGCTGGAGAGAGTTTGTGGATGTGGCTTCATTTTCTTTAGGAAATCCACATGGTGACTTATTTTTTTTCTCCTTGTCAATATTAGAAGGATGAAAAAATTACAAGGGATTCATTGCTTCTTGATCCAAGCTTATAATAGGAACCTTTGGTTGCTCTATTTGTAAAGACACCAAACATCCTCTCCACAATTCGAGAAGCAGAGCATTCGGGTAGCCATTAGAGAATTTTTGAGGTCTAAAATGGGCCTCCTAAGGAAAATTATAAAATAATAGTGCAAATAATAAAATAATATTAACATACCTCATTAAATTTTGGAGGAAAAAAGATGAAAACTACTTTTCCAACTCGTATTTTCAACTTTTCTCCTTGTATATTCACTCAAATTTTGAGCAATAACTCTTATTGGATGTGGAATTCAATTCTGCATCCAATGAGTACCCACATGACATACTTTTGATGGACCCCACTCCCCAAAAAACAACAAATTCATGAAAAAATGTGATGATGAGGAGCACTCGTTGGATAGGGAATTCAATTCTGCATCCAACAAGTATCCAAATGACATACTTTTGATGGACCTTGCTCCCCGAAAAACAAAAAATTCATGAACAAATGTGATGATGATGTCATCATCACATTTTTCATGAATTTGTTGTTTCTCGGGGAGCGGGGTCCATCAAAAATATGTCGTGTGGGTACTCGTTGAATGTGGAATTGGATTCCCCATCCAATGAGTGCTCCTGCTCAAAATTTGAGTGAATATATAGGGAGATAAGTTGAAAATATGAGTTGAAAAAGTAATTTTTTCACGTTTTCACCTTTTTACCCAAAAATGGTGATTCATCCCCCATGGTTGACATCATCATCTTGAATCCTATTGGTGATATTTGTTGCACAATATTATTATTTTGGGGCCCATTTTTTACCTCAAAATTTCTCTAATGAAGGATTTACACCAGTGAAAATTATGCTCTAACTCGTGATGTGTCTTGTCGGATTTCTTCAATTACTTCTCATGGCCCTTCATGAACCTTTCCCACTCAATATTATCCTCCTCTATGGGCAAGGCAGGTAGAAAAGTAGGTAACAATATGACATCTACAAATATAGCCATTGATGCAATATTTCTTCCTCACACTTGATGCACTTCGTCTTTTGAAAGTTCTGATCTCAAATTTTCTTCAAAATTCCTCTTGAGTTCCCACAGTTTTCGAGGAACATGCTCTGATACCATTGTCATATCCCCAATTAAAAACTAAGAATATTAACTCTAACTTTTCAACAAAGGTTCAATTGACTCTCAAATTTCTTCAAAAACAATGGCTTATGAAGTGTTATAGTTTCGACAAAGAGGAATGTATTTATAATTTAGTATTTGAATAATGATGTGCAACCCATTAAATATACTTTGAATTCACTATAATGTGCCCCAATCAGATCCGATTTATAGTTTTGGT
The DNA here is from genome assembly GCA_027924585.1 of Larix kaempferi. NCBI lineage: Eukaryota > Viridiplantae > Streptophyta > Pinopsida > Pinales > Pinaceae > Larix > Larix kaempferi. Next base: position 6,983,821 of record BSBM01000015.1, read on the forward strand.
AGCTGGTCATTAAGTCTGCTTCGGAGCTTTCTTTAAATACTTTGTATGCAACCTCTTTATCATGAATATTGAAGAATGGAAGTATAAATCACATCACTAGATTCAAAGGAGGAGTTCTCGACTCAATGAAAAATAGGAAAGATGTATATATTACAATTTTTGTCAAGCATGAAAACTCCATAAGCATTAATTCGAATCTGGGAGGACTAGCTTGAATTTCACCATAAGGACTAGTTGATTTCCAACTTGACCCAAACACCTCCTAATCAGCCCAAATCTTTCCTAACAGATCCAAATCAACCCTAACACTCCCAAATCAATCTAAATATCCCACGAACCAACTTCAAGGAACTTATATGAAAGTGTAATACACATCACATAAATATTGCACAACCACAAATTCATATCTATGCATAGTTCAGCCAGCAACACCGATATTTGAGCATAATATAATATAATCACTGTGAAATATTTATTATTGTAACATACCCTTTAAGCAGGAAAACATTTTATGTTCAGAAACATTAATGATAACTTTTATTATAAAGTTTGTATTGGACAGGTGTCCAAGGATGACTGTAATTTGCACAATATATTATTAGTTAATAAATAAATTAGGAGACAAACACCTAAGAGGACTGTTGAAAGAGTGGTTACTGATCCACTAGGTGGAATGGAATCTGTGGTAGAAGGCAATGGACAAGTTGCAGCATCATGATTCAACTAACTAGCTGTTGGTATGGGACAACTCCCTTGAAATGTGGTCATAGTGCCCTGAAAGATGGGACTGGAGCTTGAGGCTCATTTATTCTAAACTGACCACTAAAAGACCTAGGCAATCTATATAATAGCCATCAAATATTGAATTGAGGTTCAATCACTTTTCCTGACGAGGAAATTTACCTTGGGGTTTTGTTGTGTTTGCACCCAAGAGATTTGATGAGGGGATATGCTGTTGTTGATCATGTTGTGAGTCTGTCAAAACTCTTATTGAGTTTAGGAGATTGATGCTGAGTGGAGAAGGCATTTTTCAAGATGTTGATACCGAGTGGAGAAGGTATTTTTAGTGCCTTGCTTCTACACAGTTTCCACCCACTTACTAGATCAGTTATCAGGCTCGGGGGTCCATTAGAAGTCAACAGTTGAGTTGCTTCTTCTGGAGCAAGTTGGGAGGAATAGGCCTCCTTGGGTGTTGGTTGGCCTATCGTCTTTTACAGGTTTTATTGTCTTATCTGCTTTTATTTACAAATTCTGTCATTTATTTCTATGTATTTAATGTTCTGCCATCTACTAAATTTTACTGTTTATTTAATAAAGTTCATTTCAGTTATTCTGAATATTTTAATGATTCTGCATAAATCGAAATGATTGAATAAATGATCTCTGCATTTTTCCCCATGCAAAAGGAACAACATCGTACTCCAATACAGAGATAGATTAAAATAGATAAGTCTGATAGGCAAGTAGCCAAGTGAATGAGAAGATTAAATTATTATAAATTTTTCAAGTTTCTATTTCTGTTTAATTCCTACATTTACATTACAATACCCTTATCATTAACTATTTTAGTTAGCTGTATTCATAATTTAGATACAATACTTTTTTTTATAATTATCTCTGTTTTTCAAATATATTTTGTTTTTGTTCTAATAGTATAGGATTTATTTTATCCTTACTCAACAGTTAAAATGTTCTTATTTATACTAGATAAATAAAGATTTACTTTCAAATATAGCAGAATGATATTCTTCTACAGACGTTAAGTATTTCCATTTATTACATGTATACTTCATACATTATTTTATAATATAACTACACATTGAAAATTAAGACAGTTGTTATCCCTGTCAAAACCCTATCAGAGTTATCATTCACTAGCCTATAGTAAACATTTTAATTTAAACATCATTACTGTAGATCGAATAGATAGATTTAAAACATCATCTCAAAAGGTTTAAAGATTATATGACTGTAGGAGTAAAGTCAAATAGAACACACAATTTTATTGATATCTCAACATCTCAATAGCCATCATCACTCCATACATTTTAAAATTACCTAAAACCTAAACCTTGACAGATTCCTAGTTGCACTACTTAAACATTAACACAATCGAAATGGAGGCATTGGCCGAAGCCCATTACATCTTTACAAACAATTTAGTGAACAACAAGTTTATGCCAAGAACTTATCTCAGAGCTTAGTTAAAGATTTTTATTTTCAAAGGTAAGAACTAAAACCTAGCACAGGAAACACTCTCCTATTTGTTCAAAGCACAACAACAGTTTTATAAACCAAAAACGAAGCACATACAGGCTTTAAGCCTTAACAACAATTTTATTCATCCATTATCCTTTAAAACAAACAATTGTATTATCGTTGCACCAAAACATCCATTCATAGATCGGTAACCAAGATAAACGCAATAGTCGTTTAAAACGTTACTTATTTCCCATATCTTTGACGAGTCACAACCCGTGTATACAGACCCAACACAAATCAATAAACAGACACGATTACAGTAGTATAAATTCTAAATATATTTCATTTAAAGGAGTTCAAAAACCTAACCTATAGAATTACAAAATAAACAAGATTTCACACAGGTCTTAAGCCTACACCATCTAGATGGTAGTAACAAACATATCGTGTTATATATTTAAAAATTATTACATTCTATCTAGCCATTACAAAGAACACGATAGCCATAGTATTGAAACATCAAACATTACTTCATTAAATTCTGAGGGCGAACCCTGTCTTAACACTATTACATTCAAAACCAGAACCAACAGTTGCCATATGGGTCGAGGGATATCCTCCCCTACTTTCAACAATATTCACAAAACCCAAACCATAAAACCCTAAGAGTTTTTCAAAAACACGATACACAGAACTGCCAAACAAGATGGCCATCATTTTCTCTACAGGGTTTCCAAGGCAACCATCGAAGGCTTACTGGTTGGTATAGCTTTCCAACCTTCAGATGCCAAATTCGAGTAGCCATTCCTTAGCTATACCTGCAACGACCATGGCCAGGGATTAAAAACAGTATCTGAATAAAAAAGAACTTCAATATTAGAAGGTTGATAAACTATTAAGCATTTTGTGGAAATATTACAATGAAGGAAGGATAACACATTACCTCACAGATTGTTAGTTGTAAGACCAACGAACGCCAAGTATCTAGCCACTGCAACGAACCCTATCACGTTAAAGGCTGAAGTAACCGGAGCCAACACCCAACCATCGACTCTAAACATTTCACAACATAAAGACCTGGAACAACCAAAGTAAAGGGTTGATTTCTCACATAAAGCTAACTTCCAAGAACCAATAGGTCTGACGATCGAATCTCTCAAAAGTTACAAACTCAACGGATGACTTAAACCAGTAACTACTGCATGAAGGGATAAGAACTCGGCTCTGTCATTTTATGAGGTTACCAGTTCAAAACTCAGAAGTCGCAGGCAGAACAATGAGGCTAAAAACCAGCGGCCTGTCGGCCAGTGCAGAGCCACTACCATCAAACAACAACGATACAATAAACATGATATTCCAAACCAAGTAGGGTTTAACCACTACATCGAAACCTTCACAAGATCGACGATGCAGATCTTAGGCAGAGATTATGAAATTTACAACAGTCAATCATATTAAATGAGCCATCATTACCAAAACCACGAAGGAGCCAACTCTACAACAATTGCCTTCATGTCAGCTTACAACTCAGCAGTCTAAGGTTGTTATTGGAAACTGGCATGTGCACCAAGTCTACGGTATCATCCACGGTGCATTTCCATTATCTTGTTAGCCGCGTGCATTAAATACTAAGGATTACGATCTTACTTGCCAACCGGTCACGTGGATATCCACCATAAAACAATAAATACACCTTGCATCACTTGGGTATTGTCGACATAGTGTAACCTGTCAAGACCCTAAGTTAGCAACTAAATTCATCAAGGTTTGCATATAACACAATATAGTATAGTTAGTATATATATATTTAACCATTGCACGATATTACAAGGCTTGTATACATTTAAGCATCGCCTTGTATGAATGTTCTCACATACCATACATTACAATGAAGTTTTTACATATCACCAAGTAGTACATGGTAACATCTAATACATAGATGTGTACATAGTTCCATATAAGATACACTTAGACAATAAGGTCGTACTCAACCCAGACCTTTCACATAATAGCCAAAAGATGTTAGTGTACTAAATAAAATAGAATCTCTATGATGCATATATGACCTATAGTTGCACAGGAACCATATTGCACATATAGTGTCGTACGAACACATAAGTGCCGCTTAGGGTATTACGTCTTTTACAACTCACATTTCACCTATGTGATAGTTGATAGAATGGTAACAAAACACGTTCACGACAGTTAAATAATAACCCTATAAACAGTGGTAAGATAGATCTTAAAATTTATACATGATGAAGAGATCTCAACACATACACTTACACACCTGTTAATGAATGGTGCAAGAGGAAACAATTCAGAACAATACTATCATCGCATGTTGTAGAGTCTAGACTATTTAACAAATAGTTGAACATGAATTTGCACGATTCATCATTGAGATAGAAAGTGAACAATTACATATAGAAAACATGACAGAGACCAAATAGATCTAGGTACAATACTATGATATAGACATTATAGTTCTTCTTGATAACTATGGATTCTCTTTCGCAACTCTTATCTCTTACCTGTCAATCTGTCACAAGTACGAGTTCACATATTTTAGCACGAATGCTAAGTAAGCCTCGGGGCGTCCAAGAACCCCTTCATCAACCAAACAAAAGTACCTTAGTTAAACAATTATTTCAATAGCTATAAGCAACAGCAGAAGTAATATGTAACAGCATAGTTAATTATAGAGTATATTTCATGCATTGTTATAATTCCGCATTTTAAATAACTTTTATCGTCACACATAATTTTTTTTATTTTGCGATTTTTGGGATGTTACAATTATGAATGGATGGGAGAAGAAAAAATATAGATATGGACATCATTAAAATTTTAATGTCTCTTACAGCATCTTGAAACCCAAGAATTACAGAGATAGAAATGTAGAGGTGGACCCCTCCACCATAAGAGATGTTGAATAGAGTAGATCCAATAAAATGGTGATATCTCGGGCATACGGAAACCTTTTTGGGTGAAAAAAAGGTGTTACTTAGTGGAAATGGTGCTCTGGACACAATGGAATAGGTCGCATAACCTATAACTGCATGGAACTACCAGAACTAGAATTTCATTCTCGGGCCATCTACATAGGTCCAAGCTCTAAATCAATAGAAAGTAGCTCCAAATGATAGATATTCCTTACAAATCATGCCCTCGGTAATATTTACATGATATCCATACCAATATATATTCCTACAGTAAAAATTGGATTTACTGGTGCGCCCTCCAATCTCTGGAAACAATGGCAACTAATACTATGAGAGAGCAAGTGCGCCCTCTACACCCGAAACACTGGAAAACCAACACAATGGAAACACTAGAATACTAATGAATATTCAAATCTGCAATAAAACTCACAACATAATTTGATCAATGAATCTTAGTAGAAATATCTAGATGACCTTTCTCAACACCTGGAATGAATCTCAAATGAAGAGATTTGGATTATCTCTCCTCTCACACTAGCTAGGGTGGAATCTTTCACCACTGAAACAATTCACAAATGCAAAGGGCACATATCCCAAGCTTGAAAGCCACAAGATCTATTCAATTCAAAATTACAAATGCCAAAAGTTCCTAAACAGGTTCCCTCACTCTTCTTTTATAACTCTTCATTCTCTTCTAGAGACTTCTCTCTCAAAAATATCAATAAATATTATTAAATATTATTTTTATGAGAGAATGATCATTCATGACACCATAAATACCTCTCTAATGTTATTTTTGGCCTTATGTAGACATTGATCCTCTTTGAAACTCAAATTTGGAGATGCCTCCTTGATTTAGTGGGAGTTACAACTCCCCTTGGGTCCACTCTACCCTCATGCACCTTCCTTGGGATATATTTAGTAGCTGCTTTGTCATAATTTGTCATAGATTCTATCATACGTTGTCATAGATTCATGTAATAGAATCTATCATAGATTGTCATAGATGCCTTCCTCATTTGGTGGGATTTGAAATCACTTGGACTCCCTCCTTCACTAATGCACCCCTCTAGTTATTTTTAGCCAGATGCCTCTTCATGAAACTTCTTGGGAGTTACTCTTCCTTAGAATTCGAATTTGTGGATGCTCTCCTTTAATTTGGGGTGTTACAACTTCCTTGTGGGCCCACTTTATCCTCCTATTCACCCTCCTTGGCTGACTTGGACCATTTCCACCTCACTTATGAATATTTGGTCATTTTATTAAAAAAATTGTGATCCACATCACCCCTTCTAGTATTTGAATTTAAATTTGCAAAATAACTATAGACCATGATATTCCAAATTTAATTATTTTTCTCAAATGGTTAATAATCAAAATTTGGGGACATTCCACATCATTATAGTATGATGTACTGACATATGATTTGCAATGAATATTTAAGAAATTGGTTTTAAAAATAAGGAACAAACCTTGTATCCCAGCCCTTATTTACATGTGGTGCCTCTAGTCTTTTAAAATTTGTATGACGTTGAAAAGGAAACATTTAGTTAAGATGCACATCCTGCATTCATTTTGGCTGAGGTAAATTTTACTTCTATAAATAAGGGAAATTGTCAATACAATGCTTGACCTCTTATTTTTAAAGACCGCAAATGCAAAATGGTCAGTACTACTGAAGAGAGAACCTGACTTTGTCGAAGATGAAATAAGAATATTGATATGCACAATTATACATTTTTCAATTCAAATTGAAGTCCTCACAGGAACAACCAATGTTTCCACGCTCCAAGAAGCAACAAAATAGGTATTAATACATGAAAACACATTTTCCAATTAAATAAAGTTAAACCACTATTCTGACATCCAACAAAAAATGGATTACATAACTTCAAGCAATTCTTGAACATTTCGAATTGAATATATATTCTCTAGATATATAAACCATTTCAATTGATTCCATATTCTTTATGTAAATGCATAAGATAAAATTCCATAAATAAAAGTACAAACACTAAAAAATAAGATTTCTACATTGAAAGAAAGAGGGGGTGTGGAATACACTTCCTACACTAACCTAAGAGAAGAATGTGAAGTAAATAAACGTATCTTCCAACATAAAAACATACAACCATTAAAGATCATGATTTACTAGGGAAACCCTTCTAGGAGAAAAACCTCACACTACAAAGCATGTTCACTTTTTTATTCAACAACTAAAAAATTGCTACAATACATTATAGAGTCTCCATGCTCTCAATAGGAGTATTCAATAGCATAAGGTTTTAGAGAAATTTTGGCATGTCACATCCCCTTCCATCAATCCAACCAATAGAGGGGGACATGAACGAACTACGAGCTTCTAAATTTCGCCCCATGGCCATAATACAAATTCATAACATTTAATATATGTGTTCATATGCATAAATAATAATACATAGTGAAAATAAACTATATCCACACACATCTAGAATGCATATACCAGCATAATCACAACAAGCATTAAATAAAAACATTGCATACTCAAATACAAAAGAATACTTATCTTTAAAAAAAGAAGATCCAAGCAACTGGTTGTGTAAGAGCGATTTTCCATCCAACCGTAGGCATTTTGTCCAACATATATTCTTTCTATTGAGAGGCCACCCCCAAATCAAGCTATGAGGCCACCAAGGCGAAGGAAACACTATAGCATTCTCTTTATCAACCTACAACTTGTTTTCTCTATGTGCTTAGCCAAATTCTCATATAGAGCTCTACAGGGATTTCACTCAGCCATCACAGCCTTGGCTCCACTAATACCTTCCCCACACAACAACCTTTTGGGATCAAGCGAATCTTGCCAGGTGCTTCCAGTGTGTGCATAGAAGGAAACCAACCTTATATATGTTATTGTAGAACCACATGTAGCCTTAATTTGTGGCTTCTCAAGCATCTGCGAGTAGAAAAACTCAATGGGTAAGGGTTCCTAGTTTTCCCAACCTCTATGCTCACCTACAACCATCTCCTTTCCCTTGAAATCTATAGCTTGGTCCCTAAATTTGAATTTTTGGGTTATACGCAATCTGGTAAAGGTCATGAACATCAATGGAGAGCTCTACATAGTATAGATCTTCATGAGAGAAAGATAGAATGAGTGTTGACTCCATAGGATATGAGATAATGGTGAAAATACAACTGAGATAGCTTCTGATAATAGAAGAAAGGACTCCTCGCAATTGCAAACTAACTTCTAACATTTGACAGAACTATCACAAAAGTGCATTCAACCCCATGCTTCAATAACTGCATGAGGTGACTTTTCCCACCAACCTCATACATGCATTCAATGATTGGAAATAGTCAAAAGAAAGTGATTGGCTCATTTAAATCTCATGGCATAATTTGGATAAGTTATAATGTTGACACTTAGCAACAAATTATTTATTCTCCCATATGACCCCTTTACTTTTCCCCTCTGGTGGAATCATAGCCCCTCTAGTGCTCTTTACACAACCATCTTGAACCATTTTATTATGCAACATAATATTTGCATACATTTCTAGTTAGCATGACAAGCCAACCATACGGTCCAAATAAAAATATTTACATCATACATGTCTAGCCAGTCACTAATCGAGCCTTGGCCTTGAGCTCCACACTAGGAATCCATACTAGCACATTTGCATAATTTATATAATTTTGATTAAATACATTCCAAGTCAAAACCAAGGGTTTTACATGGCAAAATAACAATAATTTAAAAGCTCAGCCACCATACATCCAACCCAAGAACTCAATAAACAGGCATAAAAAAAACCATAAACTATTTATAATTTCTAATTCTACATACTAAAAACCACCAATAATTAATTAACCAATTGCCATTTCTCAACATTCATTACTTACTTTTTATTGACACTTATCCCTTGCCATGCGCTCAACAACCGAAAACAATAACATCTATAATAAATAATAGCCATATACAATATAACATGAACAAATAATTGAATCAAATCAATTATTCCTACTTAATCATATGTCTATTACATCTACATATTTAAACATTTAATAATATTTATTCCTAACATTTAAAAAAGACACTCTTATAACCTCAATAAATAACGATTTGTCATTTATATAAGTCCAAAGTTGATGACACATAACAGAAAATCAATAAATAACGATTTGTCATCATTTGTGTAAGTACAAAATTGATGGCACATAACATAAAATCAATAAATAACGAGTTAGATGCATAATTGGTGATGGTAACATAACTAGTTATTTTATGTTATGTGTCATCAATTTTGGACTTACACAAATGGTGTGAGTTAAACTTTAGATGATTTGTACCTAGAATTTGGCAATATTTATGGCTAAAATCTAGTTTGGTTTATTGGAATTGCATAATTGGGGTGCCTCAATGGTAATTGAAGGTGCTGAATCCATCCCTGCAATCAAAATTGCGATTCCAGCAATTGAAATTAAAATTTTAGCAATTTCTTTATCATCAAATTCCAGCAAACACTGTTGAAAAATGTGCAAATCATCTAGAAATTAGCTTACTGTCAGTGAGCTAAAATCTAGACGATTTGCACCCCAACAACATTTCCAGCCAAATCAATTTCAACAATTTCTTCATCATCAAAATCCAACGAAAACTACCAAAATAAATACAAATCATCTATAAATTAACTTACTCCTATCCACATAATTTTTTATTAATTTTATGGTATGTACAATCAACTTTAGAATTACATAAAAGACAAATACCTTACTAACACACTTTATATATTCTTATCAAATTCAACTAACATATTCTTATGATTCTGGTTCATTCACACACATAGAGTGCTATGAAAGTCAAATAACATATTCAATTATTAGGATTCCTTTCCATCGACCATGAATGTAAAATAACATATCCCATTCCTCGGATTCCTTTTCATGCAAAATGATGTGCCCCAATATCATTAAAATATTCTATAAATATTTGATGCCATCGAATTTATTCCAACTTAACCTTTGAACACATATTTTACAAACAAAATTGTTTGTCAAATTTAAATTTATTTAATTAAATAATTAAAATTAAAATTAAAATTAATTATAAAAATTTATATTTAATAAATGTTAATGTTAATTGTGTCATGAAAAATAACTTAGATAAAAAAAAGTTAATATATTAAAATTGATTAAAATAAAATCAAAAAATATAAAGAAAACAAATATATCAAATTTAAATTAAAAATAAATATATATATAATTTTTAATTAATATATGTTTTAATTATTTATATAAAATAATTAATTATAAAAGTTTTAAGAGTTAGTTTAAATAGATATAGGTTAGATGTGTGATTTGTCTTTTAAAAGTTTAGGAGTTTTGTTCACTAAAATAACAAAAAAAGACACTTAAAAATATAGCTCATGTAAAATACAATAGAATACAATATTTAGTGACAAATTAACAAACAAAAATTAAAAATTAAAAATATACTTCTCAAATAAAGAATACTTTTATGAATTTTTAAAAATGGAAAATCACTTTATTAACATTTTGTATTTCCAACTCTATAACAACATTTATAAAAGCTCTTTTTTAAGTGAAGAATTATTTTGTTAGGATTAAGAAATTTCCAATTTTATATAACCATTTTAACCTAAAGAGAATTTCATATGTTAAAAAATTAATAAACAATGTTAACATATACATGTAAGAAGGTTTTTTTAAGTGGAGAATTACTCTGTGAGGATTATGAATTTTCAACTTTATATAAACAATTTTAATATAAAGAAAATTTTATATGTTAAAAAATTAATATTTTTATTATTAAATATAGATTTTTTTAAAAATTGAATTGAAAAATAATTTATTAATTTATAATTAAATATATATTATTTTTATTTTTTTAATAATTTTAGAATCTTATATTTTAAATTTATATTTTCTTAAAAATAAATTGAAAAATATTCTTATGACTTTTTTTTACTTAATAAAAAATATCAATTTCAACCTTTTTTATTATTATTAATTCAACAATAAAATAAATCAATTTTTAATTTATTTATTTACAAAGTTATACTCTTTGAAAATAATTTACCTGTATGCTTTTTCTTAAATTCTAATTGGTTGATAAAAATTAATTTATTTCAACTAAAAGGTTATTTCAAAGATTATATAATGCAACTTGATGAGAACAATATTGGTTTCTATTGATTACAAAAGAATGTCTATCTTTTGAAAGCATTAATGATGTCTATAAACAAACTAGTTGTAAAATGTAAGTCATCCTCCATTAATACATTAATATATATGAAGAATAAAGGAGATCTTATGAAGTTTTTTTTGAAAAAAAAGAAAGTGATTCAAAATGTATATAATACAAAAGGAACATAAACTAATCACTAGTGTAATATGGTATGCATATAAATATGCTTCCTCTCTTTACATTAAAATACGTGAATAATAATGGAATATATACATGATATTTTTCAAAATCTTGTTTTTAAATATCGAGAAGGTTTTTCAATTGTTTATTTATATCATTTTTATAATTATTTACAAATAATATAAATATAAAAACTAATTATAATGTGTATTTACATTATAAAAATAATTATATAAAAAATTATAATATGTATTTATAATATGATTTTTTAATTGAGGAAGTATATTGTAAATATATATTTTGGGGATTCAAAAGTAATTGTTGATTTAAACAATGGATGAACAGGGTCTTGGAGTTGATCAAACATTTTGTTAGCATTTCTTTCTGTCATGTTTATCGCATCTTTAATTAAGAAGCTGATAGACTCTCAAAGCGGGGAATTGGTAATATGAATGTGCAGATGTTTTTTGAGGAATATAATGAGGAATGCCTCATTGATACAGGATCTTACTATGTTTTAAGAAAGTCATTAGATTCTGGATTTTTGTGCTCCTAGCATATAGAGTAGTAAGTTACAGTTTTGTTCCTTGGTTGGGACTAAGTTTTTGAAAACATTATATGTTTTGTTTTGGTGATCTCTGGGAACCTTGAAATTTGTTGGATTGTATGTAATTGTCAATCTGGCCAGATGGCATACTCCCTTTTTTATATAAATGGTTGTGTAGTTGTAACTTTGATTCAAAGATTAACAAGCGACATTTTTTTTCTGTGTGAAAAAAAAAATGATTCCTCTCTTTACCTTGAGATGGGTGGAGTATTATGGAATATATTTTTGAAAATTTTCAAAAATCTAGTTTTTAATATCATGTTTTTCATTATGTATTCAGTTTATGGATTTAATTGTGTGGAGATTTGAGAATCCGACATTTGGAGTGGACACTCCACCCATCTTTAGGAAACAAGAGAGCTCAAAAATAAGTAGAAAGATTATGACTTGCGAATGATCTCATTGCAAGTGATTTTAACCTAAGTAATTACTTAAAAACTCTCCTTCCATAAAATTTATGGTTTCACTAAATATAACTTGCAATCATGATTATAAAATCTAATACATATAAGGTGTCAACATAGTCTTGACTCCAGCCCAAAAGTTTAGAGCATCTAAAGGCTATGAAATTACAACAATTAAGGGGGAAGGTAAAATTTATTGCCAGGAATCCTAAAAGTAGGATTTAGGATCTTCATAGGAATACTAGTGTAACATTAATTTTGATATTAAAAGGAATACTACTTTAGTATTATTTATAACCTTTCAGAGGAGTACCAGGATAACATTATTATGATCTTCCCAATAATTTCTCATAAAAATGCTCTAAAGTCACTCATGCTCTACAATCTACAAAGACTTTTTCTAAATTGACTTGAAAGAGGTTTGGAGTTGACAACAACTCCGTAAATGGTAGTTTCATTTTCATTATTTATGTCCTTAACTCCTTATACCTTTGCTAATCATATCACATCCTATCGTAAGCTTACACTATAATGAAATCTCACATTTCACAATTTTAACACAAAATAGCGAGGCAATGGAAATTGAAGACACAAATAGTTAGGGAAAGAAAACAAACCTAACTATTCTCAATAACATGTTATTTACCTCCCAAAAAAGGAAGGACAAGTTGGCAATTGTGACAACCATTATTGATAAATCAATAAGCCTAGACAACTTGACAATTAAGTTGGCCAACGAGTCCAAGAGAAAAAGGCCAAAATCTATGCATTACAACAAGATTAAGCATGACAAGGAGGAATGTTTATTCGTACAACTGAATAAATGATCAACAAAGTCATTTCAAGTACAATTGTTTAACGCTAGAAAAAATTGTTTGCATACATTAATGAGAAGTTCACTTGTGCCTAAAAATGAGACAATTTGTCAATAAAAGACCTAAGAGAGCTAGTTTTCAAGATGTTGACAATGGACATAGGTGAAGATGACCCCAATACCAAAAATTGTATATCACAACCACCAGAAAATTTGATTACAAAAACATGGATCAAGCAACTTGAGCTAAAAACAACACCACATTAGAAGATATGTTTTTAGGGATGTCCACATAAATATGCATAATTGGCCATCAACAAACTTCCAGATGAAATAGAGTACAAACTTGTGGCTCTCAAATAATGTGGGGTTGTATTTTGCTTTCCAATCAATTTGTAAAGTTGTGTGTGTGTGTTAAATGACTAAATTGTTTCTTGTATGCAATAAACCATTTTAAAATGGAAGGAAAGAAAATAACAGTTGATAGATTCATTGCATCAAGAGGTTCTTTCTACAACCCAATATGAGGGAGAGTGTAATTCATTTTGTGCTTGTCATAAAGTTGACAAATGACATTTAAAAAATTCATTAATAACAAAAAATGAGTATTTCTATGTCAATCATAAATAAAATATTTCAATGTACACCTCTTGTGTGTGAGAGATAGCAATTAAAAGGAAAAAAAAATCCTATGTTTAAAATGTTTCAAAACGAACAAGTTGCATTGAATTAAGCAACTATTGAGATAAAAAAACATGTAATAGAATGAAAATATAAATAGGAGAAACATAATGCCTAAAAATCTAGTATAATAAAATGCAAACAAAATGAATGTGATTAGAATATGAATAGAATACTGAAATAAAATGCCCACAATTATTTATTTTTAAAATGTGAATAAAATGAATAGTATGGATAGTTATTGTTGGAGGCAAATATATGATGAACACATATCATCAAAGGAAATTATATAATGAAACATATTATCAAACTCGTTTCTAATTTTCTAAGAAGATGCATGCGACTATAACCCATATAGAACCATCTTAACTTTGGATCTATCATGCACTGAAAGGGATCAAAACCCTCAAAGTGCAAATCTTTCTTCAAGTTTTTGCACTCTAAAATTTTTTTGCACCTTGAGAGATTCAATCCCTCTCAAATTTAAGATGGATTTACAATGATTGGACAAGAAAGGATTCATCAGAACAAACACCTTGGTTATTTTTTTAACACTTATAAATAAGTCATGGATCGCATAAAGATATAGAAAAAGATTTTATTGATTATTAGAAAACAAAAGATTCTTTATCATAAGAAGTCTCATTATATCAATCTATTGATATCATAAAGGCAAACTTTCTAAACGGTTTGTTGAAGTTGGTGAACAACCTGCAGTGTATTGGTTTGAGCTACAAAAATCACTATCTGTTGAAACCAACAATTTTGCAAGGATTTCACAACATCTAGGGATACACCAAAATATTCCTCAAAATTTGTGCTATGGGAAAGAAATCAAGTGTTTTGTGAAGTTGGATAAGAAAAGGCATCCTTATGAGAGGCATAAGCTGGTATTCATGTTTCCACAATGTCTGTGATGGATTTTGTTTCTCTCTTCTTATTGATACAAGAGTGAAAGACCAACTTTATATCCATATCTCTTGGAGCTTATTCAAAATCATTTGAAACGGTCTACCATCAATGATGCTTGAATTCTCATTTCCTCAGTTATTGATATCCTTATTGATCACATGATACATATACAAAATGTTGTAATAGGTAGAGTGGACACTCAAATGATTCCTCATAACTCTTGTGTTTTATCTCACAGGATTATTTATCTGATAGAAAATCATTTGTATGGTGGAAAAATTGGCAACTAAATATAGGACTTCTTAACCACTCGGTTACTCATCATGATACATTGGAGCAAATTGGAACTGAAATGAGTCTTAATGAATATTGAAAGAGCTAATGGTATTTCTTTCTCAGTAGAATTTTTAAGAGTTGTGAGAGTTGCACTTGCCCTTGTAAAAAGGACTATATGGGGTGATATTGTAATGCCCCTCAAACTCGCTATGACTATGAAGACAAACGATAATTATTGGTAAGTGACCCAGCTAAAGAAACCAACATAAATGACCGCATATATGTTGATTTAGAATAAAATGATTGACTGATTCGAGAGGTATGTGATAAACGAATATGTTTCTAAAGAATAATCGATTTAATGATGATTATGAATACTTGTGAATTTAATATGAAATATTGTTGATTGATTAGCACATGTGAACCCTTATGATGAATGTTGTATTTATGCTGAATTATGGAAATGGAATTATGTGGGTGATTATGATGTGAATCCAATGGAAAATTATCTAAGTTTACTTAACGATTAGTGAATGAATGAAATGAAATATGATATGATGATTTTTTGAGCAGTACTATTGATGTGTGTGCTCTGAGTATGTGTACAGTCACATGTAAGACATGTTTATTGAATGACTCATGGTAGAAAAAGAAAGGGGCCGTAGAGGACGAGGAAAAGCACACACGGGGGTACGACGATGGTGTTGACTCCTAATAGCATTCACGCACGATTTTGGAAAGCCCTTTCAGATTTACTCGGGGAAGCTTGAAGTCATACGAGGGAGACTATAACGGATTGGTCACGTACAAGGTTGAGGGGCGCGTAGTAAGAACGAACTTACTCCTCAGCGCCATTAGTCTCACATAGAGTGTATCCAGATGCTATATGGTAACGATTCCTAAGTAACTACATGGAATCCCAACACAACAGTAAAAATGATAAATTATTGTCAGAAGGACCCGACGATGTGGTACCTAGACAATTAAGGAAAGAAAGTGTTGTTAGATGGACCCGACGATGTGGTACCTAGACAATTAAGGCAATAAAGTGTTGTAAGAAGGACCCGAGGATGTGGTACCTAGACGATTAAGGAAAGAAAATGTTGTCAGAAGGACCCGACGATGTGGTACCAAGACGATTAAGGAAAGAAAGTGTTGTCAGAAGGACCCGACAATGTGGTACCTAGACGAATAAAGAAAATTGATAAATGAGCATCTATGTATTTGACATATAGTATTGCATTATATTAGTTGTGCATGAAAAGACTGTTTGTAGTTATTTACTTCGCATATAATATTGCATTAGATTAATTGGGCATGAAATATAATTACATATTTGACAAATAGTATTGCATTAGATTATTTGTGCATGAAATGATTATTTGTAATTAAATAATTGGGAATAATTAAATATGGAGCAAAATATAGACTATGATTCATCCACTAGTCAACTCCACCTACACCCACTAAAATATGGATTGGAATCCTAGCATGGGACATCAAGGAGTAAAATGTGGGAAGTATGTGCACTCTCATGAGAAAGTGACACATGGGTGAGTGAATATTTGTATTAAATAATATTACATAAAAGAATATTTTTGCATGAAGCGACATGTGTCGTAGGGAAATTTCCATTTTGACTCAAAGAATTTGTAAATATAGGGATAATATCTAAATAAATATCTAAATAAATATTAACATGTGATTACATCTGACTATGCGAATGTAAAAATTGATTTGTACAGAGATCCGATCTAAATATTAATACGCCATTCCATTTTGACTCTGCGAATTTGGAATTCGATTTGTATAGTGATCCGATCTAAATATTAATATATCCTTCCATTTCGACTCTGCGAGTTTGTAAATCGTTCTGGATAAGTGATCCGATCAAAATATTAACACGTCATTTCATTTAACTCTACGAATTTGTAATTCGATATGGATAGTGATCTGATCTAAATATTAATATGATTACTCTAAGTGTAAGTGAGAATAGTGGCGCCTATTAATAATTATCTTTAACTAACACATGAGTGGTCTATTCGAATCATGCCGATGTAAAACGAGTATAGGGTCATTATGGTAGTAGAGATTGTAATAACTTTGAAATATATGCCATAGAAGTAGGTACAATATGTGGATGCTCGATTTTCCATTTAAAATGGAATGAAGGATTTCTTAATGTTATAAATTGTGATTTCTGTATGTTATAAAATGTGATTTCTTTAATGGTATAAATGGTGATTTCTCAATGTTATAAATTGTGATTTCTAAATGTTATAAATTGTGATTCTTTAATGATATAAATTGTGATTCTTAATTGTGAATTTTTAATGTCATAAATTGTGATGACTTATGTTCATTAAATAGATACCTTTAAATTAATGACATAAATTATACGTATGTGTTGCTAAATATATTTGTGGTAACTATATATACATAAATGCATGAAAGGTATGCTATGAAAGACAGTAGAATCATAGGATGCCTATAAATTAGTCATTAACCTACTGAACAAGTATTACTTAATGGTTATAAGTTATGTTTCTTAAATGCACCCAAGATAGTATTGAACTTTATATGTGACATATAGGTGATGTTGATATTTCATTCATGGTTATAAGTACTTAAAAATGACTACAACCTAGGTTATTTAGGTTCTTTAAATAGACTCGTGACAATTATAAAATCATTTTAAGTATATAGAAGTATTGCGGCTATATCTTCGATGGTTATAATTACATATATGCGTGTCTTAATAAAATATGGCCACTATTTGAAGTTTGTTGTAGGTCACCGACATAATGGTACACTTTTATATCTCTCAATAATGACCCCTCTAATTGGAGTAAATATAAATATGTATGTCACTATTATGATTCGCACTGATTGTAATCACACCAAAGTATAACAAGTGATGCATGGCAGCGTAGTCCCTGCCAATCATGTTTGGAGAATTGGCTCATCAATGCATGGCATTGACATTGTTTGGACAAGTGGAAAGCAAACAGCCCATTGACCGTCACCTACTTGGGTCAATGGAAATTGTTTGGACAATTGGCAAGCCAGCGGATCATGGATGCATTAACTACTACCTACGTTGAGCTAGATGGTTGTATTTCAAATTGTCATATGGGTTGCATTTCTAAAAAACCTAACACAATAATGACAAAGAGGAAGATCTTATATGTTGAAGATGATGTGGAGAATGGGATTGCTTAGAAAACAAATATTAAATGGTGGACATAAATGAATTATTAGGGTGGAACTCACAAAAAGTGATATTGCTACTATTTCGTCTTAAAAATGTAGTGTCCGTCACTCTTATTGATATACAATTTTACCTCAACATGGATTGTCTAATGTTTCATCTTCGGTTATTATGCTTTAAATCTAGCCAAAAAAAATACATAAATTTGTTGTTCAATAAGTTTAATAATAAATAAATAAATTTTTAACAATGAATTTAGAGTAATTCCAATAAAAAATAGTTTTATAACTATTTAGATACTTGAAATTGCCCACCAAATTTATAACAAAATAGTTTAAAAAGGAAAAACCAATGTTTTAAAATTTATAACAAAATAGTTTAAAAAGGGAAAACCAATGTTTTAATTGATATTTAACGTGCTTAATAAACACATCAAACTTTAAATATATATCTTTCATCAAACTAAATAGATATAAATAAAATAACAAGCAAATGGAAACAATTAAATAAGTTGAGGCTCTGCAAGCTAAGGGTTGTATTTCAGTTCAAATCTATTGAACCATGGACGTTCAAATAAATGATTCAAATTAATCTCTATTCAAATTGCTCCAATTATTGCATTAGTTTTAGCAAGGATTTTGATCTTAAAGTGTAATAATTTCAAACTTACAATTTCATTATTACAAAAATGCAATTCAAACATAACTTAAAACTTTTTAATCCATTTAAATAATAAATATAAAAACAAATTCTGTGTATCGAACCACCAATAAGTTCATATTAATTACTTGTGAAATTGATCTTTATGAACGGTCGACAATGTCTAGCCACAGAAGAGAAACTTTAATCTCGTAAAGTGTAAACACCATGGAAATGCATAACAACGCAGGACATCAAACATGGTGTACAAAATAGAGTATACAAGTGTTTTCGCCAACCATTTGCCATATTCTTTCACTGATACACAGGTACTGCACTCTATTCCCATGCATGAATTATTTACTTATCTACTTATTTTGATTTGCAATGTGTTTCATTGTGATGTTAATTTAAAATTAAAATAAGTAGTTTGAAATCCACCTGTATAGAGTAAAGATTGAAAAGGATTTAAATAACTGGCTTGTAGAACACGTACTGCATAAGGATTCTTCACACCAAATAGAAACACTCTGTGACACTGCACCTGAAACAGAGACATGGGCATGTTAATGGACTATCAAATATGAAGCACTAGTAAAGATGAAAAAGTACAAAACCTTGTACCAATTCTTACTTTTGTTTGTCCTGTTTCAATATCCTAGTCACTTAATTCTAGCTTCTTCTCAAGCTCGTCCAAGACATCCAAATAGCCATATTAATGCATCAGCCGATTTCTATGTGAATCAGACAAATGGCGATGAAGGCACTATAATATAGGTTAGCAATTTCTAAATATTCCAGTTTATAGATCATGAAGGTGAAAATGCTGGCAAACCCCTACATTGAAAGCACTAAAAGCCCATCGAATAACACATTGAGAGGGAGCCATTCCCAATACCTACCCCGCCGCTACGGCAATAACGCTTTAAAGTATAAGTCAATCAAATTTCACAAAACTTTGATTTTTATATTAAAAAATAAAAAAAATGTTTGAAACTTTGTTTAAATTACATGTTGCAAATTCAGTCAATGCTAACTAATACACAGTCAACGCTGATCGAATACAAGAGTTACCCTGCTCGGCAGGGACTAATAAAGGGGTTGAGACTTTTAAAGGTAGAACTCCAAAGTATAATAAAGGGGTTGAGACTTTTAAAGGTAGAACTGAACTTGTACGTACCAAAAAAAATGGATACACGAATGGAGCCTTACATTATAAATACACTATAAATAAAGTTAATGTTCATAATGGAAGCTTCTATGCTTGAGATTATAGTCCATAGTTTGAAATAAGGGTCACTTTAAATATGTATAGACCTTGTGAATAAATGAAATGATGTTCCTATTTTTTAATGAAATTATAGGATATATATTTTATGAATCATTGAGGTTGTTGAAAGAATGAATCATTTCAAATAGATTGTTGTTAGCAATTATGTATAGATAGTATTAGTCACAACTATCGCTCATATGATTACATCCCTTTACCGTCATCCTCAGACCCTTTAAACATTAATTCATACAAATTACTAAACATATAAGGTAGAATAAACACGGTTGCATTGGTAAATGGATTATAATTGATCACTTTTGAAGTTTTGATGAAGGCATATCAAGCCATACTATGAGAGAGAGAGAGATTACACTTGTGGATAAGAAATTAAATTGTCCCTACGGTAATGGTGTAGAATGAGATAGCTTAGTCTCATCCAAGGAAAATACTCGAAGTGGGGAAAAGAAATAACTAAGGGTAAATGTAGAACTAACTGTTTATATATGCTTGAGATAGTGAAATAATATTTAGTTGACAATTTTAAATGGTGGTAACATATTGACATTTACAATGAGGAAATATAGTTGAGAACTAGTTTTTACTATGAAAATGTTGATAGGAAAATGGATCATATGTGAACCGGTTTTCTTGATGTTATACATGTATAGTATAGAAGTTGATCTTGAATATTTTAGAGTATCTAGAATATCGGCTTTAGCTTTAATTGATAGTTCCCATGAACATAGTCTAAAACAAGATCCTCATTGCAATTATGCCTTGTACTCTATATGTTGATATGTGTAGCTAAGTTAACTTGTCTAAAACAAGTTAAGGTTTCCTATATATAAACGTGACTAACGTGACTAATTTCATAAGTATATCCCTATGTGTGTAATTCACATGGAAGGTGTTCATTGTATGAGTTTAAGTGACATTAAGAATGTTTATCTTTTATGTTATAAATGAAATTGAAGTATTCAGGGTTTATATTTGATTGAAATGTAAAGGGATATACCACATCTATACTAATCATATATCGTCAATCGATTGAGGTCTATAATTATAGAGATAATGTATAAATTGATGATTGGTTGCATGGACAAAGGAATGGAGAGTAACCACAAATATGAGAATTTAGGGGATACTGAGAGAGGGAAATTCTCTTCTAATATTTTGATGTGAAATTAGCATTTTAGCTAACATGATGCAATAATGATTGCCGAAACTTCCATCGAGTGTTAAGAGGATGATGATCCAAGGAAGTATTAAAAGACTGGTGTTAATGACTTAAAGATTGCACTCCTTGTTGGGTAGTGGCCATGGTGATTGGCTAGAAGGTTTAATGAGTCGGGGGTAAGATGTGTCTCACAAGTATAAATTACCCTTAAGAGAATGTACTCCTCGAATAAGGAATGAAGGAACATGATGACTAAGGTACCAATGGGGAAGCCTGTTATAACAGAACTTGTCGAATACTAGCCTTTAATGAAGGGATTTTATGGAGTTTGACTTCAAATTATGGTTCAATAAATATGAGGTTTTAGATTGCATGAAGATAATGTTAATGGACAACTAATGGTCTTTAATGACAAATGGATTTAACGCAAAGGTGGATAATTTGAAGTAGGTGATGCATACATGACATGGTAATGATGAAATGTCACTTGGAAGACCAACAAAGAGGACAAACGTAAGCAAATATGACGAAAGGGGAGTGATTTTCAATCTATAAATTAAATAGTGACGATTAGAACTAAATGGATATTCACCATATACATTACAAGAAACTTTATGTGTCTATTGCATTGGGATTGAAGGACCTTGTGAAAATCAAAGGAAAGCATGAATCCTAGCTAGGATATTTAAAATTTTCCCTACATGGTCATGATGAGAAGACAAGTGGATGGATATAATTGGTGAATTTACTAAATGACGAAAAATTGATAAATTTTAAATGGTAAGACACCAAAATACTTAGATTGACGAGACTTTCCCAGATTGTCGAGGAAGTGAAACTGACTTAAAATTTGAAAAGCGAGATATCAATGTTACTAGAATGAGGAGCTAATCCCAATGAAACTAATTTTCCAGCATGACAATGATTTAAAAAGAATGAAAAAGTACAACTCGGCATGACTATGACAACGGTAAATGAAGAATTATTATTTGGGAAAGTTCACCGAAAAGGGCCAAAAGAAGACAATTTTAGTAAAACGATGTATGGAGATGATCAACATAATAACTGAATGCAATGAAGCTAACCTGAGGACATGGTCAAACTTACATGAAAATATAACTATCCTCGAGATGGAAATCGACGAGGTTAAGAAAACACATCTGATACAACTTGGGGAGCCTATTATAGAGGTTCTCTGACAACATAAATGACGAAAGGAGGAAACTTCATGTTAAGCTCATTGACCTGGACATGATGTTACAGATGAAAGAACTAGGAATCCAAGATTAATATGTTCGACTAAGACACTAAGTTCTGAGGCTAAGAACCCTGTCAAGTTGAGAACCATCAATATTAAAAATATTTAGGGCTTGGATGTAGCCTTTTGGAAATTGTCTTTTAGGATATTTTGGTGACTGATCTTGATTTGTTAACTTGTGATTGTAACTACCGTCAGTATTCCACTGAATATGGTATGACGTTTACCTTCTCGTATTGGAGGAAAGGATAGCCAATAGATTTGAAATCTCGTCCGGATTTGTTATGCAAAAAGATGACCGGGTAACTATGGTGTGGCCATTGATGCAATATAGCTTACATTGGATAGCAAGGACCTTCACGGATGACTAGAAGGTGTAAGAAATCTAAGTTGGTTATATTGAAAGTTATTGAAAGTATTATTGGGTTTACATTACCTGAAACTATGATTGAGTCCCTGAGAATATGTTGGAAATATGTTGGAAGAAATCGAAAAACAGGGATAGTAGAACTACTAATGTTTATGCCGAAGGTTATTTGGTGAAAATAGAAGTGAAAGGCATGAAAATTGATTACGAAAAGGAAGTGAAAGTGTTTATGAATGTACGATAAAAAGTTTAACTTCAGGATGAATTTTTAACAAGAGGGGGTGTATGTAATGCCCCTCAAACTCGCTATGACTATCAACACAAATGATACTTATTGGTAAGTGACCCAGCTAAAGAAAACAAGATAAGTGACCGCATATGTGTTGATTTAGAATAAAATGGTTGACTAATTAGCTAGGTATGTGATAAACGGATATGTTTCTAAAGAATGATTGATTTAATGACGATTATGGATTTTTTTATTTTAATATGAAATATTGTTGATTGATTAGCACATGTGAACCCTTATGATGAATGTTATATTTATGCTGAATTGTGGAAATGGAATTATGTGGGTGATTATGATGTGAATCCAATGGACAATTATCTAAGTTTGGTTAACGATTAGCGAATGAATGAAATGAAATATGATATGATGATTTTTTGAGCAGTACTATTGATGTGTGTGCTATGAGTATGTGTACAGTGACAGGTAAGGCATGTTTACTGAATGACTCATGATAGAATAAGAAAGGGGTCGTGGAGGACGGGGAAAAACACACACCGAGGTACGACGACGGTTTCAAATCCTGATAGTATCAACGCATGAGTTTGGAAAGCCCTTTCATCTTTACTTGGGGAAGCATGAAGTCATGCGGGGGAGACCATAACAGATTGGTCATGTACGAGGTTGAGGGGCGCGCAGTAAGAACGAACTTACTCCTCAACGCCATTAGTCTCACGTAGAGTGTAGCCGGATGATTTATGGTAACGATTCCTACATCACTACATGGAATCCCATCACAATAGTAAAAATGATAAATTATTTTCGGAAGGAACTGACGATGTAGTACCTAGACAATTAAGGAAAGAAAGTGTTGTCAGAAGGACCCAACGATGTGGTACCTAGACAATTAAGGAAAGAAAGTGTTTTCAGAAGGACCTGATGGTGTGGTACCTAGAAAATTAAGGAAATAAAGTGTTGTCAGAAGGACCCAAAGATGTGGTACCTAGACGATTAAGGAAAGGAAGTGTTTTCATAAGGACCTGAGGATGTGGTACCTAGACGAATAAAGGAAATTGATAAATGAACATCTATGTATTTGACATATAGTATTGCATTATATTAGTTGTGCATGAAAAGACTATTTGCAGTTATGTACTTGGCATATAACATTGCATTAGATTAATTGGGCATGAAATATAATTACATATTTGACAAATAGTATTGCATTATATTATTTTTGCATGAAATGATTATTTGTAATTAAATAATTGAGAATAATTAAATATGGAGCAAAAGATAGACTAGGATTTATCCACTAGTCAACTCCACCTACACTCACTAAAATAGGGATTGCAATCCTAGCATCAGGGAACATCTAGGAGTAAAATGTGGGAAGTATGTGCAGTCTCATGAGAGAGTGACACATGGGTGGGTGAATATTTGTATTAAATAATATTACATAAAGTAGTATTTTTTGCATGAAGCAAAATGTGTCGCAGGAAAATTTCCTATTTAAGAAAGATGAGAAGAAATGAAAAGGGACCCTATTGTTGGATGACTACCTTAATGCCTATGAATTTATGATTGTGTTTTCTATGGTGAGTTTGGCTAAGGATTATGGTGAGAGGGGTATCATGTCTGAACCTTTGCAAGTGTGTATCCTCTACGACCCTGAAGTTCGGGGGTGGCTATGGGACTGATTGCATAAGCCTGCGGTTGGGTGGCGAAGCTAACGATTGCTTCGCCTATGGTTAAACAAGATTTTACTTGTGGGATCCAACAGAAGACGCGGACAAAAAAAGACAAGATGGATCGATTGAACGATGACGAATCCTCTTTCGACAGCGAAATCAACCCACGGTTGACAAGTTTACTCTTTGTAAATTGATCCGGATAGGGATCATATCTAAATATTAACATGTCACTCTGCGAATGTGAAAATTGATTTGTACAGATATCCGATTTAAATATTAATACGCCATTCCATTTTGACTCTGCGAATTTGGAATTCGATTTGTATAGTGATCCGATCTAAATATTAATATATCCTTCCATTTCGACTTCTGCGAGTTTGTAAATCGTTATGGATAAGTGATCCGATCAAAATATTAACAAGTCATTTCATTTAACTCTACGAATTTGTAATTCGATATGGATAGTGATCTGATCTAAATATTAATATCATTACTCTAAGTGTAAGTGAGAATAGTGGCGCCTATTAATAATTATCTTTAACTAACACATGAGATTTCTTAATTTCTTAATGTAATAATTATCTTTAACAAAGGATTTCTTAATGTTATAAATTGTGATTTCTATATGTTATAAAATGTGATTTCTTTAATGATAGGAATTGTGATTTCTTAATGGTATAAATGGTGATTTCTTAATGTTATAATTGTGATTTCTAAATGTTATAAATTGTGATTCTTAATTGTGAATTCTTAATGTCATAAATTGTGATGACTTATGTACATTAAATAGATACCTTTAAATTAATGACACAAATTATACGTATGTGTTGCTAAATATATTTGTGGTAACTATATATACATAAATGCATGAAAGGTATGCTATGAAAGAAAGTAAAATCATAGGATGCCTATAAATTAGTCATTAACCTACTGAACAAGTATTACTTAATGGTTATAAGTTATGTTTCTTAAATGGACCTAGGATAGTATTGAAATTTATATGTGACATATAGGTGATGTTGATATTTCATTTATGGTTATAAGTACTTAAAAATGACTACAACTTAGGTTCTTTAAATAGACTTGTGACAATTATAAAATCTTTAAGTATATAGAAGTATTGCGGTTATATCAACGATGGTTATAATTACATATATGCTTGTCTTAATAAAATATGGCGACTATTTGAAGTATGTTGTAGGTCATCGACACTGGGAGAAAGCTCGTCAGAAGGCCAAGAAGCTTGAAATAGTGGCAATTGATTCACAAATATTTGCACTCACTGGAGCTAACCTGGGTGACCCTCTCCTAATTGGTGCTCACTCACAATTGATAGACTTGGAGGGCAGGAAACTACTTTTCCTCAATCGTGCAGAAGCTTTGTGGCGCTTGAAAATCCAGCCATTGTGGGTCTCCTTGGGAGATAAAAATTCAAAATTTTTCCATAGATTTGCAAACAATAGACATATTGGTAATTATATATGGAACTTGCAAAGCCGGTCGGGGGTCAATATTCCGTCTCTTCAAGATATCCAGGGGTAGGCTACAGCTCACTTCATGAACTACTATTGTGATCCAGGTGGGTCATCTATTGGTGAACAAATCAAAGTTGTTAGTAATTATCCCCGACTTTTTTCTGAGCAGGAGGGAAATGACATCTTTATCCCAGTCACATTAGAGGATATACATTCAGTTTTGAGTGGTTTTGCAAAAGACAAAAGCCCGGGTCCAGATGGCTGGACCACAGAACTTTTCTTTGGTTTCTTCGATATTATGGGTCGAGATATATTGGATATGGTGGAAGAAAGTAGAATTTGAGGTGAGGTGGTTGGAGCACTCAACGCAACATTTGTAACACTCATCCCTAAGATCTCCAATTCATCATCATTCATGGATTTTCGGTTGATATCACTGTGTAACCTTGTTTACAAAGTTATAGCAAAGGTCATTTCCTGTAGAATTAAACCAATACTTTCTAGAGGGCTCTCGCCAGAACAGTATGGGTTTCTGGATGATAGACAGATCCTCAATGCTGTGGGTTTTTCCTAGGAGGCGATGCATAGTATTAAGTCCAAAGATATAAAATCCCTAATTCTACAACTAGACCTTTCGCGGGCATATGATAATGTGAATTGGTCTTTCCTCAGGCTAGCACTTGTTCAGATTGGCATTCCTTGGGCCGCGATAAAATGGATTATGGATTGCATTTCACTGGTTAACTACTCTATATTAATTAACGGTTTCCCTACATATTTTATATGTTGCTCGAGGGGACTACGCCAAGTTTGTCCCCTCTCTCCATTATTATTTATGATTGTCATCGAGGGTTTCAGCAGATTGTTACACACAGCCA
This sequence comes from Larix kaempferi, assembly GCA_027924585.1. Taxonomy (NCBI): domain Eukaryota; kingdom Viridiplantae; phylum Streptophyta; class Pinopsida; order Pinales; family Pinaceae; genus Larix; species Larix kaempferi. The sequence goes on from BSBM01000015.1 coordinate 7,011,236, forward strand.
AAGACGACTCCTTGATCTTTGGGATTTAGGTATTGCCACACTTCTTGATCACCCATCAATTCTTTGTTGACGATGTGATGTTATTTGGGCGTGTAGATGTTCTGGAGTGGAGGCAGGTATGGCAAATTATTCATCTCTTCTGTAGCTCCTCGGGTATGATTATCAATGAAAAAAAAAAAAAAAATTTAAAGCATAAGCTGGAGGGGATGCAGCTCACTGCTATTTCTTCCTTCCTTCCCTATAGGGTCGAAGAACTCATTGATGGAACCAGATATTTGGGTTATTTCCTTAAACCAAATGGGCATAAGATTGCTGACTGGAAATGGCTCCTTAAAAAATTTGATAAGAAGATTTTTCATTGGCAGTGGAGATGGTTATCAAGCGGAGGTTGCCTCATCCTTGCAAAATCTATTTTACAAAACATGGGTTTTTTCTAGTTCTCTCTTTGCAGAATTCCTAAAACTATTTTGTCTAGCATTCGTCAGAAGATCCATCGGTTCATTTGGTCAGGGAATGGAAAACAAAAGATCCACTTAGTGGATTGGAACAAACTTGTTCGTCCATATGCACAAGGGAGTTGGGATATTAAGAATATTTTCCACTTCTCCACTACTTCATTAGCCAAAAGTCTATGGCGTGCTTTAAATATTGATTGTTTATGGGGTTGTATATTAAAAGACAAATACTTTGGTAAGTTGTCCACTATTTAATGGATTATATCCCAGAGAAAATCTACAAAAGGTATCTCAAACATCTGGGCAGGCTTATTACTCTCCTTTCCAGTGATGGCTGATTGGCTGGCTTGGGCTCCCAGAAATGGTCATCATATTCTAATTGGCGAAGATCCCATTGTTGGGGTACCCTCCCCTTTTAAACTGTCGAATACACTGATCCATCATCTCAGATGTCGTGGCTATTATTATATCTATCATATTTTGGTCAATAATTTCTCATCAAAATTTTTTCACTTTGGCTGAACACTTCACAACTTGGCTTGGTGGGGGAGATGGTCGTTGAATGGCAGTCCTGCATTTTGGATCTGTATCGTGCAAATATCCAACTTTCTGACGGGGATGACAGATTACTCTAGTCATGGAACTCCAATGATGGTTCGATTTCGGCACATTCATTCTACGAGGCGATTTGCTATACCAACCGGGTGGATTGGAAGTGGTGGTACAACATTTTTTGGCATTGGGGAATTCCTTTAAAAGTCAAAATCTTTTCATGGCTTTTGTTGGAAGGGAAAATTCTCATTTGGGATAACCTTCAGAAGCGAGGATTTCATGGACCTAATATATGTTCATTATGTCACCTTGATGTTGAATCATTTTGCCACCTCTTTGTTGTCTGCCCATTTACTGTTAAATTCTGGTCATTCATCGATGATCCCTTTATACATATACAACAGGGTGTGGAGTTCTCTTTACAGGGCTGGTACAAAAAATTATTCTCAGTCAATAATGATTTGGGTTGTTTGGCCTGCCTTGTGGCGTGGGATATTTGGAAGGAACGTAACCGTCTGATCTTTGACAACATATCTATCGAGCCTAGCAGGGTGGCATGCCACATTCAAGTGCTTTCATCTGATTATATCGTTTCCTCTTCGGTGGGGCTAGCTACGGGAAAACGTGATCGTGTCTCTTGGCCACCTCAACTTCTTAGATCTGGAAACCGTGCTCGGTTCGATGGTGTTGCTCTGGCTTCCTCTGGGCGCTGTGGGGTGGGCGCCTACATTGAATTACACAATGGTGATCAAATTATGCTATGGTTGTGTGTAGGGTAACTCTTAGGGGCGAAATTTCGCCAAATGGCTATTTTTGAGCTTTTTTCAAAAGATAAATTCGTTATTTGGTTATTTTTAGTCTCTAATATCGCCTATATTTACATAAAATATGTTTTTTTATCATAATATTCACCAAAATTTACACTTTTCAGTAGTAAATTGTATGTTTCATATTTAATATTCGCCTACCTATCTATATTCATGTTTTTTTCAATCCAAAATAATCGCCTAGGATACTATACTTAAGTATAATATTAGAATCCTTAAAAAATGCCCTGGAACTTGTGTGGTGGCAGTGGTAAAAACACTAAAGGTGAGCTTCTGGCTTTATGGTTGGTACTTTTTTTCTCTTCCTTGTCAAATATAATTTTGGAGCAAGAAGCTGAGGATTCACTGGCCATAGTGCATTGGGCCAACAATGTGGCCATTATCAATGCTCTCGCCCTCAACTCATGGATGCAACAGACCAGACTTCTCCTAGTCACTTGCTCTCAAACTGATATCGCTCATATTTATCGGGAGCATAATTCAGTTGTTGATGCACTCTCTCGTCGTGGACTTGTGGCTACTGAAGGCCGCATCATCCTACCTCGGGTTTCTTGAAGCTATTCCCTCTCTAGTTTTGTATTTTTTGGGGGAGTATTTTTTTGTAGTGTTTCGTTGTACAGAGCAGCTTTCTATTACCGGTCTTTTCCTCCTTTATTTCGCCTCATTTTGCGTTGATGTTGAGGTGAATCCCATTGTACAGGGCAGCCTCCTCTGCCTTTTTCACACTTCTGTTTTTTCCTGCGTTGTAATATCCCCGATCCTAGCAGCTTTTGGAGGATTGGTATATCCTGGATTTATCTATTTGCATGGTTGATTTTTGGTTGGGTTGATTATTTACAACGACTTACTTGTCTCATCTGGGGTGGCTCGTCCTTTTGGCATTTGGCCTTTATCTGGTTTGGACTGGTGTTGTCTTCTCGAGCCGGTCTTTTGGTCGTTTATGGATTGTAATCTTTTATACTTCTTATATAAAGTATATTATTTTTCATTTGAAAAAAAAAGGCCACTAACATAATGGTACACTTTTATATCTCACAATAATGACCCTTATCATTGGAGTAAATATAAATGTGTAAGTCACTATTATGATTGGCAGTGATTGTAATCACACCAAAGTATAATAAAGGGGTTGAGACTTTTAAAGGTAGAACTGAACTTGTACTTACAACAACAAAAAAACGGACACACTAATGGAGCCTTACATTATAAATACACTAGAAATAAAGTTAATGTTCATAATGGAAGCTTCTATGCTTGAGATTATAATTCATGGTTTGAAATAAGGCTCACTTTAAAAATAAAGTTAATGTTCATAATGGAAGCTTCTATGCTTGAGATTATAGTTCATAGTTTGAAATAAGGCTCACTTTAAAGATGTAAAGACCTTGTGAATAAATGATGTTCCTATTTTTGAATGAAATTATAGGATATATATTTTCTAAGTCATCGAGGTTGTTGAAAGAACATATCATTCCAAATATATTGTTGTTATTGTTGTTAGAAATCATGTATAGATAGTACCTATTAGTTGCAACTTTCGCTCATACGATTACATTCATACGATTACATCCCTTTATCGTCATCCTTAGACCCATTAAACATTCATTCATATAAATTAATAAACGTATCGGTGGAATAAATACAATTGCATTGATAAATGGATTATAATTGATCACTTATGAAGTTTCGATGAAGGCATATCGAGCCATACACTCTTGCCATTCTCTCTTTTTCTCTCTCTTTATATATATAGAAATTACACTTGTGGATAAGAAATTAAATTGTCCCTATAGGAATGGTGTAGAATGAGATAGCTTAGTCTCATCCAAGGAAAATATTCGAAGTGGGGAAAAGAAATAACTAAGGGTAAATGTAGAACTAACTGTTTATATATGCTTGAGATACTGAAATAATATTTAGGTGACAATTTTAAATGGTGGTAACATATTGACATTTACAATGAGGAAATATAGTTGAGACCTAGTTTTAACTGTAAAAATGTTGATAGGAAAATGGACCATATGTGAATCGGTTTGCTTTATGTTATACATGAATAGTATAGAAGTTGATCTTGAATATTTTAGAGTATTTAGAATATCGGCTTTAGCTTTAATTGATAGTTCCCATGAACATGGTCTAAAACAAGATCCTCATTTCAATTATGCCTTGTACTCGATATGTTGATATGTGTAGCTTCAACAAATCGTAAGTAAAGGTTTCCTATGTATAAATGTGACTAATTTCATAAGTATATCTCTATATGTGTAATTCGCATGTAAGATGTTCATTGTATGAGTTTAAGTGACATTAAGAATGTTTATCTTTTATATTATAAATGAAATTGAAGTATTCAGGGTTTATATTTGATTGAAATGTAAAGGGATATACCACATCTATACTAATAATACATCGTCAATTGATCAAGGTCTATAATTATAGAGATAATCTATAAATTGATGATTGGTTGCATGGACAAAGGAATGGAGAGTAACCACAAATACGGGAAATTAAGGGATACTGAGAGAGGGAAATTTGCTTCTAATATTTTGATGGAAATTAACATTTTAGATAACATGATGCAATAACACTTGTTGAAACCTCCACCGAGTGTCAAGAGGATGATGATCCAAGGAAGTATTAAAAGACTGGTGTTAATGACTTAAAGATTACACTCCTTGTTGGGTAGTGGCCATGGTGATTTGCTAGAAGGTTTAATGAGTCGGGGGGTAAGATATGTCTCACAAGTATAAATTACCCTTAAGAGAATGTACTCCTCGAATAAGGACTGAAGGAACATGATGACTAAGGTACCAATGGGGTAACCTATTATAACATAACTTGTCGAATACTAGCCTTTAATGAAGGGATTTTATGGAGTTTGAATTCAAATTATGGTTCAATAAATATGAGGTTTTAGATTGCATGAAGATAATGTTAATGGACAACTAATGGTCTTTAATGACAAATGGATTTAACGCAAAGGTGGATAATTTGAAGTAGGTGATCCATACATGACATGGTAATGATGAAATGTCACTTGCAAGACCAACCAAGAGGACAGACGTAAGCAAATATGACGAAAGGGGAGTGATTTTCAATCTATAAATTAAATAGTGACGATTATAACTAAATGAATATTCACCATATACATTACAAGAAACTTTGTGTCTGCATTGGGATTGAAGGACCTTGTGAAAATCAAAGGAAAGCATGAATCCTAGCTAGGATATTTAAAATTTTCCCTACATGGTCATGATGAGAAGACAAGTGGATGGATATAATTGGTGAATTTACTAAATGACGAAAAATTGATAAATTTTAAATGGTAACACACCAAGATACTCAGATTGAAAAGACTTTGACAGATTGTCGAGGAAGTGAAGCCGACTTAAAATTTGCAAAGCGAGATATCAATGTTACTATCATGAGGAGCTAATCCCAATGAAACTAATTTTCTAGCAAGACAATGAGTTAAAAAGAATGAAAAATTACAACTCGACATGACTATGACAACGGTAAATGAAGAATTATTATTTGGGAAAGTCCACCGAAAAGGGCCAAAAGAAGACAATTTTAGTAAAATGATATAGAGATGATCAACACAGTAACTGAATGCAATGAAGATACCCTGAGTAAAATGAGGGTAAACTCAAGGAAATCGTGAGGGAAAATGCCTAGCTAGCCCAGAACTCGTGGGAGAGAAAAACTGATGGATGAAAAATGGCTTGGGGAGAAAATTTATGGCTCTTTTCTTGCCCAAGAAACAAAACACGAATTTCCACACATGGTGGCTTTCCCATAATCGAATTTGGAAAGCCATACCTCCCCATTCCCAATGCATTAACTACCTCAACCAACTCTTGTAAGAAATAAATGATTGGGTACAAAATTCAACATGGGTAGTTGAGGGTTTATGAGTTCTCTCATTGACACTTGGCTTGACTTGATTGGCTCCAAGGGTTTGAATATCCCCCCCCCAATTCCTTGTAAAAATCATGCCCCCATCTCTTGTTGCATTGCATTGCATAGCTAGTTGTGGGTATTTTATTAAAATGCATATTTACATGATATTTGCAATTCCATTGTTCCTGGCTAGCACGCAAACCATATGCATTTTTAATTCGATGGTGGGGCCTTGACCTTGATCTCCTCACCAAGATTTTATAACAATATTACATCATTTACATTTTAATGCAATGGGGTCAAAATCAGGATATTACATCATGCCAAAGGTGGAAGGAAAAGGCAGAGTGATGTATGTACCCACTCTCCCATAAGATCTCAAGGACATCAAAATAACAAGAGATTCAAGAGATACCTCTCCTCCATTGAATGTTACTCTTGTCACAAGACAGGACATCTAGCAATAAATTGTCCATCCAAATCTGGACATCATAAGAAGCAGAAGAAGAGGTTTCATGCACATGCAGCGAAAGATAGTGAATATGATGAAGTCAAAACCAGAGATGATGAAGACTCCAGTGAAGAATATGTTCTAATATCATCCCTCACTGGTTCAGTATCTCATGGGAGTGATACTTGACTAGTAGATAGTGGATCTTCAAAACACATGATGGGATACAAAGAATCCCTCTCACATCTTATTCAGAAGGAATCTCCACACAAGGTAAAGCTTGGAGATGATTATCAATATCCCATCAAAGGAATGGGAGAATCCTCTTATAAATTGAACTCTGGAAAGTCCATGAATATGAAATATGTACTTTATGTACCAGGTCTAAAGAAGAACCTTCTATCTATTTCTGCATTAGATAAGAAAGGTATTCGAATTGCATTTATAGATGGTGAAGTTCTTATGTGGAAAAAAGGAAAGATTATTGATGATGCAGTACTCATTGGAGTAGAAGAAGGAGGACTTTACAAACTGAACGGTCATGCAGATACATCATTGATGACCAGTACCATGAGCCCTTGTGAGCTATGGCATATAATACTAGCTCATGTACACTACAAAGCCTTACCAATAATAAGTAAGGTGGTGATGGGACTACCAGAAATCCAGGTGGATCATGAAGGAGTATGCAAGGGACGTGCTCAAGGAAAGAGTACAAAGAACCCATTTCCAAGTAGAGAAAACAAAGCAAAAGGTATTATGGATATTATTCACTCATATATATGTGGACCTATGTCCACCACTTCTCTAAGCGGGTATGTATACTATGATTCCTTTATTGATGATTACTCCTATAAAACATGGATTTATTTTCTGAAGAATAAGAATGAATTCTTTGAAAAGTTTAAAGAGTTGAAAGCTCTTGTAAGAAACCTCTCTAAAAAAAAAAGATAAAGATTCTAAGGTCAGATAATGGAGGGGAATATACTTCAGGCGATTTCAAATATTTCTGTAAAAAAATAAGGATTAAGAGGGAGCTTACTATTCCCTATAATCCACAACAAAATGGTGTCGCTAAAAGGAAGAATAAAACGATCATAGAGGCAGTAAAGGCTATGATCCATGATCAATATTTACCCATGCATCTATGGGAAGAAGCATCCAAAAGCAAACAGAATCTCTCATAGTGCTCTTGGCAACAATACCCCAGAAGAGATGTTCACTGGTAAGAAGCCTGAAGTTAGTCATATAAATATATTTGGATGTACGGTGTTCATTCACATTCCAAAGGAGAAAAGATCAAAATTAGAAACTTTAGGGAAGAAGGAAATATTTGTGGGATATACTAAGCAATCTAAGGCTTAGCGTATCTACATCCTAGGATTCCGCCAGATTGAGATCATTCAGGATGTTACATTTGATGAAGACACAACCTTCAACAAATCCAAAAGACTCATGAGGATGAAGAGGAGAAGGAGGCTCATAGAGTTACATAAACAAGTAAATTACCAAAAATAAATGTTAAGGAAGAACCTATTCCAGAGGATCATGTCATGGCATAACCTCAGAGACTTGAGGAGACACCTCATGAGGATATTTCACGGAAGAGAAGACCAGCCTGGGTACGAGAAATAATACAAGATGCAGGAAGATATGGTGCTCTAGAAGGAAGCAAGAGACCAAGGTCATGTAGCCTTGATGTAGAAGAACCCACATGATGGAGTGGATCACACTATTAGGGTCTCCTACAAGGAGACTAGGATCAAGAGAGATCCTACCAAACAAACAAAGATAAGTATTTGAATTGTTGTTCACATATTTATGTTCCTAGATTTAATACGTGTATTATGCATGTTAGAATGTTTGCATTGATGAACATAATATGCATATGATGGGTAAGTGGCCTATAGTGCTATACAACATTCCATTGCTACTTATCTAGGATGAAACCTCTTTGCTAACATATTAGGAGTAGAGCACACTCTTATTAATGTTCTGGTAGAGATGGAAGGCATATAGAAAGTTACCGTATGAATATGGGATATGGATGAAAGTTGTGTTGAAGCATTGGCTAATATAGTTGCATGACTGTGTGAATCTGTCATTATTAATATGTTTTTGGAAACTACGAAATGTTTCTACCCATGCAACTTAACTTGAACCATAGGAAGTATCATGTACACCTACAAATGAAGAATGATAATATTTTCGTAGAATAAGACTTATGAATTCAAGAAGTACAAGGAAAATGATCTCTTAGAGAGAGGAAGTTGACTATGACGAGATGTTGCTCCAATGGCCAGACTCAGTGGTGTATATTACACCAGATAGATGGTGTAATCAAATTAGAAGACGATATCGAGCAACCTCTAGGACTCAGGACTCTCTACAGAGAACCACATGTGTGCAGATTGAAGAAGACTTTGTATGGACTCAAAAGGAACCTATGGAATAGGATGATCACCTGGAGTGATGATGATTGGAGCTCCTTCGAAAGAAGGAGTGGGGTCTGAGAAGGACCTCTCTCGAAAGAGAAAATGAGAGTTCTTATCTGTAAGGATAGATGCTTGTCTTGGGGACATAATAGAAGTACCGACTGACTGATAGAGTTTCTATCCGAAAGGATAGATGCATGTCCTGGGGACAAAATATCAGTACTGGTTGACCGATAGAGTTCTTATACGAAAGGATAGATGCATGTCCCAGGGACAAAATATCAGTACTGGATGACTGATAGAGTTCCTATCCTAAAGGATAGATGCTTGTCCTGGGGACAAAATATCGGTACTGGCTGATTGATAGAGTTCCTATCTGAAAGGATAAATGCATGTCCTAGGGATAGAAGATCAGTATTGGATTACTGATAGAGTTCCTATCCAAAAGGATAGATTCTTGTCCTAGGACAGAATATCAGTACTGTCTGATTGATAGAGTTCCTATCCGAATGGATAGATTCCTATCCTGGGGACAGAAGATCAGTACTGGCTGACTGATAGAGTTCCTAACCAAAAAGATAGATGCTTGTCCTGGGGTCCGAAGATCAGCACTGGATGACTGATAATGTTCCAGTTCTTAGGAACTGATGCCAGTCCTGGGGACTGAATATTAGTACTGGATGACTGATATAGTTCCAGTCCCCAGGGACTGATGCCAGTCCTTGGTGACTGAATATCAATACTTGATGACTGATAGTGTTTCAGTATTTTTGTTTACTGATGATTGATGTTGTTGTTCTAATATTGTTTTTAATGATGATGTTTTTGATGTTCCAGCAAAGGATGTTGTTGATGATGTTCCAAAAAAGGATTTTGTTGATGATGTTCCAACAAAGGATTTTGTTGATGATGTTCTAGCAAAGGATGTTGTTGATGATGTTCAAGCAAAGGACATTGTTGATGATGTTCCAGCTGATGATTTTGTTGAAAAGGATGCTCCAGATGATGATGTTGCTGACAATAGAATATGTTCCAGCTGATGATGTTGCTGATGAGGATGTTCCAGCTGACGACGTTGCTGATCCAATAGAAGATGTTCTAGCAGAGGATGTTGTTGATGATGATATAGAGTATCATGTTGATGATGATATTCCAGCAGATGATGATGACGATTGTTAGAACAATATTACACCTAGGTACATTAATCATTTATCAAATGATGGTTAATTAGTGCCAAACAGTTTAACAATTGCATCCCTAAGTTGGTTAGTGGGTAAATGGTCATTTAGCTTGAACCAGTTGGCAATGTGGACAAAACTGTGCATGTACCAAGTCAAACTAGTTGTTGGGGGATCCCTCCCAGTCTTTATTGCAGCCAACATGCCTAGGGTGCTCTTATCCCCTGTTTTGTGGGATTCTGTTTGACCAAGGGCGCACATGCTCAGTATGTGGACAAACTTGCCTCTTTTGGCCATTTTTGGCCAATTGTAGTTGCCTAACCTCTAACCAATCAGTTTCTCCACATGTGTGAGGTCACATGGGCCTTTCTATTCATTCCCAACGTTCACATGGCATGTTCGAACCAGTTTGGGATGGTTTGGGACATTTTGGGTCAACCTAGGCGGGATTGAGCTATTTCTAAGCTAGATCAGTGTGAACACTCCAAATGGATTCGAATTGTTCCTATTTGTATAAAAGGAGGTTCCTAACCTATTTTGAGGTTGGACTGTTAATAATATTCATATATTTCACCCATTTCATGTGTTAATTTGTTCTTCATTTTACAGATTTGTGCCTAATTCCTGTAAATGTGTTGCAATCTTTCACTAGTGAGGAATCCATAGTAGCTAGGTTATGCTGTGACTAAGATTTTACATGGTATCAGAGCTATTGGATCTACCATTCGAACCAACAAGACTGTTTTAGTGGCTTTCCAGAAGCAGGGGAGAAACCACAGAATTCCTGAGGCCATTGCATTGAGTCCATTGGAGAAATCTAGTGGCTCTTCTCAGGTGTGATGCTCTCTCGAATGCACCCACTATCAAATAGGGTTTGAATCTATTAGTGTAGATCCCTCCTGAGTGATTTGAGATTTGTTTGCAGGTATTGAAGATCAACATTGCTAGAAAGTGCATGAGCAATAGAGAAGAATGGAACCATCTCACCCAAATGTGCTTACTCCCTTCAACTACTTCGATTGGAAGGGAGAAATGGTGATTTTGCTGAGATCTAAGGGTCTCTACAAAATTATGATGGGCACTAGGGTGGATCCAAACTCAGCTGTGGAGAAATCCAAGTTTTTCAACATAATGGATGAGGCATTTGGCCTCCTTTGTCTCAGCATTTCAAGAGACCTCCTATTTCATGTATAAAGTATAGCTACTCCAAATGAAGTTTGTCTCAATATTGAGTCTTTGTTTGGAAAGACTGATGAGTTGAGAGGCCACCAGCTCGAAAATGAGCTTGCTTCACTGAGCCCAGGGAATTTCGATTCCATCCAGGATTTCTTCACCAAGTTCAAGAGCTTGGTCTTGCAGATTCAACAATGTGGCATAGACAAGAAAGAAGAACAGTTGGTGTTGTCCATTCTCTCCAAACTGGGTCCTGAATACTCAGTTTTTTTGTCTTCCTTCAACTCCACAAGGCTCACTGTTAGAAATTGGAAGATGCCACCTTTGGCTGAATTCATGGAGATGCTAACTCAAGAGCAAGACAAGATGGTCTTGATGGGCACCATCAAGCAAAAAGACCAAGTTCTTGCAGCTGGATATTTGAAAAATGGAAGAGGCAAGCAAAAACCAAAGGGGCCAAAACCTCAAGAGAAGAAGAAGAAGGATGAGAAGCCCAAATCCACTGATGGGGTTTCGAATCCTGTCAAGAACAAGGGAATGAAGGTCGAGAAGACAAAATTCATCTACTGTCAAGGGGGTTTCCACCCAGAGAGTTCATGCATGAAGAAAACCATAGACATGATGACCCATCTCCTATAGAAAAACAACATTCCTCTTCCTAAAAGTTCCAAGAAGAAGGAGAGCGTTTCTGATGATAAGGAGAAGTTCCATGCTTTGGTGGCTAGTACTTCTAGAGTTCCTTCATTCATCATCGATTCAGGTGCTTCAAGGCACATGGCTTGTTCTAAAGATGCATTTTCAGTGCTATCTCCCTACAATGGTCCTTCCATCCATATGGGAGATGATTCAAAAATTCCTGCTAAAGGTATTGGAAAAATCTCTTTGGAACATGGGTTCTTCTCTAATGTGTTGTATGTACCAAATCTTGCAGCAAACTTGCTCTCTGTATATAAAACGACACATACTGGAACAACAAAGAAAGTTGTCTTCACCCAAGATGCAGTGGAGATCTCAGAAATTTCTAGTGGAAAAATGTAATGTCCCCATCTTGACCCTATTGCATTAATATTGTAAATGATGTAAATATTGTTATTTAGTCATGGTGAGGAGCTCAAGGCCAAGGCCCCACCATTGATTTATCATTCTATGTATCGACAATTAGAATAGATGCATATGGTTCTTGTGCTAGCCGTGCACAATGTAAATTCGGACATCATGTAAATATGCAATTTTAATGAAAAACCCACAACCATCTATGCAATGCAACAAAGAGATGGGGCATGATCTTTCAAGGAATAGGGAGGAAAAATAACCAAACCCTTGAGCCAATGGATTCAATCCATGTGTCAATGAGAAAACCCATGAAATCCCAACTACCCATTTTGGCTTATGCCCCAATCATTAAATTCTTTCAAGAGTTGGTTGAGGCAGTTAATGCCTTGGGAATGATGAGGTATGGCAGCCAATTTCGGGTATGGGCAAGCCATCAATCTGGGAATTCAAATTTTTGCTTGCAAGGCAAGAAATCACCCACGTTTTTCCTTCCCAAGCCATTCTGAACCACGGTCTTTCCTCTCTCACACAGCCCGGGGCGAACTAGGGTTTTTCCTTCACGTTTTCACCATTTCTCTGCATTCTCCCATGCCTGGGAACTCGTTTTTGGTTAGCACAGTGGCTGGGAGAAGAGAACCACGATTTTCTGGGGTTATAGAGGCCGTTTCTACCCATGAAATTCCCATGGACGTTTTTCTGAAAACGATTATGCTCCTGGGGTTGTTTTCCCATTTTCCAATTTTTTGTTTTGGGCTTTCCCACGTCTTTTTGAACTGGTTGAAATCCCATCGTTGGGAATCCTACTGCAAAGACGCGCAGCACTTGCATTTCTGGTTGTTATGTCCCTCCCTGTTTAGTTTGAACCTGTGAGCAGGATATTCATGAGTGGAAGAGGACATATTTGGCTTGATGAGCCCAATGAAGTATCCATAGCTAAATGGTTGAGCCACTAGCCTAGTAATTCACCTCTATCCATCTCTTAGCAGCCTGAGAAACCCAACTGCTGATTGGCTTGGTTGATTCTGGTGTATCTTTGGCTATGTGAGAGCCTGCTTTCCCCTTTTCCTTGTGGATATCATTCCCAGCTCGGGGGTGGCAGTGGTGCTGAGAGATTGAGGAGCACACTAGCCTACAGTTGGGTGGAACGTTGCAGAAGCGTAGCTGGTTGCTTAGGGACTACTTGGTTTAATATAAGTATTCTCATTTGCTAATTTGATATTGCTTAATTAATGAATGACATGAAAATCTGGAATGTATGATGGATGTGTAATAGAATTAAATTCTGCTGTGCTTTCAAATGTTTATGCATTTGCATATCTCCATCTACAATTTATATGAATGCTTATTTGATTAAGTATGGGACTAGATGTCCAGTATTATTGTTAGTGTCCTCTCCACAGCCTTGTAGGATAGGAGGGACACTACAAAAAATTGTTGCACTAGGTTTTGTTGATCATGATTCAAGGATGTACAAGTTCTCCCACTTTCTCGAATTCTCTTCACCAAGTGCACTTCTGTCACATGGGAATGAGACCAGCAAGCTATGGCCTCAGAGGTATGGTCACCTAAACTATAGATATCTTCAAGCTTTGAGCAAAGAAGAGATGGTAGAAGGGCTTCCAACCATTAGTTTTTCCAATGGAACATGCAAAGGTTGCATGGTTGGGAAGCATCCTGAAAAGAAGTATGACAAAGGGAAGGAAAGAAGGGATGATTAGACACTTGGGATAGTGCATTATGATCTGATAGGTCCTCTCCCTAATCCATCCTATGGAAGATCCAAATATGTGCTCACCTTCATCGACGACTACTCAAGGTATTGCTGGTTATTTTTCCTTAAGCAAAAATCTGAAGTCTTTCAATGTTTCAAAATTTTCAAGAGCATGGTTGAGAACTTCAGTGGGAAGACCATGAGGGTTTTGAGGACTGATAATGGAAAGGAGTATGTCAATAAGGATCTACAACAGCTCTGTCAAGAGCATGGCATTCAGATGCAACATTCAGTGCCCTACACACCACAACAAAATGGTGTTGCAGAGTGCAAAAATAGAGCACTGAAAGAGATGGCTACTTGCATGATGCAAGCAAAGGATTTGTCTCCTAAGCTATGGGATAAAGCTATGAAATGTGCTACATATGTTCAGAATAGAGCACCACACAAATCATTGCAAGGAATTACTCCATTTGAAGCATGGATGGGCCACAAACCCAATGTTTCACATTTCAGAATTTTTGGCTCAAGGGCTTGGGCTAGAATTCCACCGGAGAAGAGAAAGGCCTTGCAACCCCAAAGCAAGGAGTCAATCATGGTTGGATATGCAGAAGATACAAATGGATACAAGCTCTTTGATCCATCCTCCCTCAAGACATTCATTGAAAGGAGTGTCCAATTTGAAGAAGAAGAGTTTTTACAAGCTAGTGAACAAGGTGATGGGGATTGCTCAAATTCTCTTCCGGATGTTGTAAGTGATGACTCTATCTCTAATTTTTCTGATTTTGAGATATATTTTTATATTGAGGATGATGAGGATGGTATGGAGGCTGATCATGACCCTCCCATAAGGCCAAAGTCGGCTGAAACAACAATACAAGCAGCTGGAGAACTTGTGGGTGATCCTCAAGATCCTAGGAAAACTAGATCTCAATTTCAAAGTAATTTTGCTTACTGTGAATCTGATCTGAGTTCTAAATGTTTTATGATGGTTGGATCTGATCCTAAGTCATATTCAGAGGCTTCTAAAGATCCAAGATGGCAAACAACCATGCAAGAAGAGATGAACTCCCTCCATGAGAACAAAAGTTGGGATTTGGTCCCTCTTCCTCCTAAGAGGAAACTAGTGCAATGCAAATGGGTTTATAGAACCAAAGTTGGATCTGATGGCTCTGATATAAAGTATAAGTCCAGTTTGGTGGCTAAGGGTTACTCTCAGGTCCAAGGAGTGGACTATACAAAGACATTTGCACTAGTGGCAAAGATGGACTCCATAAGACTAGTTTTGGCCATTGGGGCTTCCAAGCGATGGGAGGTTCATCACATGGATGTGAAGAGTGCCTTTCTTCATGGGGATATGAATGAGGAGATATATATGCAGTAGATTGAGGGATTTATTTCTGATCATACACTTGTGTGCAAGTTGAACAAGTCACTCTATGGGCTCAAGCAAGCTCCTAGAGCATGGTATGCAAAAATGGATAATTTTCTGCTATCTTTAGGGTTTGAGAGGTGTAAGTCTGATCCAAATGTGTATATGTAGCATATTAGTAATATGATATTGATCATAGTACTGTATGTAGATGATATTTTGATAACAGGTAGCAGCACCAAATATTTGGGCTCATTAAAAGCTTCATTACACAGTGCATTTGTAATGACCGATCTAGGCTTGTTGAGGCAATTTTTAGGCTTGGAAATTGAGCAAACTGTGAATGGAATTTCTATCACCCAAGCAAGGTATGCTTTAGATTTGCTGTAGAAATTTAAGATGGTTGAATGTAAACCAGCAAAGTTCCCATTCCTATTTGGAGTTAAGCTAAATGAGTGGGGTTCTTCTCCACTAGTTGACAGCTCGTTGTATAGGCAGCTTGTTGGAAGCTTGCTATATATTACTCATTCTAGACCAGATTTGTCATATGTTGTTGGGGTTGTTGCTAGGAACATGCAAGAGCCTCATGAGGTTCATTGGAGGGCAGCCAAGAGGATCCTCTATTATGTTCAGGGTACTAAGCACTTTGGTATCCATTATGTTGCTGGTTCATCTCTTGAACTAGTAGGATTTACTGATTCTAATTGGGCTGGTGATTGTATTGATCGGAAATCAACTTCCAGTTATGTCTTTATGCTTGCACATGGACCTATTTGCTGTTCAAGCAAGAAACAACATACTATTTCCTTATCTTCAGCTGGGGCCGAGTACAAGGGAGCAGTAAATGCAGCCACACAATGTGTTTGGTTGCAAGGTATTCTTGCAGAGTTCGGGATTGTTTTTTATTCACCCACTATTCTTTGGTGTGATAATCAAAGTACAATCAAGATTTCTACTGATCCATTTCAGAGGCAAAGGACCAAGCACATATAGATACACATGCATTACATTCGGGGTTTGGTGCATGACCAGATCATAGCATTGCAGTATTGCCCTTCTGGTGAGCAAACTGGTGATATTTTCACCAAGTGTTTTACCGAGAAGACCTTCACTTACCTTGAATATTTGCTTGGGGTGAGTGATGCATGGTGATTATTGGTGTATTGTTCTATATACCACATGTCCATTTTAGAGGGGAGGTTTTATTTCCCATGTGGTTTTCCTCCTTACCTTGGTTACATGGACAAATAAATTTTTTATGATGTAAAAAGTGACTTGAGCCTAGTTGCCAAGGCCTTATTTTTGATATTTTCACTAAGTCTAGTTTAAGGGGGGGTGTTAGAACAATATTACATCTAGGTGCATTAATCATTTATCAAATGATGGTTAATTAGTTCCAAACAGTTTAATAATTGCATCCCTAAGTTGGTCAGTGGGTAAATGGTCATTTAGCTTGAACCAGTTGGCAATGTGGACAAAACTGTGCATGTACCAAGTCAAACTAGCTATTTGGGGGTGCCCTCCCAGTCATTTATTGCAGCCAGCATGCCTAGGGCGCTCTTATCCCCTTTTTTGTGGGATTCTGTTTGACCAAGGGCGCACATGCTCAGTATGTGGACAAACTTGCCTCTTTTGGCCATTTTTGGCCAATTTTAGCTTCCTAACCTCTAACCAATCAGTTTCTCCACACGTGTGAGGTCACACGAGCCTGTCTAGTCATTCCCAACGTTCACATGGCATGTTCGAACCAGTTTGGGATGGTTTGGGACATCTTGGGTCAACCTAGGGGGGATTGAGCTATTTCTAAGCTAGACCAGTGTGAACACTCCAAATGGATTGGAATTGTTCCTATTTGTATAAAAGGAGGTTCCTAACCTATTTTGAGGTTGGACTGTTAATAATATTCATATATTTCACCCATTTCATGTGTTAATTTGTTCTTCATTTTATAGATTTGTGCCTAATTTCTGTAAATGTGTTGCAATCTTTCACTAGTGAGGAATCCATAGTAGCTAGGTTCTGATGTGACTAAGATTTTACAACGATGCTGATGATGACATTCCAACAAACGTTGATGATTCTACTCCAGCATATGATACCCCAAACAGATGATGATCCAAAATATTCCTACGACATATACAATTTCACAAGTCAGTTGTGCAGATGTTGTTGTTACCTGCATAATACCTTCCTAGTTAAGAGGGAGTGTCAAAAGAATGTAACTGCGGAAGATATTTTATTTGATACTTGTATATTGTATTATTGTATTCCTCCTTCAGGAGATGTCGTTGATGTAATTAATAATGTAAGAGTCATTGAAAGAGTCCATGTAAACCCTAGGTATTGTGTTGGCCTAGAAGAACCCAAAAGAGATTATTATATTATGTATTTGACAAGTTGGCCCAGTCAGTTAGGATAAGTCGGCCCTGTTGGTGAAAATTCACCCCAATGGAAGAATATAAATAAAGGAGGTCTCTCTCATTTGTAATCACTCATTCACTCACAAAAGTTCGCATAGGAGAGAGAGAGAAGTTCGCACAAGTGGAGGAGTAGCTAATTTTGTCTTGCGGTTTAATTTTGTACTTTGTGATTTCTATATTGAGGAAGATTTTGCTGGGGTTTTCTCCCTTGTGGTTTCCCTGAGAGAAATATTTTGTTCATTGTGTTCTTGTTGTACTTGTATTTCTTTCAATGATAGATTGTTTATTATTATATGTTAAACAAGTAAAAACTAACTAGGAGACTTTAGTATGCAGGTTGAAGAAGAACTTGTATGGCCTGAAGCAAGCTCCAAGCCAGTGGTATTTAAAATTTGATAGGTTAATGACATAACAAGGTTATAGTAGATGGGATTATAACCACTGTGTTTATTTCAAGAAGCTAGATAATGGAAGATATATTATATTGTTATTGTATGTGGATGGCATGCTTGTTGCAGGGTCTAACATGCAGCATATAAATGAGCTCAAAAGGAAATTAACTAATTCATTGCGATGAAGGATTTGGGTGCTGCAAAGCAAATCCTTGGTATGAGAATAAGAAGAGACATGAAAAATCTCAAATTTACATTGTCTCAGGGTGAGTACATAGAAAAGGTGTTGGAGAGGTTTAGAATGCAAGATGCAAAACCAATTAGTACACCTTTGGCCAACCATTTCAAGCTAAGGAGATGTGTCCCAATACATAGGAGGATATAGAATGCATGTCCAAGATTCCCTATTCATCAGCAATTGGCAGCTTGATGCATGCCATGGTGTGCACAAGACCATATATTGCACATGCAGTCGGAGTTGTGAGCAGGTATATGAATAATCCAGGCAAAGAACATTGGAAGTAAGTAAAGTGGATTCTCAGGTATTTGAGAGGTACTACTACTCACGCATTATGTTTTGGAGGTTTAGACACTGTTCTGCAGGGATATGTTGATGTAGATATGGCAGGTGATAAAGATAGCAAGATGAGAACCATAAGGTATGTTTTCACTATAGGTGGAACATCGGTAAGTTGGATTTCGAAACTACAAAAGGTTATTTCACTTTCAACAACAGAAGCAGAGTATGTTGCTACTATAGAGGCTAGTAAAGAGATGATTTGGTTGCATAGGTTCATGGAGGAATTGGGTAAGAAGCAAGAGAATATTAGGTTGTATAGTGATAGCCAGAGTTCCATTCATCTTGAAAAGAACTTATACTTCCATTCTGAAACTAAAAATATACAGCTCAAGGACCATTTCATACAATCGATTCTGGGCGATAAACTATTGAAGTTGGAAAATATACATACTAGCTAGAATCCTGCAAACATGTTGACAAAGGCAGTAACCAGAGAGAAAATGAGTTCCTAATCAGTTTCAATTAGCCTTCAAGCATGAAGGTGAAGATGAGAAATATGCTATGTCCAAGGTTGTAGCATATTCTAGCAGATGCAGTAGTGGTGGAGTTGATGTGATCAGTCTCCAAGTGGGAGATTGTGGGTTGTGGAGCCTAATATTCATGATTCAGAGGTCGTGTTTCAACCGTGTCTGGATCCCAGTTCATGACGGGTGTGGGGAGGATTACCCCCCCACTGTATTCACCATGGGGGGTTTAGGTGGGTGGGGGCAGTGACTAATTTTGGGAGCCCCCCCTTGGCTTGGGTTTGGGAGCAGCGCCTCCGTAGCGAAAATTTTGGAAAAAATGCCTTGTAAAATGTTGTCATTTCATAATCGTGACTTGGTCAATAATGGGTGCAAGTATATATCATCTACAAGTGATGAAGAAATAAGGCACCATGTAAGTAGCTCGAGCATTGATAACAGTTTGAGTGAAGAATGACGATATATATATATATATTTAATTGGATGCTGATGCAAGTTGTATGTTTTAAAACGATTGTGAAAATTAATTTTGCTTATTGTACTGGACATATTGTTCCAATTGGTTACCAAAAGTGTAACAAATTGACATTTTGATTATTGTGGATGTTTTTGTTGTCTCATTTTGTATGACAAATGGTCTCTTATTCATATATAATAAAATGGGTTTATTATTATATTGCATTATCCAATGTTGTAAAATGTTACATTGTTGATTAAATATTACAACGAACAAATGTGTAATCCGATGGTATAACACATTAATATAATCATTATATCCAAGCACAATAATTAAAACTAAAATATCAATATTATTATAAAACATATTTAGTTTTATGATGATTAATAAAATTAAAATAAAATAAAATTTAATTGAACTCAATGTACAATGTGGAGCATATACAATTCATTTGTGGTTTTTTGTTCATATGTGACAAATTTATCTGGTGTTTTTAAACCTATAAACCACACTGGTGCTTCAATATGATATAAATTCCCTAGTGCTTATATAAACTTAGTGCACCAATATGCATTTCTTTAAAAACGTACCGCTAATACCATCGAAGGACTGCTGTCAACGTCACATTTTGTAGCACTTTATGTTGTGCAAACTAAAGTGGAAAGGATCGTGAATATGCTTACATCCTCAGACCCAAAAAGCTTTTAAATAATTTAATTAACTAATATATGGGGTCTATAAAAATATGTGTGCATGCATGGTAAAGCCCTAAAACCAAGAAAAATGAGGGTCTAAGAGAAGATCATGTGGCACTGCGACCCACCATACAAAACCTTGCATAAAAAAGCCCTATTTTCAACAATGTTTTGTTTAAAGCTTAGACCTGAAATGTTTTATATGATTTCGTTTTGTTTCTTTGTCGTGTCCACTGAAATAAGTGTTTGTTACGAAAACATAAAAACAAATGAATCCCCTTAAGGACCTAAAATCGAAAATATTGTAAAAAAATAGGATTAGATAATGCATAGAGTTAGAGGAACAAGATTTGCATGTGAAGAAAATAAAGAACCCTAAATCAACCTAGTCAATAAACCTAGAGTCCTTTCCAATTCCAAATCCGTATGTTGTCAAGTTTGTGGAATAACTTATGTAAAAATGATGTAAATAAAATTAAATCTAATGGACCCTTTCAAATATTTATCTGCCTAAACCTTAACCACAACCACTAAACTTAAGCCAAATCCATAATTTATATATTAAATTTTCACACAGCTATATGATATGTCCAAAATGACATAAACTCTACAATATTTCTTGAGGAAGTTCGCTAGGGACTTCCCTTCATTTCAAGGATAGTACTTAGGGTAAATTGGATTTTGTAGAAGCTCGAGGCTTTGTCAACAATATACTCATTTAATAGCTCCAAATGTCATTTGCGGGAGTTGAACATAGGTGGGGAAGATAACACTTCTCTTTAACCACTCAGGCTAGACCCAATTGACTCCATGATTCCATTCACATTCAAAGGGTATGATAGTTAAATTATTAAGTGACTAAAAGAGATGAATGTGGTTTGTCTTTCATAAGACACATTATAAATTAGTGTTTTAGTTATTAGCATCGACTAGATAACTACATTCACGTATATATTTATTATGATGCATAAACTCCTTCCTATTCTTAGTTTTTTCCAAAGGAAAAAAAATCATACTTTTTAATTTTATAAAGAAACATAAAGATGTCGTATGTGCAAAGAGCATTGAAGAAAGTATGTCCTCTAACAACAACAAAGAATTAACTTTACAATAGAGGTTGAAAGAAAACAACTCATGTATCAATGTCCTATTAAAGAGGATTAGTCCCCTCACGTTTCCCTTTCTTATTTCTTTTTTAAGATCAATCCATCATCATGTAGAAGATTCCAAGGTAATTATTTCTATAGTGGAATATTGATTTCCAAGGTTCGACGAGATTGCAAATCCTTGTTGGGATCGAAGTTATCATATTCATGTGGTCTCTTCATACCCACTAATGGGGTTCCATTTCCATCTTTAATCCTCATGTGGAATACCACCAGAAACTTGCCTTTTCTCAATTCTCTATGGGGAGAGTTGATTCTTCAATTAGATCTTTTTAGACATGCTTTGATATCTGCTCTATGGATTTTTCTTGTTGGTTTATGTAGGCTAAACAACTACATTATCCAAATTTATTCTGATTTTATTATTTATGACCCTTGGGTTTATGTGTTCCCTTTATTATCAACCTAACTCATTTATTATCATCAATCCAACACCACAAATAAATTATGAAAGTAAAATAAGATATTAAATTCTTAAGGGAGTCATTTAATCTTGTAAGAAACTTCCTTCAAGATTAACTTACCCCATTTCTTAGCAATTCAACCCTTTGATATTCTCTAGCATAAAATTATTTAATTATAAAAAATTGTATATTTAATTTAATATTATTCTATAATAATCGTATTTGGTTGTTAAATGAGTGTAACTCAAGTGGTTGTGAGAAAAATGTTGTTATCCTTCCTATTTGGGTTCAGATATACTATGCGACATGTTTGTTATTGCTTTTGCTCAATTGATTTATGATGCACTAACCTCCTTCTAAGTTTCTCAAATGAAGTTGCAGAGATTTTTAAATTCCAATTTTATATTGATGCAACACATTACCTCACATTTAATATAAGAGAAAATTTTATAAAATTTAAGATTTACATCTATGTTTCAAAATATTTTAACACTTTTTTACGAGAATGGGTATTTGATATTTATAAACAACTAAATAAAATCAGCAAGCAAAAAGTTAAAAAAAAAATATGCAGAGCATCGGTCCAAAAGAGAAACTGATAGGGTTTCTAAGAGAAACATTCATACCATATACAATCTTCCATAATTTCGAATCTAAAACCATATAACTACAAACTACTATGCTACTGCAGATCTTGATAAACTTCCCTAGCAGTAATAAACAAAAAAAAATTCATAAACAAAATACACAAGCTAGTGACTATGGTCACTGTGCATGACCTAATCTTTAGCATTTTCTTCAAGGTTTTTCTCAGCAAATTCTTCTTCATGCTCCTTTGTGCTCGAGATATCCACTGTAGAATGAGAAGGTTGATGAACAGAGGATCCCTTAGATCCCCTGCTAGCTAAGTATTCTGTAGTTCTAGACTGTTTTGCAACTAGTAGTTCATCATGATGATCCATGGTGTCCTAGATAGTGTCAATATCAACTTTATGAACGTGGATTCTTCATTTCGCATCATCCAAGAAGACATCTAAGCAGATACATTTATGACGAGATTTGATGGACATCCTACTCAGCATCATCCAGGAGAGATCCAAGAGAGATTCCAAACCAGGAATATGGGCAGTAACCTAACAAACTACCTCCATATAACCTTCCATCTGTGAATTCATTTGGAAAATATGGTTTTGAATGTTCCTATGTCATCATGAATGCCTCTAATTCTATCGAAAAGTTCCTAAACTTTCATCTACAAATCCAAAGCAAGCTTCATCGTTGCTAAACGAACACAAACCAAAGATCTCATATCCCAAACTTTCCAAGTTAAAGAAAGGATAGAAACAGAACCAAATATGTAAACGATCTCCTGTAAATTATTCTCCAAGATCCCATACAACATTGCAATCGAAATACACTCCCCCAGGGCATAGGTGAATTCTTCGGCATCCTATGTAACCCACAATACCACCCCCTAAATACACAACAAACAAGTCTCCCCCCTCTTCGCTTTGGACCAAAGACAAATGAAACTTGAATGAGAATAAGGGAGATACATAGCCCAAAGCACTAAAAATTTCAAACCACCTATAAATCCATCCAAGCGTTAAGAACACTATTGTATTAACACATGTGTTAATAATAATAAATGGCGTTGGTGATCATTAAGTGTGGACATGACACTCCATCTTGGAAATAAAAACATAATTAACGCATTCCCCATTCTATTGTTCAACGATGGGATCATGGAGTGTTCAAATAATATCTAGGGGAGACAACATGTATCATGTTGAATCCAAAAAATATCTAGGTGAGCCAACATGATACATGTATCATGGAGTGTTCAAAAAATTTCTCCTTCTAGCTTGATAAATAATTAAAGGAGAATATCTTATGACGACATGCGATTGAATTCCAAGAGGAGTAGTACTTTTAAGTCCCTAATGGAGAGCATATCACTCTACTTGGTTGTTTGTGGCTTTCCCTAAACCCCATTCAAATTTTGATATTGTATTCCTTTTGGGATCCAATAGAATCCCCTCCATACCATCCTACCTAGGATCCCTTCGAAGATCCATCAAAGAACAAAGCATGACATTGGATATCCAAGAGCCATTTCTAAAATTATTATTGCTTCATTTCCAACTTCTAGGAGGAAGTGTTAATTGAAGAGTCTCCCCCCAAGGTTTTTATAGGTTGAATATCATGCATCCATGATTTCTCTTCTAGATCCAAGGAATCATTGCATTGATTTTTTTGCGTGACTAAATCGCTTCACTTAATAAGGCCTTTGCATGGGCCACTATAGTTTCCAAGGGGGTGAATTTAGACTCAAATTTTTCTTTATTTATTGCTACCCAAACTTTCTAGAAAATATATTTTGGGAGGGAAAACCAAGTCCACAGTAAGATAGACTTGTTTTCTAGAGAGCCAAGATAGTCCTTTTTCCAGTTTATAAAATATCCACTCCAGTTTTTTGGAAGCCAAATTAGCCTATTAAGATCCTTTAGACTATGTTCCCAGGCCTACTTTATATATTCACATTGAAAAAAGAGATGATGGATTGTTTCTTCAGCGCCTTTACAAAGAACACATCTAGATAGCCCTTGAATTTTGTTTTTAAGTTTTCCAGAAGTTAGAATTTGTCCATGTACTAGAACCCAACAAAAAGTGTTTACCTTGGGAATTCCATCTTGTTTCCATATATTAGATCAGAGCTGAGATATAGGAGGATGATTTTGTCCTAAATACAATGTATCATATCCTTCTTTGACTGTATAATATCATCTCTTACCCCAACCCCTGCTATCTTTACTATCCAAATTGATATGGGCGGCCCCATGCAAATCTTGCAACAGAAGAAATAACTTTTCATTTAGGGAAACTGGTACTTCCATAGTTCTCCACTTCATCCACTTACCTTCCTCATCCCATTCAGATATATCAAAGTTTGAACCCCTCTTTCCTGCAACCAATATTTTATATATGTAAAGCTTGCATTATGGATGAGAGGGGCTTTCCCAAGTATATTATCATGCCACATGTTTATCCTTTTATCATTTATAGGAATCCAATAGAGTCCTTCTTGTATAATTTTAGCAGCATATTTACATAATTTCCATACTTCTGAGCCATCTCCTTCCCATTTACAAGGGTCAATACAGCGTAGTCTAGTTTTGAAAAAGTATATTTTCCTAAGTATTTCTTTCCACCAGACTTTTTCTCTAGTGACCAGACTCCAAACTAATTTATCCCTCATATTCAAGTTCATTAACTTGGTATCTTTAATACCAATGTCTCCATTCCCTTTAGGAAATTTAACTATATCCCAGTTTTCCAAATGGAATTTTCTATGATTTGATTTCCCTCCTTTCCAAAGGAAACTCCTAAGGTATTTTTTAAGGTTTTTCATGATTCCAATCAGAGCCAAAACGGAGGAAGAGAGGATAAGACCGACATGATCAATATTATTTTTTCGATTGGATTGAGCCATCGAATGCCCAAATCTGAACTTTTCCTTAATTTGTTGAGATATTTTTTCCCATTTAGCTTATTTGACTAACTTATTTGAAATAGGAATGCAAATATACTTGAAAGAAATCCAACTACCAATTCCCACAAATCCAAGCACTCTCCAAATTTTATGTAAAAGGGGAGGAGAAACATTCCATCCATAAATATTTTGTTTTCCATTGTTGATTTGTCCTCCAAAAGAACTGATGAATACATCCAATGTTAATTTGAATATGTTAACATTTATAATTAAACTTCACCTCCAAGAAGGACAGTATCATCCACAAATTGCACATTGTTTATAGCTTCAACTCCCCTAGCAATTGTAATTCCACAAAGATTTCCCTCCTCCCTTTCCCTGGCCAATTTCCTGCCAAGAGTTTCATCCATAAGTACATAGATAAAAGGGGAGAGGGGGCATCCTTGTCATATTCCTCCCAAAACCTAAAAAATTTATGTTGGTCTGCCATTTATCAACGGATCAATCCAAGAGTGGTTAATACAAGCTTTAATCCACTTAATAAAAACTGGATACAATCCAAAACACTCGAGTACAACAAAAATAAAGTCGTGCCTGACACAATCAAAGGTATTTTCCATATCGAGTTTAATTTCCATCCCTTGCTCTTTTCTTGAGATGCTACAGTGAATTATCTCTTGAATTAAAACAATATTGTCAACTATCTGCCTTCTTCCAACAAAACCTCCTTGCCCTTCATAAATGAGTTTAGATAATAGAGTCTTCACAATATTTTCCAAAATATTAGTTAGAATCTTATCAGAGTAATTGCAAAGAGAGATAGGCTTAAACCTTGAAAAGGTTGAGGGATTTGATTCTTTAGGGATTAAGCTAGATAGGGAAGAGTTTATGAAGCCACCAATTTTCTCTCTTCCTTTAGTCCAATTTAATATTTTAAAAAGATCCTTTTTTATAATGGGCCAACATGCTTGATAGAAATGAATAGTGAAACCATCTCATCCAGGATATTTGTCTGGTACTAGGCCTCTTATCGCTACAAGCACTTCTTCTTCACTGATGCATTTATTGAGCATCTAATTTTCTTCCTTTGTAACTAGTTGTCGCACGTTTTCAAGCATTTTGTCTCTAGCTATGCCCTTTTGCACCCCCTGTTCTGTATAAACTTCCCTGAAGTGTCTATATGCCTCTTTTCTAACATCTACAATACCTATAACTTTATCCCCATTACTATCATGCATTTATCTTATTACATTTTGATTCAATCGAATTTTTGCATGTTATGGAAGAATGGTGTATTCCTATCTCCTGCGGTTATCCAAAGGGCTCTAGAATTCAATCGTCGGACCTCTTAATACTACCTAATGGATTCAAGAAGATGTCTATTTAGTTTTTTTCCCTCTGCAATAAATATGATTTCATTTCATTAAAATCCATTTTCTCTTAGAGAACCGTTAATTCTATTTGTATCTTGATTTTCTCCTTTTGAGGAGAACAATAGTGGTTTTTCCCCAGTCTTTAAGGGTCGATTTAACTAATCTCAATTTCGACTCCCAAACATATGATGTTGATCCCTCAATATAAGTTTCCCAGAACCATATTATGAGAGGATAAACTTCTTCATTTTTTATCCACAGAGGGTTAAACATAAAAGGAATTGGCCCTTGGATCTCATATTCTTCAATAGTAAGCATAATAGGCTTGTGGTCAAAAACAACATTTGGAAGAATTTTAAAACAAATCAAAACTCCTTTGAGTAAAAGAGCACTATGTACCAAGAACCTTTCCATCCTAGATGCTATGTTGCATGGGCCTATTCTTCTGTTAGACTCGGTGTATAGGCCTCGCTTGGGAATGATTTCCATTATATCAAAATAACTTATTAGGTATTCAAGGTTTTCCCCAAAGGGGTCTCTAACTAAACTACCTCCTCTTCTTTCTTTATGAGACATTGTAGCATTAAAATACCTAGCAATGATATTACAATGAAGATCTCTTAGTGAATTTATTGAATGCCAAAAATCTTGCTTATTACTATACTGAACTGGACCATAAACATTGTAGATTCTAGTAATCTCCTGAGTGTTGATATATTCCAATTCAACCATAAGCCACTTACTGATATCCTTTTGATATCGTAGTTAAAATTTCTCATATCCCAATATATAGCCAGGCCTCACGAGGCTCCTTTAGCTCTAACATAAATACCAATGTCATTTTTACAAAAAAAAAAAAAAAAACGTTGTACTTCATTTGCATCCATTTTTGTCTTTTGGAGCAAAAGGAGTGAGACCCTTTCCTTATGAATTATATTTTTAATTGCTTCTACTTTTTGAGTGCCTCCCAAACCCCTACAATTACAAGAGAGTATATTCAGTATTTTCTTAATTGAGATCTGGATTTACCTCCAGCTTCCGCTCTTTTTCCTTTCTAACTTGATCATGTTACTTTGATGAGCTTATATAAGGAAGCTTGTTTACCTAATTGTTTATTCTTATCTTATTCCTCTACCCTTAGTTGTTTACGAGACCTTATTCCTATATTTTTTGGAGCTAATTTATCTTCTTCATCATCTTCTGAGGAGTCCTCCTATGACTGATTGGATGTATGGTTATAACTCATATATTGTCCTCATTTTCGTTGCTTCGATGCAAATTTATTTCCTGAATTGGTTATGGAGGAAGAGGAGAGATGTAATATTCTAGTCCAATTTCTTCCAAGATAATTTGAGGAACAAAGGTTTGAGTATTTCTCGATGTTGGTGCCCCTTCCTATTTCATTTGCGTTGATTTTATAATAGTTTCTTGTTCTTTCTCTTTTTCATTCATTTTTCCTTTTGACACTATTAAAACCTGGAACTAATTTGATGAGGATGGGTTTGGGGCATTAGTTGGCTTAATAGAATTGGAGATTTGTTTTCCTTTCTTCATTACCGAATGCCATTCTTGATCTTGTTATTTTTTTGTTTCCTATTCCTTTTTTCATTGGATAGTCTCTTGAAAAATGTCCATAATCATGGCATGTTTTGCATTTAAAAGGATACTGATCATAATCAAACTTTTGTGCATGAGTCCAATTGTCCATAGTAATATTAATAACCTCTAGTAATCCTTTATCAAGATCCACCTCAACACAAATTTGAGCACATGAAAACATGATAGTTTTTGGCTCAAATTTATCAATGTATCTTCATAAAGAATTTCCAATAGCTACAAGAAATTCATCATACCAACAGTGCAAAGGAAGATGGGATAATTTTAACCATACTGGAACAGCAGAAGGGATATCACATGCAACGTCAAAATACATTTTCCAACTATTTAAGTACATACCTCTTGGTCCCATAAAATAGGGCCCATTTCAAAAAATCAAGTCTCGATCTTCTTTATTCTCAAAAAGAAAAGCGTAATAGCCCCTTTCGCAAAAATTATGTTGCATCGTTCCTGTCAACAACGACCTCCAATTTTTATTTAGTCATATTTCCATAACTCTTGGTGAAGGCCAAAGGCCTGTAAAAACTCCTACTAAACCCCTCTATGTTAGTCCCAGAGATTTCAAGTTAGTTGAAGTAGATACTATTTTTACTTCTGGAACTATAGCCCGTTTCACAAAACACATTGAGGGAATAGGATCTGATACTATTGGGGCTACATTTGCTAGTTTACAGAAGGCGTTGTCCAAAATTAGCCCCCATGGATCCGGTTCTAGCAGCTCCATTGCTGCAGTATCAGCACAGGGCACAATATTTCTATCAAAGATTTGTGAAGTATTCAGAGTTGTAGAGCTAGGTCGGAAAAAATCCATCTAGTAAAAACATCTATCGAAATATTAACACTTTTACCAAATGATTAAAAGATAATTTTGAAATGAGTTTTTTCTTCTCTTTTTTACAATGGTTTTCTATTACGATGAGACAAACATATATTTTTATTATAATATTTAAATGGATAAATCAAGTGTGGATTTAGGCGAAAAATATGGAGGAGGAAATCGATGGGTGGGCGATGCAGTCAAGTTTCGGGGGTGAAGAGGTGAATTCCATCATCTAGTTTGGTTAGGTTTTCCTTATTGGGATAATGGACTATGGATATCATTGAAAAATTGATAATGATAGCATTAATATGGTACATTTTGGTACAAAATCACATCTCTTATGGTAGATTTTGGTACAAAATCACATCTCTTATGGTATATTTTGGTACATCACCTAAAGTTAGTAGAGTGGGTTGGTTAGCCAAGGATAGATGAGGATTCCCCATTGTAAAGAGGATTCTATACATTTATTTTTTTAAATGAATTGGATAAGGAGGTGGCACTCTCAAGGAAGCATGGAGTTGAAATTCACTGCAAAGAAGATTCTTATATTTGTTTTTAAAAATGAATTGGATAAGGAACTAGTACTCTTTAGAGATACACATGTTAAAATAATTTTTGATTTGGTTTTAAAGTTTAGTCTAATTCATTTTATTCAAATCAAATTATGATAGAAAAAAATATTTAGTGGTTCCATTTCCTTAATTTGTATTCCATGTTTTGTATCAAAATAAAAAAAAAAATGGTGTATTTCAAGAAGTGGCCTAAGAAACCTTAAATAGTTCTAGGTATTCATTGGTTTTGACCACCCTATTAGGTGGCCTTCCAAAAGAGTTCATTTTTTAATGGGGCTATCAAGTTCGATTTCAGATGGTAGAATATGGAAATTTTACCTTCCACTGTAGGACCTATCATGTTAATGGCCACTTATTCCATTAATTCCCAAGTAAATAAATGGCTTCTACTGAGAGGGTTAAAAAATCACATGTGGGGCATGTTGTAAAGCATGAGCAGGGTGTTATATTTCAATATTGCTCTGAAAATGTTTACACCATGCTTGGGGATGTTTCATGTGATATGGGGTGCATGTTGCATAGATGACACTTGGTTGAACCAAGATGAAAACACATATGTAAGGTGGTTATCTCATTGATTGCTAGGCCTTGTGTGGATACTTATGTGTCATGCTTCCTTGGAGAATTGCAGGCCTAGACAACCTGTTGACATTCTTCATGATGCGCACATGGAGAGTGGGTGGCTTGTTTGGATGATGATTTTCCTTGGAGAAGGAGAATTGGGGATCATAAAGGAGGAAGTTGAGCCCTAGATGGAATGAGAATACTTGGTTGCTTTCATGGAGGCTTGCTTTTTACTTGAGGATGCTTGGGTTGAGGGAGTGATCATGTTGGTGGGGTGGACATGGAGGAGAAAATGACATAGGATTGTTGGAGTTTTGGAGGCTTGTGTAGGTGTTGTGTTGTACCTTCTCGAGGAGTGTTCATGAATTGAAGCCTTACTTGTTGGATGCATTCACCTTGGATCTTGACATGTGTCACTTGTAAAGGGAGCACTTCAAATGTGGGCCTATCTTCTAATGGATAGGTTCTTTTTAGATGATTCAAACCACTTCATATTGATAACCTCCCTTACCTCTAATATAAATAGAGTAAGATAGTTCATTCTTTCATTCAATTGATCACAAACTTGCATTAGAGATGTGAGAAGTGGAGCATGAGCAGGGTGTTATCTTTCGATATTGCTCTAAAAATGTTTACACCGTGCTTGGGGATGTTTCATGTGATATGGGGTGCATGCTGCATAGATGACCCTTGGTTGAACCAAGATGAAAACACATATGTAAGGTGGTTTGCTCATTGATTGCTAGGCCTTGTGTGGATGCTTATGTGTCATTCTTCCTTGGAGCATTGCATACCTAGACAACATGTTGACATTCTTCATGATGCACACATGAAGAATGGGTGGCTTGTTTGGATGATGATTTTCATTGGAGAAGGGGCATTGGGAATCCTAAAGGAGGAAGTTGATCCCTGGATGGAATGAGCACACTTGGTTTCTTTCGTGGAGGCTTGTGTTTGAATTGAGGATGCTTGGGTTGAGGGAGTGATCATGTTGGTGGGCTGGACACTGGACATGGAGGAGAACATGATGTAGGATTGTTGGAGTTTTGGAGGCTTGTGTAGGTGTAGTGTTGTACCTTCTTGAGGAGTGTTCATGCATTGAAGCCTTAATTGTTGGATGTATTCACCTTGGATCTTGACATTTGTCACTTGTAAAGGGAGCACTTCAAACGTGGTCCTATCTTCTAATGGATAGGTTCCTTTTAGTTGATTCAAACCACTTCATATTGATAACCTCCCTTACCTCTCATAAAAATAGAGGAAGATAGTTCATTCTTTCATTCAATTGATCACAAACTTGCATTACAGATGTGAGAAGTGGAGCACACGAGTTCATTTATATTGTGTACTCCTCTTTATATTACTTCTCTTTGTCTTGGTGTGCTAGGGTATTTGGAGAAGTTCAAAGTCTATTCTAGGGCTAGGGTTTCACTATGAGGAGGTAAAGAAGCTAGGGTATGTCATAAATGTTAGGGGGATAAAGAAATCATTATATATTGTAGCTCTTATGAGAGAATACAAGGTTTTTTAAACCCTAGTGTTACTTGTTATGCTTGTTGAAGAGAAGAAGAGAAGCAAACATTTTACTTGACCAAGGAGGACTTGCCAATGATTATGCTTGTTTAGGATTCTTGGTGAAGTGACCAACTTTGGTTAGGAGTGATTCCTAACTAGGAAGAGTTGGTGGCTAAGGTTATCATGGTTTCCCTAGCAAGGGTTTGGAGAAATTGAAATTGTACCATCTTGTAATGAGATATAAGTATGTACATGTACTTCATCTTTTATATATAAATGAAGTGTTTCAGTTGTCCAATAATTGTATACCTATATATTTGAATTTCAGCTTGTAATGTATTCATGATTAGGTAATTTCCAACACTTGACGGCCATGCTAATTAGACATAAACATAGGGCTAAAATTGTTAAGTGGTTTAACATATATATTGAAGATAAGGGAGTCATATTTATTGTATAAAATTTGCTATAATAAAGCTATTTCATATTTTTTATATGTATGGAAAAGTGTGTCCTAAGGGATGCGACTTGTTGCAATTGAAGTACACTATTTTTATATATTTTCTCTTGAGTTGCTTACTGATTTGGACTAACATTAAGTGAAGTGTTTTATAATGTTCACTATTGTAATTAAATATTTACTATCATCCTTAATGATAAAATATCTTGGGGAATAGATCTGGGAAACTTGTGGTGAGAGGTGAAATTTTTGAATTTGCATTAAAAGTCATACATGAAAATTTCTACAAAGGGCAATTTTATTTAATCCCCTTTTGGAGTTAAGAAGATTTCTTTAGGTAGAACCTCGAAGACTAGATGTGTAGGAGATTATTCAAGTGGTGTAGTGGAGGTTTCCCCAATGGGTGGGTAAAGACGAAAGGGTAAAAGGCTGCAGGTTTCCCTTTGATACTTCTACTCTATGTAGATGACTTGTTTGTAACAGGGGAGGATGGGCTCATTGCAGATACAAAGAGGAAACTTTCCGCAGAGTTCGAGATGAAGGACCTGGGTATGATGCATTATTTCTTAGGCATGGAGGTGTGGCAGAATGCGGATGGGATCTTCCTTGGACAAGGGAAGTATGCAGTGGAGATTCTGAAGAGGTTCGGAATGATGGACTGCAAGGCTATGACCACACCTATGGAATTGAACTTGAAGCTACTGTGTGATGCTTCATCAGAGTCAGTTGATTCCACGATGTATCGTCAGATGATTGGGTCATTGATGTACTTGACGAATACGAGACCATACATATGCTTTGATGTGAACACATTGAGCCAGTTCTTGACAGATCCGAGACATGTTCACTTGATTGCTGCAAAGCATATATTGAGGTACCTGAAGGGTACATTTGATTATGGGCTCAAGTATGGCGTGAATCAGAAGATTAACCTGCAGGTTTATGTTGATTCAGATTGGGTAGGTAGTGCCGCAGATAGGAAGAGCACTTCGGGATGCTACTTCAATCTGGGATCCAGTATGATCTCCTAGTTTAGCAGGAAGCAGTCGTGTGTGGCACTGAGTACAGCCGAAGTAGAGTTTGTTGCAGCTTGTTCGGCTAGTTGTGAGGCAGTATGGCTTAGGAAGCTAGTATCTGATTTGTTTGGTCTCCAGTTAGAGGCGACTTGTATATTTTGTGACAACCATAGTTGTGTGAAGTTGTCTGATAACCCAATGTTCCATGACAAGTCAAAGCATATTGAGATCAAGTACCACTATATCAAGGATATAGTGCAGAGAGGAGCAATGAAGCTCCAGTATATTGTGATGGACGATTAGATAGCCGATGTGTTGACCAAGCCACTAGCCAGAGTGAAGTTCGAGTACTTTAGAGAGAAGCTTGGTGTTCTCCAGAGCAATGTTCCTTCCAAGAGGAAGTGATGAGACCAGAAGACGCAAATGCACATGGGCCATTCTCGCATAGTGGTAGTTCTGTGCCTTCTATGTTGGTAGATGTAAGGGCTGGGCCATTCTCGCATAGTGGTAGGTTCGTGCCTCCTATGTTGGTAGATGTAAGGGTCAGGCCATTCTTGCATAGTGGTAAGTTTGTGCCTCCTATGTTGGTAGGTGTAAGGGATGATTCATTCTCTCATGGTTGTAGGTTTGTGCCTCTCATGTTGGTACATGTAAGGGTTGATCCATTCTCTCATGGTGGTAGGTTTGTGCCTCCCATATTGGTATATGTAAGGGTTGGGTCTCACATGGTGGTAGGTTTGTGCCTCCCATGTTGGTAGATGAGGTCTCGTATGGTGGTAGGTTCGTTCCTCCCATACTGGGGACATCCACCGGTCATAAGACATTGTGTGTGCGCCTAGGAAGGATCTCGCATGGTGATAGGTTCGTGCCTCCCATCCTAGTAGACGCGGGCTGACCATTGTGGGACATGTGATGTTCATCTGGGCTGTGCTCCATGTGATGATGAGATTATATGAAGATGATGAGGCGACAGTAGGAAACGCAGGTGTTTGCAAAGGCAATGTAATGATTGGTCCTAGGATGTACCTACTTGATGGCTTGCTCGTAGAGATGATGAATACCTACATGAGGGATAGGCCTACATCCAACATGAAAAACGGTTGGCTCTATAGAACTTCCTATGACGAGTAGATTCGAGAGAAATCACCAATCGATGGTGAGGATTGAAGCAGCGACGATGATGATCCAATGACAAAGAATTGTGTCCAGATGTGTTGATGACTATGCCAAGAGAATACCTTCCTAGTTAAGAGGGAGTGTTAATGTAATTGTAACTTCGGAATATATTCACTTGTATTTTATATTGTCATTATTATTGTATTTTATTTGTACCTCCGACGGAGATGTTTATTCCTCCGATCGGGGATGTCATTATTACATTTGGTCATGTAAATTCATTGAGGTAAATCCTCCCTTGTAATTTGGGGCAATAGTTCCCCCTAGATTTAGTTAGATTAGGGTTATTGAGTCCCCTAGAGAAGTCGAACCAGTCAGGTATAGCTGGGGAGGACCTAGAAAGTGAAAAGGTCAAGTGAAAGATAAAGTATAAATAGAGAGTGGAGACCTCTCATTTGAACACACACTCACTCACAAGTTCGCATTAGTGAGAGAGAGGACAAGTTCGCATATGAGGAAAAGAAGAGGAGCTACAGAATACCATCTTTGTTTTGGGGTTTTACTTTTGTGATATTATATTGGTGACGATTCTATCTCTGAGCAATTTGCGGCGTTTTCTCCTTGATGGTTTCCCCGAGGAAATTCTTTGTGTCTATTGTGTTATGTTGTGCATGTTATTCTTTCAGTTAAGATCCTACATAAATATTGATTAAAAGTAGAAAATCTAACAGCATTCATTTTCAGAGTGATGGCCATGCATGCCTTGCAATTATATATGGGTTTTTACACAACAAGAACAATTATATCAGTGGCATGTTCCCTTTCTCTTTGGTAGTGGGAATACATCAACATCTCCTGTTAGATATATTCTACAAGTATTCAACCCGAAGGCATCTATTCACAATTGATAGAATGTACTAGGTACATTGGCACCCCTTATCATCATCGGTGGGTTGTCTCACATTTTTTAACGATATATATCAATGACTAGTAATCAAACACTGTCCTCCATGTTCGAATCCTGATCATCTATTCACATGGTCGAGGCTCATACATTTTTGGTGAATTGGATGGAAAAACTTGGGCTAATAGTAGCATTCTCACATTTTATTATTACGTGAGTCATGCAAGATTATACCATGCATCATACAATATTGGTACTACATCAAGAACCAATTTAACTTCATTGTAGTTTCAGTTGTTCTCCTAATATATACTGAGACATAGATCCATTGTGTATCTATTTTTGGCTATGATCTTCTGTTGACATGGATCCACTATGTATCATTATCGTAGTCATGATCCTGCATTCTATATATACTCCATGGAGCCATAGTGTACTCTTGTTGTCGTCTTGATTTTACATCTTTTATATGTCATGGATTTACATTGTATTTGATTCGGTGGCCATGTTCTTTTTCACTTGAGCGGGTATTCCCACATCGGGATGAGATTGTTGTTATCCTTAGTTTTCAGTTGCAAGTTGTCTTCTAGATCATCATTTTGGTGAATCCTACTCAGGCCCACTGATTAAGATCATAGTTGATTCATAATGCATTTTGGCCATCTTATTCTCCACTAGCCTCATACATTAGGGGGCATCTGTTATAGCATTAATTTACTTAATGATGCTAAAATTCCTCCTACATTCCACTCATACACCAAATTATGAGCAAAATTCTTCAAAAAACATGATTTTGGCTTATGTGCATGTGTTGTCCATTAGCAACACACGTATACTCATGTTACCCTTTAGCAACATGCATACACCTCTTGAAACTTGAAAAAAAATAGAATTTTCATTTGTGGTTAGGGCTGTTGGAATTCATTATGGGCTTAGTTGTACCATAATCAACTACCTAAACCATCCATCTTAAAGTATAAATAAAGGCCTCAAAGTGAAGGATGGGGACCAAATTCCAAGAAAGCAAGTACACACTCGAGGAATAGAACCAGGAGTTTTGCCTCAAAGTTTTTACAACGCTCTTCCCCTAACTTTCCCATATATTCGGAGTCATCCTTTCTCCTTGGAGTTGGTGGGGATACCTATCTTTGATCCCTTTTACTCATAGTTCGTGGAAGATTGTGGAAGAAGTCTTGTCAGTGGCACAGGCACGAAGAATCCAGAGTGGTGACGGAGACACCTCACTGAAGATTCAAGTATAACTTGTTGTTTCAATTGTCTCTTGATTAATACGATATCACTCTTCTTTCCCTCCCCAAAACAAGTTTGATCAGGATATGTTTGTTTCATGCATAATGTTTTGTGGTTCGAATTTATGTTGTTCCATGCAAGTTAATTTACATAAATTAACCTAGAATTCAATCATTATTTTAATTGTTATTATCTAGAAGTTAAAAAGTGCTTGAGAAAGGAATTTGGTTGTCATGTGTGTAGGTGAATAGGAGCTTCAAGATTGATCGAAGGGCAATCTTTGGGACTATTTGCTTACAGACTATTCGACCATCTGGAACCAAGTAAGTATATACTACTCCTTCTTCGAGTTCAATTTGGGTTATATAAGTAGAAAGTTAGAGTAGGAACTCCCTCTGATCTATTGATAGTTTGACTCCTAGCTATTAGGTGAGTATTTTCGTATAGCAATCATTCCCCTTTCCTTCCTTCATGCGCATATAATCACTGCCATTACCAGAATTCATCACCAACCTGAATGCTTTGCTTCTCAAGTGTACCTACATGTACCCTATGTCTCGTGCCTATGCCATGTGTCCATGTTTCCACGTCATCTACCATTTCATAAGGGATAGCCTGGCTATCGCTCCATGCCTTGTTTCTAACCCATATCCGATGATATTAGTAATTATTATTATTAGAAGAAGAAATCTTGAATTTTTTTTAATATTTTAACAAAAGATTAATTTTAACTTTATAATTTATTTATTTTTTTTATTAAAAAGATCATTCTGATTAAACGTTATATATATATATATAAATTAAGACTAAAGATATATAATATAAATTAACCTAATAATATTTTTTTAAATATTAATAATTTGATTAATTAATTACATGAATAAGATAATAAAATCAACTACATTATTTTCAAAACCATAAAAACAAATTCTTCAATTGAAATTTAACTTTTTTCTAAATCATATCTAATATAATATTTAATTTAAGTTTTTCTAAATCATATCTAATATAATATTTATTTTTATGATATGTATTTTTAAAATAATTTATCATACTTTATGCATTAAATGTAATTGTTAAAATAAATTGAATATAACATTCTAATAGGTATGTGTTAATACTCCTCTTGGGTATGAGGTAAAAGTGCAACAAGTACAGTATCTTGGCTTCACATATGTAGCTAAATCTTGTGGATACTTGATACCACATGACGTTTGTTTAGCCTCAATGTTGATGGGGAATGGAGGATATTAGGTATCTTGGGGATATTATAGGGGGTTGAAACCACCCTTATAGGTCCTAGAGTAAAGACCTAAAACTAATTTTGATTATCTAGGAGCTCATCTTGCTCAGACGCAAGGAAATAAGTTAACCACCCAAGACCCAAAGGCATCTAGTATGAGTGGAAGTCTACCCCCTTAACGACCACTAACAGGTTATTTTAGGTGGTGTGGTTTCCTTGAATAACATTGGTGAGTCAACTCATATTCATGGATAGTAGACAAAGATGGTTGTCCTAATTGTTGATCTAACAACTAAGTTATGATAGGTTTTGCCACCTTCAGAAGAAAAAAAAGAAAAGAAAGTAGGGGGCAATAAATAGACATCTAAAAACATTCCTCACTAAGTTGGTGAAAGATAGTTTTAGCTTTTATTGATATAACATTCCATATTTTAATTTAACTTTTTTAATTTTATTTTTTTTTAAGATAGGAAAACATATCATAACTTCGTTGTAAACTAGCAGTGAGGAAAACCATACGAGTTGGCTCATCATCATTATTCAAGGAAAACCATGTCACCTGAAATAACTTGTTGGTGGTATGTAAAGGGGTAGACTTCCACTCTTGTTAAATGCCTATGGGTCTTAGGTCATTAACTTGTTTCCTTAAGTCCAAGAAAGATGATCTCTTAGCCAATCATAAGCAGTTTTAGGTCTTACTCTAAGATCAACATTCCATCTTTTAATTATATGAATATAATTTTTTTATTTAATATAATTTTTTTTCTTTAAAGAAATATTGTGATAAGTTAATGGGATGTAGTTTGAGTGGAAAAGAGGAAAAGTTGTTCTCTTCTCTATTCTCGTATTCAAATTCTACTTTATGAGATGTTTGAATTGTTTCTTTTGTGTGTGTGTGTGTGTGATGATATATTAAAATCCATTGAGACCAACTTTGGTTTATGAGACCTTAAAAAGGTAAGGAATCACTTGGTTTTCCTTATAATTTTATTTCTATGTTCAAAGAGATTTAAGGTAAGAATTCATAAATCACCATAGTTGTGATGAGTTAAAAGGTTAGGAAGGTTAATGCTATAACAAGATTTTGAAACTGTGCTCTAATATGGGTGTACGCAGAACATTTTATGAGAAAGTGATTTTCATCTTCAACCCTTTTTGTGTCACAAAGATGACATATTCTTTCATCCCATGGAATTTTAGGAATTGTCGAGTGCCTTGTTTCACTATGGAACTTGTGAAGTTTGTTCTTATTTTAGCAATGCTGATTTTCTCCTTTACACTAGTTAAAATAAATAGATACTTTTGATCTTCTAGATTATGATTGATCATCTTCTTATAGTATCTAAATTTTATGTTATCCTCTAAGCAATACCACATCTTCTCCTTGAATTTAGATGTAATAATACATTTAATATTATAACTATTTTGCAGAGAGACATTTTCCTCAACTCCCCAATGATTTAGCCAAGACTTGGCATCTTTATGCCAACCTCACTTAAGTCGTAGGTGGTTTTGACTATAGTATGAAGAAATATTAGGAAGCCTCTTGTCTCCCATCTTGTTTATCTTGATCTTGTATATTAGGTACCTAGTCATAACCGTTCCCTCGATTGGGGAAAGGCTCACTTCTATGAGGAGGATAGGATAGGGTGTATTGCTTTTAATTTTGAGAATATATGTTATAAAGTGATTTTGTATTTGCTCTATCCTTCTTCGTGATTCTCTAAAGATGTTGCATCCCTATACTTCACAACCATATAAGATAACATGAGTGACAAGAGTCTCAAAGAGGGGTTTATTCCTATCTCAAAGCCAGAGATCCGTCGATTTACAATTGTTTTCAAGTCCATAATAAGATTTCCAACCTCCATTAATCCTTTCCTCAATGTTATAGCTCTAATCAAGCTTATGATGAAGATCTATTTCAAGATATTTATATGAATTCACTTCCTCCAAGTTGTTGATGTCATACATGAAATTATCGTAAGTGATCTTTTGGGATTTTGATTATCATAACCTTTTTTTGTCAGTGTTAACAACCATACCCATACTAGAGAAAAAATCCTTGTCTATTTTTAGTTGCCTGTCGAGATCATGGGTGATCCTCTCCATAAGAACAATATCATCAACATGGAGAAGAAGGATAATTGACTATACCAACCATAGTCATGCCAGTGCAACCTACCTCTTTCAAACAACCCTCCAGTCTATCAATGCTAAAACCAAAAAGGGTAGGGGGTAGGGGACAACCTTGCTTGAATCCCATATTATACTTAATTTATTATGACTAGCCCTCAGAGTTCCTAAACTTGGCAATAACCTTCTTGTACAACCTTATCGCAACAACTCTCAACTCGAAAGGAAATTTTGTAATATACATAGGGTATATTACCACCAAGTAATACATAAATCTTATGAACTCTTATGTGGTAATAGTCAATAGGAAATTATCATTAATGTAGTAATAATGGTAAGTCATGCCTTTTCTAATTTATGATTGCATTGCTTTGTATCCTTTGACTTATTGAACTATGCAAGTAGTTTTTAACTATGACCTTTTACACGAGAAATTTCTTCATCTTTTTCTAACAAGTTCTTGTTGATTTTTCTTGTGAGATCATGAACTTCCTGTTAATTACATAAGCCATGACAATGTTTCTCCATGTCAATTGAAAATTGAAAATTTTTATTTCTCTATTCATATTCTACTACCTTGTTCACTATCTCTCTAATTTGTGATGCAAATTATACATATTGGGCATCATTTTGTTATTTTGTATATACTTTTGATAATATAGAAAAAATATCAAATTAATACAATTATGCCAATATGTGTTAGAATAACACCTATCGGTGTTATTCTCTCCACTTTTGTGAGATGGAGATCAATCTCTAGAATACTGAGATTTTGGGAGATCCTTTGTCATAGAAAATAGTTAGGCAGTGTATTAAGTTGACATATTGAGTTGTTAAGGTAATGCATTGATGGATGACGCATCCCTCTCAATTGGTTGAGATAACTGCATCTCGTCACTGAAGATGAAACGTGCATCTTGAATCCCTTAATACCATCAGCAAAAGTAGCTCATCATTCCCTCAATACTGTCGACGACATCGGCTCGTCTCTCTTAGGGTACAGGTACAACAAATGTATAGCTTTTCAATAATTACCCACATTACAAAATATACTTACAATGCTTATGGGCATAGTATTTTTTTGGGCGTGGGCATGCATCTTGAATCCCTTAATACCATAAAAAACAGTGGCTCATCATTCCATCAATACAGTCGACGACATCATCTCTGTTCTCTTAGGGTACAACTATAGCAGATGTACAACTTTTCAATAATACCCACATTACAAAATCTACTTACAATGCTTCTAGGTATAGTATTTTTTGGGGGGGAGGTTGTATACTTCCAAAAATAAATTGATGATCATATGCAGAACAATCAAGGGCAGTGTGATGGATTATTGTTTTTTTTAGACAAAAGCATTGGGAAGATTAATTAAGAGCCGGTGAAACAGCCACCGTGTGCTTGGGTACATAACTATCAGTATCTGAAACAACAGAGTTCTTAGGCTTAGGCTGCCCAGAGGTTTCAGAATTAAGTAGCAGAATTACAGTGGACTGGAATGTAATACAAGAAATAGCAAAGAGAACATAGTAGAGATCAGAGCAAGGTCTAAGCGCCATTAAGCTTTTCCAGGATCTTCTGGACCGCTGCTTCCAGTGCAGCAATTCTGTTCCCGAAATTCCCTTCAGTATTGGCCTGGTCTTTGAAATGGGTGTACACCACCTCTTCAAAATAGGAGACTTCTCCTTTGGAATCTTTGATTTCCTCCTTGATGCCCTGTAGATCCTTATTGAACTTTCGCCATTGCTGGAAATCCTCTGCATTGTGGGATTCCTGTCGGCCTTCATTCTCCTCAGACTTTGATTTAAGAATGTCGATTGAATTTTGCAGATCGACCAGTCTGTCCTCCAGCGATTTGCCTCCTGAGGTTGAGCCCACCGACGCCATTCTGTATTTCGCAGACGGATCCTGATCTTCTCGGTTCTTCTACTCAATCTCTCGCTTCTATTTCTATCACTGGCGCACTGGAGAGGTCTGTTCCCAGACGGCCTGAATATATAGGAGAAGAGGCGCTCAGGGTGGTCACGGGTCTTAGAGCCACCGTCCTGGAGAAGCAGTCTGAAGAGGAGAATAATCTCGATGGCAATCTTGACCATCTCGCTATTCGGATCCGCGAGCATCTTAGCAATCCAGCAGAAAATCGATGTCAGGATCTTATTTGTCTTAAGGGATAGAGCAATAAGATTCTCTGTCATTAATCGACAAAATACTCCTTCCCAGGAGCACGGCTCTGTTGGCCTCTGCATCAGCCAGACCGTTGAGATCACGAGGAACATGATAAAAGCTAATTTTGGTGAATTTGGACATGATTAAAAATATTCTTCGCAGGACCCGAGAAAGATTAAGCTGATGGGTTGGCTTATTCGAGTTCATGGCTTGAATAATAATTCTTGAATCTCCGAAAATGGTGAGCTCGGGAATATCTTTATCAATGGCTTGCTTTAGCCCTTGCCAGAGGGCCAGTACTTCCGCATTATTGTTGGAGTCCGTTCCTATGCCCCAGGCAAAGGAAGTGAGGATTTCATTGTGAGGGTTGAGGAGGATTCCCCCCGCCCCAGCTTTTCCTGGGTTGCCCTTAGAGGCCCCATCAAAGAACAGGCAGTGCTCCTTAATTGTCAATCTCCAATTATTGAACTCGGTTGCACTCATTCTAATTTCCCAATTTTCGTGAGAGGTGGGTGAGATTGCATTGGAGTCATCTTTGAGATTGAATTTAGTTATCCAGCTTGCCTCAACAGGACTAAGACTTCTAGTGTTGGTGATAGTTCTGGAATCCACTGCTTCCCCCAACAAGGCCACGCAAGTGGTAGCTACCCTGGAACTTGAGGTTGCTTTATCTCTAAATAAGCGGCTATTTCGTTCCAGCCAGATCTTCCAGCAAATAACTTTTGGGGTCCACATCCAGAGGGATTTGAGGCGGTTTTTCTTAAGAAGATCAAAAGGGGAGTTTTTGCTCCAGTTGCTGAAAAGATCCGGAAGGTTTTCAAATCTGTCAAGGTTTCCATGACCAAGGAGAACCTGATGCCAGACCTCTTTGGAGAAAGGACACATAAGCAGAAGATGGGATATTGTTTCTTCATCAGAAAGGCACAGGGGGCATCTTGATGGCCCTTTCATACCTCGTCTCTTTAGAGTGTCTCCCGTTAGAATGCTGTTATGTGCAATCGTCCAGCAGAAAAGATCAATTTTTGGAATGAAAGGAGAATTCCAGATGAAGTTCCACTTGGCAGGATTATTTGGTGCTTGATGCATCGTTTGAAAAGACCTATACCCTTCGGCAGCTGTATAGCTACCAGAATCGTGGCCCCATCCTCTTTTGTCTTTGGCAGACTCAG
The DNA here is from genome assembly GCA_027924585.1 of Larix kaempferi. Classification (NCBI taxonomy): domain Eukaryota; kingdom Viridiplantae; phylum Streptophyta; class Pinopsida; order Pinales; family Pinaceae; genus Larix; species Larix kaempferi. Next base: position 7,054,345 of record BSBM01000015.1, read on the forward strand.
AAATGGGGGCTTTCCCTTGAAGCAGTTGCAACAGCGTCTCAGCTTCCCCAAGAAGGTTATCAGGGACCTCGCCTAGGTTCCAGTCAATCCAATTTTTTCCCCCTTCTTCCTCCCAAATGGATATGTCCCAAAGAGTAGCTATGTTTCTGTGCTGCATCCAATATTTCAGGTTTCCAATTTCATTTGCTTCACCGATGGGTTGGTCTCCCATAATAGAGTCCTTCCAGATGTTTATCTTTTTCCCATTACCAGGGATCCAGAAAAGGAGACTAGCAAAATGATCCCGAACCTTGTTGCAGATTGTGAAAATTGGGGAACCTTTCTTTCTTTGAGGTGGCTTATCGAGGCAGTTTAATCTAGAGCCAGGGAAGTATTTTTTCCTTAAGACTTTTTTGCTCCAAGTCTCTCGGCCTGACACTAGTTTCCAGAGAATTTTTGCTCCCATGGCCAAATTTTGTCTAGCCATACTTCTGAAATGAAGACCTCCTTCCCTGTAGGGCTTTTGAATTTTGTCCCATCCTACCAGATGGAGTCTGTTGTTGTTTCCTTTTCCTCCTTCCCATAGGAATTTCCTGATTAGTTTCTCCATTTTCCCAATGATCAGAGAAGGGGCGAGGAGGATGGAAGATTGATAAATCGGAATGCTCATCAGGACCGATTTTAAAAGGACAGTCTTTCCGGCCTGATTTAGCCAGTTAGAGCCCCAGTTTTGAATTCAATTTTTAATTTTGTCCAGAATAGGATTCCATTGGCTTGCTTTGGGGATGCCTTTAGCAATTGGAACCCCAAGATAGGTGATGGATTCCCATTCATGTACTGCTTCCATTTCTAAGATTCGAGCTATATCCCCCAGTTCTCTAGGGGTGCAATTCCAGCCATAAATCTTGCTTTTTTGGAAATTGATCTTACTGCCAGAGATCTGTCTGTAGGTATCCAGCTCATGTTTGAATCTTCTTGCTACATGGGTACTAGCTACACCCAGCAAAAGAGTGTCATCTGCAAATTGAGCATGATTGATTTTGTTCACATTAGTTGCCAAATGGAGACCGGGGAGAACATTCCACTGCTGGGCTTTAATCAGTTGGAAGCTAAGGACCGAGGCTTGGATTGCATAGAGCAAAGGGGACAGAGGGCAGCCTTGTCTAAGGCCCCGGGAGGCTTGGAAGAAATCAGTGGGGCGGCCATTGACCAGAGGAGCTATCCAAGGGGAGCTGATACAGCCTTGGATCCAATTAGCAAAGGAATCTGAGAACCCAAGTTTCTTCATGACCAGGAGCAGGAAATTATGGTTGACTCTGTCGAAGGCGTTTGCTAAGTCAAGCTTTATCACCATGCCTCCTTCTTTTGATTGATGGCTGGAGTGTATGGCCTCTTGGACCAGCAAAATGTTGTCTTGAATCTGTCGGCCTTTAATGAAGCCTCCTTGGTTTTCAGGGATTATACGAGGCAGGACTTTTTTGAGCCTGTTAGCTATGATTTTGGTTACAATTTTGTAGCTCATATTGCAGAGGGAGATAGGCCTGTATCTGGAAAAATGAATGGCCCCTTTATCTTTAGGAATCAGCGTTAGGAAGGCAGAGTTCGTGCTTCCCCCTAATTTGTTGGTTTTCTGCGAATGTCTCACCATTCTCAGGAGATCCAATTTAATCAGGTCCCAGCAGTTGGTATAGAATCTTGCGGTGAAGCCATCCGGGCCTGGTGCACTGTCAGGTTTCATTCTGAAGAGGGCTAATTTAAGTTCTTTCATGGAAATGGGAGCTGTGAGGAAGATGTTGTCAGAATTTTGGACCAGGGATGGGATGGTGTCGAAAGGGTAATCAAAGGGATTCGGGGGTTGTTCAATAGGAGCTGAGAAGAGGTCTTTGAAGGTATTGTAAGCGGATTTTTTAATATCTTTGAAGTTATTGTAGATGGTTCCTTGATAGTTGATCTCTTTGACTGCTTTATAGTTTTTTTTGGCCTCCGCTTGTTTGTGGAAGAATGAGGTGTTTTTGTCACCACATTCCAGCCACAGGCTCCTAGATTTTTGACGCCAATAATCTTCTTCTACCCTGCAAGCTTGGAAGAAATGTTTTTGAAGTTCCATTTTAGCGACATGGGTCTGAGGGGTGGGGTTGATTGAATCCAGGGAGAGTTGAAGGTCTTCCAGAGCTTTTTGGGAATTAATTCTGCGAGTGGTAGGAGAGGTGATACTCTTTGCCCAGGCTTTAAGGTCCGATTTCAGTCTTTTGATTTTCTGTTCCCAAGAAAAGGAAGGAGAACCAGGGATAGGGGCTGACCAAGAGTTGCGAACGACGAGGTGGAAATTCTCATGGTGAATCCATAGTGGGCTAAACCGGAAAGGGATAGGGCCCAGATTAGTTTCAGAAGATAACTCCAGCAGAATTGGTTTGTGATCCGAGATGCAGTTAGGGAGGATTTTGGAAGTTGCTAACAGCCCGAGCAATAGGAAGTCGGAGTGGACTAGGAATCTGTCAAGCCTGGCCGCTATGTGACCCGGGCCGATTCTTTTGTTGGTCCAGGTGAAATTTCCTACCATTGGTTTGATATCTAAGAGGTCCCATCCCATAATAAGATCCTCAACCCATTCTCTGGATTGGTCTCTTATTGGGGAGCCTCCTTTCTTTTCATCAGCAGACAGGGTTACATTAAGATCTCCTGCTAGGATAATATTATTAGGTTCATGCATGGATAAATAGGAATCCAATGACTCCCAGCATTGAGCTTTGTCAGGAGCCAGATTGGGAACATAGAGATTGAACAGACTTACTTGAATTCCAGAGTCAATATGCTGAAGTTTGGTGTAGATCCAATGCGTGCTGCAGTGATCAGAGATGAGGATGAACTTAGACTCGTCCCACAGAGTGGCAATTCCTCCCGATGCTCCTCTTGAGCTGTTAGCTTTTCCAGGACCCTTCTTCCAAAAATTAAGGGCAGCTTGATGGAGGTTTAAGTCCTCCAATTTCGTCTCCTGGATTAAGAGGATGTCAGGCATGTTGATTTTGATGATGTCCTTCATAGCATCTTGCTTAGCTTTGGAGCCTAGACCTCTGCAATTCCAGGAGGCGAGTCGCATTTAAACTTTCTTGGGAGTGGGGGCCCTTTTGCGGCCCTTGCCTTGCTTTGATCTGGTAATCATTGAATCGATGGTTTGCTGTGCTCCTTTGTTTATATCTTGAATGGCTTTCTCTTCCCTGTGTTTTTTTTTGGATTTGCGACCTAGAGCTTTGGCAGGCTGATTGGGGGTAGCATGAGAGCTGCTAGAGTCTGAAGCCTCTTCATCTGTGCACCCCCCTGATTCAGAATCCAGTATGGCGGGTTCATGATCCAGATCTTTTGGGGTCTTTGGATCAGATAGGAGTTTCGGGGAGTTCGGAGATTGATTGTCTGTTAGATCTTGGGATGGCTTTTCCACATTATACCCTTGGGGGATTTCTCCAGCTTCAAGGCTATCTTCATGGTTAGCATTTGTATTGACCAGGCCGATTATTTCTATATCTGAGTCCTGAGAGTGGTTTACCTTGCTCGATGTGGTAGCATTGGTCTGATCAGCTGCTTTTTTCCCCTTTTCTGTCTCTTTGGATTTGAGGGGAACTTTTGTCGGTGGATTTTGTCCGGTATTCATGGATCTTTTTTCAGGAATCTTGGCTGATGTTTTAGATTTCTTGACCTGCTGCCAACCCTCATTCTCCTCCTGGGACTGGGCTTTTGGGAAAGATCTTTGAAAGTGGCCATGCTCATGGCAGAGTCTGCACTTAAACGGCAGTTGCTCATAATCCAGTTTTTGGTAATGACTCCAGGGACCGATCGATAATTTGATTGCTTCTGGTAGACCTGCTTCTAGATCAACCTCCACACAGATTCGGGCACACGAGTATTGCCCCTTTGGGTCAGCTTTATCTATGTACCTTCCCAGGCGGTTTCCAATCTTTTCCAGCGAATCAGGGTTCCAGCAGTGTGCAGGCAGGTTTGGAAGCCTTACCCAGACCGGTACCTCCTTTGGAACGTCAATGTTTGGATCAAAATCCGGGGTCCATCTGTTGAGGTAGAGTCCTTGAGCCCCCATGAAATAGGGGCCATTTCTGAAGATTAGGTCTCTGTCTTCTTTTGAGATGAATTCAAAGATGTAGAATCCTCTTCCTACTGGGTAGCACGTTACACTATGTTTCAAATGAGGCCTCCAGTTCCGTTGTATCCAATCATCTGTAGTTCTCGCCGTTGGCCACAGACCCATGAATTGGCCTACCAGTCCATGAGATGAGAGGGCGAGAGCAGTTTTAATGGCGTTTTCCGGTGGGAGTTCGATTTCAGGTATCTCGTCCAATTTTTTGATGAATTTGGGGAGCTCATTGGTCAACAGTTTCTTACCGCGCGGATTAGTTAGATGCTTGAAGGCTTCTTCCGGAGAGATGGAAGGGGAGGGAGGGGGGGACCCTCCCCCAGGCACAGCCATGGCGGCTGCAGGCGCGAACCAGAGAGCGGCAGACCTAGAGCGGCAGAACCCTAGCGGCAGCTCCGATCAACTTTCGACCACTAACCTTATTGAAGTATATTGTTGTGTCTGTGTGATGGATTATTGTTGTGAGCATGCATCTTGTGCAATTATAGTGGTGAACCCAAAAACATCAAAGGAATTATACGACCATTGAGTACATATTTGGTTTGTTTTAGTGTTATTCGTGAAGATTGGGGAATTCAATTTTTTGTTGGATCGGTAAGCCCTATAGAAAGTGTATTTAGTTTATGGATATGATTGTGTGGAGATTTGAGAGTCCGACGTTTCGAGTGGACACTCCACCCATCCTTGGGGATCAAGAGAACTCAAGAATAGATAGAGAGCTCGAGGATCTTGTGATGAATAAATATAGAGGGATTATGGCTATTAGGAATAAGAAGTCAAAGTTCATAGGGTTTTGGGTGAGGACGTGAAAGGTAAATAAAATAAAATGACAAAAAAGAAATATAAAATATAATGGACTGTGAAAATCTCCACACAGTCATATCCAGAAACTAAATACACTTTACATGATGGACTGTGAAAATATGCATACTATTAAGCCCTACAGAATCAAGGTCATGTAGAGCATTGCATCATTGGCTCACCTTTATTATCTTAAAGCTAAAAACCAAAGCAAATTGCATCGAGGAATGTGTATTTATAATGACTATTCCATAAAATTGAGGTTTTGTTTCTTAAATTTCGATTTGATTTGAGATATTATTGATATTTGGATATTATCCCTCGGTGCATGTTATTGCTATTTTGATATGATAGTTGGTGAAATTCCATTATTTGTCTTAAGTTAATGTTTTTTTTTTAACAAGAACAGGGGAAATATATATATTTATAAAGGTTGTGCACAGCCATTCATTACAAGTTTTCACAAAAATTTGACAGAGTAACAAGTGCCTGAAAATTTATAACTGAAGATTCTATCTGTCTACTTGTAAGAGTTCTAAACAAAACCTTACTGAAACTGTTCAAAGTAGAGCAGGGATAAACCCTGACGAACTGCTGGTTTAGGAATATACAAAAAAACATAGAGTCTTAAACATCAAAAAAGAGGAACCTGAACTGAGACTGCAAACTATCCATATTTTTTAAGGTAGACAGAAGCCGCATCCTGCCTTTCCTGCTTTATCTCCTGATTAATCGTCAGACTGCCATGGACGCAGCTTCCCTGCGATTTCCCAGTGAGCACAGCAATGTCTTCCTGCATATTATCCACCTTGCCCATCAATTCGAACAGGTTTCTCTCCAGGTCGTCAATTCTGGAGTCCTGGCATGCGAGCTGGTTCACAGTGTAGCTCAAATCCTTGGCCATTTCCTCGTTTTGATTCACGCTTGTGCAAACTTCGTTGTAGGTGTTGCGCACAGTAAGCTTAATGTCAACCATGGTGCGACTCAACGCGGCAATGGCCGCCATAATGTTCTGCATATTGCCCGCCCTGTGATGGATTAACAGTCCGGGACGGGAGGATGGAGAGCCCAAGTCGCCGAGAGAAAGCCTGTTCATCGCACTGGAGAGAGGTCGAGCGAGCTGACAGCACCACAAGGGCCCATGTGCCATGCGCTGAGGAGAGGAGGGCGTGTGGCAGGGGCACGCAAAACGGCGTCTACGGAGGAGGAAGGGGATGGGGGAAGGGGGACCCTCAAGCCACGAAGCCCCTTCAAACCCAAAACCAAAAATTTTTTAATCATTTAATTAGATTATGGTATAAATTGAAATCCCAAGGAACCATTTAGATCCTCCATGTGCCCGATTTCTAGCAACGTTCCTTTGTTGGCCGCTTCATCTGCTAACTTGTTATTTGCTCGACAGATGTGAAAGAAAGAAGTCTGAGAAAAGTGAGGATTAGATTTTATTCTTTGCATGTACCTGTAAGCTCTGGATCCTTGTGGGGCGGCACCCCTTCTCATTGTTTGAATGACATGTCTGGAATCCCCATAAACTCTAAGATTATCGATGCTGAGGGAGGAGATCATATTGAAAGATAAGATGAGAGCAAGCCATTCAGCTTCATTGTTTGTCTTGATTCCTAATCCCCACGAGATAGATTCAATTTTATTTCCTCCGGGATCAAATAGGACCCCACCCGCACCTGCCACCCCGTGTCTTAAGTTAATGTTATAGAAGTGTCTTTCTATTGTTTATTGAATAAACAAATTTGCCAACAATCATTTAACTTGTTCTATGTCCTATCAACATTCACCGACTACAAGTTGAGTAATTGTACTAGTATACTTCCTCTAATATGGCGTTGAATATTTTTTAACGTTCTACAATACTCTCACTCTTTATCTCCACATTTTCTTTATAAACTTATTTTTACACAGATAGGTGTTTAGATATTAGATTTTGGACTTCCTTGAGTGGATCAACAAGATTAACCCAAGTGTAACAAGTCTACAACGGGGATTCATTTCAAGGTCATTGTATCTTGTTATGCTCAAATGCATCTTGATTCAAATTTAAATAAGGTTTCATTAAGCAGTGGTTGAGAAAAGGGGTATGTTTATTAAATAGTATTTGTTTTTATGTTTTTATTAATTAGTTTAATGTTAATATTAATTAATTTAATGTTTAGTTTTTGTTTAACAACCGGCCATCTCCACAAAACTAAGTGGTTGGCTACACCTATCGATCGGCCACGTTACTTGTGGTTGTGCTAGTATTATCTTTATTATTCAACACCACAAACATCATTTAGTAAATCCACCCAAACATTGTGTCTTTTTTTAATTTTTTAAACAGAAACAGGTGAACGATTTATATTAACAAAGGCTGTGCACAGCCATTTAGTACAAAAAAAAAAATCCAGCACTCTGCATCAGAGGAAGGAAAATTGCAGAGGCTTATAGAGTTTTTCCCTTGAAGTTCTATACTTTCTGACTTCCTATAAACTCTATTTTTGCTGGTGGGATAAACCCTTACAAATTGATTGCATAATTTTTGACAAAAACACATTCAAGATAAACATCTAGGAGAACCTGCAAACAGGTGACTGCCATCATCCGAAATTCTGCTGCTGGACTGAAGCCGCTTCTACCATCTCCTGATTTACTGTTGGGGCTTCCTGCACAAAGTTGCATTGTGTTTTGTAGACAAAGGCAGAAATGTCCGCTTTGACACTGTCAACTTTCCCCATTAACTCAATAATATTTCTGTCCATGTCCTCCATGCGTGATTCCAGACAAGAGAGCCTAGCGTGGATATACTTGTCTTCCAGAGCTAATTCATCAATTTTATTTACAGTGTTGTAGACTGCAGAGTAAGTCCTGGAAAGATATACCTTGATGTCAGAGGTGAGCCGACTCAGCGTAACTATGGCCTGCTTGACGCCGTCCATATCGCAGTCGACCGAGAGAGAACCGTCTTCGAACGACACTGTGGGATCCTGGGAGATGTAGAGGCTTTGCAGAGCCGGGCCGAGAGCAGGGTATGAAGGACCTTCCATTCTGAACGCTATACAACCGACGGGCGCCTGGGGTAGTAAATGCCCAAGCATGAGGACTGAGCAAGCCACGGGGAGAGCACGTGGTATGATGTGAGACTGTCGAGCCATGTCTTGGTAGTGGGGAAAGTGGTGACCAAATCCAATTTCGCGATGGTGATAGGGGCTATCAAGCCTATAATTGTTCCAAAAAATAAAACTCCTTAACCATGTATTAATTAAGGTAGAAAACGATGTGTTAAAACCTTGTTGAGAGAGGCTTGCCCCATGTCTAGATTGACTCCATCATTAGCTAGTTTGTCAGCAATGAAATTGTGATCTCTTAACACATGGTAATAGAGAGTGTCCTTTGGGAGAGCAAGGCACTTGATTCTTTTCTGAATTTTCTGGCCTTTGTCATTCTTGTGGAAATTGCCATTGCGCATAGCTTGAATAACATGTCTGGAATCCCCAAATACCTGTAAGCGATTCATGTTATAGGTGACCGCTATTTCTAGAGAGTAATACAAGGCCAACCATTCTGCTTGGTTATTGGTGCTGGTGCCAAGTCCCCAAGAGAATTCTAATACTTTATTTCCTCCAGGGTCGAAAATTACCCCCCCCCCCCGCACCTGCCGCCCCCGGGTTCCCCTTCGAGGCCCCGTCAAAGAAGATTGTGAATCTTGCTTGTTCCTTCCACCATTTTTCAAAGGATTGTTTATCTTTTCTTATTTCCCACTCATGATAGACTGGAGGGGTTTTGGACTGAAAAGAACTCACCATTGTGAATCTTTGGCACCATTGGAATTCATTCCAGCTTAAAGCTTCCTTGGAACAGAGTGCCACGCCCCTGGATTTCAAAGATTCAGAGATGAGGGTTATTGCTTTGTTTGCTAATCTCGTCTCTGAACTTTTTTTATCTTCAAATATTCTTTGGTTTCTTTCCAGCTATATTTGCCAACATGTATTCATAGGGAGAAGCTTCCAGATTCTTGAGAAGGTGGGCTTGTTTGTTGAACCTCCCTGGACTCTATAATTCCATTCATCCAACATCTGTTTCATCTGCCTAGGGAAGGGAAATGAACTTGCTAGTGAGTCAAGAACCACATTCCAAACCTGTCTAGCAAAAGTGCACTCCAGAAATAGATGTTGTGCATTCTCTTCTGCGTTTTGGCACATAGGGCATCTAGAGGGGCCTTCGATACCACGTAGCTTGAGATTGTCGGCTGTTAATTGTTTGTTGTGAGCTAGAATCCAGAAAAAGTAATTTATCTTTGGAATGTTGTCTCTGTTCCAAACTTTCTTCCACCTTCTTTGGGAAGGGTTGTTGTTCCTAGTAAGCAGTGCATAGCCATCTTTGACGGAGTAATTCCCTGCTTTGCCCCAGCCTTTGGTGTCTTTGGATCTGATGCTTAGGGGGGATTTCCCATGCAAGAGTTGTGGGAAGACTTTATAGCTTTCAACTAAGTTTCCTGGGGGATCCATGTTTTTCCAGTCTTTCCATTTCCCTGAAGGTGTCCAGATAACCATATCTGCCAGCTTCTTTATCCCTGCATCTTTAAGCCAGGTTTTGACATTCTAGATTTCTTGTATTTCGCCAATTGGCTGCTCTCCATTGATGCTATCTGTCCAAAGGTTGATTTTATTTCCGCTACCAGGAATCCAATATATATTGTCTTTAATTACCCCTGCTGAGGCGAGCATAAGTCTCCAAATGGAAGTTCCTGTGTTCTCCTTCATATTGTTTAGACATCTCTGTCTTGACCCTCTGGTGTATTTTTTCCTTATTGCCTCCTTCCACCACTCTTTTTTGCCTGATATCAATCTCCAAACAATTTTTGCTCCCAATGCTTTGCTCATCGTTGTTGGATCACGAATGCCCAATCCTCCTCTTTTCCAGTTCTCCTTAACGGTGTTCCAGTTGACAAGGTGAAACTTCTTGCCTTGAGACTTCCCTCCCTGCCAGAGAAATTTTCTGATTTCCAAACATATATAATTCTTAACCGTCTTGGGGGCCAAAAGAATGGCTCCAATGTAAATGGGAACTGAGGATATGACTGCTTTAATCAAGGTCACTCTACCAGCTAAGTTGAGCCAGCGTGATCCCCAAGAGTTGATCTTATTCTTGATTTTTTCCAAAATCGGTTGCCAGGAGGATGAGGAGGTTCTTTTATGGGTGATAGGGATACCTAAGTACTTGAAGGATGTCCAGTCGAAGCAGGGTTTAAAATCTAAAATGAGAGCTATGTTTCTAAGAAGGAGGTTTCCGTAGTTCCAACTGTAAATATTACACTTTTGACTGTTCGTTTTACCCCCAGAGGCATGAAGGAAAAGGTCTAGGATTGACTTAAATCTGTAAGCAATGATGGACAAGGCGCTACCTAAAAGAATGGTGTCATCGGCAAACTGAGCATGGTTAATGGGAGGAACGTTTTTGGTTATGACAATACCTGGGAGGGAGCCATTCAATTGCTGACTGTTAAGTTTCCTGCTTAGGGAGTCCGCCATGATGACAAAGAGGCTAGGGGAGAGGGGACAACCCTGCCTCAGCCCCCTAGACAAACGAAAGAAGGAAGAAGGTCTATCGTTAACTAGAGGGGCGATCCAAGGAGATCCAATGCATGCTTTAATCCACCCTATAAAATCTTTTCCAAAACCAAATTTTGCCATTACTGTGAAAAGAAATTCATGCCTAACTCTGTCAAAAGCATTTGCCATATCCAGCTTTATAACCATACGTGCATCTTTTCTTTGAACGCTCGAGTGTATTGCCTCTTGAACAAGAAGAATGTTGTCATAGATTTGCCGTTCAACCATGAAGCCACCTTGATTTGGGGATATGATTCTGGGTAAAAGCCTCTTAATTCTATTGGCAATGATTTTGGTAAGAATTTTGTAGGAGGAGTTACACAGAGAGATGGGATGGAACCTTCCTATGGAGTGCGGATGTTTTTCCTTAGGTATGAGAGCTATAAAGGTGGAGTTGGTGGCCCCTCCGATTCTTGCTCTTTCCCTTGTCCAATTGAGCATTCTGACAAGATCTTTTTTGAGCCAATGCCAAAATTTCCTGTAGAATTGAATGGGGAATCCGTCCGGGCCGGGGGCCTTTTCTGGATGTAGTGACCAGACTGCTCTTTTCACTTCTTCTTCTGTTATCTGATCCATTAACCTCTTATTATCAGCTTCTGAAATAAGAGCGGGGACTTCCATGCTCATTTGGTCCAAATCGTCTTTGGAGACATCCTCATTTTCATTGTATAACTTCTCAAAGTGAGCTTTGGCTTCTTGGAGAATGCTGTCCTGCCCTTCTATCTTTTGGCCATCCTCCCTTGTGAGGTGTAGAATGTTGTTTTTCCTGAATCTCTCCTTGCATTGGGCGTGAAAGAATTTTGTATTCCTATCTCCTGCCTTTAACCAGAGACATCTTGATCTGAGCCTCCATTCTTCCTCTTCTTTTCTAGCAATGCTCAGAATTGCCTCATCTAGTTTTTTTTCTTCTCTAAGCATTTCTGTTGTGACTGTAGTCTGCTCCATTTTAATTTGATGTTGTTCCATTTCCTTTTGGAGCTTCTCGAGCTCTTCTCCAGGTTTTAGATTTTTTTGCTTTGCCCAATTTTTCAGTGTTCTTTTGATTAACTTTAATTTGGTCTCCCAGATATAGCCAGGGGATCCAGGAATAAACTGCTTCCAAATCGAAGCAACTTCATCCATGCAGTTTTGGTTCTCTAGCCAAGCCGGATTGAGCCTGAAGGGGAGAGGGCCAAGGTTACCTGGGGAGGAAAAGAAAAGAGAGATGGGCCTGTGATCAGAGGTGGCTGAGGCTAAAATGCCCAAACATTGTGTCTTAATATAAAGACCTTAAGGCATTTTTTTCAAACAGATCTAAAGACCTTAATCCTTGTAACCTTACTAACTCAAATATAGTAAATATAACCTCACTAACTCAAATAAATAAATAATTGTGATCCTTCTCTAAGTCACCATGTCCTCAATTTGGAAGTGCCACAACTTTTTAAAAACATTGGCTATATGTTTGGGAGATATAATTTACACTCCACATTAAATAATAATGGCAGCGATCTCTTCAGTGTGCGTCCAGTCCTCAATTAATTAGTTAAAATATAATTGTCAATTCTTTCAAGAGAAGTTTCTCGAGGTGCAGAAAATAATCACTCCAATTAAGCCCTTCAATGGATTCTTAACTAATTGCTCTTCTACATAGAGTTAGAATAAATCCTGTGCAACTAAGTGCACAATATTCAGTGTGTTTATAATGGAAATCACTATTTTTTTTTATAAAAATCCGTTGGGAACATAGAAGCTACAAATCGTGATTTTAAGATTTTCTTGGGTTTATAAATCGATATAAAAATTCAAAATTAAGTTTGAACAACAAATTGCATCCCTGGTGGTGGAAAGAATTGTGTGATTGTAATGATGTTTCTTGCTTTGGGATTATGTTACTATTGTACTGCTTTTGTTTGGAACAAAAAGAACGTGGTGAGTTATGTTGAATTCGACTCCTATTGAGGAATGGCTCTCCTCAATCATATTGGTAGTAAGAAGATAAAAAAAAAAAAAAATCTGTAATGTGCACATGAAAATCGAGAAAAAGATTAGTGACCTAAAAATAAAGTGAAAAGTAAATTATGTAAGTGTAAATAAGTGAAAATATTGGTAATGGAATAAAAGTGAAAATTCAAAAGTAGAGTAAAGTAAACTAAAAAAAAATTCACATAAATGTGATATGCTTTCCGACTAAAAAGGAAAAAATAAATTGTTGTCATATATGTATTTATTTATTGCATAAGTTATTAAGGACCTACAAATTTGAGCTAAATAAATCAATGAAAAAAATGGAAGCCGATGTGGACACCAAAATGGCTGTTGCAATTAAAGAAATTGGATCCACTCTTACAGTTGAAAGACAACGTGAAAGCCTGAAAACTTGGAAGTAAAGGAATGAATAGCCCAAGTTCATTTTTGCGGTCACACCAATCATCTAATAATGCAACTGTGTTTAACGATGTTATTCACAAAATAAAATGGGAATACCGAAATTTGACAACAAGGATGATCAAGAAAGCACAAGATGAATTAAAAAAAAATGAACATTATTTTCATATAGACCAGATGCACGATGATGATGATAAAATTAATGTGGCATTGATGTACCTAGAAAGATCAACCCATGGTTGGTTTTTATGGTGGAATTCCAAATCTCAGGGACTGGCGAGAGATTGAAACACTTTCAAAAGGAATTTTTTCAAAAGATTTCATGATATAGAGGAGGATGAAGTCTATGCTAATCTCACTCGATTGCAATAGTTTGGGACAGTGGAAGAACATTTTAGTGATCTGCCTATAATAACCACCCATGTCAAAAATATATATATGATAAACAACTACTGCAAATTTCTATAACACGGTTGAAACCAAATATAATGAAGGAACTGAAAGAAATAGGTGTCAAAGATGTCGAGCAAGCTCATCAAAAAGCTAAACTCATTGAAGAAAAACATGTCCTATTGACAACCTCATTATGTTCCCCCTCACCAAATAACCTTGCCATCAGGTACAAGGAAGCATAAGATCAATGTTTCAAATGCAATGCTCCCAATTGGAGTCAAGGACATAGATGTAAGGACAAAAATTTCGACCTATGTGAAAAAAATAATAGCAACACCGACAAAGATGAGGAATATTGGGACGTATCTTCTTCCAACACACAAATAGACAAAGAGGAATCTATAAATTAGAAGACCACTCCACTACTTTCTGTAGCCACAATTATGGGCATCAAAAGGGTAAAAGGAAAGAACCCAGAGAATCTAGAATCGAAAGACAAAGGTGTCAAGACAAAAAATGAGCTACTAACAACGAAAAATAGAGATGTTGAAAATGATAAAGAAGACCTTCAACATGAAATACACATCTTACAATGAAAACTAGAATAGCAGTTTAACAAGTCCAAGGAGCTCAAACAAAAACTACAAGCATCAAAGAAAAATAATAGTGAATTACAAGTAAAATACTAAGCATTGATTCAAAAAGATGTTGCAATTCAATAAGATCTAGAATCACAAGAATAGCAAGATGACAAGAAACATATTGATAAGGTTTTATCAAATAAAGATAAGGAAATTAATTGCTTGAAGAGTCATAGTTAGATTCTACTTACAGAAGTTAAAAATTAAAACGTAAGGATATATCAATCCTGAAAATAGACAAGGTGACATCCATGGTTGTGGGTGAATCAAGGAAGTTTTCAAAAGTTGAGAATGCATATAAAGGGATATCAACAAAAGTGATTAAAGATACAAATCAAAGTTTCATTACTGATGAAGCCCTATCAATGAAAGAACATCTACAAAATGAGTGCAAGAAACAATTCACTAACAAGTCAACCTCTACATATTTAGTGTTGATTGGCATTCCATTGATCATTAATGAATCCATTGATGCACCAGTGAATACAAAAATATCAACATGGCAACTCAAGTATATCATGAAACATATAAACCAAATACTAAGAAGGATAAACTTATCATGGTACCATGTCGGCACCTTGATTATAGAAAATGTAGCATTCAAGAAAAAACTTACCAATTCCAACATTGTTCTTACATAATGAAGCATCCAAACAAAAAGAAAAAATATTGAATCCAAACTCTCATCATCAAAGAGATTCAAAAAGAATCAATTTATGTTGGATTGATACTTTTTTGATGCAACGGTATGTTTCAAAGCTTTGAAATACATGTCGCCTTCTATCCTCAAACTTATTTAGTGGGAGAAAGCCATAGAAAGATGTATCATTGTATCAAAAGAAGTGTTTCTTAACTATGCTTTGAAGACAGAATTTTTTTAAAGGGGGAAGACATGTAATATACCTAGGGTTTATTACCACTATGTAATAAATAAATCTTATGAACTCTTATGTAGTAATAGTCATTAGGAAATTCCCCCACAGCGGGTGATGACACGGCGCCATCCCATGGATGTGACTTCCATCCAAGGGGCCAGACACATGCCCTCCCAGGCCAGCCATGAGGCTGGGCACGTGCCTTCCCAGACCGCCCATGCGTCCCAGGCTGCATTATTCGGTTGCTCGTCTTCTCCAGCATGCGCTCCATCTAGTCTGCAAGCTACCATCCGGCTTAGTGCAATGGCCATTACTCCCATGGAAGATGATGAGTGGGGAGGTACATTAGCTCGCATGGAATCCATTGGTTGCATAAAGAAGTGGGTTTATGGCTTCCAGGGAAACATAACTCAGCATAATTGTTCCAAAGGTGCTTGGCTCATAGCCCAACACCGCACTCTCTGCAACACGAAGCCCATTCTCTAGTTTGGAAGCTCCTTCTCTGGTTGGATTGTTGTGGTTGTAGACATTTCACCCACCAAGAGAGCCTACACTCGATGCACATTCAAGCAGTCAAGCCCTTCCCCTGGCATGTCGAAGCGTTTCATGCGTGGCATTGTGGGGAAGGCACGTAGGTATAAAGAGGAAATTTTGCAGAAGGTTCAGAACGGAATCCATGAGGCAGAAGAGGATGCCTAGATATCCAGAGGTTGTCTCACGGATGCTGAGATAAGAAGCGAGTTCGATGCCTTGGTTCCGGACCCGGGAAATACCAGGGGTCGCACCACCTTGTAACAGAATACCCTCAACTACCACTAGTTGCAGAAATCAGTTCTTGGAAAGACCCTTGCAGACAAAGGTGAAGCCTAGGCAAAAATCCTTATGCAGTAGGATGAAATGGTCAGGTATTTGAAACAGATCCTCTTCAACCAGCAACAGATAGCCCAGTGTCTCGGCATTGCTCTCGCTAAGGAGCCTACTTCCCAAGATGGACCGACGGGTTCGAACCTTTAGCCAGATTCTGTTTAGCTCTTGTTTTTTGTTCCAGTTCTATCTTTAATGTCTCTTTCGTTGTTCTCTATTTCTAGTTTCATGGCAAACTTGTTGTTAGTCTGTTAGTCTCAAACTCAGAACAGTCGTCTTTCCCTAGGAGGAAGACTTCCTTTAATTTTGTTCTTGGGTATGTTTTCTCAGTTATGAGAGGGCCCTATAATACTTTGTTTATTTTGATGAAGGCAATATAAGGATTCACTCTAACTTACAAAAAAAAAATAGTCATTAGGAAAGTATTATTAATGTACTAATATTGATAAGTCATGCATTTTCCAAAGGACATGACTTATTACTCTCTCTATGTGTATTTATATACACATCCATTGTACTCAAGTAATCATTATGGAATACATAAATAATAAATAATATATCATTGAGAAGATATATGATTTGTCCTATTATGATAGATGTTGAAGTGAAGTAACCTATTAAGTTGGCTTCCAAAAAAACTATATATATATATATATATATATATATATATATATGCTCCTGTATGTTAGGTGAATATATACAATTGTTTTAAAGTCCATGAATTGAAATATTTCCGCCATTGCATGCTCTTGTATGTTAGGCGAATATATACAACGGTTGTAAAATCCATGAACTGAAATCTTTCCTCCATTCACGAAGACAAATATTATTATTATTTTGTTGTTGTTGTTGGAAGTATTGTTGAGTTTGATGTTTTCTTAAGTTTGTTGTAAATAAAGTTGTTTCATTGTATGTGATAATGTTGTGTTGGGAGCTCTATGGATTATATATTTAAATTCTATGTTATGTCGTGTATATTTTTTACTTACACCAATAGAGGGTGGTGTTTTTTTATCGCCTTTTAGAGATAAGAAGATTTGGGTTTAGATGTGTAGGAGATAGATCAATTGGTGTAGTAGAGGTTTCCTACGTGCGTTTCTAAAGACAAAAGATCTAAACTGTGTGAGTGTTTCTCATAAAATGGTATTGGAAATGGGGTTATTATCAAAGCAAGTTTTAGACGCATCACTTTACATGTGGATGTCTTTGTTTAGGAATACCAAATTCCAACTTCCCCGAGGATAAAGGATTGTAGTCTCTTTAGAGGTTTTAGAGATTTTGGTTTCAAAGGAGGTGGAGTCTTCTAATGTTGATGACCAAGAGCTTAGATATTTGGATCCTTTGGTGGGCTTGAGTAGTGGTTTAGGGATATCCAACGAAGGTTTTGAAGCTTTGAGTCACCCTACACATCATAATAAATATGTTAATGGAGGTTGTAAATTTGACTTAATGAATATGTTAATGGAGGTTGTAAATTTGACTTAATATATATGTTAATGGAGGTTGTAAATTTGACTTAATAAATATGTTAATGGAGGTTGTAAATTTGACTTAATAAATATGTTAATGGAGGTTGTAAATTTGACTTAGGGGTTAAGAATTTGGAAGAGGTGTAATCAAAGGGTGTGTTGGGAGTATTTGCATGTAGTATTTTGGATTAGTCTCTTCTAGTCGAGGGGACAAAAGAGGAAAATATGGAAAGTCGTGATGTGTGTGGTGGATCTACTTCCAAGAATCTAGTTCTAAAACAAATATATGAACATTGAGGATTTAGGGGTCGTTTGTTTTACCATATGGATACATGCTTAGCATTTCTATCAAGGGATGGTACAAATTCAAAGGTAGCTACATTACATGTAGAAATGGGTTCAATGGTAAACAACTCACTAAGGGGTCTCTCTCAGATGATAAAGAACTTAAAATCCTCCCTACTAACCTTGATCGATGATTTTAAGGTAATGTTTTCAAAACTAAGGATGAATGAAGAGAACGGGTCAGTTGGGGTTTTTCTATGGAGTTCATCTTGAAATTCAATCCCTCTTTTGGATCTAGTGTCTTTGGCCTCAGAGGACTCAGGTAAGGTAAATATTTAAAGTTGGTATTAGATACTTTGGTTTCTTCAACCTCCTATGCCTAATGCACGTACTTAGAGCTTAGAGAGACGATGTAGAATATAAGATAAGAGATGGTAATGTGGGGACATGATTTCCCATTTTTATTATGACCAAAAGGTGAGTTCCTAGAAGGAATTTATTAGGGATCCATTGATTTTGAGAAAGATACATATTGAGAGTTTTGGGTAAGGGATTTTGAGTCCTTAAATTTTGATGGATTTATTTGAAGCTATCAATTATATTTAATTATGATAGCTCTTTCAAGCTTTAGTTTCTAGTTTTTTTACTTTGATATTATAAATTGTTCAAATTTTGGATTGAAAACTACATTCTTCAAAACTCTCTCTCTATATATTATCTTCAAAATTATTTATTTACTTAATGAAATATTTTGAAAAAAAATCTTACACTATTTAATATTTTTTCAAACTAACTATATTTGATTTCACTTAAATAATAAAACAATCATAATAAAATGACAAAATATATTATTTGGTCAGTTTTGGAATTAGTAGTTTTTTTGGCTTGATGCATAAGGCTATGCTCTATGTAAGTCATTTTAGAGGTTTTTAGTTGTTCGATGCCTCTTGCCTTTATGGCCTTATTTGTATTAAGTTTTAGACAATGGATGAGGTTTTTAGTTGTCAGATGACACTTTCCCTTTTGACTTGATTTGTATGAAGTTTTGGACTTTGGACATATTTTCTTGCTGTGATATTTCAGCAGTTTCTGGGATGTTTTTGTTTTTCCATTTTCTTTGATTTAATACAATAATAAGAAAATGTTTTTTACTTCTTAAAAAAAGTTATATCACCGATCAAATCAAAATAGAAAACATTTCATAGAAAACCTAATAATCAAAATAACAATCACTTAATTAAAAAGCCTAATATTAATGATTATTTATATAAAAATACAAAGTGATCGTATCATGAAATATATTTTTTAAATTATATACGAATTAACCATCATATCAAAATAACAATTACTTTATTAGAAAACTTAGTATTCATGATTATTTATATAAAAATTCAAAGTGATAGTATATTATGAAATATAATTTTTAATTTATATATACATTTATATAGAGATTATTGTTGTTATACAAATAATAGGTCTTATACATCAATTTGATATCTAACTAAATTATAATTTTAAATTAAATTATTAATTTAATATTATTAATCTTAAAATTTGGTGTTTAACTAAACTGAAACTTTATTATTTTCATTTGTAAGTGAAAGTGCTTTAACTGGGCATTAATTCAACTTCATGTTAGAATTTTTTACGAAGTTTACAATATTTATAAAGTACAATTTTCTAAATTGAGTTTTTTTAAAATTAAAAATAAATTTCAGGATTTTCATTTTTAATTATTATATTTTCTTATTGGTCAAACAAGTTATTGATGGGACATAAATCTTTGAAAAGGTAACTTAATTTTTAAAACACAAAAATTAAATGTAAAAGCATTTAATATGGAATTTTCAATAAAGTGGCATGTGGCAACTTTAACATGTGATTTTTGACTTTTGGATAATAAAAAACAAAAAACATTTTTGACTTTCTCACCTCTTATATGATGTTTTGATTTTGATGTAACCAAGTAAAGAACATATTTAATTGATGCGACATGTTGGATAAACTTAATTTCTCCTTAATTTTCACAATTTCCATATTCAACCTATAACTTATGTACTTTCTCAATTTTATCTTTGCCATGGGGTAACCACTTTGTGGCATGTTCACTTGTTATTATTAGTACTATTATTATAAATGCCTTAAAGCATACATTCTAACCATTTCTATATGTATATGTAGGTAAATATGTGTGCATATTGTCAAGTAGGTCTAAGTTGAGTGGTTGTGGGATGGAGCGTTATCCTCCCCACCGAAGTTATATTCCCCTAAGTGACATGATGAGTTCATAATGAGTATAGTGTTTTTTTTTCATCAAAACAAATTGTGATTTATTTATATGATAAACAAACCACATTATTCAAAGGCCTATATGGCCTATTATTTACAAAAGCCTATAAAATTGGAATCTGTCATGGAGCCTTCTTGCAACAAACACCTAAACTAAGAAAGTAAAAAACAATTTTTTTAGCAAACAGAGCCCATATATGAGATTGTTGCATCCTGGTGGATAACGAAAAACCTACAAGTGTGATATAATAGGGTCTCCCATTAAAATTCATAATTGTCCTATGCTTTATGCCAAGTGAGGACCAGGGTCATACTCTATCAGGAGGTCATTGTTCATCTCCCACCTTTGCCAAATTCCTTCACCAACTAGTAATCCATTTTTTAACAATTGATCAACTAGACGGTTTATCTCCCTATAAACATGATGAAAGAAGACCTCTTGAATAGTACCAACGATGCATAAGATATTCTCATATATGTGCATGAGCTGAATATTCTTTGGTGGCCTTTGTTGACTCATCCAATCAACCACCAATTTTTAATCCCCAAATATCTGGAGCTTTTGGACTCCATGTGGTGTAGTTGTAAGAAAAATTAATTTTAACGCAAAAGCTCTTCTCTATTGTTGGTTCTCATCCAAAGGCCAATTGAAAACTTTATCCATCCTGAGTCAATGAAGAAAAGAATACCCCCTGCTCCTCCCAATATCAGATTTCCCTAAGAAGCTCCAACAAAATAAGCCTAGCTTCATGTTCTGTCAATATGTTTCCCCACTATCCTTCTCTCTTTTTTAGAATCATCTTGTTGAGGAAAGTGGCTTAGGATAGCTAGACATTTTGATGCATACACCGAAGGAGGAATGAGAACATCCTAAAAAAAAGTCGTGTTCCTGGCTAACCAAGTCCCCCAAAGAAAAATGTATTGTTGTTATAATGGCTTCGTGCCTTTGTTGAGCAGCCTTGTGCCCTATGAAATATCCATCCTCGAAATGAGGAGAAGTACCTAAAAGTTTGCCCTAAAAATATTACCTGAAAAAATATGTATACATATAATCAAATTGTTATCTATAACAAACTTTATGAAGATTTATAATAGCTTAAATTTTGACGAAACACAATTTAATAAGTTTTTCGTCGTAAAATTAGTTTTTGGTGAAATAAGAATAGAGCCTCTCTCTTTTAGAATCTTAATGAAGAATTTGATTGCAAGTTGTAAGAGCTTCATAAAGTTATCTCAGGACAAGTTCGAATCACCCATGTTAATCTTACAATATTTTAATATTTTATATTCATTAGGCTAGGGGATTTAAACTTACTAATTAACATGGAATTTTGCCAAATGATTAATGAAATTGGATACAAATAAGTGAGCTAATCTTATGGAATAAATATGACATAAGTTCTAGATGTTATTACTAGAAAACGATCAAAATTCTTTTATAAATCTTTTAAGAAAAGGCCAATTTTGACTTTATAAAAAATCATAACAAAATCATTAATGGTTAGAACATTTTTATAGAACTTTCCATGTATATCTATATCTAAATCGAGATTAAAAATCTATGTTGTGATTTAAGTTCATGTTCTTCATAACCACAAATATTAACAATTTAATTAATAAATAAATAAGATAGTATAATCAACTATATTATTTCAAAATCATAAATATAGATTATTCAATTGGATTTTAATTATTATTTAAAATCATATTTAATGTATTATTTATATTTTCATATTTAATATATTATTATTATGTCTGTGTCACATATTGTAATTGATTTGGACATATTAACCATTTTGTGTAATTAGATTTTTTTCAATAAACAAATTTTGCTAAGGTTTTCAAGTGTTCAAGTTTATAAAATTGACTTGGAGTTTGGTGCGGGGGTTTTGTTAGCCGCGTGTCCCTCACACCTGTCCTTGTTCGTATGGCTTATTATGTCCCAGTTTGGGCTGGTTGGGTTGACATGACTTGTCTTTTTTCTAGTGGCTTCTCAATGTTTCTTTGTATTCGATACTGACACGAAACCTTGCAGCATCATATGCTATTGTCAGTGATATTAGGCTGTGCTATTTCCAAAGATCACAAGTAGCTTGGTGAGCACGCTATCTGCTAGTTGTCACCATCCAGAATTTATTCGTTATTTCCCTTTTATCATTATTCAAAGCTGGGAGAGGCATTTTATATTACTTTATGTGAGAGATATTATATTTCTTTTTGTGGGTTTCAAATTGGTCTATGAGGCGCAAAGGAGGGTTCATAAGTTCAGTCGTTTCCTGTGCAAATTCTGGAACTTGCATTTGTCGGTTCTTTGTGGTTGAGAGTTCGAGTCTCAGCCAAAAAAGATTGCCTCTTCAAATTTGGATTAGTTTGTACCAAATTCGCAGTTGTGCTTAGGGTTTGGCCTTTTCACTATTTGGTAGAAGTCGTAGGTTTTCTTGAGAGTGCGAGCAACAATGGAAGGCTCGGGCAAGTACACATATGTAGTTCTCTTGGTTGTTGTCATGATAATGATGGGATCAACAAAGATGAAGGAAGTAGCATCTCCCAATTCGTCAATAGAGGTAGGCGCAGCTTCAATGCCCTTCCTTCCCTCTCTATTTGGTGCTTTCATCGCCTCCTTCGTCCCCTTATTAGATTGTTTGTGCATTGCCGCTGGCCCAATTATACCATCGGAGGTCCATCCAAAAATTTTAGTGCATGGTCGCTCACAAATCTAGATTACTACCATGGTTGTGAAGGATAATTTACTAGTTACTAGTAAGCTTTTCGAGCCCTATTGTCAAAGAAACTATCGAGCAATCGATCAATATGGAAAACTTGCATTCATCGATTTCCCTATCTTCAAGTGCCATTGATCGAGTGAGATTCAAATTAGGTAATTCACCTTCAATTTTTGGAAGAAGTCAGCAACATTTTGATTGCACCAATAGAAACTTAGAACGGGGTGATCCTAGCTCTCGCCCAATTTCACATAGAAATCCCTACTTGAAACCTCGACTTCCAAGTTCATGGGTTGGTGCTGAAGAGCCCGAAGTTGTAATAAAAGAACTTGTATAGAGAATTAAAAAAAGGTGAAACCGCAGCGCAACTTTAGGGTGTGCAGATCCTTCCTATTGAAACAGAGATATCCACTTTATGTTTTGGAACAAAGATAAATACCACATTGCTATGAAGTTCAGGGAATGGACCAAATGGTGGAAGGGCATTTGAATAAGGGTATAATAGAAGCTCAAGGCAGGGGGAGCACCGATAGGGTTGTTAGTGTAATACCCCGATTTTGACCCCATTGCATTAAAAATGTAAATGATGTAATATTGTTACAAAATCATGGTGAGGAGTTCAAGGCCAAGGCCCCACCATCGATTTATTGATGCATATGGTTTACGTACTAGCCAGGCACATTGGAATTGTAAATATGCATTTTAATAAAATACCCACAACTAGCTATGCAATGCAACAAGAGATGGGGGCATGATTTTACAAGGAATTGGAAGAGAAAACATTCAAACCCTTGAGCTGATCAAGTCAAGCCAAGTGTCAATGAGAGAACCCATCAAACCCTCAACTACCCATGTTGACTTTTGTACCCAATCATTCATTTCTCCCAAAAGTTGGTTGAGGTAGTTAATGCCTTAGGGAATGAGAGGTATGGATGTCCAAAATTCGAGTATGGGCAACCACCCTGCATGGAAAAACGTGTTTGGCTTCCTTGACAAAAAAAAGAGCCATGAATTTGCTCCCCAACCCATAACCCATCAAGGAGTTTTGCCTCTCTCGCGTTTTTGGGCTGCCTGGGTGTTTTATCTCCACGTTTTTGTGGTTTTTCCTAATTTTTCTAGCTGGGAAACAGGGTGTTTTTGTGTTGCAGAGTGGTTGGGAGTATGGGAGCTTGAATTGGGGTTTCAATGGGGCCGTTTTGGCCATTTGGATGCCCAAGATACCCATGGAAAATCGGATTGGTCCCCTATGGACGATTTTCCTTTTCACATCCCGTTTTTGGTGTGCCCACGATTTGGGAAAGTCCATGGCCATCTTATTTGTAAATCCCATTATTGAGAATGGGCATCCATGCCCAGTTTGAGTTGCTGTGTGTAAAAGAAGGTTGGGGTTGAGATGGGTTTCTATTGCTTTGGTTGTGCATGAGTTGGAATGTTCCCTTTTCCTTATAAGAATCATGCCCAACTCAGGGGTGGTAGTTGTGTTGAGAGAATTGATGAACACAACTGGCATATGGTTGGGTGGAATGTTGCAGCGACATAGCTAGTTGTTTGGGGCCATTTCACCATAAAAATAAGTGTTTATCTGTCTATGCATTTACTTCTGCAAATGTATTGATTTGTTGACTCTGTTAAATTTAATGGCATCATGTAATGTGTGTGGATGATGTTATTTTGCTATGCATGTTTGCTTTAAATTGCATCTGCAAACATTTTATCTTTAATTGTTGTGAATTTAATGAATGGTCTGAGTTTATGTAAAAGCCCCAAATTGCCATCATGTTCCCTTTCAAGAAATCGGCTAGATGGGAGGGTATGTGATAGAATGGTATCAGAGCTGCTAGTTGCGGCATTGGGCCATCATGGGCTACCTATTACAGTTGCAGAGGTAAGTATGCCTCCTGTCCAGCACTAAACATCAAAAAAGAAGGAAATATTCAGAAAATTTTTCTAAGTGTTGAAAATTTTGCTTAAGGCTCTGTCGGCGATTTTAACCATAACTATTGCGCCAAGGTCAGCGAAAATTTGGTTAAATTTTGCGCCGAAGCAGTCGCGGAGAAAAGACTCTGTCGTCGATTTTAGTGTTAAATTCTGCGCGTGCGCGGCGATTTTAGTGTTAATTTCTGCGACGCGCGCAGCGAAAATAATGTTAATTTCTGCGACGCGCGTGGCTAAATTAAGGTTAATTTCTGTGACGCGCGTGGCGAAATCAAAGTTAAAATCTATGCCGACGGGCGGTGATTTTAGCCATAAAATTTGCGCGACGGAGGCTTGCGGGCGAAGAAGATAAGGCCAGAACCGCCGCAACGGGTGCAGAAGTTAGAGTTAAAACTAGTGCCGGTCGGCGGCGACACTAGCGAAACAGTCGCAGAAGTTAGGGCTAAAATCTGCGATGCGGGCGGCAACTTTAAGGTTAAAACCTGCGATGCGACGACGATTTTAGGGTTAAATCCAGCGCCAAGGGCGGCAAAGTTAAGGTTAGGACCAGCGACGGTCACAAAGATTGAGCCGCGACCAGCGATGGGAGGAGCAGAAAAGAAAAATAGAGAGAGAGAGAGAGCCCAAAACTTGATTTCTGGGTAGAAGGAGCAGTCGGGCTTAGAATGGGATGATTCCTGCGGGACTCGGAGGCCATTAACGAAGGCCATGAAAGAACCAGAGAGGGTCCTGAACCCAGTATGCTCCAATTTGACAGAAAATGGAAAATAGTGACTTTTGTAAGACGGTGTTCGGAGGCTTGGCGGAAGGTCAGTTCGAGCTGAAATTGAAATGGCATGGCCATGGAGCAGGCACAGTGTTAAGTTTGGAATCTTGGAGCCGAACTCCAAAGGATGTGGAGTCGGAGTGTGCAAGAAGGCCAAAAAGCACTGTTCCAGGCTGTTTTTTCAAGATTTTGAAAAGCTTGTGGACAGTAAAAGTGACCCTAGATGTTGGAATCAAAAATTTTACTGAACTAGACATTCCATCTTCTCATTAAGACGAACAGTTTCTGTTAGACAAAGATTTTCCAGAAATGCATAGTTTGGGAGATCTCCATTTTTTGCCAAATTTTGAGATTTTGGGAAAAAAGTGAAAAGTTAAAAGCAGCCAAACCCCGAATTTTATAGAAGTTGACTGGTGCATCGGAACCGGGATCCAAAGGTTGCTGAGTGTTCCTTGTCATATGGAATACCTTCTCCCGGTAGATAAGTTTTCATGATTCTTCCTAGATTTACTTCTACAAGCAGCTGAAGTTGGCCTTTCAGAACAAATTGCAGCTGTGTAAAAGTGCAGAAAATTTGGGCAAAGTTTGCATTTTTGAAAGAATGTAAATTCCATGTTCTGGATCGGAATGGAGCACAAAGATAGGCGTTGGAAAGCTTATCCAAAGGAGAACATGGATGCATGACCAGAATTGGAATGAGGTCCACGTACATCATAGATATTTTGTATAGAAGAGTGCCAGTGGTTGTTTTGACAAAAAGTTGTTGTCAATATGGGCAATTTCCAAAATTGCATGACTGGAAGGAAATCAGACCAACTATGCTATGGAAGGGGGATTCCATGCTACGATGAGGGATTGGAAAGGGAGAATTCCTTAACCCTTGTTTTTCTATCATATTTATAATTATGGAATTGTCATGCATATAAACTATGGCATATTAACAAACCTTGCACAATGCATGTGAAAAAGCTTGTGCATGAATAGGGTATTGCATATTGGTAAAATAGTGAGGTTTACATATGCAATGAGCCACTTGAGATAATTATTGTGGTTGCTAATAATTAGTTGTGCTCGCATTGGTTGTAGGACCAAAGAAAACCGAAGCATGGCTAAAGAAGATGATGACGTTGTTGCACGTGACCAATGACCATATGAAGAAATGATGGTGCAACAAATCTGTGATCATGAGGTTGGAAAAAGGAATGTGTAGCCTTGGTAAGAGGCCAACTGATCAGGTAACATCAAGTGGTGTAAGTTAATGAAAGCCATGCAGGTAATGATTATTGGTGCTTAATTGCATGAATGTTGAAAGAGGATTTGGTAAGACCCCTTCAACTATGTTTGAACTATGATGATTTGGTTTGCATGTGGTATTGAGTGCCCGAATGGGAATGTTAACCTATCGAGTATGGTGAGGTGTGGGTAAGTGAAGGAAATTATCCTTACACCCTATAATTTCTTAGAAAACTCAATGCATTCATATGAAATTATATCATGCCATTTGTGTATATTGGTTGTAAGTTTAACAACCAAAGCAAATGAGGACTTATGACCTTGTTGTGGTAGTGCATGCTACGAGTGGCAGTCATGGTTAGGCCATAATAGGCGTGAGTGCATAGTATGCATGGATTAATGCAAGTTTGTATTGAGGGGTTATGCATCGAGTGAATGCACATTAAATATTATGTAAATGTTGTGAATGTGCATGCATAGGTGCGGGTGCACATGTTGAGATGCATTATGTAAATGCATAGTTGTGATATATATGTTTCAATGCAAATAGATAATCGATGAAATGGTGAACCATTGTTAATACTGAGACCATTTCATGAGCGACTGTGAATGCAAGAGAATGATTGCATGAAGAATGTAGACATGTGATGGGCTACCAGGGCACCCTATTGGAAGGATAGAGTTGCATGGAATGTGAAGTAATGAGTATTTATAGTTTATTTAAATTGCATGGATAGTGTGACCGTGTCTTGCAATTTTATTGTGATAAGGATGCATATATATGGAAGTGCATATATTTCATTGCATTTCAAATGTTAAGAGCTGAAGGTGTTTGAATTATTGAGTGTTATAGTTCTGAGATCACTTCAGTGGTTGTTGTGGCAATGAAAGGATTATATGCATAGATACTCACAATGTGTTTGGCTGATTGAAGTTTCAGTTTTCAGATAGAAAGGTCTTGCGTATGGCAATGAGGATAAGTCCATAGTAAAGACCGGGATCTACCATGTGCAAAAGCCAAAGGTTATGAGAAAGTTCTCATGGTTGTAACTTATGCATGAAACAAATATGAAAATTGTCTGATTTAAGTTTATGAGAATAATCTCATGGTTGCAAATCTAATTTCTGTAGGAAAACAGATTTGTAGATTTCAGATTTGAAAATTGCTTATAATTGCTAATCATTGTTTGGCTTATATAAATTGTGTCAGGAGGACATGTTGTAGGTGGATGTTCATGTATGGTAGCAAGAGTGAAACCACAGTGGACAGAGTGATACCACTTACAAGAGCCAAACGATATGAGGGTGGCCTCATGGTTAAACAAATCAATTTCTGTAGGAGACAAAATTGTAAATTCATGTTGAATTAATTCGTTATGGAACAATCATATTTGAATCTTATTGCTAAATGTTGTTGACTATTTGGCTATTTGATAAGTGTGCCAGGATGACACATTGCAGGAGTACCATGCGTGATGGCCTGCAGAAGCCAAACTAGATGGGAAGGATCCCATGCTTTGGAAATGGGTTTCGGGTGAGATACCATTTTAAATGTTGATAATGTCTGAACCGAACTGCATGTTGGTAAAGCATGTGAGTGAGACAGTAAAATTATGCCAAAAAGGCATGTGTGGGTTATGGAAAGTGAAAAAATTGGGGTGGCAAACCGAAGGACTGTTGACTCAGAGAAGGGATCCCCCATTCTTCGCAATGAAGAAAAGATACATCTGTGAAACGAATGAATATTCTGTAACCCTAATTAAGAATATACCTGTCTGGTTATTAGATTTAATATGCAGAGCATGTTTATTATTTCATTATTGATTCCAGACTGCTTGAGTGTGACTAGGGCCTACATGGCTCACATGAGAAAGGGATGCATACCTTTCGGGTGATGGGTTATGTTAGGGTTTTCAATATTGACTACACCCTAAGGGAATAGACGCATTCCTAGTGTTTCAATACTTGATAGTGAATGTTATGGAATGTGGTTACAATTTTGGGACAACAATACTGATGAGATTGCTTATCCTTCTTGTGCTACCAGCCTACACAGATGCAATATGGTGCTGCACATGGATGAAGCAAAATGAAGGGTTGTTGCATGCCTAATGAACCCAGTCGGTTTACTGGTTTGGCATTAATTACTTGGGTGTTGTGGAGGTATTAATGAAGGGTTGTTGCATGCCTAATGAACCCAGTCAGTGTACTGGTTTGGCATTATTTACTCAGGTGTTGTGGAGGTATAGATGAAAGGTTTTTATATGCCTATAGATCCGTAGTAGAGCTTTGACCTATAATGGTCGGTGGCGCAGTTTCCTTCCATTGGCTGATGACCCAGACAGATGTGTTGGCTCGACAATGGAGAGGGCCAACCAGGTATGGGACTAGTTGGGCACCACGAATTCTTGGTAAATCCAGTTGGCGTGAAGGTGTACTAGTAGGGCATTAACTACTTGATGTGGTGGAGCAGCATGCGTGCTGGCCAAACATCCAAGTCCATAGGCAATCCCAAGGCTTGCAAAGTGAAGCAGGACCCTGTGGACCATAAAATGATATGCACAATACAGATAAGTACTCATTTTCATTTATTTCTTGTTTGGAATAATGAATATTTCAGGTATAAGTCTTCTAACAGCTAAGCTGATACACTATTGTTTCTTTGTTGGAAACCTTGGTCATTGCAGGAAAGCAAGGACCCTAAAAGAACCATAATTCTTGGTTAAACCAGAGAGTAACTGGTCAGGCGCTATAAATTCTTAGTAAATACAGGGAGTAACTGGTTGGGCGCTACAAATGCTTGATAAATTCAGAGAGTAGTCGGTGGGGACACTAAACCCTTGATGTTGTGGAGCAGCCGGCGTGCTGGCCAAACATTCTTTAATTAATTAATAAAAGCAGTCAGAGAACTGGCCTAGCATATTGCTAAATGAGATGATCGATAAACCCAGTCGGTGTATTGGCCTGGCATTGCCTATTCGAATGGTTGTGAAGTAGCCTACGTGCTGGCCCAACATTCATTATTGTGTCCACGGGAAATCCAAGGCTTGTAAATCAAATAAGGATCCTGTGGAATAAAGTGAAGACATCCAATACAGATAAGTATTTGGTTATCTTGCAGCTTCTTGCTTATGAATATACATGTGTATATGATTTGGTTATGATTTTATCAAACTCTTGTTTAGAGATAAACCCTATGAAAGTAAACTAAACATGTGAATTGATTCAATGTTTGAGTATAGGTGCTGCTGGAGGCAAGGACTATGAAGGCATCATAAGGATGCATGTGGACATGTGATCGTCCGAAAGAGCTCAGTGTGAGCAGTAATGAAAGATGGTGCTAGTGGACACGTGTGGGTCCTAGCAGCCAGAGGTTCTGTAAGCAACAATGGGGAAAGGTTCTCTGGTTGAAAATCCTCAGACAGACCTTAGACACTATGTGTCGTAGCCAAGAAATGGCAAGTCAAGCATTCACATTGAAGTGAAAGAGGCTCAGGAGCATAAAACCACAAGTGATGGTGTGGCTCCAGATTGGAACAAGACTAAGAGGGGGAAACTCTTACTCTTCTCTTTCCTTTTGACTGATGCATATTAGAAACAAAATATTGTTGAGTGCATGTCATAGACGAAAACAAATTGTGTTTAATTGCTTGAAATGAATTGTGAATGCTGAAATAGTTATTTCCCTGTGAAAGGATGAACATGAATGAACTCATGTGTATGTTGGGAAAGCATGAAATGTGTGGAAGTCTCATGAGTGCAGAATGGACTTTCCATGTCAATTGAGAAAATAATTGGCTAACTTTAATATTGTGTTATGCTTGTCCTAACAAGAATTGCCATGATAAGTCTCACAGGTGAGACATTGAAAGCCATTGAGTGCAACTAATACTGGCCAAGTGTTGCTAGTAAGAAAAGTGAGAGCCAGTTGTGCACATTGATCATGGAAGCAGACCAAAGGATAATTGTTTTGGCTGAGAATCTTCCTCAATAGTTGCCAGGACAACAAGAAAGATGGCAGCCATGAAAATTCCAGACTTGTAGATCAGCTGGAAAGTGAACAAAAGGAAGGGGATTACTATGGAGCGATGCCCGCCTATAGAAATGGAAGATCAAATCCAGCAGGAGAAGCTTGAGGAAGCAAAAGGACTTGATCCTGAAATTTCAAATTCAAGATATGAAACACAGGACATACCTGCCACCATTTGCGAATTCTGAGGCATGTATAAAGTGGGTATTCATTCCTAAGTGTTGGAACACCGAGGACGGTGTTATTCCAAGGGGAGGGGATTGTAATGCCCCAATTTTGACCCCATTGCATTAAAAATGTAAATGATGTAATATTGTTATAAAATCATGGTGAGAAGCTCAAGGCCAAGGCCCCGCTATAGATTTATTGATGCATATGGTTTACGTACTAGCCAGGCACATTGGAATTGTAAATATGCATTTTAATAAAATACCCACAACTAGCTATGCAATGCAACAAGAGATGGGGGCATGATTTTACAAGGAATTGGAAGGGAAAACATTCAAACCCTTGAGCCAATCAAGTCAAGCCAAGTGTCAATGAGAGAACCCATCAAACCCTCAACTACCCATGTTGACTTCTGTACCCAATCATTCATTTCTCCCAAAAGTTGGTTGAGGTAGTTAATGCCTTGGGGAATGAGAGGTATGGCTGTCCAAAATTCGAGTATGGGCAACCACCCTGCATGGAAAAACATGTTTGGCTTCCTTGACAAGAAAAGAGCCATGAATTTGCTCCCGGAGCCATGAATTTGCTCCCTAAGCCATAACCCATCAAGGACTTTTGCCTCTCTCACGTTTTTGGGCTGCCTGGGTGTTTTCTCTCCACGTTTTTGTGGGTTTTCCTGATTTTTCTAGCTAGGAAACAGGGCGTTTTTGTGTTGCAGAGTGGCTGGGAGTATGGAAGCTTGAATTGGGGTTTCAATGGGGTCGTTTTGGCCATTTAGATGTCCAAGATACCTATGGAAAATCGGATTGGTCCCCTATGGACAATTTTCCTTTTCACATCCCGTTTTTGGTGTGCCCACGATTTGGGAAAGTCCATGGCCATCTTATATGTAAATCCCATTGCTGAGAATGGGCATCCATGCCCAGTTTGAATTGCTGTGTGTAAAAGAAGGTTGGGGTTGAGATGGGTTTATATTGCTTTGGTTGTGCATGAGCTGGAATGTTCCATTTTCCTTGTAAGAATCATGCCTAGCTCGGGGGTGGCAGTTGTGTTGAGAGAATTGATGAACACAACTGGCCTATGGTTGGGTGGAACGTTGCAGCGACATAGCTAGTTGTTTGGGGCCATTTCACCATAAAAATAAGTGTTTATCTATCTATGCATTTACTTCTGCAAATGTATTAATTTGTTGACTGTGTTAAATTTAATGGCATCATGTAATGTGTGTGGATGATTTTATTCTGTTGTGCATGTTTGCTTTAAATTACATCTGCACACATTTTATCTTTAATTGCTGTAAATTTAATGAATGGGTTGAGTTTATGTAAAAGCCCCAGATTGTCATCATGTTCCCTTTTAAGAAATCGACTAGATGGGAGGGTATGTGATAGTTAGTCTCATAGGCAGGAGGAGCACCGATATGGTTGTTATGGAATTGAGCCAATTATTAGCTCGATATGGAGGAATTGGTCAACTATGGTTGATTTGGATTGCGACGTGCGAAACACACCTGCGTTGTCAAGTATATCATCCTTCTGTGGAGAATGATTGGGAACTGCAGCCTCTACCTATTGTTGCCAAACCAACTCCAAGATTGTTTCCTAGGTTCTTCCTTGTGTGTTCCTTCTGCTTTCCAAGTGCTGCAGTTATTTTAGTGTTTAGAAGATCCGTTTCGAAATGCATCAAATGTGCCATTATTTTAGATTTGGGGGATCATGATCAACATCTTGAATTTTGGTTTATATTTTTTGATTGATCTACATATTTCACAAGCACAATAACGACCTAAACATTGCCCATCCATCTCTTGATGCACTTGAGTTGAGGCTTGGGTTGTGTTTCTAGTTTTGTTTAAAAAATATCGTATGTCAGTCGATGTCCGAATGTATTTTGTCTGGCATTTACGCTATGCTAGTTGCATGTTTGCGAGTGTTTGTTGGTTATTAAAAAATATTGATGTTTCCTTTCAAATCAAATATTTTGGCCGGACAATTATAATAATTGTATTATGATATAATACCTTGGTCACCTTTCTGCTTTGCATAGAGGCTTCCATTTATGCCAATAGTTGTAGATCGTTATGGCTATCGTAGGATTTAATGCTCATCCAATTGATTGCTCTTTTTTAAATTGGATTTGTCTTCTTGTTTACAGCTTAGTGGTATTCATTTTATGGCTTTTACATTATCAAGCCAAACAAATATGATATTTCGCACCAGACAACATTAATGGAAACTCTATGTGAGACTTTATTCACAGAGCAACCTCCGGGTTTCGTTAAGGTCGGCTCCTTATAAATGAAATTTTAAATGCACCAAAAAATCCTAGACGTACTTATGCATGAGCAGAGGACAAGTAAAAAGTAACTTGAACGCAATCCTAAGTTAAACGAGGCAATGTGCAAAGATTATATAGCCCTCTATATACCACCATTTAGTAAGAGTAAAAAAATAAAATGTCTCTTACAGAAAATAAGGTGGACACATCATTTAACTACAGAAAATGTAAACAAAAAATAAACACCAATAACAGGACATAAAAAAGTAACAACTATTTGTATTCAGAGTGCTTCTAGTTACAATTTACAAGCATGTGATGGAATCAAGGAAATTTTTAGGGGCGAAATTTCGCCATTTGGCTATTCTTGGGGCATTTTTTCAAAAACAAAATTCGCTATTTGATCATTTTTAGTCTCTAATATCGCCTATATTTACATAAAATATGTTTTTTATCATAATATTCGTCAAAATTCACAAGTTTCAGCAGTAAATTGTAGGTTTCATATTTAATATTCGCCTACCAATCTATATATATGTTTTTTTCAATCCAAAATAGTCGCCTAGAATATTACACTTAAGTAAACTTTTATAATCCTTAAAAAATACCCTGGATAAAATATGTCATCCGACTAAATAAAAACTAGAGTTTCGTGGATCAACAACATCAAATTATACAAAGTTGTCATCAAATTTTAGAGTTTCTTTATATTATTGCAAGTTCAACGTAGATATGCTGGTCCAAGTAAAACGTAATACTATAAGCTAGCTATAGTCACTGCACTAAGTTCCATTATAAATCTAATTTCTTCTCATTTCAATAGGAGACAGTAATTAGAAGCTAACTCTTATTTTAACTATTGGGACTACTCAAAGTTAACTATACTTTATTTCCAATAAGAAGAACAATTGTAGAAGAATTCCCAGCAAACAAAAGAGCAAATACTATCAAAATACAAGAGACATAAATACCTGTGGAAGCCATGGATTTCACCTTGGATATAAATGCTCGACGTTGTATGCACAGATTTTATGAATTGTTCAGTGCTATTCTCCGAAATTGAATTGCTATAAAACCATGATTCAGAGATCAGGAAGACGTTTTCATAGACAATATAGCATGAATAAGAAAAGGAAATCTAAAGCGGTGTTAGATTTGGGATTCCACCCATTAAAGAATATACTTGTTTGTATTTATTTTCAAAATCATAAATACAAATCATTCCGAAATTAAAATTTAATCATTATTTCCAACCATATTTAATATGATATTTATATTTATCATATATTTATTTAAAAATAAATATATATGTTATATCTTAGGTTATAAATTAAACCGCGGTCTTCTTCCTTTAGACATCCAAACTTTAATAGTTACAACTTTTACACACATCACCAACACATAGTTTATGATCTTTCAAGGTGTTATGTTTACCAAATCATATTTGCAAGTATCCAAATAAACAAGAAGTTAATAAATAAAATAAGAAAAATAAAAAACGACCCATATATTTATTTTTAAATAAATATATGTTATTTTATATTTTTAAATTAAAATTCATTAGAAAAATTTCCTAGTGAAAGAACATTTTAGTGATGTCGCATCAGTATCTTTAGAATGTTATTTCATATTTTAATCAAAACTACTTATGTCTTAAGTGAGGTTGACATAAAGATATCAAGTCTTAACTAAATCGTCGAGGAGTCAAGAAAGAGGTTACTCTACATAATAGTAATAATATTAACAATATTATTATAAATTTACGGAGAAGATGTAGTGCGATTAAGATTTAGACGATAAGAGAAAATTACGATATTATAAAGAGTTGATCAACCCTAATCTAAAAGATCAAAAGTATCTACATTTTAACTAGCATAAATAAGAAAATCTAAACATTGCTAAAATAAGAAGCATCGGCTGAAACAAGGCACTGGACAATCCTTAAAACACCATGGGATGAAAGAAATTGTCATTTTGGTGACACTAAGAGGGTTGAAGATGAAAATCATTTTCTCATAGAATGTCAGGTGTACACCCACATTATAGCGAAATTTTAAAATACTGGCTACAATACTGGCATTCCTAACCTTTTAACTCATCAAAACTATGGTGATTTAAGAATGTTTCTCTTAAAGCTTTTCAACCATATAAAAAAAATACTAAAGAAAACCAAATGACTCCTTGCTTTTTTAAGGTTTAATATATATCAAAGTTGATCTTAGTAGAGTTAACAACTATCATCATCATCAACAATAACATTTATCTTATATAACATTCCACATTTTTATATATATGATATATTGTAATCAATTTTTGGTAAAATTAATTTGACTTTGATTAATTTTAATTTTTTAATATAATTTTATAAAGATTAATTAAATGTTGTCAAAAATTCTATATTAAATTAAATATTTTTAAAATTAAAAAAAATAACAAATAACAAATAACAAAAACAAATTTAACTATAAATTATAAATTTTAATTTTATGATTGGTGGATAGTTTGATTGGCTTAATTTAATGTGTTTTTTCAAAAAAATATCAACTAAAAAACAAGAGATACTAAGTAGAAATGTCCGTGCAACATTCTCAACAAACTCTTTTGGAATATACATATTATTATTATAATAGTTCTTAGTTACACAATTTACTCATGGAACTAATTCTAAGAGCCTTATAACATATAACGCTTCTATAAGCATATTCTTTTCCAAATGTTCTTATAAACATATTTGCACTGCCCCTTAACTTTTACTATCTAATTTTTGTTTAAAATAAATACTTATATATATTTATTGAAATAACTCATAATTAGGCTTTTTAATATACAAAAGGTGAATCCAACAAACATGAAGAGTAAAAAATACATTTACATATTTGGTTTTGTTTTAAATAAATATTTATTGAAATAACTCATAGTTAGATTTTCGATATTTGAATTTGTTTAAAATAAATATTTGTATATATTTATTGAAATAACTCATAGTTAGGTTTTTTAAACGACAAAATATGAATCCAACCAACATGAAGAGTAAGAAATACATTTACATATTTGAACTAAAATGTATGCATGAAACAAACTATTAATACGATTTCCTTTTAATGCATTGAAAATGCTTTCAATTAATCATTGAATTTTGTTTTTAACATTGATATTTGTGTTGGAAGAGGGGAGCAACATACTAATATGTTTATGGCAAGTTTTTCATATTATTAATATGTTTTTTGGGAGTTTCTATATTTTTAAAATATGTTGAATTATTTCTTACCATCTTCTTATTATATTTATGGTTGAATAATTTAATAAAATTAATTTTAATAATTGCAATATGAAAAGTAAAATTTATTATATTATGAATAGTTTAATAAAATTTATCTAAATATTTATCTTTTTAATATTAATTATTTTTGTATATACATAATTATAACAATATTATTTGGAGAGATATTTTTATAATTTAATGGGAAGAAGAGAAATTGTGGTGTAAAGAAAATTTAGTGGTTAAGAAAAAATTAAGATATTATAAAGAGATCATTAACCATAATTTGGAAAATGAGAACTGTCTCTCAATAGTAACGAGTTCAAAGAAATAAAATAATATAGTCAAGATTAGAACAAACTCTCATGAGCTGCATGGCGAAACAGGGCGTTGGTCTATTCCTAAAACTCAGTGGGCGGAAAGGGTTTGCCATCTTTGTGAGCATATGAGCATTGAGGATGAAAATCACTTTATCTTATAGTACCCTACTTACACCTACATTAGATATGGGTTTCAAAGTCTTTGCTACAATACAAACATTTCTAACCTCCTAACTTGCTAAAACTATAGTGAGCTCATAAAGCTTATCGCCAAGCTTTTTAAGCATATGAACAATTTAAAAAAAAACAAGTAATACTCTTCTTAAGGTCCTATAAACCAAATTTGGTCTCAGTGGACATTCGTCGCCGCCGCCATCGTCGTCGTCATCCTCCTCCTCCTCCTCCGACTCCTCCGAAATATATTTTTACAAATTAATAAGAAAAAGACTAAAAATATATATAACATAATAAAATTGATTAAATTGATAGTAAAAATATGTTATAAATTTGTAAAATTGATTTAATATTCTCATAATTATAAAAAATATGTTTTTAAATAAATATGTTTTAAAGATATATTAAATGTGTGTGTGTCTATATTTACCATTTTAAAGTATACATTATGTCAAAAAATATATATTTTGTAAAACCATTAAACTAACACATATTATTATAAATTTCAATGTGTATAATATTTAAAAATATATATTTTGTAAAAATAAAAATAAGTACAAATAATAGTTTACAATTATATCTTACATGTTGATAAAAAGTAAGTCAAATATATTATATTTATTAAGAATACATATGTTGGAACAAAAAAAAAAAGAATATATATATATGTAGTTTGTGTAACCACAAAAATTTATATATATTAGTGCTAAGTCAAGATAAAAAAGTATATTAAAGACATTTATATTCATATATTTATATATTCTTATTAATTAAAAATATATATGCTAATAAAAAGACAAACATATGTTTATACATGGTCTATGTACTATTAAAACTTGTGTATATTAGTGTAAGGTTAAAAGGAAAAAATAGTTACTATTACCTCATAAAAAGTGGTGTGTGTGTCATTGACTAAGTTTATAGAACTAGAAATTAATTTTAATGTAAATATGGTAGATTGCACAAAATGATATCATTAATAGAATTGTGTACTTATCATTAGTGACAGTGTACAAAAATGATAGTATTCATTAGCATTAATGAAACCTTTAATACAAACACCGCATGTCAAGCTAGAAAAAAAAATTAAACTAGCATGCCTCCAAAGTGGGGGAAATGAAATGTCGAGAAGAAGTTAAATATGTTGTAAAATGAGAGAAAGTTGTGGGTACGTAGATAATATAATTTTATGTGTTTGAAATCAAGTCTAGCTAATTTATGATAGGGATAGTAGTACTAATAAGCAATAAATAGAAACCCATGTAATCGATGGCAACTAAAATGATTTGTACATTAATTTGGCATACCAAAAAGTATGCATATGTGAGTAAAACAATAAAGGACTAGGTAGTGATCAAGTTTGGCTCTAAATATATTGGAAATCAACATTGGTATTTTCGTTTGGTAGGGGGAGTGCAGAGATTGAGGGTTGCAATTTTAAGTGAAGGTTAGAGAATGAAGGCATGCCTCTTGTTTTTTGCAAAGTGAGACATGAGGTATTCAACAATCCATTGCATCCCAACTCATAATCTATTAATATTTTCATAGAATGAATCATAAATTTCAATGTGAGATGAGATTTTATTAATATTTTTTGTACAATGAATCATAAAATTCAAACTGAGCGAAGATTTTATATATAAAAATATGATAGTCGCTTGTTCAAACACAAGAAAATGGTTTGATAATAGCAACGCCATAGACTGGAAGCATCGATTTGTAAGTTGGTAGGGGAAGGTCGTTGGATACCCACACTTTCATTTTTTATTTGTACTTTTTCGACCTTATGATTCCCATCCCAAGCATAAAACTATAAATTGAGTATACAATTTGCATGGCCACTCCAAGTACACAATTTCCCAGTCTTGATTGGACCCATAAATTGCAAGATAGCATTACTCGTTGCTCCACACATAACAATATTTATTTTTCTAGTTGATGGTCATCATCTTGCTATGCATCTAAACCATTGGTGAAATCTGTGTTAGATCGTGCAATAGGAATATCCAATGCCTAGAGCATGCATTTGTTATGATTGTTTGCAAGAATCTTCGTTGCAAAGAGATGGATTGGTGTGTCAAAGTTTGAATGCTCCTAATACAAATCCAATATGTAGTAGTCATAAACCTTGAATTTTTTAATGTATATATACATGGTCTAAAACAAAGTGGTTCAATTACGACAAATAAGTTTGTCCTCATCACTTTGCTTTGTATTTTTGTGTTACATTTAGTAGTCATAAATCTTGAATTTTTTAATGTATATATACATGGTCTAAAACAAAGTGGTTCAATTGGGACAAATAAGTTTGTCCTCATCACTTTGCATTGTATTTTTGTGTTACATTTAAGTGGATTGTAATTGAAATTTCAAAATTTATTTATTTACTACAAATGTAAATTTTTAATAAAGAATCCATGTGGTTAACTTTTTTTTATCAATGTAATTATGATTTCGTCGTTAAAAGTTTGTAAGACTTTTTAAATTAAAAATTAAAATTATTTACTATAAATATAAATCTTATTTACAAAGTATGCACGTCATTAATCTTTTCAGTCAAGTGAATTTATTTGATCTAGTGTTGCGTTTATAAGACTTGTTGATCATAGAAAAGTTTCAGTTGGCCATTTGTCCATTGTTTTAATTTTAATTTTAATTTTTAATAATAAAAAAATTCAATTTTTTAAGGGAAACAATATAACAACTCACTTATAGAATTGAATGCCAAAAATGGATGGGAGAAAATGAAGACATGTTTATGAACACATAAAACCCAAGGAAACTTTGGTTAATCAGGTGCAAATATATTGCAACATCTGCAAGTGTTCAACCAATCATTCATCCTCGAGAAGGAAAAAGGTAAAGGTGGTCTATCTTCAATGGATAGAACAAAGGATTGGCAGGCATAAATGGACGGAATGGGAAATTCCTTAGTTTCTTTCGCACAACTTGATTATATGTCCGACCTGTACATGATGATCCCTACTAACTGACTCGGGTTTATTATTTTAGTTGAAATCACTAGAGTATGACCTTAAAATGCTTTTGTTTCGTTAAGAATTCATTTTTCTAGGATGTTTTTTGGATACATGGAAATAGGTTAATGGTCCAAGAGTACATGACCTTAAGCTACTTCTGATTGGTTAAAAATTCATGTTCTTTGGATGCAGAAAAATAGATTAATGACTCAAAACTCAAATACATTTGGTAAGAGTAGAAATCTACACTCTTATTAACCACTAGATAGCCAAAAGTAGAAATCTAACCACCAGATGACCAAGGCTTATCTACAAACAATGAGGATGCTTTAAGTTGGAATCTTAAGATTGAATAAATATAAACTAAGCCAATAACTTGAATATTGCGGGGATTTTTTACCATTTCCCAAAACAATGATTTGAAACATCCACAAAAATGTATCTCATACCCATAATGCATATATCCCCTTGTTAATTGCTATTTAAAAATAAACTAAATTGATCTCATATATGCAAGGTTGCGATGGGTCTGTATTACTTTCATCCACCGGAGGCAATTGGGTCGAGATATATGCAATCCCTAATCTCTCACTATGAAGAGATGGGTTTGATGTGGTTGTCTGATATAAGAAGGCATTGGAAATAGCATGTCCAGGGGTTGTCTCCTGTGTTGATATTCTATCTCTTTTGGCTCGAGATGCCATTGTTCTCGTACATATACTCAATCGATAGACCTCCATTTGTACTCAATTTTGAATTTCCAGACTCGTTTTTGTTGGTTTAGAATAACAAGGAGATGACCAAGTTGGTTAATTCTCATTTTGTTGTGAATATGCACAGACCATCATGGCATGTACTAAAAGGCCGCATAGATGGGAGGGTCTCTTTGAAAGTGAATGCCCTGAACAACTTACCAGGAGGTGAATTTGATGTCGATAAGCTACACTTAATATTTGAACCCAAAGGTCTCTCTTTACTGGAAAAATGAAAAAAAGAGAGTAAAAACCCCTTTTGTCAGGCTATATCTACTAAGACAAAGTCAACCATGTGACTCTCGGACTTACTTGACCCAAGCCTTCATAATAGACACATTCGCGTAGAATTCAACCAACAAAGAACCGAACAACGCGTACTAGTTTCCACATGAATAACATTATGCAAATAATATAATAAGTGTACAATTGTCGAATGCATGCAACCATATGTTGATTGTTATTTATTCTAGGCACCTTAATACACATAGTAGGTAAATCTATAGCTTAATGGTGGAGAGTAATATTTTTCTGATCCCATGGATCCTTGGGGAGAGTGGGCGACGTGCTGGTTAGTAGCTCTGCATGCCACCTTTTGAAAATCGACCGACGAGGTGGTTAGTATCTCTGCATGCTACTCTTGGAAATTCTTCCAGTGGGACAAACCCTCTGCCTTTTGTCCAAGCACCGCTACCCACGACACACTTCAACGCTAATTTGAAGATAATTCTGAGTTCTGTGGGTTAAGAGCCGTGTCAATGGTGGCGGGGAAAGAAAACAAGGAATGGAAAAAAGGTGCTTCCCATGGGCTTAGAACAAGGTCCCCTCTGAAAGAGGTCGCTACTTAGAGCTCGCGCGGGTCCAAATCTATCAATATATTGTTCTCTAATTCATGAGTTGAAATCTGTGCCTACTTATATAGTTTCATGTTTTTCAAATCATTCATAAATTGTAATGGGAACAATGCAGGAAAGCATTTGCAATTTGTGTTGCTTTGAAGGCTTAATATATGGCATTTACAGTGGCAGATAGAAAACCACAGTCTTGATGTAAGAGCATGGGAGGCAAAATACCGTGCCTTCATGACCATTTACAAGGTTAAATAGTTGGAAATGGCCTCAACGATGGCATCTCTCCAAAAATTGGCAATGTGCGTCATGGATCACCTTAATCTTCCTTCAAAGGTAAGTATGTCCCCCATCCACACCTCCTAGATTTGAGGACATCTATGTTAACTCTACATCCTATGGTTTACCAGCGGCTTCTCTAGATCATTATATTGCCCAAAATGCACACCCCAATGCACTATCAACCTTTACTAAAGGTCCTAATGTGGCTACAAACAACTACATTGGGCGTGCTAGAGATTCCAATGAACTTGGCAACTAAAGCCTGTAATGAACATTTAAATTCCTAGTTTTAATTTGTTGTCAAGTATTACTTCTAATGTCAATTTGTGAAACAATTGCACCAAGTCAATTTGAATACACAATGTTAGTACTTTTGCTCGAATTATTGGTTATATCTACTCGTAACTTCTTCTTTTTTTGCAAATCTCTATCATATGGTTCTGTCGTAGCTTGTCAAACTTATTTTTACAATCTCTCCTGTATTTCAATTTCCAAACCCTTGTTCTAAATGGAGAATGCATCTCCAATTAAAGTTCCCCTGCTATGATCTTTTAAAGTGTTCTTACCATTGTATTGGTTGCAACTACTTTCTCATTGGTGGGGGCCTGCCATGTTTAAATTCTTTTTCTATTTTTTAATGCAATGATCCTTTATATTTTTCAACTTATCTTCTCGCTTGATCCTAGGTGTTCATTCACTCAGCCCGCCCTTTACTTGTGGGGAGGATTTTTCATGCCCACTTTTGGGATAAAGTATAGATTGGAGTTCCTACAGTATAAGAGCTTGTTACTAACCTTTTGCATGCATCTACCTACAATAGCAATTTCCTCATTTCACTTCCAACATCCCCCTATTTGACATCCATGTTGATACTACTACTAATTCCAATGTTTATACTTTTGGTAACTCCAAACTGGAAGAAAGGTCCACTTACTCCAGATTTCACAAGCTATCAACTACCACCATATGTACACAGGCACCTAAGCACTCTAACATAAATCTTGAATATGAAGTACACGCTCTATTACTTTTTAATAACATCCAAAATTCTAACACACGCATATTGTTCATAGTGCCAAATACATGTCTCAAGCTCCATCCTTGCGCAGTCCAATATATTTCCAATTATTGACTACAAACATTTTGAGATTCTTAGTATATCAAAGATTGTCCATTTCAAAAGATCATGTTGTCCACTCATTGTATCCATAGTTTATGCCTTCCTTATCACACTCAAGCTATAAGAAAATAATCAACACTATAGATTTTCTTGAATTGACTGATCTAGCACAATTCAGATAAATTGACTACGATCTAATTAAACAAGGACTAATATTTAGTCAAATAATGTCACAATGCTCGAGGAAGTCATATACATGTGGCAAAAAATAGTGATGATGGTTTTTTAAGAAGAGTAGACGGAACAAGAACATCGCAAGAAGCAAACTTTGAAATTAATTATTTAATAAAATATTCTTATTCAATAAACTAACACCCCGAACCAAAAACACAAGTTGAACCATTCTCAGATCGCCTTTAGTGAAGAATGAGTGGGAAGGTGCTATCTACAGCGCAACAACTCTTCTTGGCATAAGCGATTAGTGAAGAAATAAGTATTGTGTGAGTGGAGGTTAATGCACATGGAATAATTAATACCCAGAACTGTTAAAACTTGAGAGTATGAGAGTAATCCATTGATTAGAAAAGATAGGCGATGAATGAATTCGGTTTGATCGCATGCTCAGTCGTTGCATTATTTTCCCACTCTCATCTTTTCACTTTTTCTCAAAGTTTGCGCTTTCAAATTTGCCAGGTCTGCAGGAAATTAGACGTTGCAACAACAACAAGACTTTGTAGTATTCTTTCCATTTGATTTGGGTACTTCACAAATTTTGAAGTTCTCACAGGAAGGATTTGTTCTGATACATGTTTGGGTTGGTGGGATCTTCATAAGCTTTATTGGGTGTTTTGTATGGTTGAGCTTAATTGGGATTTGAATCCAAAATGGCGACAATGAAGCGCAAGATTCGTGAGGCATTGGGTGCTGTGAAGGACCAAACCAGCACTGGGTTGGATAGAGTACTGTCCAATAGTGGAATCCCTGCAGCTTTAGAAATTTCCATTGTGAAGGCCACGAGCCATGATGCTTAGAGGCCAATTGATGAAAAATATGTTCACGACATCTTATTTCG
The DNA here is from genome assembly GCA_027924585.1 of Larix kaempferi. NCBI lineage: Eukaryota > Viridiplantae > Streptophyta > Pinopsida > Pinales > Pinaceae > Larix > Larix kaempferi. Next base: position 7,097,989 of record BSBM01000015.1, read on the forward strand.
TGTTTCCAACTTGCCAGGATCTGTGGTTGCCTTGGCCATGGGTTTGTCCAAGTGCTTCTATAAAACTCACAATTGGGTTGTGGCTACACCTAATATTTGGCGATTCACATGGTGGACGAAACTGTAATCGCAAGTGTGGACGTTGTTGAAAGAAAAGGCAAGTTTTTCACTTGGCTAATCAGCCCTTTAAATCTATCCACTAGGTAGCCGATATGTGATGTGAGCATCAAATGACTCAACCACGTCCCGGTACTTGCAAACTACCACGTATCATACTCCCCATAAATCCGAATGGCGGTGAGAGGGAGAAAAAAATTCCGTAGGGTTTAGTTTTAAGAGGTGGTTCCCTGCTAACCCTAATTCCATGTAAATCAAAGAGTGTGGAATACTCAGGTGCTTGAAAGTTGATCGCCTTACCTGTCATTACGGAAAAGGATGGTCATGAATTGACCATTACCAACATTTCCATTGGACAGTACACATCTATGCTCACATGCCATTCCATTATTCCATTTCTCCAGCCACGCCTTATAACCAGGCACTATCCACACTCCATTCAAATCCCATCTCCCGGCCATTTCCTTCCATCGATTCCAAGTTCAGTTATTTGTGAATTTGCGAGCAAGCAAGTACTGTTTCGTCGATCTTTGTCTCATCTTACTTAAATTCTCGCGTGACATTTCAACTGCCAAGGGATGAAAAGAAGACAAATTCAGAGTGATCTGTGAAGTTAGATTTTGTTTCCGCTCTCAGGAAACGTTACGAGACTGCTGCTATTACTACTACTAATCCAAAAAATGGCCAAATGTCAAAGCACCCACCAGTTAACGACAATGGAAATGGCATGGAAAGCTATTTTTCTTGTTACATTTGCGTCTTTTCTCTGTCTCTGTGCTGCAGGTAATTAAATTCTCATTCTTGAAATTATTTGTTCTTAATGATCTGTCTTACTGCCAATCCTGGACATTTATGTTATTGTCTTTTTGTTAATTAATACTTTCTCTCAATTAATGCGATCTGAGGGAACAACAGAGTCGCCTATGACTTACAAGACTATAAGGGTGATGAACAATTGCGCATTTCCTGTGTGTCCTGCGATTTTGGGGTCAACAAATCTTCCTCCCCCTCAGATGAGCAAAGTGAGAGTCGTGGAGTCATATTCAAGGAAGGCGGATCCATTTTGGTCAGGATCCATTTGAGGAAGGACTGGTTGCGTGTTCAATTCCCAAGGGCTAGGAGGCTGCAATTCCGGTGACTGTGGAGGAAATCTGCAGTGCAAAGTCGAGAGTCAAGATAATATAGATGGATTGGTGCTCATACATTGTCTGTTGCATGGTGAGGGGCGCAAATTTGAGACAGAGCTTCTACGGTCCACGGCTAGAGGCCTGCTAAACTTCAATTTCTGCAACTTTAGGAACACGACATTGACATCCATTAACTCGAGTCAAAGTTTGGTCGCAGCACATATTTGCAGATTTTACTCTTTTTTAATGACAGGGGCGGTTCCTCATAGGTCGTCGACAGATGATGATGGTTTGAGAGGAGCCAACCCCTTAAAATACGCCTTTAGCGTAATTATTATTTTGTTTAAACAATTTCACAAGTGTACAAAAATGATAGTATTCATTAATACATTAGTATTAATGAAACCTTTAGTACAAATATCAAATGCCAAGCTAGAATTTTTTTTTAAATTTTTAAATTTTTAATTATTATTTTGTTTAAACAATTTCATATCCAATTAGGGGTGATTTGTCACTTCAAGGTCTTTAACCAATCATAAATTAGAAATAACAAATTTTAAATATTCAGCAAAATAATTTATATTTTCAAAATATTAAATTTAATACATAAATATTACAAAACATTGAAAAACATTATCAATTTGTTTTAGAATTAATATAAAGTAAAAGTTTATATATAAACCACTGATTGTTATATTCTCTGCTAAGCACAAAATCCCAAATAAACTCTGCATAATATTTTTGTAGGTATGGTCGTGGATCTATTAGAACCACAGACATCACCATTTTTTAAAACATGGCCAAATTATCCAAGGAATCCAAGATTTTTCTGAGAAGCAGATTTTTCGGAGAACAACTGCAATGAATGAAGCTTGGCATAAGCCCGCCATCGAGGCCTAGGCTCCAAAACCCAAGACCAACGTCAACGGGACGAAGCCAACCATATTTCAAATGTTAAAAAAAAATTCAGTTTAATGTTAAAATTGTAAATTTGTATAAAATATTAGTTTGTATAAAATCATAGTTTTGTATGGACAAACTAATACCCTAGCAGGCTAGCACAATTCATATATCATGTCACTACTACGTAAGGACATAATAATTTTTAAAAAAATTGATGACTAATTGTTGCTTCATGATTATCCATCCTTACTTGGTACATTGCTAATTAAGATAAATTTTACATTTGTCCTTACTTGGTATTGCTAATTAAGATCAATTTCACATAACTTATGTAAGTACAAAAATTGCATTGAATTATTATTAAATATGAATGTGATCGGTATACTTGGTATTGCTAATTAAGATCAATTTCACATAACTTATGTAAGTACAAAAATTGCATTGAATTACTACTAAATATGAATGTGATTGGTATATGACCTATGGAGCATGAGTTTTCAATTGCAAAGCCTAATAAGTTAGTTATTTAGACCAAATGATGGTTGTCAACAATCATTAATTGCTCGGCTATAATGATTGTCATATTGTCAATAATTCACAAGGTGTTAATGAGAGTGTTATAGTCACTTCCAAAAATTTTAAAGACTTATAAGTCAATTTTTTAATTTTTACTTTTTTTATTTTAATATGACAAAAATTATCATAACTCACTTATCAAAGTTGTAGTGAGGACAATCATTATTGGCTACTATATGTAAATGTTAATTATTTAAGGAAAACCACACCACTTGAAATGATCCATTAGTGGTCCATAAGGAAGTATACTAGTGATCCATAAGGGAGTATACTTCCACTCTTACCAAATGCCTTTGAATCTTGGGTTGTTAACCTATTTCCTTAGATCCAAAGAAAATGAATTCTTAAACAATTAAAAACAATTTTAGATCTTACTCCATGGGCAAAATACAATATATATATTTTGTTTTAATTTTAAAATTAATTCTTTTAAATCTTCCATTTATATTTTAAATTATTTTAAATTAAAATAAAATAAATTATTTTTATTTTATTATAAATGAAGAATATCATTGCTTTATAATATTTAACAAACAAAAAATGAGGTTCCAGGTGAAGGGGATACTCCTTGATCCCAATGGAAAAATAGTTGAAGGGTCAGTGCAAGCTAATGAGGGTCACTTTTGGCGCGTTAGATGCAATAGAAAACTGAAAAAGCAGGGATCCCTCAACTTACTTGGATTTTTTGAGCTACTTATGCAAAATATCTTGCATTGAGTAAAAAAGATGAAATGTAGGAAATTAAATCACGTTTCCGAATATATAACTTTTATGTATTGAAAATTTGCATAGCTATGTCAAGTTTCATTTTTCTTAACAGACACTTTTTATTTTTCAAGAAAATGATAAGGTATATGTTTTTGTGGGTAGAGCCTTTGAGGGCCTAAATGATGGAATCAAGCTACAAAAATCGGCATGCATGTAGAGAACACATAGCACTTGTGCGCCATTATTTTTCGAAAATTAAATTAGTAATTTTATAATTTTTTTATAATTTTGTAAGTGATCAAACCTCGAAAATAATACCTCTTTTGTGGGTAGAGCCTTTGAAGGTCTTAATGCAAAAATCTTAAAATGGGTTTTTCATAGAACGTGGAGGTTAGTGTCCTCTTGTGCACCATACAATTTTTTTTTAAAATGATCGAGAATTGAAAAAGTTATGGAAGAAACACTAACAGTGTGTTTCACGAGTTAAGGAAGTAGGACATAAAAGAAATTGAAAGAAAATAGGAAAAATTAATATTTCAAAATAAAAGTTACATATTTGGAATCTGCAGAAAAAATGCTATTTGTGTCTAAGATTTCGTCAAAAATGACTGTGTGTAGCATACTGTAACGAGTGGCTAAGCACAGGCTTCTCCAGAAACTGGAAGAAATACCCAATTAGCTTTGGTTTTTCATTAACATAGCACAGGTTTGGAATTACCGAAGCAAACTCCAAAGCATACACATAGGATTATTGTTGACATGTGAGCAAGTGATTCGGCTTGGTTTAGGCTCTTAAAAACACGAGCGCGTTCTGTTTAAATTCAAAAAATATTTCCGCGCTTTTAGAATTTCATAACGCGCACGCGTTATATAACTACATAACGCGTACGCGTTATATAACTACATAACGCGTACGCGTTATGTAGTTCCAAAACGCGCTCGCGTTATGTAAATCATAAAATATATGTTTAATACTTGAGAGAGGGGGGGTGGGAAAGACTCAAGGGGATTTTTGGTTAATATTTGAGAAGGGGTGGGGAAGGGTCAAGGGAATCTATGGTTAATATTTAATAGGGATGAG